>CM071940.1:7287500-8002500 GCA_036784905.1 Acrossocheilus fasciatus | reverse complement strand
GCACACAAGATGAAGATAAATCCAACAATTCGTTTAATAGCATCGAAGAAGACAGCTCATTCAGACGAGGGGTAGACACAATCCAAACGTAATACTGGACACAGACTAGCACAAAAGAGTGTGTTTAAATAAGGCAGGAAACTGATGACACAGGTGCAGAGGATGAAGTAATAAATGACAAAACAAGAACAGTAACATAACCAAATATGGGCACAGAGGGAGAAAACACGACAAGCAGTCCATGGGGTGTGACAATTCGCCCCCTCCCGGAAGGCATGTCCTAGCACCATGGAGGCAAAGGGAGGGACAGAGCGGGACAAAGGAGTGGATGTGGGATGGTGATAGGGGATGCAAAGGGCTGGCGGGAAGGCAGGCAAACAGTACTGGAGGAGGTTTGGGCGGAGGACGGACTCATGGGAGGAGGACGGCCAACAGAGTCCAGGGTGGGGACGACGGCTGGAGGAGCCAGGGAGAAGACAGGCAGGAGCAGGAGGAGCCAGGAGGGACCCAGGCCACAGTCACGATGGCCACCCATGGAGGAGCCAACGGAGGGAGGAGCCATGGTGGGGGAAGGGCTGACGGTTCCAGGGGGCTGACTGACGGCAGCGGAGCCCGAGGCGGCGACAGAGAGCCGAAGAGCCAGGGTGAAGCCAGAGGGACGAGGGAGCCCGGATGAGCTGGTGGACTGACAGGCTCCTGTGGAGACAAGGGAGTTGGAAGCCACAGTGGAGCCACTGGGTCACAGGACTGAGGTGAAGTCTGGGCCTTGAAGGCTGGAAGCAGAGTCGAGGGATCCTCCAGACGGCAATGGAGCTGGAGATGGGGAGACCCGTGGTGAGCCCACGCCACTGAGGGTGAGCAGAGAGGCTGACAGGATCCAGCGGAGAGGGTGTTGAGAAAGGGAACAGGTCAATGAGAGGAGGTGGGAGAGGGAGGTCAGGTGGGATATTTTCCCAGGTTAACAGTTTGGGTGAAGATTGAAGGACGGGTATCTCTGAGTTAAAGTCTATTAAATCTCCCAGGTCCATTGCCCCAACGATCTCCACAGCTGTATCCACGGTCGCTTGTGCTGTCGGCTCTCGCACCTGATCAGACACTTGGGGCTCAGGCTCCAGGGCAATCGCCAGCTCTGTCACTCCTGATGGCGATGGCTCAACGACCGTGACAGGCTCTGGCTTTCCATCTGCGGTGGGCTCAGGCAGCTCCACGCCGTGGGGTGGTACTTGACTGAGCTCTGGGTCCCGAGTGGGGCTGGTGTTGTCGTCTGTGATGTCCATGGTCAGATGTGACTTGCAGGACACCAGCACCCACTCGATGAAGGTGGCGATGCTCTCTTGAGGACCGTCCCCAGTCAACTGTGCTCGTGTGATGGTGTTAAGTCCATTACAATAAAAAGAGCAGAGGCAGTTGTCTGGGTAGGTTGCCCAGGAACACAGTCGTTAGTGTGGCCCACGAGAGAGCAGTCCCCCTGCTCCAGCAGGTGGACGAGGACGGCAGGGTCGTTCATAATAAAAGCTTACAAAAATGGAAAGCAAAACAAGAGGAAGACGCTGCTTAATTTGTTTTAGTTTGGTCCGACAATCCAAACAAAATACCGGACACCGCCTACCACAAAAGAGTGTGTTTAAATAAGGTGGGAAACTGATGACACACAGGTGCAGAGGATGAACTAATAATGACAAAACGAGAATAGGAACATAGCCAAATACGGGCACAGAGGGAGAAAACAGACAAGCAGTCCATGGTGACAATATCTCATGTCTACGAGTGTGATATTGCTCATATATTGGCCAAGGCAACATCTCTCATTTTCATTTAGTTAAACTTAATGTACTAAAATAAATAAATAAAAATGAATATAAACTATAGACATATATATATATATAAAAGTACAAAAGCACACAACAAAATTACTAAAACCTTAACTAAAATTAAAATGAGAATCTAAAAATAAAAACTTATTCAAAATATTAATAGAAACTAAAATAGTATGTCAATGACAAGTTTTCCCCCAGATTTTTAGCTGTAATGTATTTCTGTTTATTCACCCGAACACATTAGGAGAAATGTAGCGTTACGTGACTTGCTCACCAATGGATCCTCTGCAGTGAATGGGTGCCGTCAGAATGAGAGTCCAAACAGCTGATAAAAGCATCACAATTATCCAAAAGTAATCCACACCACTCCAGTCCATCAGTTAATGTCTTGTGAAGAGAGAAGCTGTGTGTCTCTAATAAACAAATCCATTATTAATCTTAATCTTTAAACTGTTGCTTCTGGCCAAAATATACATCCATAATCCATAATAACTCTTCATTCAATGAAAAAATTCCAACTCCTGTTGTTCTCTCACATCAAAATCCATCCACATATTTATTTAGGTCTGTTTTAGGCTGATTTATCCTGTAAACAGTGTTTGATCTATGCATATTTTTCTCCTGATTCTCCTGAATATTATGGATTGGAGGACTCGTATTTTAGCTGGAAGCAATGATTTGAATTTAAAAATATCTTAATGATGGATTTATTTCTTATAAACATGCAGTTTTTCTCTTCACAAGACAGTAACTGATGGCCTGGAGTGGTGTGGATTACTTATGGATTACTGTCATGTTTTTATCAGCTGTTTGGACTCTCATTCTGACGGCACCCATTCACGGGATCCATTGCTGAGCAAGTGATGTAATGCTACATTTCTCCAAATCTGATGAAGAAACAAATTCATCTACATTATGGATGTTATGGGACGCTGTCACAAGTGTTGAAGTAGAGTTGAATTGAAGTTCTTCACTCTGCAGGTCTAGACCGCCGTTCATCCTCTGAGCCCCTCGTCTTCATCTATCTCAGTTCGAGCAGCTCTCGCTTCATTAAACACGCACAGGGCATCGACACATGCGGCCGCCATCCATCAAACCACGTTCTGTTTATTTTCAAAGCTAAGAAAGACCTATTTAATGGCGAGCAGGTTGCATCAGTGTGTGTGTGTGTGTACGCGAGCGTGAGGTGTGTGATTCACCTGTCAGAATGTCCCGTCAGGAGATTTCTGCTCTCACCTGAACTGAAAGGCACATTGATGGCGCGGCGGACAGAAATAACTGCTGATGTCATGTGTTTTGGGACGGAGAAACTGTGAGAGTCAGAAACATACGGACATTATTCAAACCCTGGCAGCTCCAGCACTGCTCAGATATTAGACTGATACCAGCGTTTGTCTCTTGACAATCACTGTAAAGGCCAGGCAACACTGCGGCCAGGAACTGCTCACTAAGAATGACTGACATGTAAAGCAGCCAATCGTGGTGTATTTTTAGAGGCAGGTGATTTGAAGATGCTGCATTAATAGAACAATGTGCAACAAAGTAATAAGCTTGTAAAGATAACACAGAGGACTTTAATTGATTGATTAATTATTCAACTGTTATTTGAATAATTGTTCACACAGCAATTTTTACACGCTGAATGTTGCTGGAATCATTTGTAATTTGTGTAAGAAACCTTTAAGTGATTAATTTTCCAAATAATTCCAGTTCATTTGAGATAAGTTTAAAAGAGCATATACAAATTTCTATATTTAGACACAGAGTAAATACATTTGTTACGAAAGATTTCAATTTCAAATAAATGTTTTTTTGTTGTTGTTGTTGTTGTTTTTTTAACCTATAAGAATGATTGCATGCTAATGTGCAAATCAGCATATTAGGATGATTTCTGAAGGCTTGTGTGACACTGAAGACTGGAGTAATGATGCTGATTTACATCACAGGAATAAATTACATTTTACAGTATATTCACATAGAAATCAGTAGTTTTAAATTATAATAATATTTCATATTTTACTGTATTTTTATCAAATAAATACAGCCTTTGTGAGCAGAAGATACTTCTTTCAAAAACTAAAAAAAATAAAATAAAATCTTTAAACTTTGCATGGTATATCATATATAATCTAATTAAATGCTGATGTTTATACCTATTTTCATTTTAGTTTTCTAAATTAGGGTGGTTTTTATTTTAACTGGCATTTAGTGTTTGTGTCAAATGTTGTTCATCCACATCCTAAATATCTTTCAGATCTTAAAAAAAAAAAATCAAAGTTATGAACAAACTTTTATGAATAAAGTGTTTTTATTTTATATCAGACTGACTCAATCGGATTGACAGGGTTTGAGAGCTCTCTCCAGACATTTTGTACATTTGTGTGTCGAGGCTGAGATGATATAACACCAACAGCTCAGACGTCTGATTCCAGTATTTTCCATTGCATATAGACTCAAAGTACGGCAGTGTTTGTACACATGAGAAAGCAGCACACAGTAGACGTTAAACACACTGTTCTCTCTTTCTGATAATGGCTTGTGAAACAGCCTTTAAACGCTGTAATGCCTCCACGGCATGTAGAGATTTAAAGTGTGATTTGGTTAATTAGCTTGTTTTGACACAGTGTGTGTTTAAATGAGAGTTTATAGGCAGAGAGAAGATCACTGTGTGAGAACGCTGCTGTCTCAGAGCCACATGGGAACATGAGAAGACGGGCCTCTTAAATGCCTTGGATGGTTTTATTTTATAGCAAAACCCAAAACATTCCCCCGGTGGTTTAAGGTGCCGATCGGATGGAGTTGTTTTCACTGGGTGTATTTAAATCCCTCTTTCAGTGTAAATCCCTGGAATTTTTCTTGTGTCCATTACATTGTCCAGCTCACCTCATTCACTCTAACCTAATTAGTAATGTTAGGTTGTTAGTGTTATGCATTCCACTGATGCTTTAGTTAATTAAAATGACTAAAATTGAAAAATTGCATGAATTATTAATGTATTTTAACCTTTAAATTTTTCAAATTATGTTAGATTTAATACAGTTCACAAAAACACACTATAAAAATGAATGAATAAATAAATAAACAGTAATATTTAACAATCATATGTCTCACATATTACAGAAAAAGTAAACACACTAAAAAATGCTGGGTTAAAAGTTGGGTTGTTTGGCAACCCAGGGCTGGGTAAATATTGGGCAGAACACATGCTGGGTTATTTTGACCCAGCTGGTTGGGTTAAATGTTTTTTACCCAACATGCTGGGTTGTTTTATTTAAATTAACTATTGTTTAAAAATTATTATATTGCTGGCTTAAAATGGACTGGAAATAAAAGTGCCGACAGTGCCGTATTAAGCCTTTGCAGGGCCCTGGGTTAATGCAGCTTTTTTGTGCTTACGATCAATAATCATGTCTTTGCATTCGACCAAACTGATTTGCAGAAATCAAAACATGAGTCCCACGAGCGGCATGGCTTGTCGGAGATAGCAACAGTAACTAAGGAGGGCAGGTTTATGTGAAGGGTCAATTTCGAGAAAAAACATCCTAGGTTATCCAGTATTTCCAACAACTCAAATGTGTTTTGGGGTCAGATTCACTTGGTGCATAATACAAAAAAATACCCCCCCTCCCAAACCCCCACCCACTGACCACCACCACCGCCGCCACACTTAAATTTAAGTGTGTGTTCAGAAATGTGGCCTCAGTTAAGCATGACTGTGGAAACTGTAATTGAGATAAATTGTGTGAACAAGCCACAGGAATCAGTGAAAACCTAATTAGTGGTGCACGCAAAATTGAAAGGATTACTATTATTATTACTCATACTTGGGGTTAGTGATGACATTCAAATCATGTATGTTACTTTACTCAGTGACGAGATACACCATTTTCACCTGCTGGACCATAAAACAGGTGAAAAAAATCAAACAGACGCACACTAAAGGAGTAAACCTAGCCATAACTTCAGACAAGAAGATCTTTGACAACCTAACATTTGCTCTAGCATCGTGGCGGCAAGTTTTACATGTGTGTGTTCTTGGCCTTAACAGGCAGAGAGGATTGTGGGAACACAGCTGACAATGAGCCGCAGGCAGATGCGATCTTTCTGCTGTGAAATGTATCTATACCTGTTTAGAATCTGTTATTTTCTTACACTTTTAAAAATTTAAGGGTCTTTATTGCCATCAATGCCATTCTTTATAGTGGAAAAAAGTTTCTATTGATTTTGTAAATGTTCCTTACACTAAGAAAACATGCACTGAAAGGTTCTTTAAAGGGTCATGAAACCCTAAAACACATTTTTTGAGATGTTAACATATATGAACATCAGGGAAAACAACAATAGCACTCATTATGTCTATTATTAAGGGGGAAAAAAATATATATATATATTTTATTTATTTATTTATTTTATTTTTTTTTTTTTTTCATTTTTTGGAGCAATTTCGTTCTTCTGGTTCAAAAAGAAAAGTTGAGCCTGTGTCACGAAAAGTGACGTATATGTGTCAATCTGAAGTGGTGATTGGCTGCCGTGGCTGGAGAGTATGCGTCTACACGTTTCAAGTGTTTGTGAGTATATTTCATATCCTCTCGTGCTCCAAACTTGAACCAGCACTGTGTTTGCGCACATATCATGTCTTCTTCAAATGAAATATGCTCGAATAAGGCCGGTACGTCTGATCATGAACACGATTACGTGACGGATTATTGTGATACACAGCAAACAATGATATAGAGCGAAAATCCAAAGAAGAGTAAACAAAAAGCACCTATGCCTTTATTCTTTCTGTTTTTAGTATATTTTAATGGTCATCTGTCTGTATAATGGGTGTGTTGTAGGTCTGTGTTTTATTGGTTGTTTTCTCCCCTCTACACTCCCACTTTTCCACAGTTTTACACCCATTTCTGGAGTCTTTTTCAGATCTAAGTTGTGAAAGACCAGTGCTGAAACAGGGGGGTTTCATGACCCTTTACAGGAACAGTTCACCCAAAAATACAAATTGGCTGAAAATGTTCTCACCCCCAGGCCATCCAAGATATACATGAGTTTGTTTCTTCTTTAGATTTGGAGAAATGTGCCATTATATCACTTGCTCACCGATGGATCCTCTGCAGTGAATGGGTGCCGTCTAGGGATGTAATGGTATGAAAATTTCTGATCATGATTATAGTGACCAAAATTATCACGGTTATCAGTATCATCACAATGTTGTTAAAATGTGCTGGAGATGTTCATAAAGTACCGACACACAAATCCAAGTTTTATATTTAAAAATCAACAAACAACAAATAAAATGACTTTTTGTTTGCATAATCACTAAAACAATAACATTACCAATGATGTTCGGATTTTAAATGACAACAGTTTAATAGCATGTTCAAATATCTAATGTAAATTTTCAAACAAAGCATTGAAAAAGTTCCATAAAAAAGTAAACCTCACATTTCAGCCTTTAAATAAAGAAAATAGTTAAGTCAAAATGATAATCGATTAATAAATAATTATATGTATTTTATCTGCTCCATAAATAATTCTAGATAACTTATCTATATTGTTTAAAGGGGTCATATAATGCCATTTTTGTACAAGCTAATATGATTCTTTAGGGTCTAAATTGAAAGTTTGTAATATACTTTAATTAAAAATTCTCATTAGTATTGTAAGAAAACACTCATTTTACCTGCTCAAAAACAGCTCTGTTTTCAGCACACCGTTTTAGTGCGTGTGTTTTTAAATGCTAGTGAGCTTTGCTCGCCCCGCCCCTCTGTTCTGTGGGGCGTTTTTGACACAACACACGTGGAGTGTTGCCTTGACAACAGTTGAGGGTATATTTTGAAGAATGGCAGTAAATATGTGATCAGATAACATAACTTATTCTGGCATAATATTGAAAAACATCAATTACAGTATTTATAGTCTTGGATCATATGCATTTGCAGGATGTAAACAGTATTTTGCAGGTATTGTGTTACCATTAATTTTCATGCAGTTATAACTGTTTTTTATTTATTTAAAATTTTTACATTACTTCTTAACAGACACCGTTATAAACCATCTACAAAAGTAAGCTTAGTGTAGTGTTATCATGTTAACTTTAATACCTGCGTACACAGTTTGTAATAACACAATAACCATAACGTTTTGTTCATTATAAACTTGGGATTATTAATTATATTGAGAACGTAGTAAATAGAAAACATGCATACCCTGAATGTAAAGATTAGCCACATACATCATGAAGTGTGCTAGCGATTTGCAAAGATTAATATAAAGGTTAATTAAACGTTACACTCACTTCTTCTGGAGGTTCAGCAGGAACACGAATAGTTGGTACCGATTCTTTTTTCAGGAGCAGCTTCTTAGCAAAACCAGCTTTATACTGACCTTCATTTATAAAGCAGTCTGGTGAAAAATGATTCGCGCAAACATGAAAACATTGACGTTGCTCGTGGGGAATATTCCCTTCAAAAGCAAAACTCGGCCACTGTGTCTTCAGCGGTTCGGACTTAGGAACATCAAAATGACTGCTGTGTTCATTATTGCACCCGAGAACAGAACACCACAATCGCTTAGACGCCATTCTGCTCATAGACAGCTCCAGCGTATATCAACAATGACGCGCGGACTATGATTGACAGCTCGCTCACGAGCAAGGGCGGGTCTGTGTTGAAACACTGCTGTCAATCAACCATCGTGGGAGGGGCGTCCGACCGTGTGGCGTCACATGGTCGAACGGCTTGATTTGAGACAGGGTAAAACAAATAAGGAGATTAAAAAAAAACACTGGATGGATTTTTATCATTTTATGATGGTTGTGTACAGGCACTGCTAACACACATTTCAGTACAATCAACTTGTAAAAGTGCATGTACCATTATATGACCCCTTTAAATGTGTAGAATCCACATAAGCTTGTTTTTCATCAAATGGTCAAAATTTACAGCAGGGCATACAAATTGGGTCCGTTTTTGGCCAGACAGAAACTGCACACAGGCTGAATGTAAATACAAGTCTCTGTAAATCCACTCTCTGACACTAGGTGGCGCTTAAGGAAAATCTGAATTACAGCTGTTTCCCGTAACCTCCGTGGAAAAAGCAGCATTGTGATTAAGAACATTTCCTTTAGGTATTACATGGAGCGAAGATGAAAACAAATGCCATCGAATCGTTTCTGAAGACAGTCAGAACCTTCAGCGGTACACTCATATAATTAATTAATTCATATATTCAGTTGTATAATTCCCTCAGCACTCTTTTAAAACCTCCCTGCTTTTCTGCCCTATTTTTGCTCAAAACAAAACTACTCTGAGCGTGCGCACGTGAGACTGTTACTGAAAACTGTGCTTTATGCTGGACAGTATTTATTTATCTTGAGTTGTTCAAATCGCGGTAATCGAATACGGTTTTAATGACAATTAAAATATGAAACGGTAGTGCAGTCAGAATGAGAGACACCTGGTCTGAATCAGGAGAGAAATCTGCACAGATCAAGCACCGTTTGCAAGAGGAAACAGCTCTAAACTAATATGTGAGTAGATTTTGATGTGAGAGACAACAGGAGATTTTTCACTGGAGGAAGTGTTATGGATTATGAACCAATATTTTGACCTGAAGTCACAGTTTAAATATTAAAACATTTTAATTATGGACTTTGTTTCTTACAAACACGCAAGTTTTTGCTTTATAAGACATTAATTGATGGACTGGAGTGGTGTGGATGACTTGTGGATTACTGTGATGTTTTTATCAGCTGTTTGGACTCTCATTCTGACGGCACCCATTCACTGCAGAGGATACATTGCTGAGCAAGTGATGTAATGTTACATTTCTCCAAATCTGATGAAGAAAAAAAACTCATCTGCATCTTGGATGGGCTGAGGGTGAGTTTCAGCAAATTGTCAAATTGAGTGTTTGTTCTCAATTCAGAACTTTTTATGCAGTTTTGATGCATTCAGTGTTTTTAGCCATTGTGCAAGATTTGATTATATTTCTGTATAAATATTGAGTTCTGGTAGCCTTGTATAAGGTTTCTGCCACTGAAGGGGTCTGGTGTGTTTCATGACACGAGAAAGTCCATTATGACCCTTTCCATGTGTTTGCCGTAAGCACCAGCAGAAAAGACAAAACCATTAGCAGAAATCGTTCAAATAAAAACATCTCAGTGTTGGCGTCTGCTCTGATAATTCTGAGTATGACAGGTAGATGCGTCACCGCTTATGTATTTTGACTGTGATAAAACTCCAGGAAAGAATCAAGAGAATCGTATGTGACAGATGGTGAGGTTAAGCGAAGCCAAATGCTGATCTTTTGCCACTTTGCAAAATGTTTGTAGGTTTTTAAGTGGGTAAGTCCTGCCTTGAAGTGAGCTGGTTATGAAAAGGATTCTGAATTTCAATCTTAATTAAAATTCAACATGAAGTAGCATTTGCAACCTATTTTAGTTATTTTATGCATGTCAAAATGTGCACTTGATGAATGATTATTAAGACAAACGTCTTGTTTTCTTTGAAAAAATAAAATCATGCCCTGAAAAAATGGTTTAAAATAAAACGAGAAACATGCACTCATCTGTTTTGAGTTATGGCTGCACTTCTCCAAGCCTGTTATGTGTATTTTGAGTCTTTTATGTTGTGACAATGGCCAAAAATACACCTGTGACTTGCGTCCCAGACTGTTCTCGGTCTCCTCGCGCAGAAGTAGCGGAGCTGAAGTGTGAATTAGCTCATTCAGACAGAAACAGAGATGCATTTATCTCTCCGTCTGCTTTATGGCCAGCGGAATGGCAGGTCATTTCTTCCATTAAACGATTCTTGAAGAACGAGCGTTTGACAGTAGCTCTGGGTTTCCGCGGCGCTGGCTTGGTGGGAGATGTTCGTTTTGGATTCATTTGGACACGGTGTTTTATGACTTTATTCCCTGCGGCCTGAGCGCACACTTGTGTGTTTGTGCTCCTTGAAGTCGCAAAAAGATAGATAGTATGTGGTCATTTAGGAGCTGCTTTTCTTCAAAGAGACTTTCAGAAGACTTATTTCAGGTTCAGTCCTCCTGGAGTATCCTGAGGATATACGAGCTTTTCTCAAGGACATAGATAGTGATAGTTCATAGTTTACTAATTACAGGGCTCAGACAGACAGAGAGAGAGAGAGAGAGAGAGATAGATAGATAGATAGATAGATAGATAGATAGATAGATAGATAGATAGATAGATAGATAGATAGATAGATAGATCAGTGTGACATTATAACTGATGAAATATTAATAACCTGTAATTTTTCTTTAAAACATGTTATTTTTATTATTTATTTTATTATTATTTATTTATTAAACAAAACAAACAAACAAAACAAAAACAAGCAAACAAAAAACTGAGGTAACAGTTAGAAAGTGCAGACTATCATACACTCCCGGTGTCGTGAGGAGGCCGACAGGAGGCGTAGCGGCTTCAAACCCTTGCACGGCCACGCCTCCCTCCCTCCCTCCCTCTCTCTCTCTCTCTCTCTCTCCCTCTCCCCCTGAGCTCTGAAGGACGTGTATCGGGGAATCTCCTGCAAACAAACTCACATTCAAAAAACCCATAGCCGCTGTATTACATCACTGGGTCGCGCGTGTATATATGAGAGGCGCGCGCGTCAGAGAGGCATTCCCAGAGTTTTGGCTCGCGCTGACGCGTCGCGTGCAGGACTTTTCACGCGTGATGCTGCGCACGACTCCGATGCATTCAACCGCCAGCAGCAGGAAACCTTGCGAGTGAGATGGATGGATAGATCCGGCGTCTGAGCGCTTTGGATTCGCGTTGGATAAAGTTGAGTTTTTGCGATTTTTGCCCCAGTTTTTTGCATCACGATGGATCTCTCGCAGGGTTTGATGACTGTGTACCTGCTCCTGGTGTCCCTCGCTCAGTGTCAGCACTATTACCTCCTCAGACCCATCCCGAGTGACACTTTACCCCTGCTGGAGCTCAAGGAGGACCCCGACCCCATCTACGACCCACGGGAGAGGGACCTAAATGAGACCGAGCTGCGGAGCGCGCTAGGGGAGTTTGACAGCCGCTTTCTGTCTATCAGCCCTCCTCAGGACCGCTACACCGGCAACGAGGATCTGGAGGAGCTGGACCTCCAGCAGCAGAACCCCACCGGGATGATGCCCAAAGACATCAAGAACTTGGACTTTGACGCGCAGTGGGGCAAGAAGCGCAAAGCCAGCAAGAAGCTGAAGCGCAGGCTGCAGATGTGGCTCTGGTCCTACTCGTTTTGTCCGGTGCTGTACGAGTGGAACGACCTCGGCGCGCGCTTCTGGCCGCGCTTCGTGCGCGCGGGGAGCTGCTACAGCAAGCGCTCCTGCTCGGTGCCGGAGGGGATGGTGTGCAAACCGGCCAAATCCACGCACATCACGCTGCTGCGGTGGCGGTGCGTGCAGAGGCGAGGCGCGCTCAAGTGCGCGTGGATACCGGTGCAGTATCCCATCATAACCGAGTGCAAATGCTCCTGCGCGAACTGACCAATCACGAACGGACATCGAAACTCCGGTCCGATGCTCATTTCTGGAGAAAAAAAAAAGTGCACAAACTATATAAAAACTGTCGTATTTCTGGACATGAGGTGCAGCTGATGCTGATTACTGGACTTAAATTATGGAAAACTGTATTACTGTACAAAATTTGATCTGATACGTATTTCTGGATTTCAATTTTAAAAACTCTGCTCTGATACATATTTCTGGAAGAACATGAAAAAAAAATCTAATCTCATACAAATTTCTGGATTTAAGTTATGAAAAAAAGTTTTATTTTATATTTTAGTAACACTTTATGTTAACTAAGTCATTAACAAAGGTAATGCTGAAGACATCAATAATTCATATATATATATCACAATCCTATATTTATATATGAAAATATATATTTAGTAAATAAAAAAAACATTTCAACTACAGTTTGAATGTACTAGCTGATGATTTGTTGAGCATTATGTATTACAATATGATTAATAATACATAATAATAATACATAATGTCTGTTAATGCCGTTCATATAAGTTATTGTAAAGTGTTGCGTTTTATTTTTTTATGCACTATCAAGTGTAGGAATGTATTGAATGTATATATCGTGCCATCATGTAATGATTTAGCTACTTGTAAAAAGCCAGTATTATGTGTATTATCCAGAGTCTACTGTATTTGTGGAAAATATTGGTTAACGTTGTATTTATATGCAGAGAGCGGCCCGTGGAGCCGTTTGAGATGTTTTATAAGGTTTTCCACAACGATGTGACGACCTCAAAATTTATTATGGATTTTTAACGTCATGCAGCTGTGACAGCTGCTTCGTGGCGATGATTTATCCTGTAAATTAAGATGAACTGTTATTTATTCTTTATATTCAGATAATAAAATATCAGTGAAAACCACAACAAACGGCACGCTCAAGCTTTTGTTTCCCAAGTCTTTGTTTCTTTTCATGACGCCTGTGAAGAAACTTCAAAGAGATTCTCCTAATTTACCATGAAATATTCTCACCTGGCTTAAGGGCCCCGTAACCAGGCAACCACTGGTGATGCTCTCAGGGGCCCATGGAGATTTTGGCACTTCAATCCATAAAAAAACAAAATACAGGTCTGATTTCTGAAATAATACTAATAAACTGTTTATTTTTAACTAAGTGATTATTGCTTGTTCCTCGGCTATGGTCATAATTTAACCATGTTTATTTTACTGCACAAATTTAATTAATTATCAGATTTCCCCCCCTAATTTAAATAAGTGCATTTTGAAAATATGATTGTTTAAATAAAATCAAATTGATGCAAATAGTTAATAATAAACCATGATAACATGCCTTGATTTTTGAGTGAATTTATGACTGACAAATATGCATCAAATTAAGTTATGGTAATCAGATATGCAACTCAAACATCAATCTTACATGTAGGCCTAAATATGTTTTGAGTGTATATTAGGGTAATTTGTTCATATTTTATTCATATATCCATGTACATCCACATTCAAACTCCTGATCTGTCATTAAGCATCATAGGGTATTTGCTAATGACTTATTAATGAAAGTTATTATGAAGTGTTACGTTTCAGTAGACGTCCCGTCTAAAGTAGATTAACTGCATTTTACGCATCAATTAATTCAAACAATTCTTAACATTCATAGCCTGGGAACCCGAATGTGTTAATTTGCTTATTTGGTCTCGTTAAAACCTTTCAGGGTGCATTTTCTGCCGGCTAACTGGGTTAAGGGTTACGGCGTGTTGATGCGGTTTACGACAAATATGTAAAGTGGAGCCTAATGGAGCGGCCAACTAAACTTTCTCACATCACGGGTGTTAACAGAGCTGACGTCTCACGCTAACGAGCACGTTAGTTTGCAGTCTGTAAAAACCGCAGCTTATCTGAAGTGAAAATGGCTCTTTATCTCTGTCTCAAGTGGTTTGTTTTCAAGCTTTTTATTGTGGGGTGGAGATGCATGATGATTCTCATTGAAAACCTGTTAACATCTACTGTAACATCCTGAAGAGATAAAGCGCGAGGTCTGGAACAGCTGGAGAGCATCTCTCTCTCATGTGGCCCGGCCCGACTGCCACCCGCCCATTTGCGGCCCTGCAGGAGGGCCGGCCTCCCTCCGAGAGCATGGAGCCAGTCTAACAGAGGAATAAACCCTGCCAAACAGCCCTCATAAAGAGCATCAAATACAGCTCTGTTTACCCCTGCAGAACAGCGCTTTATCCAAACACTCCGCTGATTAGGACACCGTTACGGGCGCTTGGGCAAACTAATCACATGGGACTTCGTTTAAATGGATGTGTCCTGGCCAAAGGGTATTGAGGGCCTCGAGTCTGGAGGTTTCAGACCAAAATAAAGGTTCTTTTTTTGGCATGAGTGGTTCCAAAAAGAACCTTTCACATCAATGGAACATTTCCATTGCACAAATGGTTCTTTATATGATTCAAATGTTCTTTACACTGAGGGAGAAAAATGGTTATTTTACAAACTATTCACTGAAATCACTGCAAAAAACCCTTAACCTTTATTTTTAAGAGTGTACAATAATATATATATATATATATATATATATATATATATATATATATATATATATATATATATATATATATATATATATATATATTTAACTTCTATGTGTAAGAATCTAAACGAACAACATTTTATTTAATTAAAAACTCTTTAAAAATAAAGGTTCTTCATCATATTTTGGATGTATAGGGTTCTTTTGAAGATTTATTACATGCTTGACAGTGTTGAGGGTAATGCGTTACAAGTAATGCAAGTTGCGTAATCAGATTACTTTTTCAAGTAACTAGTAAAGTAATGCATTACTTTTAAATTTACTGGAAAATATCTGAGTTACTTTTTCAAATAAGTAACACAAGTTACCTTGTTTTCCCATTTATTGACTGGCACCACTCCTGTTCTCTTGTTGAGAGAAATTGGGAGTGATGTGCAAAGGCAGAGCCTGAGGCTTATTCATTTCACTTTTGGTGTGAAAGGGCCTTTACAGTTGCCAAAAAGTATTTTAGTTATTAAAAATAAATAAGCAACCCCAGCTCAGGTGACAAAAAAGTAACGGAAAAGTAACATAATGCATTACTTTCCATAAAAAGTAACTAAGTAATGCAATCAGTTTTTATCGAGTAATGCAATATTGTAATGCATCACTTTTAAAAACTTCCCCAGCACTGATGCTTGATGTATCAGCTTAGGTTTTTCAGATCAGTGTTTTGGTTTCTAGGTTATTGTGTTTCGAAATAGTTTGCAGTTAAAACATTATTTGTGGAACTTTTTAAAAATAATTTTTAACTGGAATGTTTATTTACAATTGAAAAGTAATTATCAACTGCTCTTTTAGCTTGGTCTTTATCTATATTTATTTGGCTGAAAACTGTCAAATTGAATTCTTCAGTGCTTTTTATCTGAAAAACCTTTTTTATATTAATATGGATCTTGAGCTATTATATGGTTCTCTGGAGATTCATTAAATTTTCATAATTATCAATAGATTTTTTCCAAAGTGACTTACAATAGAGGAGGAGCATAAGCAGTTCACCACAGGGCCAACAATATTTGCAGCATACAACGCCGTGTTTATTTGAATGCTAGATTAGGAAAGATAGTTGTGAGCTAGATAGCAGTTCAGAATTTCACCAGAGAGGAGCAGAGAGGGTGAAGGTTTTGGAAAATGACTTTGTGCCTCAAAAGGAGCCACTTGTTTGATGCTTGATGTTTCATTTTAGGCTCTTTAGATCAGTGCTTTGGTTTCTAGGTTCTTCAAAGCATCAGATCATAGATGCAATTCCAAATAATTGGTGGTTAAACATTCTTTTTGGAAACTTAAAAATAACTTTTTACTGTAAGCTTGACCTTTAGGGGTGTTTATCATAGAAGAACCATATATGAACCAATGCCACTGTAGAAGAACCAATGCTGTTTGTTGTCATTATTGATGTCAAACAAAAACTACCAGTAGGTACTGCTTCTTTTAGCATGTTCTTTATGTATAAATGGTCAGTCCTTGAAAATAAAGGTTGTTCAGTTGTTCTTCAGGTCAGCGTTTTGGTTTCTATGTTTCTTTGGTTTCCAGTCCTAAATAATTGGTGGTTAAGACATTACTTTACTCTTAAGAGTGTTTTAACTGCGATTTTGAACTGTAAATATACAGTGCCATTTGTTGTCATTGTTGTCATTTGTTGTCAACAATCAAACAAGTTTGAATATGTGGTTTTAAGAATTTTTGGTTTAACGAACATTATTTTAGAACATTTAGAATGTTTATTTTTGAAAATGTGGTGGAAAAAAGACATTATTCAATTATTTAACCCTTGTGCAACCTTTTGACTTTTTTTTTTTTTTTTTTTTTTTTTTTTTTTATAATTTTGCCTGTGTTATTGGCAGCTGCCAAATTTTGGCACAGGTGTGTATTTTTATTGGAATTTTACTATTTCACCCCATTTCCTTTAATAAATCTATTTTGCACTAGGTACAAAAAATAGTTCCTCTCAGGAACTTTTGGATAAAAATGTCCCCATTGAAACCAATTAAAATTGCTATTTTTAATCACAGTGCTGTTTAACTGTAAAATTATGCAATTTTCGTGAATAGGCTTTCATTTTGTTGACAGGGCTTCAAAATAATTTTTTTCTTTTATTTTTTTTTACCAGATGGTGCCATTTTTTCAGGTTTGGCCTATAAAGCAAATACTCGCTTTATTTCTGTTTTCTGCTTCTGCATATTATAGAGCCAATTGGATAAATAATGCAGCTATAATTGTGTGGGTATGTTGGTATGGATGTCAGAGTGTAGTTTGTATGTGTGTCATAAAAAAATTGTGTGTGTTCTTGTAATATTTGAGAGAGAGAGAAAAACTACTGCAAATCACAAATCCAACCACTGTGTGCACCAGCATTTTGCTGGCATCTAATGGGGAAAATTTGGTACCGCGCCCAAACAAAATCTTACTGAAAGCTCATTTTTTGAGATATCAACCTCAAATTTGGAACACAACTTGTTTAGATTTATGGCTTTGATTTTCTAGCAGGATTGGAGTTCAACATGTTTCATGAAATATATATATTATATAATAAATTGTTCATAAATCATTTTCATAAACTTAAACCTGTATAAATTTTTTTTTTTTTTTTGGTTTCATTTTTTAAACTTGTCTTTTACTTCAACATTAATCTGCCATGGGTCTGTGCTCCCAAGCTTCAAATTTTTATTACCGTTTTTTGACATGGACATTTTTGTCCACTATGGACCTATGTGTAACTTTTTTTTTTTTATTATTGATGCACAAGGGTTAATTATTCAATATTTAAATGATGGTCATTCACATATGCTAGCAGTCAAAACTTTGAACACACTGACTCGTTCTATCTTTATGACTATTTTCTGCATGTTATTATAACATTTAAATGATGAAAACTCTGGAATAATACAAATGGAAGTCTGGTAATGATGTGACACAAATGAAAAATTCTTTGTTTAGATTCCAGATCTGCTTGTGGGCACAATTTATATTTGTCTATAGAACTTCAGATCAAGCATTTAAGCAGAAGCCTTAAGATCAAAAGATCACAATAAACAAATTCAGTGTGTCTAAACATTTGATTGGCAGTACATGCCAAAAATTCTCAGTATGAATCTGATGCCACGTTCACCAGTATTCTGATCGAAAGTGTTATTTTTGTTGAGATCTCCTCTGACCCGGCGTCGGACGCGGTGACGGCGAGTGAGCCGCTGTTATCAGAGTGAAATACTGCGTTTGTACTGTGTCTGAAATGATACTGTGCAGCGTGACCACAGGGGTCGCGCCGATCAGCCCTGTGACGACCTCTTTGTCGAGCGAGGAGGGGGCGGCGGGGCCTCGGCTCCTGCACGGTGGCCCCCGGGTACCAGCAGGGCCCTCTGTTTAACGGAGAGGCAGGCGTTCGTAAACCCTGCGGGAGATGGCCTGTGATTTATACACTCATTCTCTCGTATATCTCTCTCCTCTTGTGTTCTCTTGTCTAAGTCTGTTGTAGATGAGGTCCCTGAAACCTAGGATGTGTTTGGAGTGGTCATGTGACTGGTGACTGGTTTTGAAAAGAAAACAGTATGCAGTTTGTATACTAAGAAATTAATACCGTTTTTTTCAATAAGTCTGCATTGAATTGATCAAAAGAGACAGTAAAGACATATAACGTTTCAAAAGACATCTATTTCAAATAAACACTGTACTTTTTTATTCATCAAAGAATCCTGAAAAATAAAATGTATTACTTTTTCCACAAAAACATATGAAGGGGTACAAATATTTTCATTACTGATAATAATCAGAAATGTTTCTTGAGCAGCAAATTAGCATATTAGAATGATTTCTGAAGGATTATGTGACACTGAAGACTGGAGTAACGATGCTGTTCACCTTTATATCTAAGGAATAAATTACATTTGAAAACATATTCATATAAAAAACAGCTATTTTAAATGGTAAAAATATTTCTAAATATTGTAATTGTTTACTGATTTTTTGCTAAAATAAATGCAGCCTTGGTGAGCAGAAGAGACTTCATTTAAAAGCATAAAAAAAATCTGATTGGAGTCCAGGCTTTAGATCTGTTTAGATCTTTCTACAGAAAAAAGTACTCAATAATCACACATTTCAAAATAATCTCGAGCTTCAGAAAAAATCTCAACAATGTCTCATATGATGCCAAGATGACCAAATGTCTCTTCCCTGAGACTACACAGAAATACAAAATTTTGTTTAATTTGTGACAATTACTAGCCATTTCTCAGTGAAAATTGTTTCTCACTTGTGTTTTTTTTTCAGGAAAGCTAAACCTTAAAATGAAATTTAACGGAGAACTTCTGGGCAGTGAAAGAGCAACCTCTGAGCAACAAAAGCATCCTCTATGAGTGAGTGCATGACAGAAGCTGCTCGTATTTGTGATGAGATGCTCTTTTCCTCTGGTTGAGAGTGTTGTTGTGTATGTCTGTTCTGATATCTCTCCAGCAGAACACCCTCATTTCTTAATATGGACGCGGCGCTCTCTCCGGCGGTCTGGTCCATCTCTTCTCTTAAGCACGTGGCTTGACCAGTGTCAAGAGTCTCCGTATCTCTGCGGCTTCAGGAGACGCGCCAAACATGTTTCTCCTGCGGCCACAGACCCACTTCAAGTGATAACGGCGGTTTGTCTTCCTAATGCAGCGGAATGAAAGGGCCGTTCTGTCATAAAATCCCACTCACTAACCCAAAGCTCTGTCCCGTGACAGGACGATTGAATGCAGGCCACTGACATGCAGACGTTTGTTATTTTATCAGCCTTCAGTCGACATCTCTCTGTCATTTCACTTCAGTGTACAACTCTGACACTCGTCTGATTTCCTAAAGGAAAATGTGATTTGGTCAAAGGTTGTTCTTTTATAGCTCTTTATTTTTAAATAGTTATATTTTACTTTATTTTAGCTTTATTTAAATTAATTTTTTAAATAATAGCAACACTCTTCTGACACTTTAAAGGAGACACTGTTGAAATGCTTTCTCTCTCTATGAGAAACATCTGAGAAGCAGCAGATTTGAGTAAAACGTTTCATTTGAGCTTCTTATATTCTCATTGCTGTCTTGATGGAAAAAATAGAGATATTAAGGATATCTGGGTGTTATCTATTTTTAACGTGTTTCTTTTTACCAACAGAGGACAAATGTACAATCCTATTAGTAATGGCTTGATCCAACAGGTTTTTCTTCTCATTTCTGTTCTTACATTAATGGTTGCAAAAACCCAGCATTACTATAAATCAAACCTGTGCATTTCTCTCTTTTTTTAGACATAGTTGGCTTGTTTTTCAGATAGAAGTCTCATTAGTGCTGCATATTCTTTGAAGATTCAAGGACAGGAGAAGATAATGAGAAAAGTGCACATTAACTAAGACGGTAGACACTCCTCTGTCCTGTGAGCTGTGATAACAAATGATAAAGCTCATGTAGCATTGAACCATCATGGCATTTCACCTAAATATATCACACACCTGCCGCTGCTGCTGTGCTGTTCTTGTTTAGTCTGGTTTCTTCTTTCACAAAAAAATATATATTTTCAGTCTATTAAGAATTTCTGAGCTTTTCATGTACTCTTGTGAGCTGAAAGTGTGTTTGTTTGTCAAGAGATACTGACAGGATCAACTCATATTTCATAGCATTTTGTCTACCATGGTGGCGAGTTGTGCACATGCAAACACTTTTTCTTAAGACAATGTAAAGTTTAAATCTGGATCTGGTGCACCTATCCTATTTAACCATTAATAAAATAACTTCTAAACATAAACATTCACAAATGCCTTAAATACATGACTTTTTACTTCTGCCCTTGATTACTATAATGAAAGCGAGTGTTGTGCACATGCCAACCATCATCAACGAATCAATAAAAATCAGGCATGAAAAAATCTAATAATGGCATATAGGTAGATATTAATTTGAAGAAAGATTGATCTATATTTGACTTTCTGTCAGTACATTAATTTATTTAAAACTGCATTTTGAATATTGGTTTTATTGTTTCAAGACGTGGTTGACTTGCTGTTTAGACAGTCATGTTTTGCATCACTTGAGATATTGTGCAACTGAGGTTTCATCTGTATTTTATCACTTGTCTGGATTCTTAAATATATCCTATATCTATCTTCTCAACAGCATTTGAATTCATCATCCACCCGCTCCTAATATGAAGCCCGTTCGAATGATATTATTTCGTTGCAATTCTTAAAAGGAAAAAAAAAGAAATCTCACAATTCTGAATCTCGCAATCTGTGAGATGCTGCAATTCTGAGAAGAAAAGTCAGAATTGTGAGATAAAATCGCCGTTTTATTGTTTTTTATTTTTTATTTTATTTTATTTTATTTATTTTCATCCAGTGGCAGAAAAAGCTTCCATAGAAATCAGCATACAGAAAGATTAAAAACGCGAGAGGCGGGGCAATAGAATAAAAAAACGCGCCTTTTCACTTTTTAAATTTACCGCCAGATTTTCAGAACGCGCTAACGCAACTGTCAAACACGACCGTATACTATATATAGCGTATGTGTTTACATATAAAAACTTTCCAAACATGAAACCTGTTCCAAATGGTGAGCATTTGGCATTGTGTTTCTTTCTGAGATTGTTTTGGTTAAATTCTTATGTAGGCCTATGCCACTTGTTTTAGCTTATGTTAGACTGGATTGGATTCAGTTGAGAGCTGAGTTTCCTGTGCACTTCATCTGAAAGGTTAGTTATTGTCTACGTAAAGCTTTCCAAATCAGCCGCTTGTGAGACTACGTGATGGTTAAGAAGAAAGTCAGCTTTGTAGACCGCAAGGTAGCACGCTTCTCTTCATTCACACTGCACGTCTGATCTTTTCCTAAGCCCTGTGACCGATCAATAAATACATACTCTGTCCCATCTCATCCACACCCACAGACATATAGAACATACATGTAGAGTTCAAAGAGCTCGTCGATATGCACGATAACTTCCCGCTGCGCACATGAAAGCGGCTCGGTCGTGTTGATTTATACGCACCGGGCAAGAACATTAGTCTACGATAATGAGAAATCAGACGCGAGCCAAGTCTCTCTTCTAGACCGGCCGGTATTGATGCATTTCCATGAAGTAATGCAGCGGTATCAGAGAGAGACGTGGCCCGTGAACTCGCTGGCTTTCATTTCTGTGCGTATTCCTCAGCAGAATGCATGCTGTAAATACTCGTATTAAATTTAAATGCAGTATTTTTTGGAAGCAGAACGCCGTTGATGAGGTAATGCCACAGACCAATGCACAAACACAACTGTATTTAATCTTTCAAATTAAACTGAGATGTTTGTTTGAAGTGCTGTTGCTGTTGTCCTCCACTGAAGTTGCATTTTGTTTAGAAAATTCCTTTGGTAGATTTGAATTTTTTTTTTTTTTTTTTTAATCGGTGTCAAATCATGTTATAGCAAATTAATTTTTATAATAAAGGCCTAGTTCAAATTTTGCTACTATGTAAACAATCACAGGTGAAGTTGCTATAGTGTAAATCAAGTGAGTATAACTTGCTGTATGTGAATAAAGCTGATGTACTATATATCCAACTTTATAGGCTATAGAGAGCTGTGTGATAATAGTTTAGCTTTTTTTCGACAATATTGATAATCAAGAAGTTGAGGTTTGCTGTATAGTCTGTATCGCTTAATGTAAGTATAGGCTACTGTATAAATGCGTATAAAGTTGAATGTACTACATATCCAACTCTATATAGAGAACTGTAAGATTAAGTTAACATTTTGTGACAGCAAACACTTACATAGTCAAGATTTGCTAATGTTTATCGCTTTACATGTATGCAAATAAAGTTGGATGTACTTTATATCCAGCTTCATATAAAGAGCTGTGCCATAGTATAATTTACATTTTGCAACAAATAAATGATCATACAGCCAAGATTTGGTATATAGTATATATATTGCTTTTTGTGAGTGTAGTGTATGCAGTGAAATTGGATGTACTATATACAGAATGCAGATTTAGCAGTGTGATAATTTGCATTTTATATCAATATATAAAAAAAAAATTGGTATGTAGTCTATTGTTTTATGTAAGTGTACAGAATGTATGCAGGTAAATATTGATATATCCAACTTCATATAAAGAGCTGGGCATTATAATATTTCATGATCCTAAGAGACCTGTGACTCATTTTTGAGTTGTGAACCACCAGTTGCTTTACATTCATTGTACGCTGCATTTACAGATGGGTCTGTTGCCTTGTGCAAGGGTATCAAGTTGATGGACACAAAACTGCTCTCTTGAATCTATAACCTTTGTGTTTGCCAGAGCCATTAGACCACCGCTTCCCCTCCAGAAGCCTCTTATCTCCATACGATTTGTTCCTTGTTTCAGATTCCCGTTTCTGCCTGAAGGCGTCACCTATAGTGAAGACCGAATGTCTGGAGCAGGCCACGGGAGACATATGATTCTCATTGTGAGGATGAAAGGCGTCTATACGTCTGTTTTTCCCCGTCTTTTGTACGTCTGGGGAGCGCCGGATTGGGTGGGCGGAACCGCTTGTGTCGTGATCCCCTCTCATCCATGTGGTGTTGCTTTATGCTCCGTGGGTATGGATTCATTGTAGTGAAATTGAAACTTCATGACATGTCATTGTTATAAACTTATAAATAATTTATTTCGCCCCAAAGAGCGATCGCTGCTTCAGAGGTGCCCAATTGGCTGAGACAAGGTTCGTCTTTGACCCAGTTTGACCATGTTGAAACATTTTCCCTTTATATCTCTCGTGCGTGCTTACATTTAACTCTAGCCGCTTGTCAGCACGTCGCTTGGCCCGTTTTTAACTTTTTGCTTCATGAAAAATCCATAAAACCGTGTATGTCGCAATGCCTTTTTGTATAGTTTTACGATGGCTGCATGAGAAGGGTATAAAATAATCATTGTAGAAATGAACCCTGTAGACTTTGCTATCTGCCTTGTCATCGCTGCTAGCTAGTTCACTTGCTAACATACGTCTGTCATTGAGGTTATATTTTCACCTTATCCTGGAAGACTACAGCTGGCCTGCTCTTAACACTCTTTGTATATAAACCCCGCTCTTAGTCGCAGGTGCTTTTTCCACCCTGCACAGGATAAAGAGTCTGATTCATGCTAGTTTTCGCTTAAATCGTACAGTTTGTGCACTTGCCTTTTGCAGCCCTGACCTGTGCACGTACTGCATCAGAAATGCGATTTGTTTATTAGAGAATATGTACTGGCCCGGTTCTTCAAGTTCTCCCACTGCTGGGTTAATTGGTGTCTTTTGAAAAGTTCATCGTTGATGTTGGGCCAGAAATTTTTTCCTTTTAAAATTATTTTTGTGGTGTTTGATGCATTTTGGGGAATCTAGGAGTGAAGATATTCCTGCTACCTGGTATGCAAGGCCAGTGCCTCTTTGATGTCGGATGAAGGTCTTCGGAGCAAATCACAAAGCTGAAACTGGGCTGGTACTACAAAGGTTTGAGGTTCAATCCCTATCAGAATGGAGTGTTAACTAGATCAGACTCCATTAGGAACATGTGGTTTACTGAAAATTACTTTGGGTGAAAAAATATGACAGAAATAACAAGTAACTGGATCCTAGAAGATTATATTTTTATTGCTCAGAGGTTGCTCTTTTATTTCTCATGAGATTCAATGGAGGCCTCAGTTATTTGTTTATTTTGGTGTGAAATTTGTCTCAGATACTAAAATTCCTTAAAATACACCACCATTCAAACATTTAGGATTGGTATGTTTTTGAAAGAAATCTCTTCATGCTCACCAAGGCTGTATTTATTTGGTCAAAAATATAGGAAAAACTGTAATATTCTGAAATATTATTACATTTTAAAAGAACTGTTTCCTTTGTGAATATATTGTAAAATGTAATATATTCCTTTTATCAAAGCTGAATTTTCAGCATCATTACACCAGTCTTCAGTGTCACATGATTCTTCAGCAATCATTCTAATATGCTGATTTGCTGCTCAAGAAATATTTCTGATTATTATCAATGTTGAAAGCAGTTGTGCTGCTTCGTATTTTTGTGGAAACTGTGATATATTTTATTTTTCAGGATTCTATGATGAATAGAAGGTCAAAGGAACAGCATTTATTTGAAATAGAGACCTTTGGAAACATTAAAATGTCCTTACTTTTAATCACGTTAATGCATCCTTGTTAAATAAAAGTATTTGTACTACTATTAATACGGACCACAAACTTTTGAATGGTGGATTTGATACAAATGAGTCACTAGTCATCATGAAAGCATTTTGAAGAGCTGTAAAAGGAATGTGGAGTTCAGCTCTGCTAATTTGATGAGAAATTTTTGAGTTCATATTGAGATCTCTGACTTATATCTTGGCAAACCTGAGCACCGTCTGAGTGATGTTAAATAGATATCAGATCATCTAAAGAGATGTGTTCAGAAGCTGAACATCTGTAACCCTGGAAGTGTTTGTGATGTCAAATCAAAGATGACACAGAGTTCACACGCAGACCAGGAATTCACAGCAATTAACCCTTCAGCGTCACATGTAAATATGAGCGCTGGAGGCCGTTAGTCTTTCACACACACACTGGGATCTGATTCTTTGTTCTGTCGGGCCCCTGGCCTGTTGCCATGGCGATGGTGCTGGCAGCACCTCACTATAATGGCTGGCGTGTGAGCTGTCCATCACTCCATCCCCCCGTAACACACACACACACACACACACACACACACACACACACACACTGATCCACTTTCACCTGCACAAGCTTTCATTTAACCGCTTCTTTTCTTTTCTTTTTCCATTCTCTGCATTTAAGCCATTTTCTTTTGTCTCCATTTCTGCCTGGGAAAGTCAACATTATAGAACAGGACAGAACTTAACAGAATGAAAGAATGGAATGAATAGAATAGAATAGAATAGAATAGAATAGAATAGAATAGAATAGAGGGGGCATTAAGTCTAGGTCCATATAGTACATCTGGAATTCTGTGCCATCTAGTGGCACTTATCAAACTGTAGATGTGTGTGAGCAGCTGTAAGTGTGGAACAGTCCCTCGGATGTGATTAGATTTGTGTGGAAGCCTAAAAAAACAAATCTAATTATGAGATATAAACTCACAATTGCAAGAAATAAATGTGTGAGATAAATAGTTGCATTTACATTTTTTCATTTTGTGGGGAAAAACAAAACAGAAAAACAGAATTGAGAGATTCTGAGCAACTCAGAATTCTTAAAAAAAAAAAAAAAAAAATAGAATTGTGAGATGTAAATTCAGAATTCCACAATGAAATGTACAAAATAAAAAAAAAGGTTATTACAACTTTTTTTTGTACAATTTACAACTTTTTATCTTGCAATTCTGATTTTTTTTTTCTCTCAGTTCTGAATTGTGCCCTAAAAAGTTGCAGTTACCTTTTTCTCTTTTCTTTTTTGGTGGAAGAGCTTACATATATTTCTGTTCTTCTGGCTTAGTATTAGAATAAAGTGTCATCTGTCATCAACAAAGAAATTAAACAAAATAACTGCTTGAAGAATATCAACTGGTTTTACAGTACTAATGATGGGATTTTGGTGGAAGCTGTGGTTGCCATGACAATTTGTTCTGTTTTAGTCTGCATTAGGACCCTAAAAAGAAGGTCCTTTAATAGGATGTAAGTCCCCTTTATTTCATTGTCTGTTCGAGCATCTGACAACAAATGCATTGTCATTGTCTAACCGATATCTAAATCTGAATAAAAAAAACATTATATTTACATAATTGGAGATGGTGCGACGGTGCAGTATTTTTTTGTGCATCAGATGTAATGTGTTACTGGCTTCCAGCAGTGTGTCTCTGACCCCCCTGACTGCGCTCATCTCACTGTTCTGCTGTGTTTAAACAGGGCACACTGGGACAGGGGGACATAAGGGTCTTCACAGGGACCCCAGGGGGGGCATTTTCTCATTTTCACTCCGATAAACAGGATACGCCCTCATTAAAGACAGTGGCTGCTGGAGGAAAAACCTGTCTGACCTCACGTCCCGTTGGCTTATCAGATTTTGTGGATACATACTTGCAGCTAAATAGTATTAAAGTTCTTTATGTGTTTCTTTAGATCAGTATTTTGGTGTCTGGGCTAATTTAAGCACCAGATCATAGATGTTTTTTTTTTTAGATACAGTGCCTTGCGAAAGTATTCATACCCCTTCATTTATTTTCACGTTTTGTTATGTTGCAGCCTTATGTTACACTGCTTTAAATTACTTTTTCCCCACATCAATTTACACTCCATACACTATAATGACAAAGCAAAAAAAAACAAAACAGATTTGTGACAACTTTTTAAATTTATTAAAAATAAAATGCTGAAATAAGTACATTGCATAAGTAACTTAACTCAGTACTTAGCTGAAGCACCTTTACAGCCTCAAGTCTTTTTGGATATGATGTGACAAGCTTTGCACATCTGCATTTGTCAATTATCTGCCATTCTTCACCTCACCTGTTCACCTCTCAAGCTGTCTGCTTGGATGGGGGCTGGCAGACATTTTCAGGTTTCTACAGAAATATTTGATTGTGTTCAATCCCAGGCTGTGGCTTTACTGACACTCTGTCCTCCAATTTGATACTGTTAAGTGCTTTGACACAATCTGTATTGGTAAAAGCGCTATATAAATAAAGGTGACTTGACTTGACTTGTGGCTGGGCCACTCGAGGACATTCACAGAGTTGTCTATAAGCCACTCTTGCTGTGTGTTTAGGGTCATTGTCCTGTTGGAAGGTGAACCTTCTGCCCAGTCTGAGGTACTGAATGCACTGGACTGGGTTTTCATTAAAGCTAACTCAATATTTTGATGCACTGAGCTTTCCTTCTACTCTGATGAGTCCCTGCTGCTGAAAAACAGCCCCACAACTTCTGCTACCAGCACACTTTACTTTTTGGATGGTGCTCTGCAGGTGATGAGCAATGCCAGGTTTCATTCAAACATGATGCTTAGAATTGAGGTTCATCAGACCAGAGTATCTTGTTTCTCACAGTCTGAGGGTCCTTTAGGTTCTTTGCTGCAAATTTTTCATGTGTCTTCACTGAGGAGGGGATTGAGTTTGGCCACACCGCCATAAAGCCCAGATTGGTGGAGTGTTGCATTTATGTTTGTCCTTCTGTAATTTTCTTCCATCTGCATATTATGATCATGGAGCTCAACTAGACTGACCATCAGCTTCTTGGCCACTTGTATAACCAAGCCCCTTCTCCATCAATTGCTCAGTTTGGCCAGGAGGCCAGCTCTAGGAAGAATCCTAGTTGCCCCAAGTGTCTTCCATTATGGATAATGTAGGCTACATGCTTTTGTGAACCTTCAATGCAGCAGAATTTTTTTCTGAACTGTTCCCCAGATCTGTGCCTTGACGCAAGCCTGTTTCTGAGCTCTACAGGCAGTTATTTTGACCTCAGGGCTTGGTTTTTGCTCTGATATGCATTTTCAGCTGTTAGACCTTTTCTGAGAGTTGTGTGCCTTTCCAAATCATACCCATTCAATTGAATTTGCCACAGGTCAACTCCACTCGAAGTGTAGTAACATCTACAAGCAATATGAATGCTCCTGAGCAAAATTTCAAGTGTCCCAGAAAAGGGTTTGAATACTTATGCAATAGAATCATTGGTGTATGGAGTGTAGGTTTATGTGGGGAAAGAAAAAAGTAATTTAAAGCAGTATAACAAAACAAAAATGAAAGGGTATGAATACTTTTGCAAGGCACTTGATCTATCACCCATTTTGGTAATGTTTCATCATAATCAAAAACAGAGATAAGAACTTGTTTTGTTTATGACAATGAAGTAAAATGATTGCAATATAGCCATGATAATCGACATGAAAATAATGAAATTGTAAACAAAATTATGAGTAAAAATTGTGGGTACATTATGCTAATGTGAATTTGATAGATAGATAGATTTTGTTAAGGATGATAAATCAGTTTTGTCCTGCAGTGTGATGCAGTTAGTTGTAGATTTGCAGTGTCAGATAAACTCTTCATCACTGAACAAAGCTTTCATGTGTCTGTTATATCAGCAGGAGCAGCTACTGAACAACACCAGAGATGGGAGTCCAAGCACGCGGCAGAAAAGACGCGACCCTTCCAATTATCGCAGAGGTGCAAGGTGGCGTGGGGCCGTTTCTCAGAGCCTCTCACAGCCCGGATAACTGAGGTGTGAGCCGAGACTTTACAGGGTACAAAACGTGCCTTAAAAACAGATGCAGGAGTGAGATGGTAAATGTTAGTTTTCACACACACACACACACACACACACACACACACACACACGGGGTAGAGGGGAGGGTTTTTACACCCCTGTAGGGGGTAATAAAGCGAGTTAAAGCATCACACTTCTGTAAACTTAATCTACACGGCTTTAATTACTATTTGGCGCCTCTCTTCTCTCTCTGGTTTTCTCTGCATCTCTCCGTCCACAGCCGCTTCTCTGCTTGAGCTCTTGCTGACAGTCATGAAAACGAGATTTGCTCGGTTGGGGTTCCTGTTTGACTGATCGGCATGGAGCAAATTAACAACAAGCAACACACACACTTCCCCCATCTCTGTTTGTATTACCTTTTCTTTCTTCTGAAGTACTGGAGCCAAAAGACCTTCCTGATAATCAACAGTCTGTACGGTTGTGTCTCTCTCTTAAAGGGATAGTCGCACAATAACAACAAAAAACTCTTTATTTACTCATTATCATGCCATTTCCAACCTAAATGGCATTTTTTCTTTAAGTGTAGAACAAAAGAAAATTATTATTTTGTATGCAATAAAAGTGCATGGAGACTACAGCTCATGCACTATATTCCATGTCATACAATAGTTTTATGTAAGGAGTATACTGCTGTTTAAATCATTATTGAGTGAAAATCTTGCTTTCTGGCTGTTTAAATCTGGTGTGTTCATGATGCACAGTCAACTCAGTTTTGTGTGTTGCATGTCTTTTTTAATTGACGTCAAACCATATTTTATTATTGAACAAATATTTGAATTTAATTATTGGTGAAATTTTAGTTTATTCCTCACATAAAACTATATCACATGGCTTGTAAAGACATACAATTATTTTAGTATCATTTATATACAATTGCTTTTGTCTTTTTGATGGCTAGTAAAGAAAATTATTAGTAATCTAGTAAATTATTTTGGTATTAGTATTTTTAATTAGTTGTTATTGTTATGTTTTCAGTATGTTTATAATATTTGTTTAGTTTTATTATTTGTTTTACATGCTTTTGTAATGTTTATTATTGTTATTTTAAATATTACTATTTAGGTTTAATTTATTTTTATTTCAGTTTTAGTTTTATAAAAATCTATTTCCATTTAATATTTTAGTGCTTCTGCTTAAACTTTTTTTAAGTTAGTTGTTTTTTTTTTTCATCGAATAATTATATTTTATTGTACTTCATCTATGTTTTAGTTAACATAAATAAATAGTTTTAGTTGACCTGGTTAATATTTTGAATTAATATTTATTTTAATTTTTTATTTTAGTTTTAGTTAACAGCAATAACCCGGTTTTAATGAGACTTTTATGGTGTTTTTTTTTTTTTTTTTTGTTATTTTTGCAGCTTGATGGCCCTGGTACCCATGGAAAATAGCCCAGACATTTTGTTAAACATCTCCTGTGTTTTTACTAAAGAAAGTAAGTCATGCAGGTTTGAGATGACTTCAGGGTGAGTAAATGATCAGCAGACGGTACAGACACTGCCATTTCTCTCTGTCTCTCTCTTCAAGGCTCGTTAGTTCTTCAGAATGAATGTAAACATCAAGATGCACTATTATTGTGCAGCACATCATCCAGCAGATATGACATACAGGCAGACGGCAGCGCAGACAGACAGGCCACAGAAACCCTCGGCCTGCGGAGAGACTCTGAGGTCTACCTGCTGCTGCTCGGGAGGGGAGACCGAGAGAAAGAGAGAGACAGACAGAACTGGAGCCAGCGTAATGAGCTGTGAAATTCAGCTGTACACACACTATAGCAGCGCTGCATTCAGTGACGCCACAAATAACTGACAAAACACAGGGATTACATTCAACAACAGCACTAAATCAGCTCAGAGAGTAAAGTAACTAGCTGCATGGGTCAATAATAATAACACTTTAGTTTGCTTTTTTCTCGCTATTTCCATTCAGTTGGATTCATTGGTTTAACTGGCATGTCGAAAAATAAAAAGCACAAATAAGCAATATTAAAAAATAAACTGGAGAAAAAGAAAAGAACATCAGTATGAGAATTATATTTAAAGGGGTGGACGCTTTTTTAACGTTAGTTAATGTGTAATGTTGCTGTTTGAGCATAAACAATATCTGCAAAGTTGCAGTGCTGAAAGTTCAACGCAAACGGAGATATCGTCTTTTAAAATTCTGGCAGTTTAATGCCTACAAAAACGACTCGGCGAGGCCATGCGGCGCTGCTTTAGAGAAGAGGAAGAGAAAACTAGGGGTGCACGTAAAAATATATTCATATATGAATCGCGATTCTGTCTTCTAATGATTCTAATGGATTCACAAGTTTCAGAATCAATGTTCTAAATCACTGGTTCTTATATCCTGTTCCTCGCGACCTTCGGCTCTACACATGCTCTGCATCTCTCTCTCTCTCTCTCTCTCTCTCTCTCTCTCTCTCTCAGATCATCAGCTCAGCTCAAACAACGAACTGCTCCATTTATACACTTATTTTCACATAGCTATGAGAAGCGTTATACATGGACGCACGTGCGGCTGCTGTACTGTATTAAAGCTTTAATCAGGATAAAAGTCACATATTGTACACCTTTCTGGAGTCCTTAATAATATATATTTGCGGTATAAGTTCCAAAAACCATCTCAATATATTTTTACAGCTCCTTCATGAATCTCTCTTCTGATTGGCCTGTTGTTTTTTGAGTGACGCATGGCCAGGCCAACCACAGGTAGACCTTTTAGGGCCGACGTCACAATTACGTCACAGCGCTAGCTGGAGGCAAAACAAAGGGAAAACTGGAGGCTGCCCATTCAAACCAGTGCGGATTCGGCTACATAAGGAGCATAATATAATATCATAATAGCATAATATCATCTTGTTGTGATGTTGGGTGCCAGAATCGATGTAATACAACTTCAAATTAAAAATTTGATCATATACCTGCTGCCACTGGCAGACAAAAAACCGACTACAGCTGTGGTACAGCTGTGATAAAACAAGCGGACTGGACAGAAACGATCGTCAAAAATGCTCGCGTTTGCAGCGCACACTTCTTATCAGAAAAGGTTCAATAAAGTATTGTCTTTTGTTGTTATGGGCATGTCTAAAGATTTCTTGCATCTCACGACTATGTCGCGTATGAAATAGTGTGCATGTGTGTAAAACAACAAACTGACAATTGCATATACATTGTTGTGATTAACTGTGGCTGGATTAATAATGTAGCAGTAAAAATAGTTGCCTGCTTAAATTGAAATGTATTTATATCTTCATCATGACTAGATAGACATGGTGAGTTTGACTTTACTATACACGTTAGATGCGATCCACCTCATAGTAACAATCCTGTCAGATCGCCCATCCTTTGAGTGAGCGTGTAACGTTACAGGTCCGCCGATCTGATTTTGTCCGTTAAAGTTAACCTTTTCGACGTGTTTCTGTGTTGTTGTTGCTCAGCAATGGCATGGACGCAATGTTGTCTGAGGGTTTGGCAAAAGAGGTTGGGATGGTGAGCGGTGCTCGGGATGGTGACTGGAGGCAGTGACTGAATAGTTCAGACATCACATTTTAACAGAAGTCACAAAGCCTCGTGAAAAAGGACAGCTACTTTATGCAGGCTGTGTGCATTTTACTGTGGATTGACTGTTTTGAAACTTGTATGGTAGTTGCATAGCCCCTAGATCATCAAAATTACAGTTTTGACAATATGGGACCTTTAAAAGCTAACAGAAGCAGTAGCATTTATAAATAACAGTGTATCTAAAAGTATGAGACAACAACAAACAAAAAACATACCATTAAGAGCCGTGCTTGCTGATCCTCTTCACTAATATCCTTTGCATCTCAATCGGGCTCAAATTGATGAGCAATATAGATGACGCCATTGTTTACAATACAACATTTAGACGCACACTAGAGACAGTTTAGCCAATCACAACACACTGGACCAGCTAACCAATCAGAGCCCATCACGTATTTCTGAGGGAGGGGCTTCATAAAAGCATCAGAGCGTTTATCAAAGAAGGTACAGAGCAGTGTAGAATAATGCGTTTTTTTTAAACTAAGCATTAACACATGTTAGACTGCACCCCATAAACACAATGAAGCCTAGAAATAAGTCAACCACCCCTTTAAAATTAAACAGGAAAACTAAAGTAAGGAAATTAAAACAAGTAAAATTATAGCAAATAAGTGAAATGATGCAAAATCAAATACAAATTAAATGAGAAAATAAAAGAATAAATAAGCAATATTAACATATAATTTAAAGGAACAATAGTGTAAAATAAAAAAAAATAAAAGGATGGATAAGAAAAATAAAAGAATTCAAAATTCTAACAATGGTGTAAATATGAAATCATGAAAAGTAGAATTATGAAATTGAAGTTTAAAGTTAATGAGAAATTGAGTTTTAAAAAATCATAAATAAGCAATAACAAGAAATTTGATTTAATATTGTAAACCTTGTAAAATTAAAAAACATGTAATTGCATTATTGATTGAAAACATCCAATATCAGCAATAACATTTAGAAACAGCAGATTATTCACTGTCTTTATCTCTCTCTCTCTCTCTCTCTTTCTCTCGTTCTCGGCTGTTTGAATATTCTGTATGTTATTCATACACTGTAAAAAAATGCTGGGTTAAATACAGCGGTTGGGTTACTGCCCAGAAGGTTGGGTTAAACATTTAACCCAACCGTTGGTTGAAAACAACCCAGCATGTGTTCTGTCCAATATTTACCCAGCACTGGATTGTATTTAACCCAGCATTTTTTAGAGTGTAATTATTGATGCTTATTAATGATGTTACTCTCAGCATCAGACATTCACTTCCTGTTCTATGTCAGCCAATCACATTCAAGACTTGGTTAGCTGTGTTTGCCTGTGCAAAAGGCATTACTATGTTGTTGTAGGTGGTTGCCAAGGTGTTCAAAGCAATTTCAGCTTGTTGCCATGGTGTTCTGGGAATTTTCTTCCTTTGTGATATGTCTTGTTTTATGGTGCAGCAGGTGAAAATGTTGCATCTGACCAGTCAGTAAAGTAACAGCAAAATGATTTGAGGAATCATTCAAACGCTGCAGGACGTTTATCACACACACACACACACACACACACACACACACACACACAGAGGGCGTCACAGGTATTAGCGTGCGACTCCAGGCTGCTCGCACGATGACATCCTCATCCAGCGCATCGAATCGATGTGTTTTCTCCTCAGGTGTCAGCGTGTGTGTGTGTGTGTGTTTACTGGTGTGAAAAGTGAGAGTGTGTGTGTCAGACATGTCGACTCCGCTGCTGTGATGGATGGTCTGTGTTGTAAGACAGATGACAGTGTGAGTCTGCGGCTGCTGTGTGTGTGTGAACACAGGCCAAACTAACGTTTATTTACACTGCCACACTGAAGGAGTGATTTAAAAACAACTAGTGTGTGTGTGTGTGTGTGTGTGTGTGTGTGTGTGTGTGTATGTGAAGGTATGCACAGATCAGATTTCTAAACAAGCCTTTGAAATGTAGAAGATCGTTAAAGCCGTAGAGAGTCTTAAATACAAGCAGTCCTGCCAAACACACACACACACACACACACACACACACACACACACACACACACACACACACACACACACACACACACACACACACACAGGCATTTCAGAAGCTCAACAAACCCTAGCGAGCCGCCTACATAGGGAGCATCCTAAATGTGTCATCCTCAATGCAAAACGGCACAAAATGTACTTGTGTGATTGTAATGATTTGATGTTCAAAAAGAATAATAAGCTTTTGAAGCAAAAAAAAAAAAAAATAGATATTGACTCATATATAAATAAATCACTTATTTAATCAGATTCAACTATTTTTGACTTTTTTCGGTACTGAATGAATTATAATTTTTCATAAAGTATATGTAGTAGATTAGTTAGTTTATAATTTTTTATGCAAAATGTATGCTATTGGCAAAATGTCATCTTATTCTTGACTCTTTTCAAACTTAGGATTTATTTATTTATTACACAAAATTAGGTTCAAAATGCAAAATAACCATTGATTTGACATAACTATATTTAAACATTCACAACAATGGTGTCCTGTGACACATAGTATACTAATTACTGCATGATCTATTTTGTTTCACAACAAATGATATGCAGTTTATGTTAAAGAAGATGCAGTATACAGTAAAAACAACCCAATTTGGGTTTCGTAATTTTGAAATAAGTCTCTTCTGCTCACCAAGGCTCAGTGGCGTGGGAAGATGTTTTAGGTTGAGGGTGCTGTGTGTACCATTTTTTTTTTAAATATTCCCAACAGTTAAACAGTTGCCCACAGAAAAAAACAGCGGGTGCCCCCACTCCCTGCGCCTATGCCAAGGCTGCATTTATTTGATTAAAAACGCAGTGGAATCAGTAATATTGTGAAATATTATAACCATTTAAAATATCTTCTCTATGCGAATATATGCTAAAATGTAATTTATCGCTGTGATCAAAGCTGAATTTTCAGCATCATTACTCCAGTTTTCAGTGTCACATGATCGTTCAGAAATCATTCTAATATGCTGATTGGCTGCTCAAGAAATGTTGAAATCATTCAAAAGATCAGCATTTATTTGAAGTAGAAATCTTCTCCAACATTCTAAATCTCTTTGCTGTCACTTTTGATCAAATGAATGCTTTCTTGCTGAATAAAAGTATTAATTTATTACCGACTATATACAGTGAGCAATAGCATACTATTTTGAGAACATCCAATGACAGACAAAATCTCATGTGGGAGGATATAGTGTGTGTGTGTTTCTGCACACCAGGCGTGTGTCTCTGGAGTGTTTACAGCAGTGTATCCTGGGTGAATTCCGGCTCCGTTGCTGTAAATTTCCCGGTGCTGTTGTGAGAGTTTCTGCTCACGCTGTCGGTTCACACGCGCCGTGACTGAGTACAAGATCAGTGTGCACTCGGATGTTTCTCCTGAGAAATAAAACAGTATAAAACTTTATATTTAAAAAAATAACATATTAAATTAAGAATATTTTAATACAATATTGTACAGTTTTAGTTTAAAAAATGTTATTTTCAATAGGATATTTTATAATAGTATTATAGTATCATAAATAATATATATATATATATATATATATAAAAATCTAAATGGATTAAAATACTGAATCTATTAAGACTATAGAGCTGTGAAAGGCGTGTTTATAAATATAGTAAAATGAAGAAAAATTAATTTCAAAATAACAATATTTTAGTTTAATCTTTTAAATATGCTATTTTTTATTTTATTAATTTATAATATAAATATTTGTATTATTTTTTGTCATGTTATATTTTATTAATATTTATTTTGTAGTCTATTAAATTTTTTTTATAATTTTTTTTTTTAAATTGCTTTTAAAATGATATTTAAATGTTTTCTTTTTCTTTTCTCTTTATAATATTGTATAAGAAAAGAGAAATAAAATATTAAAATAAGAAATGCATTCTAAACCAGGAGAAAGAGATGCAAATGAGTCACTAGCCATCATCAAATAAGACTACAGAGCTGTAAAATGATTGCTCATTTAGTGAGTTCATATTGAGATCTGACTTTGGATGGCAAATCTGAACACAGTTCGAGACTCAGCTGAGATGAAATGAGATATCCTGTGTCTGTTTGTCAGAAGAAACATCTGGAAACTAAAGCAGAACTCTCATTTAGATCTCATTGCTCTCTAAGAGAAACAAGCAAGATTTCACAGAGATCCGATGTGTGATATTTAGTGGCAGACGCTCTGGTGAAGCGCTGATTCCCATGATTCAGAGTGAGTGGACGTCAGGGAGTCTCTCTGGCGTCTGCGGGTCAGATGTCAGATGTAGGTTAAGAGGGGCAGCGCGGGTTAACAGATCCACTGAGAGTTCATGAAGACAGACGCACATTCCTCACACTACAGAGCGGCTGCACACTGCTGAGTGTACACTAGATTACATCACACAAGACAGCATCTTCATCACAACTCAACATACTTTCCTGAGCAACAGCGCCATCTACTGACTGCTTGTAACCAGATTTCACTTCGTTTAAAAATAAAGGTGCTTCACGATGCCATAGAATAACTTTTTTTTTTTTTTTCCCTAAATGGTTCCATAAAGAACCTTTAACATATGAAGAACCTTTCTGTTTCACAAAAGGTTCTTTGTGGTGAAAGAAGGTTCTTCAGATTATACAAGGTAAGAAAGAGATGGCTCTCTAAAGAACCTTTGACTGAATGGTTCTTTGTGGAACCAAAAATGGTTCTTCTATGGCATTGCTTGAAGAACCTTTTAAGCACCTTTATTTTTAAGAGTGTAGTTTTATTTGTTGAATCAAGTATTGGTCATGAAGTCATGTAGGCCAGTAGCCCACAAGGAGGCCTCAGCTAATATAAATAATTTAAAATAAGTGATACATCTTAATATAATTTAACGTCTTAAAAGTGTGGACACAGAAAAGTCTATGAATTAATACCATCTTAAAATGCATTTTTTATATAATGAATATGAATTTATCTCTTTGTAAGCCAAGCTCTGAAATATTTACCAAAAATTGGGAGTAAATATTTCTAAAAATCCTTATCCTCAATCCAGTAAATCACAAACAACTGGAAGAGTCGGGAAATTTCAGAGATTAAAAAACATGGATCCCTACGGTGCCCTTTAAGGGATATGGTGGTGGGAAAAATTTGGGGTGAGAGGAAAAAATATTTTTCAAATGTTTTGCGTTCCCTCGAGAAACTTTGCATTCCCTCGCAAAGCTTTTGCATTCTCTCACAAAGTTTCTCGAGGGAACGCAAAATTTTGCGAGAGAACGCAAAACATTTAAAAAATATTTTTTCCTCCCACTAGGGTTGGGTACCGAAACCCGGTACCAATATGGCAGTACCAGTATGTTCACCTATGTAACTGATATGTTCTAGAACCGAATCAGAATGCAGATTTCGGTGGCATGCCTGAGCGATCGATTGAAATATTTGTCCTTTGTTTCTCCGAAACCGACGTAAGAAGCATCATCACTGGCACCGCACATGAAATATAATTTCCTGACTGAAAAAAATGCATGTGAACTCAAGTTGGAAAGCTCTAATAATACAAGTCCAACAAATTTTTGTAGTAACGAAAGTGTGCTGTTTTCACATTCCGACTTAAAAGCACAACATCCGAGGAGTGCGTGAATGCAGAAATTACACTTGCTCTGACGGCAGCAGGTAGCCCTCCATTAACAAGCTGAGCTAAACATTCTTAAATTAAAATGCCTAAAGCTAAACTTTTCTTGTATTCACGTTTTTAAACCTGTTGTCCTTTTTAGTCCACAACGCCAGTTAAATGCTTCCTTTTATAATCTGATGTAGCTTCTTGTCACAGAATGAGGCAGAAAATATGTTCCATGGGCTACTAATACATCGATTAGCAATGGATTATAAATATACTTAATTATTATAAAAATACCAGAGATGGCTTGAATAACACAGATAAACTATACATTGTCGTAGTTGAGTGTTTATTGTATTTGTTTTATCATTCAAATGTTTATATCTTCTGTTTACTCCGTTACAGCGATAGCAATGCTTTTGTCCATATTGGGGATTTCCTGGAGCTTCATGACTTCCGCTACTTCTGTGACTGGATATGTGGATTTTTCTGTGCGAGGGCGCCCTCTGGCATCCAGTATGAATGAAAAAGACATCATGTGTTTAGTGCTAATGGCCAATCCAATTATTAATTGTCATATTTTATTTATTTATTTATTTTTTGATAAGTTTCGGTTCAGGCACCAGTACCGTTTTAAAAGTATCGATTTGGCACCGGTACCAAAAAAAACAAACAAATGATACCCAACCCTACCTCCCACCCCAAATTTTTTCCACTCACCCAAAAATTTTCCCACCACCATGTCCCTTAAAGGGCTCCGTAGAAATTTGAAGAACCATAAGCTCTTAAAACTTGTTTGTATTAGATTTTATTTTTATTCAAGTTTTAGTAAATTCTTTTTTGTGGTTTGTTCATGTTTTAAATTTTAAATGTCTATATAGATTTTATTTATTAGTTTTAGTTTATTTAGTTTTACTTATAAAACGTAATGTTAAAAACAGAAATGAGGAATAAAATAAGGTCAAATAAAATAAGATTTTTTTTTTTATATTGTAGTTTATTTCAGTTAACATGTATTTTGTTTTGATTAACATTTTTTTTTATGGTTTTAGTTTTAATTTTAGTTTGCAAAGACAACAGTTAGAACAGCCTCTGTATTCATGAGCAGATAAATACACTGTCAGCAGAGAGACTGATTACAGAGTTTGAACAAACCATCACAGCCAACAATAACATGCTGTCAACTCAGTTAAGAGATCAAAATGGGGCTGTTTCATAAAACAAGTTTACCAAATAAGCCAGGTTTATTTCAGTTAGTCTGACTTATTGTCAGTTGATTTGGTTCAAAATAAGTCAGACTAACTGTAATAAGTCTGGCTTATTTGGTAAACTTGTTTTATGAAACAAAGATCATTTTTATCTGAAAGTTTAATAATGTGTTTGTTTATGAGCCCTGAAATGATCCTTAAGAGATTATTTTTGAACACAGAACATGGACTAATATATATATAAAAAAAAACACCACTACTTTTTCATGTTTTCTGATCATGTGCCAGGCTGATACCTTGGTAGTTTTTTTTCTGTTTAAATTGTTCAAGCTGAAGTTTTTCCATCTAATATTTATATTTTATTTTATTTCTGCATTATTTAAACAAAAATATTTTAATAGTTTTAGTTTAATAACAAAAACAACACTAGAGAGCCATGCAAATATCATGATACATGATTATACTAGAAAAGTACTAACAAACATAACATTAGAAAAACTAATGTTCAAAAGTTGAGGGTCAACTTAATCACTTAATTATCTCAATAACACTTGAGGATTTTGCTGTGTGCAATATTGAATTGTTAATTCCCAGGGAAAGCAAGAGCTGATAAAATGTAAACACTGTAACTTGAATGCAATGTAAGTCGCTTTGGATAAAAGCGTCTGCTAAATGCATAAATGTAAATGTAAATGTAAATGTAATAAATTAAGCTGAAAGAATGTTTCAAGAACATCATAGCAATTAAAAAACCAACAAAAATGTTCCACTAACATTAAATATTCCACTGCAAATCTACGTGTGCAGATGCATATGCTGGCTAATAATTGCCCTCTTTCCTGTAAGCCATGCTCAAGTTGAAAGTAAAATCCCGTAAATACAACCCAAGATTGACGTATTTTATACTTTGTACCTTGTAAACATGCAGTAAAGACAATATTTTCAACCTTTAGTTATCAATGGTTATATAACCTTTACTTCTACATATGGGCTGTCAGTCGATTCAAATTTTTAATCTAATTAATTACATGATGTTTTGATTAATTAATTGCAAAATAAATTTGACCGTGAAAATACCCACAAAAGATTATTTAAACAGCTATGTTTGTGTTAAATGAGAAAGTATCAAGTAGACTTTACAAATTGCAGCTTTAGAAATATTTTATTTGATTCAACATAAAATGTATTACACAAACATTTAGGCTACAACGGCCTAGACTATGGAACATACAAGATCATTTGAGAAGCATCTCAGTATTTTGTTCATACAATGAAAGTCATTGGTAACCAAAACAGGTTTGTTACCAACAGTCTTCAAAATACCTGCTTTTATGTTCCACAGAAGAAAGTCATTGAGGTTTGAGTAAATTATGACAATTACATTTTTTGGGGTGAACTATCCCTTTAATGTTTTATTTAATTTAGTTTTATTTTAATTAAATTATACTCTAAATAAGAAACTTATTCTGTGAGTGTCTTTACGAGTCATTCATTCAGGAATGAAGTAAATGGCTCTTTTTATGAAAGGTCTTTGAATCATCGGTTCACACGATTCGTTCAAAATGTGGATTCATTCAGAAACTAAACACCGCTGTGTTGCTCGGAGACGCACAACAGTTCTGCTGTGGCTTTATAGGTAGTTATGTTCTCTGCAAAATTGAGCAAAAACACATAATATCCTGTTTAAAATATAACAATATCAACTTCTTATTTACTGAACTGTTGTATAAAATCATATTTGCACTCGTGCAAATCAGGACAAAAGCGCCACTCATGTTATTGCCACTCGCTGCTCGTGTGATATCGCTTATGGTATAAATATGAGACAAAAAGATGAGAGATAACTGCATTTATGTAGTTGTTGCCCTGCATTATATTGGTCAACTGTCAACTGTATAATGTAAAGATGGTGTACAGGTCTGGGGGTGAATATATAATATAAAACCTACTACTTTCAAAATGACTTTAAAATTCAAAAATGTTTATAAAATGTCCAAAGTCTCTTTAATTATGAATGATTCAACTTACACTGCTCAAATACAGCATCCATCTCATTGGCGGTCTTGTTTCACTTACCTTTCTTTTTAGCTAACGTTTTACTGGATCCGTAGCAACGTAAAGTTGATTTGCTGCCACATTCCGATCTTGCACGATCATGTACGATCATGTAGTGCTCCAAGTTGACTTTTTTTATTTATTTTTTTTAAGTTGTAAAAATGTTAAGACAAAACATTCTAAAAGTGATGTTTTTGGAACATTCTTAGAACTTAGAATATTTGTACTTGATTAACTTTCTCATAATGTTGTGAAATTGTTCTGAGATCAACATTCTCTATACGTCCTTTTGATGTTATTTTTATTTATTTTTTTGTAACCTTTAAATAACAAAATCACAACAAGAAAACTGGACATTTTAATGTAAAACAATTCTCAAATAACATTTTGGGTATAGAAACGTTACAGTAACAAGTGTTCTTTCTCTTGCCATTTACTTCCACTGTCAGGAAAAAAATTTTTTAGCAGAAGGACAGTGTAACTGCGTTCACACCACCGCCGGCAAGAGCGTCAGAGTGGCCGGAAGTCATTCATTTTCAATGTGAGCCTGCGGCAAGCTTCGGCGAGTAGCGGAGCGGTGTGGGCGTCGAGGAGAGTCGAAGTCAGGTCAACTTTATGGTAATGAGCTATGATGTGGTTCGGCGGCAACCAATCGGAATGTAGAAGTCCTCAGCTTGAGAGGATTCCAGAGAACGCAGTCCTGTAAACTTTGGTTCCGACCACATTAGTTCCCAAGCATTTTCACACTAGAACGCTTGTTTTTCAGCAGGAATGCAATTCATTTGTTCAAAACAACACCAATTTGACAATTTAATATTAATGTTAATTAAAGACCAAGGATAGTAAACGTCTCCTGTGAACTGCATGTTGAACTAGCACTTAACCATGAACTCAAAAAAACACACCACACAAATGGCTTTTATTGGTTTATTTCGTTAGCAAACATGTAACTGTAATTGTTCATTTCTATCGATTAATTTCTTACTTTCACATTTAAAATATTTCATGAGGTTAACTTATACCCTACTTGTGATCAGTCTGCACAAGATCAACATGCTTGTTTCCTTTGCGGCTCCTTTAAATACAAGACCAAGGCTGCGTCCGGAATCGCATACTACTTGTGTAGGTACTACATTTGAATTCGAACGTACTACTCGACCGTTAAAAAAGTACGTTCTATATAGTATGAATGAGGGTAGTATGAATGGAATTCGGACGTACTACATCCGCCATGTTGATGTTGTCACGTGTCACACGTCTTCACAACAGCGTGAAAATTTAAAGAGCCCACTTCACTGCGCGAACATCGTTAATGATTTAAATTCTTACCGTTTAACCAACCGTCTATTTAAAGAAAGCAGCGTTAACAAGCTGATGTACTACATTGAGGTTAACCTAACTCCATCTGATCGGTAATGATTAGAAATCTTTTTACACCCAATTCACACAATCGTTTCATCCGTTTGTTAAACCCTCAACAAGTCAGTCGTTTACTTGGATGATGTTAAGCAAGTACAAGTTAACTACAATGAACATCAACAATGTTTTTCCCTGAGGTACTTTAGACTTGAAGACAGCCGCGTCGCGGCTTTCCACCATTTTTCCAATATGACACCGGCACGCCGCCTCTCCCACGGCCTTATGGGATAGTAAAGTGTCCATCGTATGCCTACTACAGAATTCGGAAGGAAGTAGTAGGTCATCCGGGTACTTCTCACCTACTATTTTTCGAATACTATGAATTCGGACATACTACTCGCCTCGCATACTGTTTTTCACATACTATATAGTAGGGAAGTATGCGATTTCGGACGCACCCCAAGCATTCGATCGTCAGAGCGTCCACTAATCTTTCTACAGCGTTGTTGGCAGGGCGGCCAGAGCGAATTTTGATGCTCTCACCGGTGGCGGTGTGAACGCATGGTAACAAATGTCCACTGAAGTCGAGTTGTGATGATGAAGCCAAGTGCAGTTTATTTAAACAAGGTGAAATACAAAATATGAACAATCGAAGACTTGACTTGGCATGGCATGAACAGACTTGACCAGAAACAGACTTGGCATAAACTGAAACAACTCACCGACAGCAGGTTACACAGTACAAAGCTAGACAAAGAACAAAAGGCAACATGAGGGCTATTTATATCAGACACTGAGGGTCACGTGACAAGAACCAACCCATGAGAAACAAGACACATGGCTAAGACAACCAATGAGAACATGACGCATGAACCAAGGAACCAATGAAATACATAAGGCGTGTTCTACTTCATGCGGCACTGCAAAGATCGGCTGTCACCCGACAAAAGCAATGCATTCTGGTTAGAACATTTGTCTAACTTCGATCGGCGCTGCAGCCGGATTATGATCACGTGCCATCAGAGTACCGCGAGAACAAAACGAGACCAGCCGCCTAGGTCAGGCTCTGCAGTTGCTCAAAATCGGCTGCGAGAGCCTTGATGACGACACACTTTATTCTCATTGGTCAGATTCTGTGATGACAGGGACAACATGTGTTGTGTGTTTATTCTAACAATTAAAATTCCAATAATGCTCACAAATCTATTTTTATAACAGTAAAAGCTTTTTTTTTAGTGTAGTCGCACTGTTATCTTGAGTCATTTTTTTTATCTAAAACACTGATAAAAGCATATATAACCCCACTTTATTGGTATTTAGTAGCCCATGTTTATGCTGAACTTTATTCTTGAACAGATGGCGCAGTATTAAGTAGGGGTGGGAATCTTCAGGCACTTCACGATCCGATCCGATTCCAAAACGATTCTTGATCTACATTTTTCCCCCAATTAATTCTTCTGCTGTGCAAATAGATCTTTACAACTTTACATCTTAACCAAAATTGCAGTTTTCTTTTTTGTTTATAGTTGGAATCTCTGTCAGTAGGCTACTGCCATCTTAAAAGGGGTGTGAATCTTGGTTTCACGATTCAATTCAATTACGATTATCATTATCAACTCAATATTACAATGCGTCACATTCTCAGTTTTCAAGATTACTGCACATGGCATTTTCATATAGATTTTTTATAAAATTTATATTGTGCAAAATTTACATTTTTTTATTTATTATATAAGCAGGCTACTTTTTAAAACAATTAAAATAAGTGCTTTTTAAGCATCCGAAAGTTCACAGACAATAGCTATTGGTTATTCTTTTTTCCCTCAGCATTATTGCCGTTTGATTATTACTGATGAGATCATAGACAGTGGCAGCTTTAACAGGCTGCATTCACACTAATGCACAGATCTGTTTCGATATATCAGATGTTTTGTCCTGCTTTGAAAACATAACTGACTGTGTGTAGCCTACATCAGTTTCATATAAAATGATTAAAAAATACAAGTGCATTTAACCGCAGCCGCAATCGAGCATCAGGACAAACAAACACAAAGCGCACGTGAAAGTCTGTCAGTGCACGAGTATCGTGCATCTAATAGTACTGCATTCCAAACGGCAGAAATGAAAGCATATCTAAAGTAAAACACACTGTCAAGCAATGCGCACGTGTCTCACAGCGCAAATTCTGTGCAATGAAGCCCGCCGCGTCTCTAGCGCGCACACACGATACGAAGAAGAAAAAAAGAAGCTCAGAATGGATTCTGAAATATTTAGAATCGATTCAGAATCGTTGAAGAGAGAATTGCGATGCATCGGAGAATCGATTTTTTTTCTCCCAACCTTAGTATTAAGCAGTATATAAAAAGTGTTTCTGTTGCTCATAAAGACATTTCTGTGTATTTGACAGATATTGCATTTGATTAACTTTATCTGTGATAAGAGTATGCAAACACAGCGCGAGCATCACTTCCGGAAGCAGAAAGTGTCTCGACTTGTCATCTCCGTCTGCAAGCGGCTACTCTCTCGCCAGCCGCATCTCGAACAACCCCAGGATCAAGGGAATCACGTGACTAGACTAGACTATGACAAAATAAGAGACATGAAAACAATGAACATGAAACGAAACCCCAAAACAGACATGACAGACAGCATTTAATGAACTCCAAAAGAGTAACAAAGACATACATTTTTGGTTTGAATATTTGTATTTATGGTAACTGTTTTATAAAAGCAAAGGTACTCGAGGCAGTTGTATTGTGAATCATGGCTCAAGGGTTTGCAGTGACTCCGCTCCCCTGATAGCTGGGATATAGAGTGGACAAAGCAGGATGCGTCCTGGAATGTAGTCCAAACGTGGTTTACTTGCTAAATTTAAGGCAATCCGTTTCCACAAGCAAAATCAACTAATTACATTTTGCAGTGTGAATGATTAGTAAAGTCAGCAGAAGTATGATCATAGATCATCTGAAAGATCACTGATCAAACCTGCCTGTATTTGCACACGTTCCTAACAAATCAATTTCAGTTGGAATTACAGTGAAATTACTGTAAGAAAACAGTGATATTGACATAACTTATCTATCGTCCATGACCTGTAAAACCAGTAAACAATCTGTATGGTTATTTATTGACCAGACAGTCTTTATATTGCTGCTTTGAATTTATATTTCACATAGCTGATGAGTTTGCAGCCAAAATGAAGACATCAGTCATACTCCTTTGCTTCTTTTTGACATTATGTCCTCTCTCTGAGGGGTTGCCCCTCACTTGTCCTTCTCTATTTCTGAATGAGAATGCACACCTGGGATCAGGGAAACTTTGTGCAACATTGCGACTGCAGACCAAGTTGCCCTGCTCTGGTGTAAGCCTGTCAGTAAGTGAAAATGTGCAGCTGAATCCTGAAAAATGGCATCTGGAGAGTCTGTCACTGAAGGTGAGGTTTTAAGATACACGTTTACTACATAATACTTTTCTATATGGAAAGTAGCACTACAACCCTTTCTGTCTACTCATACATTATCTCTCTATATTTTTTATTTACACTGTATAAAAAAAAAAAAAAAAAACATAAAATATGGTAATTTACTGTGTTTTTCTCAAAATGGGGAAATTTAAGATGCATTTGATTATTACAGCAGTGTAATATTTTTTTTTCAGCAAAACTTTGCCATAGAGACATCAGAGTAAATCATGTTTTAATGATTTTAGAAATGTTCGTCAGATGCCTTTTAGCAGTTGCAGCGCTAGGGCGGGGCTATAGTATGGAATTACATTTGTGCCAATTAAAATTAATGTAATTTTTCAAGAAACTTATGAAAATATAAATTGATACTGAATAAAATGTCTTTGAAACTTAAAAAAAAAAATCGTTTTTAATATACTGCATGTTTTCCAACTGTGTTCTCCTCTTTCATTCGCTGATCTGTACTTACAAATGCACTTCCAGAGTTTTCGTTTATGATTTTAAAGTTTTCTTTTACGATTCTGAAGTTTTTCGTTTCGTTCTAGCACAAATCTCTCATGGGGGCGGGGCTAACACGTCAGTATTGTTGCACCTGTGTGGATGTGAGCGTCTGTTAGTGGCTTCCTATTTCATTTTAATGATATAAAGTTAGGAGTTTTGTTTTTGAATTCAATCTGTATTCATCTGTTGCTACTACTCTGTCAACATAAGCTTTTAGGAGCACGAGAGATCAAACGCGAGAGAAAAAGGTCATATTGAGGTTTAAATATTAAAATACAGTATATCCTCCTGAGACCCCCCCCCCCCCCCAAAAAAAAAAAAAAAACAGTTTTGTGAATTTAATATTTTTTCATGTCATTAAATTGTTTAGACCATAAGATAAAAATTGAAAAATAACATTTTTGAAAAAAAAAAAAAAAATTCTATGTCCTCTGTAGAGGACAATAGGACTAAGTTTTTTAAATAAAATGGCATGAATAGACATCAAAAAGGCAAATACAATGGGATTTAAAAAAAAAATCCCCAATCAATTTTTAGGTTTCAGGATTTTTTTATACTAAACTTTGTTTAAGGATGATTCTCAACTATGTTATAAAATATATAACAAAGTGATCTGATATACCATTTTGTTTTATGCAATATGTGTGTAAAAATTTCCATAAACTGGTTTTCCCATTAAACACAGTGTATCAATACACTGTATCTAATTTGCATATTAATGTGTTGCTGTTGGGACATGTTGAAAAAATAATTGTCATAATGGGAGTAATAATTGGCCAGATTTTCATAATGATATCTAATATTTCACAAGACAATTGATAAATAATTAATTTTCCTATTCAATTGTTTCCAAAAATGCATGATAAACATGTTTTTAGTCCCGGTGTCCTCTACAGTGGACATGAATGAAATTATGGCCTGTTTCATAACAGGAAGTCATATTTGAATTTGAAAACCCATAACATTTTCCTGAGATGTTGCTTTATGAGAAACAATTTGAAAATGATTCAGATTTAAAATGACAATTACAAAATATAATCATATTTCCATAAGGATGTAAAATTTTTCACTAAATTAAATTTAGCCTTTTTCAAAGACCTAGGAGAGGGTGTGGTCATGGTGAAAGTTCCAAACATTTAGTATCTCTAAAAAGCCCTGAATGTGCTCTGTACAGGACATCCAGGCTTAAAACTGTGACATGTGAGGTCTCAGAGAAATTCACTAAAATAATGTCCACTACAGGGGCAAAAACTCCATAGCTGGATCTCAGGAGGATAGAATACTGGAAATATTGTATAATGTCCAATGTTCTCGTAGGATATTTGTTTATTGCTCTTGATTCTTTTGCACTGTAGGGTCTAATTAGGTTGAGCTGATACATTTGAAATATAATACTGTATGTGATCTCATGTGATATATGCAGACGTCAAGAAAGTCTCACTCCAATCAAGCTCGTTTCATTACATATTCCACACAAAGATTGTTCTTGCTGCCAATTGTTTTTATCATGTTGATAATTGTTTAGTTATTTTATTTAGTTAACATTATCATCTTACATTTAAAATTGGAAATACATGTTTAACAATCATCAACTCTGTCAACTTTTATAAACCAGTTGAATGAATGTAAATGAAAATTTGAATTAATTCAAATAAATTGACATTCTTTATTGTCACTATAGCATATACACAAGTATCAAAGTGAAAGTCTTGGATGCAATTATGTTGTGACAGGAAAGACCAGAATCCACAAAACACTAATTGCATAGTATACATAATGCACTGTATTATTATAATTTACATTACTACACAAAATGCACAAGAACATAACATACAGAATATGTTTAAAATGCATTATATGTTTTAAACACTGCAATGATCCTTTCAACAGTTCCTGTTACAGTATAAGTTACAAAACAGTGAATGAGTATGGTATGTAATGGAGTGCAATATCAGTCTTTACAGGGATAGTCCACGCCAAAAAAAAGAAAATTCTCTCATTTACTCACCTTCATACTTTTCCAGATGTATATGACTTTCTTTCCAATCAACGTATGACAGTTGATTGGAAGTGATTGTTAATAGCCAAAAGTGTATATTATTAGTGTTTTTCTTATCTGTTGTTTCACTTCAAAAGATACTGATTCAACCACTAAGATCAGATGGATTACTGTCACGGTCGCTGTGTGTGGTTTTTAAAGCATCTTTAGGACTCACAGAAATGGATTATTTGCCTAAAAATCTTAATTTGTGTTTACCTGTCCAGTAGAAAGAAAGTACAGTAATATGCATTTGAGACAGCACGAGGGTGAGTAAAAGATGAGAGAATTTTTATTTTTGGGTGAACTATCCCCTTAACAATATGCTGTTGGTATGCTAATCCAAGATCAGCACAGACTAATAAGAATAAAGTGCAACCTCTTGTGTACTTGTGAACTGTGTTTGTTTTAATCTAGAGCTCCAAAGAAGTAAAAATATTAGCATAATATCAGGTGTCTGAAGATCAAGATCCCAGTCATTCAAAGGTGATGTGTCTGAACACAATAAGATTCTTGTCTGATGAGGGCAATGGATCTCTGGTACTACCACGTTTATGAAAAAGTTGCTCCGCTCCCTGGAAATTGAGAAAGGACATGTATTATAGTATAACAATATAAACTGCTTTGAACTCCCATGACACATTTCAAACTTAAAATATTTCAAACAAATAAATACACAATGTAATTATTTAATATATATTAGTATTAACTTAGTACTAAATACCTCAAAATTAAGTACCATTAATCATCTGTAATACCGCTGTGTAACCATTAGATGGGTGTATAGCCCTATATAATAATCATGACTGTGTGTACCCTAGTTGCTGGAAACTGTTTTCAGTCATAATTATTTGCATGTATTAGGTTTTGCATTTAGATATATATTTAGGCATAATTAAAGACTCCTTTTTGTCGAAGTTAGTTTGTTTTCCCCGCCGAAATGTTCATCTGGGGAGAAATATGAACTAATTGAAGCTAGGGATGTGCGCTACGACTAATTTGACTGTCGTTTAAACGGAAGTTTTGTATCCGACTAGTGGACTAGTCTAAAAGCTAGAAACCCCCAAAAAATGGCAAAAGAAAAAAAAAAAAACTGTGCAGGCATAACAATAATTCCATACTATAGCCCCACCAGAAACTAGGGCGGCATTTTTTCATGACACGAGGGGGGGGGGGGGGGCGGCACAAGCACTTGAAAAAAAAAAATTCTAATAATCCAACGGCCCGTCGTCAATTATTCCTTACATATATGCCGCCACAAATAGTGTAAGTCTGTGGGACTATGGTATAAATAAATTCAACTGGATTTTGTTCTGCAGTGAGGGGCTACTGAACTGCTACAACAAACAAAAGTCAGGTATTTGAGTATTGAGCAGTGAGCTCATTGGCTACTGATGCAGCAGAAAACCAATCAGCTGGGCCATGTGAACTCTGTATAATTAAATCTTACTTCTTTTTAGGTGGAAAAAAACTGCCGTTTTATGATGTGGAAACAAGACGAAGAAAGCCAACATTTTCCTGGGGGATTCTATGCAAACATTACTATAAACTCCATCAATACACAGTCAGAATTTTTGTGTGTTTGCACAAAATTGCACATCAGATACAGACGTGCTCCATCATTTCAGGATTTTGTGAGGAAGCATTTAGTGAACAATCCTCAAGATCCAGCTGACAACAACTTTTGGCAGAGGGCCTTGAATTTTGCAGACGATTATAGAAAGAATGTAAAGAAAAGCAAATATTTACCAAAGATACAATCCTTCATGGACAAAAAACTTTTTAATAGGAACAATTTAAATAAAATGTTCACACGTGCTTTTCCTATTAAAGCTTCTAATACAAGAACTTTATTCAGAAGCGAAAACAAAATGGATATTTTTGATGTTTTTCGAGATAATTTCAACGTCCAGAAAAGACATGATTATATTGTGGTTGATCTTGACAAAAGAGGCAGGCCAATTCATTTTGAAAAAGTTGACGAAGATATTGCTAAACAGTTAGAACAAAATAAAGAAGAGGCAGCCGTTGAAGAAGAGGCAGCCGTTGAAGAAGAGGCAGCCATCGGAGAAGAAGCAGCCATCGGAGAAGAGGGAGCCATTGGAGAAGTGGCAGCCGTCGGAGAAGAGGCAGCCGTCGGAGAAATGGCAGCCATCGGAGAAGTGGCAGCCATAGGAGAAGAAGCAACAATGGGAGGAGAAATCATGGCTATTCTCGAAAGTTTGATGTTTTTCATATAAATTTAATAAAAAAATATATATAATTAATATAAGCCAAAAATGAAATAATGTTTTGAGGGTTGTACTTTAACACCTACTGTATAAACCTCAATATATCACACAGTATGCTAGAAAGTTTATGAACAAATTGGTAATTTTGTCAACCCTAAAGGTATTTTTCTAGTAGTGTTAATTATAAATGCATTTCTATTGTACCTTTGAATGTAACCATAAAACTACACATCTAAAATGTTGAAAATTAGTAAAATGAAATGCACCCAAAATATTTTTTTTCTGCCTTGTTTCTATTAAAATTTTTACAGTTCCATACAATCATTACAATTGAACAGCAATGATTAGATTTGGAATACAAAACACAAATACATCAGTTTGGAAAAAAAATAAGTCAAATCATATATCTGCATAACTACGGAGCCCTTTAAGGGACATGGTAGTGGGAAAAATTCAGGGTGAATGGAAAAAAATTGGGGTGGGAGGAAAAAATATTTTTCAAATGCTTTGCGTTCCCTCGCAAAGATATTTGCATTCTCTCGAAAAAAAACAGTTGAGTTCGGTCAAACTCTTCTTGTTTACTTTACAGCTTGCAGTGGCTACAGCATGTATGTTCACAATGGAGCGGTTCATAGAGTTTTATTTGAACTTGGACTCAAATAAAGGAATGTGTCAGTGCTTAGTTCAAGGCATGGTTTTGGGACATAATAAAATGCTTAATGTGGCTTAATGTTTTAAAACAGTGACATTGGAGGACCAAATTTGATAATAAAAGCTGGTAAAATTATTAGGCTAATATTCATAATATACAGAGCTGTATGAACCACTGCAATCTGTAAAGTAAACAAGAAGCGTTTGTCCAAACTCAACTGGTTTTGCGAGAGAACCCACCCCAAATTTTTTCCACTCAACTTGAATTTTTCCCACCACCATGTCGCTTAAAGGGCTCCGTACATCACAGAAGCAAACATGTTATAATGAATTGCATTTGTACAATAAAAATGAGTGCTGATTGTATTTTAATAAGGAATGTTAAATAAAGATGAGTAAACAGTCATTAATAAAATAAGAACAAATTACAAATAAAAACAATGGAACAAAGATACAAATGAAACAATAGCATTTATGTATGAAATGCTATAATGTATCAATTTGTTCCTTATTTTAATATATGGACACTTATAGATTCTGTAAAAAAATAAAATAAATAAATAACTTTCCCAACAGTCTGAGAAATGCTAGTGAGCTCGTAAGAGATCAGTTTGACCTGAACGTTTCTGGGTGAGTTTGTGTTTATGAGCACTGAAACGATTCTAAGTGATGGTTGTGAACACAGAACACAAACTAATGACCAAAAAATGCTACTGTACTTTTCCAGGTTGTCTGGGCATGTGCCTGACTAATAACATGGTATTTTTTAGGTTTTAATTGTTCAAGCTGAAGTTTTTCATCAACTATTTAAATTTGTTTTAAATACAAAAATGTTTTTAATAGTTTTAGGTATTTACATGCCAAAGTAAATGCTGGATCTCATGCTGCAATATCACAGATTACTATAATCAATTACTATAATTACACATCATTCAAAAGATCAGAGCTTTAGACTCTAAATAAGATTGTCATCATCAATACATAACTAAATATTTTCTCTTGCCATAACTAATATGCTTTATAAACATGCAGTTACAACAGCCAGAGAATAACTAACGTTATAGAATAACTTAAGTTGAAGGTCATGAATCCAGCTAAAGCAAACATTAATTACCACAAGAGTGACTATGAAACTGAAATAGTTTAAATGAAACTATTTTTGGCATTATAATAATCAACATATAAATCACCATTAATTCTAAATAAGAACTTTTATAGATGTATGACAGAAATGAAGTCAAAATGTTTAATAAGAGGAGCTGGTAATGCTGTTGTTGGAGTTATTTAATCATCCTCTGCTGAGATGTAATCTAGTCTTCTTTTATGTATAACCACTTCTTGTAACTGTTGTGTTTCTGCATATATCTTCTTTTTTCTGTTCTTGTTGTTTCTTTGTCTTTTAGTGATTCTACTAGTTAACCACAGATTTTCATCACTGATGCTCTATCATCACTCAATTAATCACTTAATTGTCCCATTAACTCCTGCACTGGACTTTGCTGTGTGGCTCTTGATTGGTGTTGGTCTTGGAGGTCTGGTCTTGACATCATCTCTGATATTGTTACGGGGCTGACGAGACATGAGTCGTGCGGATCCATCTGCAGACTTTTATTGAAAAGAGACGTGGTCATAACAGGCAGGGTCGAACAGTGGCAAACAGGTATAACATGGGCGAGACAAAGAGTAAACAGAGACAAGCGTGGGTCGACAATCGGCGAACAGTATCCAAAAGGGTGAGACAGGGGACGTAATCCAAAACGTCAGCTATAGTCCAGGCAGGGGAAAACACAATCTGACAAAGGCAAGGCTAGGCGAGGCAAGGCAAGACTAGGAAAAGTAACGGGGCTCTGTAGGGCAGCGACAATGCATACAATAGTCGGCAGAGAAAGTCCAAGGCTTATAAAGAGTGTCTAATGGGTATCAGCTGTGTAATCAGTGCAATGTGTAATCTGACAGCTGTGTGATCTGTGCAAGGAGCTGTGTGTGTGTCGTTAGTGCAATGAATGATGGGAACTGTAGTTAGATGGTGAAGTGCAAGAGTCCATGTGATGAGCGGGTGACCTCTAGTGGTGAATGAACGGGAAGTGCAGACCAGATTCGTGACAGAACAGGAGCCCACCAGGGCAGAGCAGATGGGGGAATCAGTTCAAGAACAGGAGGGTTAGAGTGAGTGAGTTCGGGGATACCAGCTGCGCGTGCAGACACCAGCAGTGAATCCCTCACACTGGATATCAGACTGGGATAATGAAAGACTGACCTTGATGATCTGGGTGTGTCAGCCCGGACGTGACGTGACTCTGGAAGGTCAGTGGAGACGTGATGTGACTCTGGACGGTCAGCGGAGACGTGACGTGACTCTGGACGGACAGCTGTGACGTGCTGTGACTCTGGGAGATCAGCGTAGACGTGAAGTGACTCTGGATGATCAGCTGAGACGAGGCAAGATTCTGGGAGATCAGTTGAGACGTGACTCGGTTGATGATGACCAATTGCAACTGTGACTTGATTTGACTCTTTGACATTAACTATGACTTGACTTAGCTTGTGAAGATCAGCTGTGACTTGTCTTGACTCGTGAAGATCAGCTTTGACTTGGCTTGATTCGTGACGATCAACGGTGACTTGACTTAGCTTGTGAAGATCAGCTGTGACTTGGCTTGACTCATGAAAATCAGCTTTGACTTGGCTTGACTCGTGAAGATCAGCTGTGACTTGGCTTGACTCGTGAAGATCAGCTGTGACTTGGCTTGACTCGTGAAGATCAGCTGTGACTTGACTTGATTCGTGACGATCAACGGTGACTTGACTTAGCTTGTGAAGATCAGCTGTGACTTGTCTTGACTCGTGAAGATCAGCTTTGACTTGGCTTGATTCGTGACAATCAACGGTGAGTTGACTTAGCTTGTGAAGATCAGCTGTGACTTGGCTTGACTCATGAAAATCAGCTTTGACTTGGCTTGACTCGTGAAGATCAGCTGTGACTTGGCTTGACTCGTGAAGATCAGCTGTGACTTGGCTTGACTCATGAAAAGCAGCTTTGACTTGACTTAGCTGGTGAAGATCAACTGTGACTTGATCTGACTCATAACTGGTAGCAAGGACATGAGGGGGTGCTGTTGTGACCGCCGTTTTGTGACATTGAACATTGAACATAAATAAATGCTTAAAGAAATAAAACAAAATAGAACATAAAATAGTGTATTGAAGACCAAGCTCAGTGAATATCTTCATAATCCTCTATGATGCCTTTAAGTTAATCATTATCTGTATTTTGGTGTGATTGAATGGCAGTTTCTCTCTGCAGATGATGAGGTTGTAGGATGTGACAGCATCTGAAATGCACAATTGAGTTTAGATATACAATGTGTCTCCTTTCATTTGTTTATGTGAAAACAATTGTTTATGAAGGCCAAAAGTAGTATGTGAGCACTTCAATGTTAAAAGGAAAAAGTAATATAAAGTCAAGGGATAGCTGAGTATGTTTATGCGTAAACCCTAGTAATAAAAAATATCTAACAACATGGACCAAAAATTCAATATCTGTGTTACTTACTTAGTGAAGAAGAGGAGAGTATCCTTAACTGAATAGAGCTGGACACACTTACATGTTCTCTTAAACTAAAAAGAGAAAAGACATAGGAAACCAATTAGCATTTGAAAGTTATAATTTATAGACATTTTAAGAAATAAATTATTTACCTGTTGAGAGTGTGTTGACAGTCTGTGTAGTTGGATCACTGAACTCCAGAAAATCAGTAATGAGGTGCTTTGAGAGTTACAGGTTTGAAAAACAAAAGGGCGGGAATAAAGAACCCTAAACTCTAACGGAAAGAACCATTTCAGCATGAAACCCTATGGTTCTAAATAAAAGCATTACTGCATGTAAAGAACCTTTAAAGAACCATTTTTTTTTTTTTTTAGAGTGCACCATCTCATCACTCCTTCAGTGTTTGGTCTTGTTGTTTACATGTGTGCATCAACTTACCTGGCTCCTTGCACTGGATACTTACCAGTTTATCTTCTGTCGTCTGCTCAGCTCTCCGGGTCCATCATCACCTGCAAAGACACTTGTGAGCTTTACTCTGAGCTTCAGAAATAAACTCTTGCCTATAATCATCGCTTTCTCCTCTGCCACGGCTTTTCAAATAAACCTTGTTGAATTGTACATACCTGTATCACCCTCTTCTGTATGCTGACATATGGAACATTCTGTATATTTTAATGTTCTTATAATATGAAAAAGCGTTCAATAATAATAATAATACGTTTAATAATACGTTTCTTTATGGATAGTAGCACTACAACCCTTCCGGTCTACTCATACATTATATTTCTATATTTTTATTTACAGTGTAAAAAATGAATCATACAAATATGATCACGTACAGTTTTTTTTCTTTAAAATTGGGACATTTAAGATGCATTTGATGATTACAGCAGTGTAGTACAGCTTTCCTGTAGCTCAAATAGTAGAGCATGGCGCTAGCAACGCCAAGATCATGGGTTCGATTCCCAGGGAAAGCAAGAGCTGATAAAATGTAAACACTGTAACTTGAATGCAATGTAAGTCGCTTTGGATAAAAGCGTCTGCTAAATGCATAAATGTAAATGTAGTAACTTTTTCAGCAAAACCCTGCCAAAGAGACATTTTGAGTAAAGCATGTTTACTCATGTTTACATCAGGTGCCTTTTAGAGATCGTTTGGCCACTGTGCTATAGATATAGACAAATTTATAGGTTTATTTTGTTGCAAGTAGTGATGTATTCAACAAATGATAACAATTAATAAGACAGTTTTAAAGCATCACAAGCTACAAATGAACAGCACAACGAACTGAAATCGATGTGTACAACTAGCTGTGGTTAGCTGTGCTTGGACGACTGCACAAAATGTGCAAAGTTTGTGAACAAAACGCAAACTAATAAAAATATTATAAACTGTTACGAAATGACGAACAAATGTCGTTTAGGCATAGGTTTGTGCAACGCTGGAAATATATTTACCTATTTTGGAAATATGCCATTGAACCTGCTCAGAGCCGGCCCAAAGCATAAGCGAACTAAGCGGCTGCTTAGTCCCGTGGCCTCCAGGGGGCCCCCAAGAGTACATGAAATGACAGCTTGATTTAAAAAAAATTTTTTTGGTGATATATTGTGTCAATGGACAATGGTAATTATACAAAAATGCAATATTAAATAATTATATAATCTATACGTATCATATTATTTCCACAGCAACGCATCCTACACAAATCAGATCAGAATTGTTTTTGCAAGTTTACGGATTTATGCGCGCTCACAGATCTTCTCATTACATCAACAAAAAAGGTTTCTCACATAATCCATTTAAAGTTTGAAGAAAAGTTTTGTTTGTTCACGTATACTGTTTCAGGGATGACAAATGAGTGAATTAGCTAAATTGATCCGTGAGTCATTGCTATGATTGACAGTGATAAATACTGTAGCAATGGACGGAATGAACTATCTGACAAGCCGATGTCAAAATAGAGCTGTGCATTAAAGGGGTGATTTACTGTTTTTTTTTTCTAGGCTTGATTGTGTTTATGGGGTGCAGTCTAACATGTGGTCATGCTTCGTTTTTTTAAAAACGCATTATTTTTCACATAATTTACTTTTATTCCACACCGCTCTGTCCCTTCTCTGACAAATGCCTCGATTATTTCCCGTTTTTATGAAGCCCCTCCCTCAGAAATACGTAATGGGCTCTGACTGGTTAGCTGGCTCAGTGTGTTGTGATTCACTAAACCGCCGAGCGTGCGTCTAAATGTCCTGTCCCTCAGCTCAGTGGCATGTGCTCCAGTTGTATTGTAAACAATGACGTTGTCTATATTGCTTATTAATTTGAGCCCGATTGAGACACATAGGATATTAGTGAAGAGGATCGCGCAGAACCTGTGCAAGCACGGCTCTTAATGGTATGCTTGTTTGTTTGTTTGTTTGTTGTCTCATACTTTTAGATACGCTGTTATTATGCTACTGCTTATGTTAGTTATGTTAGTTAATATACGGTTTTATTCTGATTAAAGCTTTAATACAGTACGGCAACCACACACACACATCCATGTATAACGCTTCTCATTGCTATGTGAAAATGTATAATTGGAACAGTTTGTTGGAGCTGATCTAACGATCTGAATGAGAGAGAGAGAGAGATGCAGAGCAGGGCAACGCGAGGAACAGTATTAAGAACGGCTGTTTTAGAACATTAATTTTGAAACTTGTGAATCCATTAGAATCGTTAGAAGACAGAATTGCGATTCATATATGAATAGATTTTTACGTGCACCCCTAGTTTTCTTTTCCTCTTCTCCAGCGCCAAATCTATGGCTCTGCTCTTCTCTAAAGCAGCACAGCATGGCCCCGCCCCCTTCCTTACATGTTCCCGAGGGCGGGGTTTATCTGGGTCTGTGACGTATCAAACCTGGGAAGTAGTTTGTTGTAGTCCCTTACCAGCCGTTTTTGTAGGCATTAAACTTCTAGAATTTTATAAGACGATATCTCTGTTTGCATTGAACTTTCAGCGCTGCAACTTTGCAGATATGGTTTATGCTCAAACAGCAACATTACACACTAACTAACGTTAAAAAAGTGAAATTGCAATCAACCATCCCTTTAAGTGATGAAGAATAAATTCAGAGTAACAAACCTACAACAGATGTAACAAAAAACTAGGGAGTGGAAATGGCAACTGAGGTCTGCTGCCATCTGTTGGTTATAATAGTCATTTCACCTAATTTTCATCTTAGAAGTCTTTGTTTTCCACCAGGAGACACATTTTGGCACATTTTTTCAACTTCATGAATGAAAAGTGAATTTTTAAAGTGAATTTTAAGTGAAAAATCATAAAAGGGTAAAAACATTGGTATGACGTAAGCAACACAGCTACAACAAATAAAACTGATAATGGGTGTGTTAGATTTATAGTGTGCGAAAAATAAAGCATTGTCAATAATCAGTCGTATTGGCAGCACCGAGGGGCCCCCAAATAAAATTCAGCTTGGGCCGGCCCTGAACCTGCTGAGATACAAGGAGCGTTAACAAAAATTCTCAGTTCCATGCGCATGTCCGGGAAACTTAAAGGAACCGGCCCTTAAAAAAAATTATTTCAGGGTGTCAGAATGAGGGTTAAAAATAATAGTTTTTTTTTTTTTTTTTTAAATATACAGGTGCATCTCAATAAATTAGAATATCGTGGAAAAGTTAATTTATTTCAGTAATTTAACTCAAATTGTGAAACTCATGTATTAAATAAATTCAATGCACACAGACTGAAGTAGTTCAAGTCTTTGGTTCTTTTAATTGTGATGATTTTGGCTCACATTTAACAAAAACCCACCAATTCACTATCTCAACAAATTAGAATACTTCATAAGACCAATAAAAAAACATTTTTAGTGAACTGTTGGCCTTCTGGAAAGTATGTTCATTTACTGTATATGTACTCAATACTTGGTAGGGGCTCCTTTTGCTTTACTTACTGCCTCAATTCGGCGTGGCAAGGTGATCAGTTTGTGGCACTGCTGAGGTGGTATGGAAGCCCAGGTTTCTTTGACAGTGGCCAGTTTTTGGTCTCTTGTTTCTCATTTTCCTTTTGACAATACCCCATAGATTCTCTGTGGGGTTCAGGTCTGATGAGTTTGCTGGCCAGTCAAGCACACCAACACCATGGCCATTTAACCAACTTTTGGTGCTTTTGGCAGTGTGGGCAGGTGCCAAATCCTGCTGGAAAATGAAATCAGCATCTTCAAAAAGCTGGTCAGCAGAAGGAAGCATGAAGTGCTTCAAAAGTTCTTGGTAAACGGGCGCAGTGACGTTGGTTTTCAAAAAACACAATGGACCAACACCAACAGATGACATTGCACCCCAAATCATCACAGACTGTGGAAACAACACTGGACTTCAAGCAACTTGGGCTATAAGCTTCTTCACCCTTCCTCCAGAATCTAGGACCTTGGTTTCCAAATGAAATACAAAACTTGCTATCATCTGAAAAGAGGGCTTTGGACCACTGGGCAACAGTCCAGTTCTTCTTCTCCTTAGCCCAGGTAAGACACCTCTGACGTTGTCTGTGGTTCAGGAGTGGCTTAACAAGAGGAATACGACAACTGTAGCCAAGTTCTTTGACACGTCTGTGTGTGGTGGCTCTTGATGCCTTGACCCCAGCCTCAGTCCGTTCCTTGTGAAGTTAACCCAAATTCTTGAATCGATTTTGCTTGACAATCCTCATAAGGCTGCGGTTCTCTTGGTTGGTTGTGCATCTTTTTCTTCCACACTTTTTCCTTCCACTCAACTTTCTGTTAACATGCTTGGATACAGCACTCTGTGAACAGCCAGCTTCTTTGGCAATGAATGATTGTGGCTTACCCTCCTAGTGAAGGGTGTCAATGATTGTCTTCTGGACAACGGTCAGATCAGCAGTCTTCCCCATGATTGTGTAGCCTAGTGAACCAAACTGAGAGACCATTTTGAAGGCTCAGGAAACCTTTGCAGGTGTTTTGAGTTGATTAGCTGATTGGCATGTCACCATATTGTAATTTGTTGAGAATTGGTGGGTTTTTGTTAAATGTGAGCCAAAATCATCACGATTAAAATAACCAAAGACTTAAAGGGGTGGTTTACTGCGATTTCACTTTTTTCATTTTAAATAGTGTGTAATGTTGCTGTTGGTGCATGAACAGTATCTGCAAAGTTGCTGCGCTGAAAGTTCAATGTAAGCGGAGATATCATCTTTTAAAAATCAGGAAGTTTAATGCCTACAAAAACGACTCATATGGGACTGCAACGAGATACTTCCCAGGTTGCATATGAAATAAACCCATCAAACCCCTCCCTCCGGAACATGCAGAAAACGGGGCAAGGCCATGTTCTGCGGCTTTGTCAAAGAGGAAGAGTTATAGTGGAGAGTTGTAGCCATGCCGTCGAAACGGTGTTATTTTCACCCAGCTGTCAGGTCTTCTGTGTTCGGGCTTTCTACGGACGCTGTACTTCGTCAACAATGGTTAAAATTTATGTTTGATTATGTTCCTGACAATTACAATCCTAATTTAGCTCTGTGTGCTGCGCATTTTATGGAAGACAGCTTCCAGAATCTACACGAGTTCAATGCCGGATTCACACAGAAACTATTACTAAAACATGGAGCAGTTGTTGTTGGGCCACAACCTGTAAGTAAGATTTAAACATTTTAAATGTATTTGCATGTATAATTTCAGATGTAATGTTTTAGTTTTATCAAGGACGTAAACAAATGCCAACGCTGGCTTTAGTAGCCAGTTAGTTAAAAGCTATTTTGTGTGTCTATGACAAACGCGTACAAACATTTTGGACCCGAATTTGTAATTATGTACTAATTTTGTAAATGTATTTTCCATGTATACTTTATGACGTAATTTTTCGATTTGATCAAGAACGTAAACACAAGCCAACGCGGTTTGGCTAGTAGCCAGTTAGTTCGATGCTATTTTGTGTGTATAAGACAAACTTCAATAAATTATATGTAATCACAACAGCAAACTTCCATTCAGAAACGTTTGTAAGAGCCGTGCTTGCGGAAGTTCTGCTTGACTCTCTTCATTACTGCTTTCTGGGTCTGATTCTGGTTCAAACTGATACGGCAATATTGACACCATTATTTACATTTGACCGAAGCACGTGCAACTGTCGCCCCTAAAGGTAATGGCCGTGAAGTTTCCGGACAATGTGCAGTACGCAGTTTAGCCAATCACAACACACCGGCCCAACTAACCAATCTGAGCCCATTGCCTGTTTCTGAGGGAATGGTTTCATAGAATCAGGAAGTCAACCGGTCGTTCAAATGACAGGAGAAAGCGGCTTACAATAAAAGGTGAAATATATGAAAAATAAGGCGTTTTTTTTAACAAACGAAACACGAAGACATGTTATATTGCACCCAATAAACAATCAAGCAAAGAAAAAAAAGCAGTAAACCACCCCTTTAAACTACTTCACTCTGTGTGCATTGAATTTATTTAATACACGAGTTTCACAATTTGAGTTGAATTACTGAAATAAATGAAATTTTCCACGACATTCTAATTTATTGAGATGCACCTGTATATCACAAATATATTTGTTTTTGTTGCACTTTTATTAACAATGAACCTATTAACATATTAAACATTAAAATAATAATAATTAAAATAAAAAATACTGTTTACATTAAGTGCAAATAGCCCACCTTGTTGGAAAAGGCTAATTTACATTAACTCATCAACATCTGGTTTAGTCAGACAAAATTAAAATAACAAACAAAAAAAACGTAATTAATTGGAGCAGTGTCATAATGTCAGCCCTCTGCCGTGTGCGTCATGTGTTCCCGCCTCTTGTTTCCATATTTGTTCATGTTCCCATCCTTGTTCTGTGTGATTATTAGTTTGTTCTGTTCAGGTGTGTCTAATTATCAGTAATTGTCATGTGTATTTAGTTCATGCCTGTTCAGTTTTTGTCTGGTCTACTCGTTATTCCCCGGTGTTCCTGTCTGCGTCAACCTTGCCTTGTCTTGCCCTGATGTCGTCATTAAAGACTATTATTTTGAAGTATCTCCTCGTCTGCGTGTTCCTCGTTCCTCCCTGCTGTGTGCACCGTGACACATAAAAAGGCAATGACCAAGTTTTCTGTAACTTTTTACAAAGTCGAATCCACCGCTTTCTGAAATAAAATTGAGAAATTATTAGAAAAAGTAGAAATAAATAATTTAATAGTATAAATAAATAAATGTTTAACTGGCAGGGTTAGGGTGGGCAATATCCATTTAATGATTCTAATAAATATAATCATTTACACTCAGTATGTTATTATAAATTGCTTACCGTTTTATACTACATCAAGTGCAAATAGTATCTGCCAATATTTGTAGAAAGCACAAATAGCATCTAACTAGTGCAAAGACGATGCTGCCATTTAAGTGCAAATAGAATCTATCGCATACAGTGCTTATACCTCTGCCATTAAAAAAAAAAATAAATCATGTCACATTTCCAAAATGTATTTATTCAGATTGCTTAGACGATGATGACAGTGAAGCTTTATTAACTTCATCTCTGCCAAGCAAACAAGCATTTTTTTTGTTTTGTTTTCACTCTCTGACTCGTTTGTGTTTTTGGGTGTGGATGGAGAAGATGATTGTTAGTTCCCTCGTCTCCACCCTTTCCACAGCCCAACTATTGTTTAACGGACTTTAGAGATGACTGTGCACTTGTGAATTCACATTATTTATGTTATGATAGACATATCTTGATATGAAGGATTATACGCGCTGAAAAAGACAGTTTACAATACATTACTCCAAATGAAAGAAAGGAAAGCACCTTCTGAGACATTCTTGGCACAATAATGTTGATGGACTTGATTATCTTGTGTGTCCCGCCTGCCGTATACACCCATGCTGAGCCTTAAATCTCCTTTTTTGGAGGAAGCAAGAGGGTGAAACTCATGAAAGCAGGTCCAGGGAACATTTGACCTCAAAATCAAAAGAAAATGCATACAGAATTATATATATATATATATATATATATATATATATAGTGGGTACGGAAAGTATTCAGACCCCCTTAAATTTTTCACTCTTTGTTATATTGCAGCCATTTGCTAAAATCATTTAAGTTCATTTTTTCCTCAATGTACACACAGCACTACATATTGACAGAAAAACACAGAATTGTTGACATTTTTGCAGATTTATTAAAAAAGAAAAACTGAAATATCACATGGTCTTAAGTATTCAGACCCTTTGCTCAGTATTTAGTAGAAGCACCCTTTCGATCTAATACAGCCATGAGTCTTTCTGGGAAAGATGCATACCTGTTTTTCACACCTGGATTTGGGGATCCTCTGCCATTCCTCCTTGCAGATCTTCTCCAGTTCTGTCAGGTTGGATGGTAAACGTTGATGGACAGCAATTTTTAGGTCTCTCAAGAGATGCTCACTTGGGTTTAAGTCAGGGCTCTGGCTGGGCCATTCAAGAATAGTCACAGAGTTGTTGTGAAGCCACTCCTTCGTTATTTTAGCTGTGTGTTTAGGGTCATTGTCTTGTTGGGAGGTAAATTTTCGGCCCAGTCTGAGGTCCTGAGCTCTCTGGAGAAGGTTTTCGTCCAGGATATCCCTGTACTTGGCCGCATTCATCTTTCCCTCGATTGCAACCAGTCGTACTGTCCCTGCAGCTGAAAAACACCCCCACAGCATGATGCTGCCACCACCATGCTTCACTGTTGGGACTGTATTGGACAGGTGATGAGCAGTGCCTGGTTTTCTCCACACATACCGCTTAGAATTAAGGCCAAAAAGTTCTATTCCAAAGTTCCAAAAATCTTATTTCTCACCATCCTGGAGTCCTTCAGGTGTTTTTTAGCAAACTCCATGCAGGCTTTCATGTGTCTTGCACTGAGGAGAGGCTCTACAACTTTCTCCCATCTCCCGACTGCATCTCTGGAGCTCAGCCACAGTGATCTTTGGGTTCTTCTTTACCTCTCTCACCAAGGCTCCTCTACCCGATAGCTCAGTTTGGCTGGATGGCCAGCTCTAGGAAGGGTTCTGGTCATCCCAAACGTCTTCTATTTAAGGATTATGGAGGCCACTGTGCTCTTAGGAACCTTAAGTGCAGCAGAAATGTTTTTGTAACCTTGGCCAGATCTGTGCCTTGCCACAGTTCTGTCTCTGAGCTCTTCAGGCAGTTCCTTTGACCTCGTGATTCTCATTTGCTCTGACATGCACTGTGAGCTGTAAGATCTTATATAAACAGGTGTGTGGCTTTCCTAATCAAGTCCAATCAGTATAATCAAACACAGCTGGACTCAAATGAAGGTGTAGAACCATCTCAAGGATGATCAGAAGAAATGGACAGCACCTGAGTTAAATATATGAGTGTCACAGCAAAGGGTCTGAATACTTTGGACCATGTGATATTTCAGTTTTTCTTTTTTAATAAATCTGCAAAAATGTCAACAATTCTGTGTTTTTCTGTCAAGGTGCTGTGTGTACATTAATGAGGAAAAAAATGAACTTAAATGAGTTTAGCAAATGGCTGCAATATAACAAAGAGTGAAAAATTTAAGGGGGTCTAACACTTTCCGTACCCACTGTATATATATATACACACACATCTTTTTTTTTTTTTTCAGAATTATATTGAAGGAGATACAGCTTTTTTAGGAACATTAAGCATTGTTTAGATGTGATTTTTTAACTGTATTATAGTAACTAAATACAATCATGTTTTCTCTCTTGCAGCATAAATGCCTTGGCAACTGTTAAAATAGTTAACTAAAACTAAAACCATAAAGAACAAATTCACTGCTTGACATACAAAAACTGAAACTAAAACTAAAATGAAAGTAAACAGCTAACTAAAACTAAAACCACATTAGTTTCTATACTGGTATAAAAAACCTTAAACGTACATTTCAACTATAGGTGCCATTTCTCATTTTCATTTGTTTTAACATTGTGTAGTAAAAATAAAATAAAAAAGACATTTAAAGAAAAAACTTCAACTAAAACTACAATGAAAACAGAAAATATAAAAATAAAAATTCATATAACTACAGTAGTTGCCCATCTACAGGTCTGACGTAACAGTGCTCAGAGGAAGCTGGTAGTGAAGCGCAGCACATGCGTGTCCTGTTATCTCATTCCTTCTGCTGCTCTGTGATTATCTCAGTGCGGTCAGGAATGAGCCATGCAGATAACAGCAGCCCTGTGGCGACGTGCAGACGGATCGCAGTGACTGCAAACATGTCAAACTGCTCAGAAATCCCTGACTGCCTCTGGGCAAAAACCGCTGCTCTACACTGTCAGCTGTCAAAATAATTTGTCATGTTACCAGTGAGATACTGCTTTCAATGAAACGGAAATGTTTTTATTAATATTTTGAATTTGTTTTTATGTTATGAAATGTGCCTCCCTAGAGATCTGGAGGAGATCACAACAATGTCTCAAACTGTGTTCTCAATATCAATATGAACTCTGAACTGTTTATTTTACTGCTCTACACTCTTACTGGATGACAACTAGTGACTCATTTGTATCCATTTAATTTTTCTTTAAATTTTAGAATTTTAGAACAAACATCTGAGGCCAAGTTGACTTTACTGAACAAACTAACCAGGGCTGCATTTCCCAAAAGCATCGTAAGCCATTGTCACCAATGGAGCTATGATCAACTTAGGCTTACGATGCTTTTGGGAAATGCAGCCCAGGTATAACCACTGGAGTTATGGTTGGAGTGAAGCTGAAGTTGGTGTGAGGTTCAGGGATGGCCGAGACCACAGTATATTTTGTGTCAGGAAGCCGCCTCTTAGAATTCTGGGAAAATTAAAGGGTTTCTTAAAACGTCTAAACCTGCGTAATTAAACGGCAGCAAACGCTAAATATGAGAGCTGTAGTGCATATTACTGTCAATTAGCATCAGTTGCTTCTTCTATGTGTCAGATAAAACAAAAAAAGAAGAAAAAAAAAAGCATTTAATGCTGAAAAAAAAATCAACAACATCTTAAGATATTGAGACTTGTTTTAGACTTTATCTTTAATCACTGTTGTAAGTATAAAAATACACTCATATTAAAGACACAATCTAAAAGAGGTCTAAATATCTTATGCAGTGCTGCTTCTCTAACACATTTATCTTATTTTAAGGATATTTAGATATTTTATGTGGAAATTATGTATTAAAAGCTCATTATGAAGTACTTTTTTATTTTTGGATTGCAAATAATTATGATGTGATATATATATATATATATATATATATATAGGGGTGTAGCAACCATTTAAAAAATAATAATAATACAATTTCACTTTTTGAGATTATCACTTGTTTTAAAAAAAATTTCAAAGGAAAAGTTTTTTTTTTTTTGAAAGAAATCAATACTTTTATTTAGCAAGAATGCATTAAATTGATCAAAAGTGACAGTAAAACCACATTTCTATTTTCAATTGGTTTTGAACTTTCTATTAGTATTATTTTTAAAGATTGATAATAAAAAGAAATGTTTCTTGAGGAGCAAATCAGAATATTAGAATAATTTCTGAAGGATCATGTGACACTGAAGACTGGAGTAATGATGCTAAAAATTCAGCTTTGAATCACCAGAATAAATTATATTTTAAAATACATTCACATAGAAAACAGTTATTTTAGATTTGAATATTATTTCTATATTTTGCTGTTGTTTACTGCATTTTTTGGTCATACATGCAGCCTTAGTGAGCAGAAGAGACTCATTTGCTGCCATTCTTACACCCCTGATTATATACACATCCATATTCTGAACTGTATGTACAACTCAAAACAGACAATGATGAATTTTGTATAAAAAGAATCTTTACTGTATGTTTCAGCATTTCACCTACCAACAAAAACCAGTGAGAAATAATAATAAATAAACAACTGTTGTGTAGTATAAAATATGCCCACATTCATTCTAGAAGGGGGAAAAAAAAACTCAGTAATAATAGTTGTCAGGCAGAAAGAGGACAGCTTTAAAAACAGGCACCTTAAAATATGTGATCTGAGATTCTGCTTTAACACATTTTGGATACATTTGTTCCGATCTGGTGACTTTCTTCTTTACTAATACTGTACTCAGAATCAACATCAAGAAAACATGAAACCATCCCTGAAGTGGAAACCAAGATGAACGGTCAATTATTTGTTCAGTAACAAATTTATGCTTAATATCTATGCTTAACTGAGATGATCAGTTAACTGAAAAGTCTCTGATTGAGCAGGTCCTTAGGCATTTGTCTTCTCAAAGAACTTCAAAACTGACCAACTAATACAGTCCGATTTTGAGTTAAAATAAGTAAAATCCAAAGATGGAGAAGCACCAAACAGTTCCTTTGATTCCTTCGAAACTTCTCCCGATTATCACAGAGTGGCTGCAGTTCCAGTTGTCGACGTTCAATAATTGCGGATGCTAAAAAACCCAACGCTGGTGGGCGACTCCTTCACCGTTACAGTGACCAGGTTTGCAGTGACATCGGTGACAAACACATGTTCGATCAGGCTCCGCGTCGGCCTCCAGTCCTGACCCGCCTGCACCGAGATGGCCAAGTCACGGTTGTCACTCGGAAATGAGGAATCGTGGTCAGAATCTGAGCTGCTTCCCTCTTCTCCAGTGCTCAACTCGCTCAGGGTCTTGTTTGGTTTCCCTGCATCTTTAGAAGAGGATCTGTCTTGCGCTGGTTGATCTCGGCCCTCGGTCGTCTGAGTGAGTATCTTGTCCACTCTACCTTGATTCTTTTTCCCGAGTCTTTCGGACAAATCATCTGCTTTGGATTTATCCCGTTGCGGACTCTTAAGCACTTGTTGACTGGTTGGGAACTTACTTGGGACATTCGGTGCAGGACTCTGCTCATGTCTTGTGTTAAACCCAGAGCTTTTTCTACTGGGGTTGGAGGTACCCTTCGAGTAGGAACCATCAATTGGGGAGGTGCCATTACCCTGCACCGTTTTGTTGACGCTCTGCAGGTTGAGAGCTTGAAGGCTGGAAGGAGTTTTAAGAGAGGAAAATGAGCTTGATGGGGATTTCTGGAGAGATCCCGATCTTTGAAGTAGAGTCTGATCCGAGGCCTTCGGGACATTTGGAGAGAGTTGTGGACATGTCTGTCCATTGCTGCTGTGCAAATTCAACGCAGCCACTCCTGGAGATTTGCACGTGGGTGTTTTGGGATCGACTCCTCCACTGCTCATATCTGAGACTGAGAGCTTGAAATCTGAAGCGGTTTTGGTTTGTGGCGGCCGACTTAATGTAGAAGGCGATGAGGCCGATCCGATGGAGCGTCCCATGGAACTTAAAGAGTTCTTCTGGGTAAAAGAACCTCTATTCTGCAGTGTCATCGGCTCCCTTCCAGAATTTCGGTTCAACCCGGTGTAGGTGAAGCTTGCAGGCATGAGTGGTTTCTTTATGCTCCCTCGAAGCTCTGAGTCTCTGGAAATGGGCTTGAGCATCTTCCGGGGACCTTTGGCCTGGCGCTGCGCTTTCAGCTCTGGAGGAAGCGCTTTCCTTCCTCGCTTCTTCTTCGGCGGTTCTGGCTTGGCAACCACGATCTGGGCTTTCTTCTGAGGGACCGGGTGGTGCTCTCGTGGACGAGGGCTTGGTTTTGGATTCCTGTCGTCGTTGTCGTCTTCATCGTCATCATCATCTGAAGAAGAGGATGAAGACGAGGAAGATGATGAACCAGAAGACGAGGACGAAGAGGACGAGCTGCTCGATTTGGATACCACTGGAATGGTTTCCTGAGAAATCAACATATAGAAAATGGTGAGAACATAGTCTGTGGTGCAAGTTGGTTTTTCTCACTAGACCTCACTAGACCATTTTTTGTGGCATACTTACCAATATTTTTCTGGGTCGTCCACGAGGCCGTTTCCCCTTATTGCGGATCAAGAGCTCCCGCTCCTGCTCCCTAAGAATGGACAAAACATTTGGGAAAAATTACAAAAATAAAAAATCAGTGATTAGCAATGCTTCATTTTAATCATGTAAATCATACAATCCTTGCTATCATTAAATTGTATTATATATGACTATTACTTCGGTATTAAAGGGGCGGTTGATTATGATTTCACTTTTTTAACTTTAGTTAGTTTGTAACGGTGCTGTTAGAGCATAAATGGCGTCTGCAAAGTTACGACGCTCAAAGATCAATGCAAAGCGTTTTAAAGAAATCGCTTTTTAAGGACTACAAAAAAGACTACATTGAGCTTCTTCCTGGGTTTGTGACATCGATAACCCCGATGTAACGAATCACAACACACTGGGCCAGCTCTCCAATCTGAGCCCATTGCATATTTCTGTGGGAGGGGCTTCATAGAACCAGGAACTCAACAGACCGTTTTGACAAGAACAGAAACAGCGGTGTAGAATAAAGGTAAAATGTGTGAAAATAATGTTTTTTTGTTTTTTTTTAAATGAAGCATTAACACATATTACACTGTACCCCATAAACACAATTAAGCCTTCGGAAAAAGCTTATGAACCATCCCTTTAAAGGCCAATAGGCAAAGGCAATTTTAATTAAATAGCATATTTTATAAACAAGAGTAATTCAAAGTGCTTTACATAAAGAGGATTTAAATAAATAAATACAAATTATCATAAATAAAACTAACAATAAAAAGTACAAAAAAAATGTATAATTAATAATAAAGTTCATAATTTAAAAATTAATTAATTAATTAAACATTCTTTTAACAGTATTTTAACAGTCTTGGCTAATATATAGAGGAAAAAACAGCCCAATTGTGAAATTCAGTTCCTGTTTTACAAATTTAAGCCTCTTCACTTCCTGTTCTTTCTCCCCACTTCCTGTCACAAATTTCCATTGTTCTAATTTGGACCAAAAAAACATCACTTTCTTTATTTTTGGCAGATGTATTAGCAAAAAAGTGGTGTTTCCTATGAAAAGCTTCATTTGTTCTCCAGACATTAATGAATTCTCAAATAAAGATATTTATTTGGCAAATGATAAAACAGGACAAAAATTCCCATGTACTTACATTTAAGGATGGATTCAGAGTCGTATTTAGACAAATACACTTCCAAAAATGTAAAAATATATTTTTTAACAGTAGCAAGTTGGTGTGAACACATGGTTTCATTTCTCAAGTGATCCAAGTCTCATTTTCACACCCATCCTTCATAAACTGTAAAACCAAATGCGAAACGCTGACAGAAAACTCTAAAACTAGTTCCCGTTAAAAATGTTAACGATGTTTGATTTTCAGTCAGGCTGCAGAGGAACTCGTGAGCCTGGACACGTCTGCAGCCCCTGAATGGCCCTGTGAATGGAGCCCCATTTACGCCCTCCCAAGCGTTGCAGCCCATATTGTTTGCACATGGGGAAGGGGGCGTTGCTCTCACACACAGGCCTGCTCGTCCAATGAGAGAAATCTCTTACCTCTTGTTAAACGCAGCCAATAGTCTTGGGTCAAGAAGGTTTTCCTGAGGTTCCCAACTGTTATGCCTGAAACACAGACACTGGCTTCTTTAGCATGCGAATAGATGACAAACAACTTGCTCATGAAGTTTTTAATTTAGCATCAAAATGATGACGATGTACAAGGGAAAGTCTATAACTCTTATTTATTTCAAGTTTAAAAAGTTTTAAAGTACTTATAATCATATATTCTTGCAAATAATACGAATCATATGCACATATAAAATTACATGTATAATTTTTGAAAATACACACCATGTCACACCACAAGATGCTGCTTAGACTAAAGCATGCAAAACGAGCTATTTGTGTGCCACCCCTTGAATATCATTTGAATAGCAATTTTGCATCTACTACTGTAAATGTAAACAGAAGGGATGTGGAATTGAATTGGACTTCAGGCGCAGCCTGGTTGGCGTTATATAGCAGAGAAAAAAAAAAGAGATAAGATGACCGTTTACTTAAAAGGGCACTTCAAAGAGTCTGGGCCGTCTGGATTTCATTTAACACACAAAAAAGTAGTGATCTATCAAAACAGACGTCCTTAACCCAGCATTACTCAAAATCAACATAAAACACCATTCATTTTACTTCCAGAACTACTACTGCTACTTCCAGCAGGAAAATAATGCAGGACGAGGCTTGATTTTATCCATCACGAATTCATTGGATGGTGAAAAGTGACAGGTGGTGGGTAAAACATAAGAGATGAAGAAGTTATTACATTTTGATGTAAAATTATGAAGATAGACATTTTTGAAAAACAAAACAAAAATTGTACTAAATGTTTTACAGGCTATTATGAAATATACCAAATGTTCAACAAGACATCGCCTCTTGTCCCTCATTTCAAATATCTAGAGCATTCTAGACATAATACTCAGACTTCTGGTCAGTGTATGATTTTGGTTGAACAAGTAATAATCTCCAATTAAAAATAGATGAGATAAATAATCAATGAAGCAGATGGAAGCGCGCGCAGGAGGTGTGGCTCGTGTGATTGACAGCTCAAGTGCCCAAAGACGGGGCAAAAAGGGGGCGACAATGTAACAGAGAGCAAGAGTGGGGGCATTAAGGGGGGTTGGGGGCAGCTGGAGTTTTTAATGAAAAAAAAAAAAAAAGTAGAAACAAGCCACGCGCTGCGAATTCTACAAACTGCCTGCGTTACAAAAGAACAAACAGTTACAAAGTAACAAAAAGCGTTCCAAAACTGATGCAATGTAACTGGCTTTGTAACAACTGACCCAGCATTAGGCGATTCCTGAACTCAGTATATAATGAAAATAATAACTAAAAACATATTAATAACAACACTAAAATATTTTTCTCTTACTTCACGTTTGTTTCTGTCGATTTTACTTCACCAATTGCGATTGGACAGTCGAACAAAAAAAAATAAAAACAAAAACAACTTGAAAAGACAGCAAAAGTAATGTGGGAGACAAAGAGAAATGCAGGGAAAAGAGGCAAAGGCGATCTAATCCGATGCAGTGAGATCAAGTGGAGAGCAGTGCGCGAATTCACGCGTGGACGCGAAATTAAACGCGCAACACGCTGTTGTTGTTGTTTTCATTGTTTCTCTCGCTCTCCCTTCCTCGAGATTCGCATTCGAGGATGTTTACTGGCAGAAAGCGCTGCACTGGCGAACTACCAGTCAATATGATGCACATATATATCGCCTATATAGTCTACATATATACACACACTTACACACATAATAAAGGCAGTATATGTATCAGTTCTCACTTACTTGGACGACCATCCTCTCCACTTGACCAGATACTCCAGTTTACCCTGTGGAAATCAAACACGCGTTGAGGATCGCGCTCGCATTCGGATTCACGTGTGTGTGTGTGTTTGTGTGCGTGTTCGTTACCTTCTTCAGGCGTTTGTTGAGGATACACTCGGCATCAAAGACCTGCTCTCCCACCGCGCTCAGCTCCTCCATGACTGTTCTCATCTCATTCTCATCTCATTCTCCGTGAACTGAACGTGTGTGTGTGCGTGTGTGCGCGAGAGAGGCAGCTTGGAGCAGGGCAGAAGGGGGCGGATACGCAAACGCGCAAACGCGCAGACGAGCAATGACCCTCGGAGGACACCGTCCACGTGACGTCACACATTTTTTAAGAATGTGAGTTTTTGGTGAACAGCATATTGATGTGAAGGGCGGCTTAAATTTGATTGACTTTGATTCTCTCAATAGCACTTTAAAAATCAATTGGTTGAAACGCTTTCTCCATGATCAGTCTCCTATTTGGAATGTAATCCCTCAATATGTCTTTTCACAATTAGGTGGAATTAATTTCTTATTAATGTGTAATTTTTCCATTAGTAAACTCCCTATCAAACTTTCCAATTATCATCAGCAAATGCTTTTGGCTTGGAAACATATTTATAAGCATAATTTCTCACCTCACAACTTTTTTATTTGGAACAACTGTAATATTTTACATAAGAGGAAATCTTTGTTTTTAGAAAATTGCTTCAGTAATGGAGTGTTGTTAGTGAACCAGTTGTTTGACATTGATGGCATGTTGTTTAATCATTCTGATTTTATTTTAAGATATCATTTTCCTGTATCTAGAAAATAATTTAATACAGTTTTAAAGGCCATCTCTTTGGAAATGTGTATGCTCTTTAGAAATAATAACAGTGGCTCATTGATCTCTGTTTGTCCTCCCACTCCTGAATCCACTGTGGTTGGTTCTATTTGTTTCTCTGTTAAAAAATCCAATCACAAAATTAGGTCTTTATTCTTGGACCGTGTTACTTCTATTTCTTCCTCCATTTCTTATTGGAACAACTTTTTTGATGATATTAAGTGGGCATATGTTTGGTCACTTCCTCAGAATTTTTTTTTAACAAATAAAGTAAAAGAAATTTATTATAAAATAATTCACAGGTTTTATCCTGTCAAGCAGTTTTTACAGAAATTTAAAAGTGACATTGATATATCTTGTTCTTTCTGTGAACTTTCTTCTGAAACTGTGGCTCATTTGTTTTGGGAGTGTCCTTTTGTTCAGTCTTTTTGGAATAATCTTAATGCTCTGATTGTCCAAAATATTTTTTATGATTTCTCTTTGTGCTATAAACACATTCTTTTTGGGTATTATGTTAAAGATAAGAATCTATTTAATGCAAGTTTTTGTACAAACCTTCTGTTATTTATTGGAAAGTTTTATGTCCATAAATGTAAATATACTAAATGTAAACCCCACTTTAACATCTTCAAACAAGAACTGAAGTTGTATTTAAATACAGTATCAATGTCTGTTAATAAGAAAGCTTTAAAAACTTCTAGAATTTGTGCCATATTTAAGATTTTCCCTTAATATATTTGTATCTCTATTTGTATGCCCTCTTTTCTCTCTTTCTGTCATTTTTTTAAAAAAACCTTATATTTTACATTTATTTCTTTATCTATTAATCCTTGAGTATTTTATTTATTTATTTGTTCATTGTAAGGTATGTTGTTCGTTTTGCACATACTGTTCTTTTCTGTTTGTTATCTTTTATACTGTATTCTTTATTATTATTGCAATGAAAAAAAGCATATTGATGTGAAATGATGTATGATAATCTGACTTTGTTGTAATTGTATTGTTTTGCACAAACATAAATGATTTCGATGTACACACATATGTAAAAGACATTGGTGCTGAATTATATAGGCTAATTATTTGAATTTGTATTATTCTTTTTACTCAAAAACAAGACGTGAATCAAAACATAAAAACAATATGTTTATTTAAATTGTTTATTGTCATTTTAATCCTTTTATTTAGATATGTTTAGTTATTAATATCTTAAGTGTACTGTATGTGACTTTTAATATTATTATTAACATTATATTGTGGTATTATGTTTCTCTGTTATATTTGACATGCAATTAATATTATATTGTAGTATGAAGTGTTTTTTTTCTTTAACTTCAATTTATTTGATATTTTATGTATCAGCTTATTTGAAAAAGGACCCTGTTGTTAAGTCATTTTTGCGCCAATATGTAATGATCATTTTCCAATTTTTTTTCAAAATGATTATATATATATATATATATATATATATATATATATATATATATATATATATAGGCGCAAAAATGACTTAATGAAAATAATTCAAAAATAATTAATCCCAAACAAAAAGATGCATTTTGTTAATCGTAGTAGCTTAAGGTCTTCAATTAAAATTAAACATTTATATTCACCGAACATATTTAATTGTGCTCAATGTTGAAGTGAAAAAATTTGAGGTGGCTGAACAAGTGACAGTAAGCCTATAATAGCATATGCGTGCGCACCGCCCGAGGAAAAACCGTTGGTAGGCCAACAATGAATTCAAACGCAGATGCGCGGGAGCCCATCCCAATCAGCCGAAGACCAAAGCAAACCAAAGCAATTCCCAAGAGATGACAGATTATATTCTTCGTAACGGGTTTCAAGAGGTTATGGTTAGTATTGACAATTGAATTTATTCTACAAAGGTTTTGCTTTAGGACCCGGTATAAAGTTTACATGTCATTTATTTAGCAAAATCGCGGGCTCATGTGATTTCGTGACCGTGTTTTCCTGGTTTTTCCATTGGCTCAATATTGTGACTGAACCAATGTTAACAAACTGTTGACACTACTGAAGCATTCAATTTACAGAAATTCAATTAGGCCTACTGAAGAATTTGTAACGAGAAGATGTAGGCTAATAAGTCACTAGACAATTTTGAGTTGGAGTAGGCTATATTCAATATTACAAAATAGAACAACATGCTTCCCCCCCTAATATTTCTACAGAGTTATTCTGGTTAAGAATATAGGGAAAAATTGAAACAAACTAAAATATGTTGATGGAAATTATAAATGTTTAAATATAGGACTGTTCTGAAAGTTTCTGATGAAATTCTACAACACTGAACATAAGCAGCCATATCATCTATTGAGCCTTGTGCTTGTTTTTCTTTGCATTGCAATGGATCACATCTGTTGGAGCCATGTTTATGTGTGAGTCTTCTTCTGGAGTCCTGGATCTAAAATGCTGTTTGTTTTGTTTCAGGGTGACACTTGTCAATCGTCTCCTCGTCTACAGTGAACCAAGAATACAAAACACATCCAAATCATTCAGTGCAACAAGATCTGGTTTGCAAAAGCAAAATCAGGTTAGTAATGATCATATTTGTTTGTTTGACTATTTGGTTTCATTTGTAACTATCTATAAGGATCAAGAGATAGATAGATAGATAAATAGACAGATAGATTTTGGGGTACATCTCTAACAGTTTAAAGTTCAGGCCTGGTTCATATAATTCCGATAAAAATAAGTTACCAGTACCAATACAGACAGGATGACACATAGAACTGAAATAAATTGTTATAATGTCAAATGACATTAATGTATTACAAATGGGATACCTTTGAACATATTTTTAATTCATTTTCTTACATATAATAGTTATGTTTGCTCATAAGATCCTGTAGAGTACGAAGCACATTGTAAGAATGTAACCTTAATTTGATGCATTTTAATTTATATTGTCATTTAATATAATATAAAGTTAAATATTTTTATTTGACCATTTATTTATGTTTAAACATGTTATGTTTAATTTGCTGATTCATTGCAGCTGTATAATGCACAGGACTACTAAACAAGCTATTTCAATGGAAATTATTTACCCCCAGCATCAAACTATTTAACCAGTGGCCATAGTTTTTACTTGATCTTGGGTCAGTTTTATAAATTTACAGAAAGTTTTTAAAGGTCCACTAAAGTGGCTTGAAACGCATAGCGTTATTCTATGTGTTGATGTAATTTCAACTGAAACAGGAAGACAGGGCAGGACATAGCTATCGAGCAGCCCTGTCCCCTTTTTAAAACAGCGAATAGCGTTTAGTTTATATCTCAGGTTGGGACAGAGGCCTGTTTCATAAAACAAGTTTACCAAATAAGCCAGGCTTATTTCAGTTAGTCTGACTCATTGTCATATCATTTGGTTCCATAAAGCAAATTTAACATAGATCAAGCTCAGTCACTGTGGCAACTTACGCTGGGAAACTTAACTGGTCCGGGGCAGGCTAAGAAAGTCACACACGGGATGAGAAACCCAGCCGTGTGCTGCTTTGTGTCACGCCACATCTTTCAAATTTGAACACACTGTTTTATATGAGTGTATACGCACACTGGCGGCACCATTTGACGTCTGTCTTTGGTGCCCAACAATGGCTCAGGAGTCCAATGTTTTAGAATTTTAAAGGCGCGGGGCGATGTGGCGCTGCGCTTCTCGTCCAGTGTGTGACTGCCAGGAACTGTCAGGAAACCAGTTTTCATTCGACCAAATGGAAAGCATATTGACACTGTGTGAATCATTCCCCATCCTGTTTATAGTGCACTACGTGCCATTCACCATGCAGGAAATACAAGTTCGGTGAACAAGTGACCGATTTCAGCAGCAGCCTTAGCGTCTATTTATAGTGTAGGGGGCGGAACGCTTCGGATTCTAGAGAGCATTTGATTGGACAGAAAGTTTGATGAGAAGCTGAAGTGCAGGGTGAGTTTTGAATGCTCCTATCTTCTAAATGCAAAATGTGTCATTGTTTTGGAGCAACCTAGCTTATAGACAAACTTATGGCTAACATATTCATACTTAAAGCCAAACATTTCAATTTTGATTTCATGGGGGTATTAATGAGGAATTTGTGTAATTAAAAGGAACAGTAGGCCTTGTTGTTAATAGTCTTAGTAGTGTTAATATTGGCCTGTTTAGATAAGCCCCCCATAAAATAATCAAAACTAACCTTGCAAATTAATAAAGAACACATACATATTTAATGATATTCATTTTGGCTATTTGTTATACTTTCATGAAAACATTTGCAATGGGTTGGAAAAAAGATTTATGCATGTTTAGGCCTGAGTTTTTTTTTTTTTTTTTTTTTTTTTTTGTGATGTTTCAAGCACTTTGAAACAGTGAATAATTTTGCAAAATTGTTGGTTCAAATGATTTGAAGCCACGAAAAGGCTAATTTCTCCCATTGCTGGACAAATGCTTTGTTGTTTTTTTTTATCTTTATTTTTTTATGTTATTTTTTTATTTTTTTAAGTGATCAAATATTTCACCCCAACTTCTCTCTGGTCATGTAATGTATAATGAGGTTGAGAAGCTACAGACATTGTCCAGTGTTATGCCCTGACATGTTGTAATAACCTTGGGAATGTATTTTTGTTTGTTTTATTGCTGGTTGTGTCTTTTGGAGAATTAGTGGCTCCTGATTGTGAATTTGAAAAGGACAGATTCTGGGTCTTAGTGCAATTTATGATAAAAAGTTTGTAAGCTTCATATTCTAATTGATGAACGCATGGAGACACACTGTTGGCAGAGGTTTAGTGTTCCTGCGTAATTCAGCCTGAGGGTGGCGCTGTAGTCTAATGTTGGTTGACAGACTCTTAAGTACACACGCATAGAATGCTTCATTAATGTAGAATTTATTGCTTCTGAGTGTTGTTCTAGAATGTTACAAGTTGTGGAGGAAAACAGAGAAGGAAAAGAAAGTGAAAGTCATGTCTATTCTTAGAACAAACATAGAAGATCAGAACTTTTGAAAGACAATTCACATGAGAAAATTTAAGCTAAAGGATTTAAATTAGATCAGTTTTAATATATCCTTCTCAGTTTACGACAACATTCACAAATTTTCATTAGTTATAGAGCAGGGGTGTTTAAACTTTATTTAAAGGGGGACCGATTCAACAATGTGGATACTCCAGGGGGCCGGATGCTTCTCCCTATATATATATATATATATATATATATATATATATATATTCATTACTTCCTTACATTATATTCAGTTGGCCTATATGTCTATCGTTGTATGAGATAAAAGTACTGTGAGAGGGATTCGAAAGCATGGAACCAAAGCGCAATCGGCGCAATCGGCAAAGCGCAAACAACCAACACCTGGTTATTTTAGGCAGTTTAGAAATCCTGTGCTGAACGTGTACCCGGGAAGTGGCACATCTGGTCACCTTATTCCTCAAGCTTCTCTTTCCTGTCAGATGCTCCACGCTGTTCCCAGTGAATGACTCAAGCTTTTATTTTTTCATTTTACAATACGTTCAGCGGGCACTGAATATGATTTGTTAGGAGTGCGACCCAGAAGAAGAAGTCTTACGCAATGCATTGAGAGACAAATTGTGTTGTGTGCCATCTTTTGTTCAATCCTGAATCTACATGAGTAAATGTGATGATAATCATTTAATCTGTGTTCCCTCATTGGCTATTTTTTCATCATGTTTGTTTTATTCATGGTTTGGTTAATGGTTATTGTACTTTGAATATGTTTTTGCAGTGGTATGCAGAGGTGTTCTTTGTGATAACTTTGCGAGTTAAAAATAAGAAACTGAAATGTCAAATTGATATAATTCAGACCCTTTGCTAAGACATTTGAAATTGAGCTTGGATGCTACAGCCTGTTTCCTATTTCTGTGGATCATCCTTAAGATGTTTCTCCACATTGGTGGTAGAAACCCCCTCATACTCTGGGGGTGTTTTTCAGTGGCAAAGACTAAGGAAATCCCAACGCAGCCTTAAGGAAAACTTGACCCAGAGCAGTCAGGACCTCACACACACACACACACACACACACACACACACACACACACACACACACGTCTGGTTTGCTATCCTTGTGGGGACTCTCCACAGGCGTAATGCTTTTTCTATTGTACAGACCGTATATTCTATTGCCCTACACCTAAACCTACCCCTTACAGGAAACTTTCTGCATTTTTAGATTTTCAAAAAACTTCATTCTGTGTGATTTATTAGCTTGTTTACCCATGGGGACCTCAATTTAGGTCCCCACCGTGACACGAGTCCCCATGAGGCTGTGTGTATTCAGGTTTAAGTCCCCACCTGAATAGAAAAACAGGCACACACAGGGTGTATATACAGGGTGGGTGAAAAGTAACTAGGCATTAAAAATTGGTAATAAAATCCATATTTCTAATACACATTTATTGAAACAAATTGTATATGTACTTTATTACATAGGAAAATGAAAACAAATCTTTAATTTTCAATGTAGGCACCGGTGGTGTCAACCAGTTTCCTCGAACGGTCAGGGATGGAATGCACAATCTTCTGCGGGTAAACATTTCTTGCACTGTCGCCACATTCTTTGCGGACTGGGATGGGGATGCTTTGCATGACAATTTTTTATTGTCTACGGACGTAGTGTTGCATTCCTCTCTTTCACTGTACGCCACCATCTCTGCACAAGAACAATGGAATTCCACACTTCATAGTGTGCTGCGATACTAGCTCGCTCCCGAACAGTCAAGTGGTTGGCCATCTTTGTTTGTTGCATGGGCTGCCTCTCGCAGCTGATGCCTGTACTATCGATGCAGGAAATAAATTCCTTTATTTAGAGACTGTTTTCATCATGACTCCAGTGATACTACAAGTTCTATAGCCTTTAAATATTGCCTAGATACTTTTCACCCACCCTATATATATATATATATATATATATATATATATATATATATACATATACACACACTGCCACTCAAAAGTTTGGGATCATTTAAGATTTTTAATGTTTTTTAAAGAACATTCTTCTGCTCATTATAAGGCTGTATCTATCTATTTGATCAAACATACATAAAAACTGTTGTTTTGTGAAATATTATTGCAACTTAAAATAACAGTTTTCTATTTTAATATACCTTAAAATATAATTTATTTGTGTGATCAAAGATGAATTCTCAGCATAATTTCTCCAGTCTTCAGTGTCACATGGTCCTTCAGAAATCATTCTAATATATAATCATATATAATCAATATATCAATATCAATATAATAGTTTTTTTTTTTTTAAATAAATTAATGCTTTTATTCAGGAGGGATGTGTTAAATGAATAAAAAGTCATAGTAAAGACTTATATTGTTAGAAAAGATTTCTATTTTGAACAAATGCTGCTCTTTTTAACTTTGTATTCATCAAAGAACCAATGTTCACATGTTCCAAAAAACAATATTAAGCAGCACAACAGTTTCAACACTGATAATAAATCAGCATATTAGATTGATTTCTGCAGGTTCATGTGACACTGACGACTGGAGTAACAATGCTGAAAATTCAGCGCTGCGTCACATAAGTTCTATTTTAAAGTATATTAAAATAGGAAACCAATATTAGAAATTGCAATACGATTTCACATTTTTTCTGTTTGTTTTCTTACTCCCTTAAAAAACATAAAAAATCTTACTGATCCCAAACTTTTGAGTGGCATATATATATATAAAATAAAAATGTTAATGTGAAAATGTTAAAACAATGTCAAATAAAGTGTCCGTGTAAATGAGAGGCAAATTAAAATGTTATAAAAACTGTAATGATAATACAATCAATGACTGAATAAAACAAAACCCAAGCTCCCTTTTCATTAGTCAAAAATACTTCAAATGACAAAATCATATTTTTTATTTAATTTTGATAAATTAACAGACAGCAACAATAATATTGTTTATACTACAACAGCCACAGCCATATCACCTTATACTATACAGCCACAGCCATATCACCCTGCAGCCCAAGACCGGTTGCCCATGGAAGCTAAGCAGGGCTGAGCCTGGTCAGTACCTGGATGGGAGACCTCCTGGGAAAACTAGGTTGCTGTTGGAAGAGGTGTTAGTGAGGCCAGCAGGGGGTGCTCACTGTGTGTGCCCTAATGCCCCAGTATAGTGATGGGGACACTATACTGTAAAAAAGCACCATCTTTCAGATGAGACGTTAAACCAAGGTCCTGACTCTCTGTGGTCATTAAAAATCCCATGACACTCATCGTAAAGAGTAGGGGTGTAACCCCGGTGTCCTGGCCAAATTCCCTCCACTGGCCCTTGGCTTCCCAATAATCCCCATCCACTTGATTGGCTCTATCTCTCTCTCCTCTCCACCTGTAGCTGGTGTCTGGTGAGCGCACTGGCGCTGTTGTCCTGTGGATGCTGCACACCGGCGGTGGTTGAGGAGAGACCCCCCCACATGATTGTAAAGTGCTTTGGGTGTATTGCAATACACAATAAAGTGCTATATAAATGCCTCATTCATTCATTCACAACATGTTGGTGTGTGTGTGTGTCTTCCTCTGGATTCCTGGATCTAAAATGCTGTTTGTTTTGTTTCAGAGTGACACTTGTCAATCTTCCCCTCCTCTGTGGAACTGTACAGTAAACCAAGAAAACAAAACACATCCAGATCATTCAGTGCAACATTCAAGATCTTGTCTGTAAAGGCAAAATCAGGTTAGTCATGATCATTTTTTATTCCTTTGTTATCTCTTTAATAATAATCATAAAAAAAACAACAAAAACGTTTATTTAGTTTCTTTTGAGCAGAATGAGCTGAATAAAGCTGCGACAGTTATATACCCAATAAACATGCTTTTATGGATGTAACGATTCACTCAACTAATGATGTGATACAATTCATAATACTGGTTTCACAATATGATTTTCTCACCTTTTTTTAACAAAACGAGATTTAAGACAAATTCTAAATGAAAAGGTGTCCATTGTTACATCCCTACCTGCTTTTGTTCCTCCTGTGTTTGTGAATGCCACAACGTAAGAGAACAACAAAGACAATGAACAGAAAACCAGCGACAGATCCCAGACCAATGAAAACACTGCTGAGAATATCATCAGCAGACGGGCCTTCATCTGAAAGACAAGAAAGATTCGACAGACGATGGATGGATGGATGGATGGATGGATAGAAAGATAGATAGCTGTGTATGAGCAGATGTTCTCACTCTCTGTCTGTATGGAGGAGGTCAGCATACGTCGTGTGGCGTCCAGGTGTCTGTCGTTGGGTTCAGGTGTGATTTGAAGCAGGTGGCACATCAGCGGGTAAATGTTGACCGTTTCAAACGGCCCCACCTCCAGATTCCTCTGGAAGTCTGGCCCCACGGCCCAGAAAACGCCTTCATGTCCAGAGCCTGGTTACCATAGCCATGCTCTCCCTTATGAAACTGCACTGGGAAATACTGCAGGAAAACAGAGAGTATACAGGCATAACCTTCAGCACCCAAAATATCCACTTTTACAGCAGGGTTATTAAACTAGTAACTAGTAAAATTAAAACCATTAATAATAATAATAATAATAATTATAATAATAGTGCTGTCAAATGATTAATCACGATTAATCGCATTATCGCAAAATAAAAGTTTTTGTTTGCATAATATATGTGTGTGTTCTGGGTAAATAAACTTAATATATAAACATGACCTATTTTTCTGAAATATATACATGCATGTGTGTGTATTTATATATATACATAATAAATATACACAGAACATACACATATATTAAGCAAACAAAAACTTTTATTTTGGATGTGATTAATCACAATTAATCATTTGACAGCACTAAAATAATAATAAAACACATATCTGTTACTTATAAATATAAAATTATAAATAAAATAAAAATAAAATGAATGTTAATGGAAATCAAATTAAATATTTCAGCTTGTTGCCAAATCAAAATTTCTCATTTTAATTTAGTTTAATTTACTGAAGTAATACTGAAACTAAAACTGAAAAATAAAATAAAAAATAAATAGTAATAATAATAAAAACTATAGACATATAAAATAAACAAAAATGCCTAAAAATAACCAAAAAAAAAAGAAAGTACTAAAATGTTGACTAAAATTAAAAATTAATTCAAAGGAAAATACAAAATTAAAAACTGATTCAAAATATCAATTAAAAACTATAATAGTATCTCAATGATAATAACATAAACATTGCTTTACAGTGATCATTTTATGTTTGAAATTAAATACTATTTTAATGACCATTACATTCATACTGCCTATAAAAATAGTATGTAAAGTAGGATGCAAAACTACATTTTAAATGGAAGAATATTTGTCACATAACATCATCATGTTGCATATTTAATAAAGTAAGTGGTGCTGAGTTATTTGCTTGGAAATAAATATGAGCATTTTTAGTCAAATTTATTTAAAGATGACTAACTTTTGAGAGTTCAGTCATCTAATGAGAAAAGAAATTTTTTTAAAAAGTATTTGCTTTAAAACTTATTTAAATGTCTGGTTTAAACATAACCTTTGAAATGTTCTGCTGGATACCGATCATTTTGACTAAAGCAGAAGATCATCGTTATTTCATGCATATTTGCTCATTGTGTGCAGTACATACTGCAGACACAGTGTGAGTAGTATGTTGGTTTGCTATTTGAAACAGCAGAGGGCGATGCAGATCAGCTGATTTGTCTATGGTTATGGTCTGGCGTTGTCATGGCAACACTTGGCTTATGGGTGCAGTTAACCTGTAAAGCCCCCAGATAGAGATGGTCAATAAAGGCAGCCGCTGAATCTTTCAGCTAAACTATAAGTTTAATTTGGCTCTATGTTCATGCTGTGATTAATGAAACATTTGGGATGCCAAGGTGTCTGACTTTTGATTTGTTTGATTTTCTCATGGTTTGCAGCAGCAGTGTTCATAAACACTTGTTAGTATGCCACACTTGTAAAACTGACCTCTGACATCTGTAGGTCAAAGGTCAACAGGAGCTGGAAGCGTCTGTGCACTTAACCTTACCTCTTGGGTCATCGTGGAAACAGAGTATTGATCGATTGATTGCCAGCAATGTAAATTAAGATGAGTTAAGGGCAAAAACACTTCTTTGCACCATAGAATTCAACCATTTGATTTAGTTTGGTTTGTTTGCTTGTGATTAGATTTAAATAATTCATGTTTTCATCCTCAAGGAACAAATTTTATGCATTTTTATGGATATAAATTCAAAACAGACAACAGAAAGGCTTTTCACCAAAACATGTCCAGATAATATATTTGTAAAGAAAAGGAAGCCTATTTTAAGATTATTAGTTGGTCAGTAAAATTATAAATATTTTTTGGCATTACAGAGTTGGGGAGTAAAATATGTTAAATTCTCATGAAAATATTACAGTGTAAAAATAATTAAATAAATTACAGTGTAAAATCTCTCAGTGGTTCTAAGTAGACTAAGTTTTATTTAGGCAAAGTATAACTTATTTATTAAATTTATTTTGATTGTATTTTGATATCTGACAGTTTTACTGAGATTCACCCATATACAGATATATACTCAAATATCAGATTAATATGTTATGCAATTAATTAATTTATAATTTTGTATTTTTTTTAAATTTCCATTAAAGTAAAGCAAGAATACAAAACACATCCAGATCATTCAGTGCAACATTCAAGATCTTGTCTGTAAAGGCAAAATCAGGTTAGTCATGATCATTTTTATTCCTTTGTTATCTCTTTAATAATAATCGTAAAAAAACAAAAACAAAAACGTTTATTTAGTCTCTTTTGAGCAGAATGAGCTGAATAAAGCTGCGACAGTTATATACCCAATAAACATGCTTTTATGGATGTAACGATTCACTCAACTAATGATGTGATACAATTCATAATACTGGTTTCACAATATGATTTTCTCACATAACATAATATTTGTCACATATCATCATGTTGCATATTTAATAAAGTAAGTGGTGCTGAGTTATTTGCTTGGAAATAAATATGAGCATTTTTAGTCAAATGTATTTAAAGATGACTAACTTTTGAGAGTTCAGTCATCTAATGAGAAAAGAAACATTTTAAAAAAGTATTTGCTTTAAAACTTATTTCCAAATGTCTGGTTTAAACATAACCTTGGAAATGTTCTGCTGGATACCGATCATTTTGACTAAAGCAGAAGATCATCGTTATTTCATGCATATTTGCTCATTGTGTTCAGTACATACTGCAGACACAGTGTGAGTAGTATGCTGGGTGAATAGCTCCAGAGTGCACCCTGGACGATGGGGCGGGGCGACACATTAAGGTGGGGCGACACGTGTCGCTACGCCCTCCTTCAATTTCATTGGTTTATAATACAGCATTTTGCGCATGAGCATTCTTTTATATATGTTTTTATGAATGATCTACGCTGTTTGGCTGTACTACCAAAATATTAAGTGCTAACAACAGTAATTTTAGTTGGAATCAATTAGCAAATGTGTTTGTTTTTTTTGTTTTTTAATTTATGACGAATTAGATTAAGTTCCTATCAAGCGCTTGGTGGCGGCATCTCTGAGTACTTCGGGCAGAACAGAGCTGTGTAATATGAGCGGATCACGAATTCAGTCTGGGGAACAAATTCTTAATTCGTGGCCATGATATAGTCCTACCTATGCTAAATAGCCTCACCTATGAGAAATATTAATTATGTTTCTGTGTGATGAACGTAAATAGTGGTCCTCAACCTCAACAGGTGGGTTACACGTTAAATGAAGTCAGATATTATTGCACTTCTCACTGTACATGAAGCAGACATACTTAAACATTGAGCAGTTAGCAGGGCGATGTTGATAAAAATGATCCACTGTTTGAGATTTAGCTGTTTTGTATAATGTATATTTATATGTAGCGTATAGGCTATTCTTTATTTTAGGATCGGTGGATAAGCAATAGCTTAGGATATGATGATAATTCACTGTAGTTCAGTAAGACATAGGACAAACCCGCAAATGGTTTTATTTTAAAGAACAACTGCGGTGTCAAATAAGACAATAATAAATAGTCCATCAGCGTGAGCTGGGGTTTTATGTGTGGATAATGGGAATAAAAACTTTGCTGAAAGAAACCCCCTTTTTTTTTTTGCATATAGGCCTATTTTAAATGTTTTTGTTTACTAAAACAACTGTTATTAAATCTGACATACAGCAAATATTATTATTAATGTGCTTTAGTGCGTATTTAAGCAATAAATGTTAATTTTCTCGGCAACATTTTTATTTATACTTTTATATAGGCTATATGCACAAATTAAATTACTGGTTTTGTTGCTCAATCCTTTAAAAAGAACCAGGAATCACTGTACTACATTAGGCATACTGATTTTAGATTGTTATTATAGTCTTTAATAAAAAAATATATATATATAATCACAGAGGTCTCTTTTACTCATTAAAAGTGCTCACGTATCTATTGCACAGATTTACAGCTCTGAGTTATTTAATATTCAATAGTTATGCAGATCTATATAGCTACAACGATCGAGTGTTAAAAACTTAATCTAAATTCATCCCGTACACAGATTAGAGCACGCACACACAATGAGGGTGTGGATACATAGATCATTTGATTTTTATTATCTGATGTCACGGACACTTATTTACCATAAGATAGGAACCTTTAAAAACTGTAAGAGAATCAATATAGGCTCAAATATTTTATTAAGATATAAACAAGGAAACATTGAGCTTGCCATGAAAACATTTTATTAGCACTTTTAACCTACAAGTTTGTGACGCATGGAGCAACGTAGGCTATAACTCATCTCTTTAAACAACAAAAAATGGTTGTGCTTTAAAACTTAAAATCAGCCGCTTATGTTCGTGTTTGTCCATCTCTAAAATACAGTAAATTATCATCATTTGCATATAAAATCCCAATTTAGTGCTGATCCGCGGCCTGCCAATCCTCAAGGAAATATGAATGAAGCAGCACTATTCAGCCTGAAGAACCAGGTGCCGTCATCAAGAGTTTATTTGTAAACGACTTCATCTGACTAAAATTACCATGGTTACTAAACAGATAATAATTAAGATAGGCTTATTATTCTAGAGTTAGCACATACTATTTCTGTAATATGGCCAAATCAATTACAAAATCGTACACAAAGGAATGCGCATGCTCGGGTCTACACCAATAAGATTTGCCGTGTTATAAACCAATGGAATTGGGGGTGGGCGGGGCGACATGTGTTGCCCCGCCCACCCCCAATATGTCGCCCCGCCCCATCGTCCAGATTGCACTCTGGAGTACTTGTGCTGGGTTGCTGTTTGAAACAGCAGAGGGCGATGCAGATCAGCTGATTTATCTATGGTTATGGTCTGGCGTTGTCATGGCAACACTTGGCTTATGGGTGCAGTTAACCTGTAAAGCCCCCAGATAGAGATGGTCAATAAAGGCAGCCGCTGAATCTTTCAGCTAAACTATAAGTTTAATTTGGCTCTATGTTCATGCTGTGATTAATGAAACATTTGGGATGCCAAGGTGTCTGACTTTTGATTTGTTTGATTTTCTCATGGTTTGCAGCAGCAGTGTTCATAAACACTTGTTAGTATGCCACACTTGTAAAACTGACCTCTGACATCTGTAGGTCAAAGGTCAACAGGAGCTGGAAGCGTCTGTGCACTTAACCTTACCTCTTGGGTCATCGTGGAAACAGAGTATTGATCGATTGATTGCCAGCAATGTAAATTAAGATGAGTTAAGGGCAAAAACACTTCTTTGCACCGTAGAATTCAACCATTTGATTTAGTTTGGTTTGTTTGCTTGTGATTAGATTTAAATAATTCATGTTTTCATCCTCAAGGAACAAATTTTATGCATTTTTATGGATATAAATTCAAAACAGACAACAGAAAGGCTTTTCACCAAAACATGTCCAGATAATATATTTGTAAAGAAAAGGAAGCCTATTTTAAGATTATTAGTTGGTCAGTAAAATTATAAATATTTTTTGGCATTACAGAGTTGGGGAGTAAAATATGTTAAATTCTCATGAAAATATTACAGTGTAAAAATAATTAAATAAATTACAGTGTAAAATCTCTCAGTGGTTCTAAGTAGACTAAGTTTTATTTAGGCAAAGTATAACTTATTTATTACATTTATTTTGATTGTATTTTGATTTCTGACAGTTTTACTGAGATTCATATACAGATATATATATACTCAAATATCAGATTAATATGTTATGTAATTAATTAATTTATAATTTTGTATTTTTTGTACATTATTTTCATGATGATTTAGCACAATTACCCCAAAATTTCCATTAAAGTAATGTCAAATATGTATTTATTTATAATAAATATTGTACTTGTTTCACTATTTCTATGGTGATTTTGTACATTCACCCCCAAATTCTTGTTACAGTAATACAAAAATTATGTGTGTATGTAGAATTAATTTTGTAATATTTTATTTATTATTTTCAGGCCAATTTAGTACATTTAATTCTCATTACTGTAATGCAAATTTATTTATTAATTTACTTGTTTGTTTGTCTGTCTGTTTGCCTGTCTGCTTGCTTGTTTGTTTATGTTTAATTAATTAATGCTTGTTAATTTCTTGATGAACATGAAGAAAACTTGCATTAGGCTATAAATGAAAAGCTCATCCCATTGATGACGTATCCTGGATCTGCCCAGAGGATGATGGGTAATATACGGTCATTAAGGGAGTAATGCAGGCGAGCGGGAATCTCCTCTTTCTTATAGACATGTAGATGCGGGTGAGTGCCTTTCAGGGCGTTGTACATGTTATCAAGTCGTCCTTCTTTAGGCAACAGGAGTCCCACCGGTCCAAAGTCTACAATATGAAAGTCCAGATCTCTGAAAGAGAAACCAGGGATCTTGGAGAGTACGATCTCTTCTACCAGCCCATCGCAGTAGACGGTGCTCATGCCGTGATCGGCCGTGATGATGGTGTTGAGCCGCTCGCTCAGGCCATTTCTCTCAGCTGCGCCCCGCAGGTAACCGATCATACGGTCCACCTGTCTGACCATCGCCCTGCGCTCGGGGGAGTCCAGCCCGTACCTGTGTCCCGTGCTGTCGGGCTCACCGAAGTACATGGACACGAAGTCCAGGTCCTGCTCCCTGAACCAGGACTTCATCACTTTTTCTATGTTCTCTTGCCAGGCCGTTTCGTTGGTGTAATTGTAGTTTTCAGGCTCCACTTCTGTCACGACAGCACTTTCAACCTGATAAGTGGATGCTGTTCCAGGAAAGTGGAGGGAACCAGTCTTCAGACCCTTTTTTGGAAAAAAAAACCCATTAGTATTTATTTACCAAACACTTGCTTATTCAGTGCAACCCAGGGTTATTATAGTTAACAATAACTAAAACCATAAAAAAGAAAAGAAGGAAATAATTAGAAAATTTATATTTGAAATAAAGTAAAAGTTAACTGAAAAAAATAAAACAAACTTAAATTAAACTCAAGATAACATTTCTCATTCTAGATTAAATTAATGTACTCAAATACTTAAAACATAAATTAAAAATAATAAAAAAACCTATATAGAAAAAAACCTCACGAAAAAAAAAAAAACCTGAAATAAAATTACAAAAAATAAATGAATTAATACAACTTTAAAGTGAAAACAAAATATTAAAACAAAATCTAATTTAAAAAAATAAATTCTATAATTATTTAAACATTCAACAGTCTATCATTGATTCTAAAATAACAATGGAACAACCCCATTAGAGAAACCAAAAATTGTAACTGTTATTATATACTCAGTCTCTTGTTGTTTTTAAACCATTGAACACAAAATAACATATACATTTTTTTTTTTTTTAATAACATGCATTCATATTTTGCATATTTTCACTTCTGTTAATGGGCCTTGTTTGGAGCGTAACATATCTTGGAAAGTCATATGCTTGGTACCGCATGAGAAACGACCTGTCTCTGAGCCGTGATCCATATGGGCAAACTCCCGTTGTCCCACCACTCATTCACAAACTGGGACTTGTTGTAGGACTTCTTCTGCCAGGTGCTGCTGTTAAACCACATGTTGTGAATGACACTGTGAATCTCAATGTATTTACCTGCAGACAGAGATGCTTTCTCATCAGTCATATGCTTCAGATGCTTTCTCATATCATTACATACATAGTAAAAATTTGTTGTAGGATTTACTTTGAAAAAGTTTTCACCCTGACATTGCTGAAATTATATACAACTCTCACTTTAAATACATATTAAACGCATATTCATGTACAATGTATTTTAGACAGCATATGTCAGCATCTTTCCTTGTCAGGATGGTGAAGTGTGTTGGGCTAGTGACGGTGATGAACGCCGGCATCACATATGTGGCTTTGACCTCGTCCTTCGCCATGGCATCCATTTATGGCGTGTTCACGTCCCTGTCATAGTCACACCTGAAGCCGTCAAAGGAGACGAGCAGCAGTTTGCTGCGCTCAGATGCCCCGTGGTAGAGGTCTGCGCGGGACTGTTTTTTAAGTCCCGCTCCCGCGAGGTTATATCCCGCACCCGCCCGCTCCCGCGATATATTTACTCTTTGTTCACCCGCTGTCCGCTATGAATAATTTTCTTCCCGACCCGACCGTTCCCGCTAAATTTAGATCTCGTTTCCAGAATCACACATTTAAATTTCCTCTACTGAAAGAAAGACAGATAGGCTAACAAATAAAAGTCTGCACAAAATTGTATATTTTATTCGTCGTCAAGAGTCTTTTATTGACACGAAATTCGTTTAACATTTTGCTGCCAACACAGTAGGAAAAAAAAGTGTCACAGAGAAAATAAAAATGTACGAAAATTGTATTCCTTATTTTTATTCGTCTTGTCAGGATACAATTCGTTTAACATTTACAACACAATAGGAACAAGTGTAGCAGAGAGAAAAAAATGTAGGTTGTACAAAAATGGCCTATTATAATTTTATTCGTCTTGTCAAAATACTAAATTCCTTTAACATCTTGCTGTAAACACAGTAGCTATAGCCTAGGAAAAGTGTCGCGGAAGAGAAATAAATAAATAAATAAATTCGACATCTGTCATTTAAAATGATAGGCTAAGCAAAATATAAACAAAACCGAGTTCAGCGCTCTTCAAGGACAGCGCATCCACACTTTGATCCATCTTTATTCTGCTCTGTCACTCATCGACAAACCTGCCTGCTCCGAGCATCGTTATGCACATGCTGCGCACAGACACTCGCAAATAAAACGAAGCACTGGTTCATGCGTGCAGCGCGTGCATAACAGTCGTGTGCAGGCTGTACCGGTGTTTGAATAAAGCGCAGATATGTTGTTCTGAAAAAACGTCGGGAACGGGATATTGTTAGACCGCCCGCTCCCGTTCAAATTGCACCAGAGATACCAACCGCAACCGCGTTTTATTCGGGAATTTAATCCCGCGTCGCAAGAAATCTGGTCGGGTCCCGCGGGACAGCCGCGGGAATGCAGACCTCTACCCCGTGGCTTATTGCGATGTGACCCGCCAGAGAGCAAACGCACAGACACAGACAGAGAGCAACCGTCCACAGCATGATCCAATCACACATTCAGCACAAACAGCTGTCTCTCAATCAGTGCTTCACACCTTACTGCGGCTCACGCTTCTCCTGCTCGACCTTTTTTACTCACGTCTACAGGCCAAAGTTTCATCTGGTTATCTTATCTGCTCATATCTGCAGGATTTTGAACTTTCTCCTCATATCTGCAGGATTTTGAACTTTCTGGTCATCAAAGAATCCTGAAAAATAAAAATGGTTTCCACAAAAATATGGAGCAGCACAACTGTTTTCAACATTGATAATAATCATAAATGTTTCTTGAGCAGCAAACCAGCATATTTATGATTTCTGAAGGATCATGTGACACTGAAGACTGGAGTAATGCTGAAAATTCAGCTTTGCATCAAAGGAATAAATTACATTTTAAAATATATTAATGTAGAAAGTAGCTATTTTAAATTGTAAAAATATTTCACTTTTTTGCAGTTTTTTTTTTCTTCAATCAAATAAATGTAGATATGGTGAGCGAAAGGGATTTCTTTAAAAAATATTAAAAAAATATTACTGACCCCAAACGTAATACATGTTATCTGTTTAAATGCTGTAGGATATTTTTTGTCACTAGCTTTTCTTTTCTTCATCATTTCTGAAGTCTCAGTGTCTTTTAATCAGCCTTTGTTTTGGTGGGTTTTAGTTGATGTGTGAAGTCAGAAGTTCACAAAGGTGTCCTCTAAAACCTATAAACTTGTAACTCTGATTTGACTTTCATTATTGACCTCTTTAAACAGTTGGCTTATCAACATCCTTCTGAAAGTGCGTTTTCTCCTGCAGTCTTTGTCCTTGACAGTAGTTCATGGGAAATATCTAATCTGTGTGAAGATAAAGAATTACATCTCTCAGTTTACTTACAAAAAACTAATTCATTACAGCTTTCCTTAATAAACAACTAGCCTTGACCGCTGTCAGTGTAATGTTTGTGTGTCTGTACATGTTCTTATTTGTTCCGTGATTGAAACCTGATTGGTTAAATACTTCAAACAATAAAATGTTTTGTCTTTTCTTGTTATTTGCTTTTGTTTTTATTCTTATCTTAAATAATTCTTAATTGAAGCACCTTTTCACCTTTAACAATTCATCACTCCTGACAGCATCACCGTAACAACCTCTTACGCTTGGCATTGTCAACGTTACAACTCTTTCTCTTGATAGTGTCAACATAACAACCTCCTACTCTTGACAGCCTCACTGTAACAACGTCTTACTTTTGACAGTATCACTGTAACATCTTACTCTTGACAGCGTCATTGTAACATCATCTTACTCTTGACAGCCTTCCTGTAACATCATCTTACTCTTGACAACCTTCCTGTAACATCATCTTACTCTTGACAGTGTCATTGTAACATCATCTTACTCTTGACAGCCTTCCTGTAACATCATCTTACTCTTGACAGCCTTCCTGTAACATCATCTTACTCTTGACAGCCTTCCTGTAACATCATCTTACTCTTGACAACCTTCCTGTAACATCATCTTACTCTTGACAGCCTTCCTGTAACATCATCTTACTCTTGACATCATCATTGTAACAACATCTTACTCTTAACAGCGTCATTGTAACATCCTCTTACTCTTGACAGCATCGTTGTAACATCTTACTCTTGACAGCCTCGTTGTAACAACATCTTACTCTTGACAGCGTCATTGTAACATCATCTTACTCTTGACAGCCTTCCTGTAACATCATCTTACACTTGACAGCCTTCCTGTAACATCATCTTACTCTTGACATCATCATTGTAACAACATCTTACTCTTAACAGCGTCATTGTAACATCCTCTTACTCTTGACAGCATCGTTGTAACATCTTACTCTTGACAGCCTCGTTGTAACAACATCTTACTCTTGACAGCGTCATTGTAACATCATCTTACTCTTGACAGCCTTCCTGTAACATCATCTTACTCTTGACAGCCTTCCTGTAACATCATCTTACTCTTGACAGCCTTCCTGTAACATCATCTTACTCTTAAATATCTAATCTGTGTGAAGATAAAGAATTACATCTCTCAGTTTACTTACAAAAAACTAATTCATTACAGCTTTCCTTAATAAACAACTAGCCTTGACCGCTGTCAGTGTAATGTTTGTGTGTCTGTACATGTTCTTATTTGTTCCGTGATTGAAACCTGATTGGTTAAATACTTCAAACAATAAAATGTTTTGTCTTTTCTTGTTATTTGCTTTTGTTTTTATTCTTATCTTAAATAATTCTTAATTGAAGCACCTTTTCACCTTTAACAATTCATCACTCCTGACAGCATCACCGTAACAACCTCTTACGCTTGGCATTGTCAACGTTACAACTCTTTCTCTTGATAGTGTCAACATAACAACCTCCTACTCTTGACAGCCTCACTGTAACAACGTCTTACTTTTGACAGTATCACTGTAACATCTTACTCTTGACAGCGTCATTGTAACATCATCTTACTCTTGACAGCCTTCCTGTAACATCATCTTACTCTTGACAACCTTCCTGTAACATCATCTTACTCTTGACAGTGTCATTGTAACATCATCTTACTCTTGACAGCCTTCCTGTAACATCATCTTACTCTTGACAGCCTTCCTGTAACATCATCTTACTCTTGACAGCCTTCCTGTAACATCATCTTACTCTTGACAACCTTCCTGTAACATCATCTTACTCTTGACAGCCTTCCTGTAACATCATCTTACTCTTGACATCATCATTGTAACAACATCTTACTCTTAACAGCGTCATTGTAACATCCTCTTACTCTTGACAGCATCGTTGTAACATCTTACTCTTGACAGCCTCGTTGTAACAACATCTTACTCTTGACAGCGTCATTGTAACATCATCTTACTCTTGACAGCCTTCCTGTAACATCATCTTACACTTGACAGCCTTCCTGTAACATCATCTTACTCTTGACATCATCATTGTAACAACATCTTACTCTTAACAGCGTCATTGTAACATCCTCTTACTCTTGACAGCATCGTTGTAACATCTTACTCTTGACAGCCTCGTTGTAACAACATCTTACTCTTGACAGCGTCATTGTAACATCATCTTACTCTTGACAGCCTTCCTGTAACATCATCTTACTCTTGACAGCCTTCCTGTAACATCATCTTACTCTTGACAGCCTTCCTGTAACATCATCTTACTCTTGACAGCGTCATTGTAACAACATCTTACTCTTGACAGCGTCATTGTAACATCATCTTACTCTTGACAGCCTTCCTGTAACATCATCTTACTCTTGACAGCCTTCCTGTAACATCATCTTACTCTTGACAGCCTTCCTGTAACATCATCTTACTCTTAACAGCGTCATTGTAACATCCTCTTACTCTTGACAGCGTCATTGTAACATCTTACTCTTGACAGCCTCGTTGTAACAACATCTTACTCTTGACAGCATCATTGTAACATCCTCTTACTCTTGATAGCCTCGCTGTAACAACATCTTACTCTTGACAGCGTCATTGTAACATTATCTTACTCTTGACAGCATCATTGTAGCATCCTCTTACTCTTGACAGCATCATTGTAGCATCCTCTTACTCTTGACAACGTTATTGTAACATCCTCTTACTCTTGACAGCGCCATTGTAACATCCTCTTACTCTTGACAGCGCCATTGTAACATCCTCTTACTCTTGACAGCGACATTGTAACAACATCTTACTCTTGATAGCCTCATTGTAACATCCTCTTACTCTTGACAGCGACATTGTAACATCCTCTTACTCTTGACAGCGACATTGTAACAACATCTTACTCTTGATAGCCTCATTGTAACATCCTCTTACTCTTGACAGCCTTATGCCGAGTTCACACTGCACGATTTTAGCCCGATTTTTCACTCGCCGACAGGTTTTGATAAATCGCCGACAAATGCCCGAAATCGGAGGCAAATCTCTGCTCCTTCACACGAGTGACAATCGCGCAATGTGAATTATCAAAGATGCGATCTGAGAGAATCGCCGACGCCCGTGAAATATTTGGTATGCTAAATATCTGGAGCTGTCGGCGATTCACAATCCTGCTGTGTGCAATGATTTCTGACTGAAAACTACATCGGCGATGACCTGCAGCCAATGAGAGACAAAGATACAGGGCAGAGGGAAGTTCAGTGAGGAGTTATGGACCATATCAGTATTTTAATATGTACAATTATATCATACAGAAACATTATATCAAAATTATTATTTACCACTCTTTGCAGAACACAATCCCTGTTCCCTGCATCTCCCTCCTGCATAATCTGTTTTTCTTTTTGTAGCTGGAAATCAGCGCACAGACAATTTGCGGGCTATATTTTTATATTTAATACTTCCAGTCTTGCTCAAGAACAATGGTCTGACGCACACCATTGTGCGTTTTTTTCCTTATCACTTCTCGCGTGGGTTGTGAAACGTAGTTTGCGGATCAGACAGAGTTGTCGGCGATTCTTCCTATTGTGAAATCGTGCAATGTGAAAGCCCCTGTCGCTGATCCATCGTGCAATGTGAACACAGCAGCGACTGAATGCTACCCCAGATAGTCACGCAGTGTGAAAACAACAGCAATCCGACCAGTTTGAAAATCGTGCAGTGTGAACTCGGCATTACTGTAACATCTTACTCTTGACAGTGTCATTGTAACACCCTCTTACTCTTGACCGCGTCATTATAGCAACCCCTTACTCCTGACAGCCTCACTGTAACAACATCTTTCTGATAGCGTCACCATAACAACCCCTTATCCTCTTGACAGGATCACCGTAACAACCCCTTACTCTTGACAGCATCAGTGTAACAACCCCTTACTCAGTGTTACCGTAACAACCTCTCACTTGTGATCCTGTCACTATGACACCATGACAGCCTCTTACCTAAGTTCTCCCATCGTGACTCCATCGCCATGAGAACCCTTGATCCTGACGCCATCACCTTGGCAACCTCTTACCACTGCTCTCTCATCTTAACCCCTTACATTTTTTTTTTTCAAGTTTAACATAGAACATAATTTTGTCTGACATCTTGCTACAATTTATCACTAATGACTTTTATGTACAATAGTTTAATATTAGCTTTTCAAATCTTTAAAAAACGTTCACAAAATGAACAGCCATTTGAACATTCATGTGTTTAAATCACCACCTTAACTGGCTTGAAATGTGTTTTGAGACATGACAGAACCGTCCAGGAGCAGAATAACCCACTTATAGGTATGTGCACTCTGTGGTTTGTTTGCGATGATTATATGCTGTGAGTGGTTTTGGTTCCTGGTTCGTTGCCGCTGGTCACTGGGCCGCTTGTGTTTTATTGCCACTGTTTTAATAACTAGCAGTGTAGTTCACAGTCAGAGCAGAAGGGGGCGCACATGTACTGCAGACAGGGACCATAGTGTTCTATTGCTTTTTTACATTAACTATAACAACAACAGATCTACTTTTATTTTCATAGGTAAAGTAATAAATTGCATGAGTCATACGGACTATTTTAGGGTACTTTTGTGTCATTTTTGAATGTGATTATGTACAGAAGATCATATTAGTGTGGATTACAGTCACATATAAGGCCTATCTCCTGAAACATGTCTGTTTGTGTTCATTAGTGAACTATTTGAAAACTTAGTGAACTAACACAAAGCTTAAAATCGTTAGTGGGAATTATTAATGAAATTAGAAATGAAAACCAAGCAAATTGATTAAAAAAAAAAAAAGTGACAGCGTTTTACCTGAAGTTGAACATTCTTCAACTCTTGACGCAGAGGAAAAAACGCCCGAATGCTCAGTGCTCGGCACGCTCCTGGCGTTTTAAACAATATGGCGCTCCCATTGAGAACAATTGAAAAAATATGCTAGCCTCGGGTTTTGGTGGATACGCAGAGGCTTTTGCATCTGAACTCTTCAAATATACCTGTGCAACTTATGACTGGTTTTGTGCTCCAGGGTCAAATATTAGAATGATTTCTGAAAGATCATGTGATACTGAAGACTGGAGTAATGATGCTGAAAATGATGCAGGAAGATATTACATTTTAAAATATATTCACATAGAAAATAGTTATTTTAAATTCTAATAATAAATCAGAATATTACTGCATGTTACTGTATTTTTATCCAATAAATGCAGCCTTAGTGAGCTGGAGGGGCTTCTTTCAAAAATTTGTAAAAATGGTCTAATTAATTCCCTAAAATGTGAAGTTGTTGTAGTGCAGCATGTTTTTAAATGTGTGTGTTGGTGTTTCTCTGTTTCAGTGATGAGTCTGGATGTTTTTGCTCCAGGTGTCTGTCATCAGAGAACTGATTCAAATGACTCCTGATAATGACGATAAAATGACCTGAAAGTGACATTAACCTTACAGGAACCTCAACCTGTGTCTCCAGCGCACAGCAGCTCTGCTCTGGGGTAAAACACACACACACACACACACACACACACACACACACACACACACACACACACACACACATTTCAGCCTGACACTGAACGCCAGGGAATCCCTCCTAGTGAGACGAGAGCAGCTGTGGCTGTGTATGTGTATGTGTGTGTGTGTGTGTGTGTGTGTGTGTGTGTGTGTGTGTGTGTGTGTGTGTGTGTGTGTGTGTGTGTGTGTGTGTGTGTGTGTGTGTGTGTGTGTGTGTGTGTTAATAATCACACTGCAGAGACAAGGACCTGAAACCAATTTCTCACAATGTTCTAATCCTGTTCTCTCCCTCAGTGCCGGAGATAAACTAAGAGGTTAATGCTGTGTGTGTGTGTGTGTGTGTGTGTGTGTGTATTTGAGCATTTAAAGCAATAGTTCACCCAAAAATGATTCTGTCATCATTTACTTATACCCTTAAAAATAAGAAATTATGCAGATTGTTCATGCTTCCCTCTTACCTAGCTATAGTGAAATATGCCTTCAGAACATTTTTATTTTACTGTTATTATCATTTAGATATTATAGTTATTATAGTTATTAGCTATTATAGTTTCTATTTATATTTTGAAACTTTTTGCTTTAACTTTTTAAAAAAATATATTTATATATTTATATTAGTTTTCTTTTTCAATTTAAATTTTTAGTCATTTTGTTATGCTTTTGTCATTTTATTAGCTTTTGTTCTGTTTAAATATTACTATTTAGGTTTAATTTATTTATACTTCAGTTTTAGACCAGTTTTAGTTCTGCTTAAAACTGTTTCAGTTACTTGCCATGGCAACATTTTTAATTTTCGTTCAGTTAACATTTATGTATTTGATATTTATACAAATATTTTATTTTTAACATTTAAAATTGTCTTGTTTTATTTTATTTCAGCTTTATTTCAATTAACAAAATATGTTTTTAATAGTTTTATTTTTAGTTAATAATAATAATAATAATAATAATAATAATAACTATGCCTCAGATGCAAGTGTCATATGAACTACCTGTATGACAACTGTATGTTTTTTTTTTTTTTGCCTTTTAGCTTGAGGTTGTACATTACCATTCATTTGCTTGTTGTATGATTTTTAATTGAAAGCACATCTCCTTTTGTGGTCCACAGAAGAAAGACAGTCATACGGGTTTGGAACAAAGTGAAGGTAAATAAAGAGTTTTCATTTTCTGACCTATTGCTTCAAGGTAGAGATGTCTAATCAACACTCTCAGAGACCTTGAGACACACAGTCACTCAAACAAACCCTGCAAAACCGACACACAGACACAAAAGAACTCCATTATTACTGTGCCATCACATGCATCTGAGCACTCACAGATGAATGCCGTAATCCTGTGTCTTTAGCATCTGAACATGAGCTTTCTGACAGACATGTGACCAGATGTGACATTTAAAATTAATTTCTTTATGTGCAGGGCTCATAAAGGCAAATACTTTATGTCTGCATTTTTTTTTTTTAATCATTAGTTATATTTTTAGGCTTTTCTTTTTTGTCTGAATTTTAAGTTGCATTAAAGTTTCATTTCTTCAAAATACAAGCTAGATTTTTTAAATACACATTTTATTATTTTAGCATATTGCTATGTGGTTGCTAGGGTTTTCTGGGTGGTTGCTAGGTAGTTTCTCACTGATCCAAGTCAAAAAAACAAAACAAAACAAAAACAACAAAAACATTCTTTGTCATAATCATAAACTTTGTCATAATGCACTCAAAAAAATATTTTGGCCTAAATTCAAGATTTATGTACATGAATTGCATATAAAATTTCCACCCGTTTGCATTACAGTTTACAGTAATAAACCTTTTTTTTTTTTTTTTTTTTTAGATTCTTTCATTTATGTACGAGTGACAAATATGCATCACATTTGGTTTATTAGTTTGTTTATGTTAACACTGTTCAATCCCGACTCATGGAAATTTTACATGCAATTAAAATACGCAAATCTTAAATTTAAGTTTTAATATTTTTTTGTTAAAAATGCATGGTCGTCAATGGAAAAAGCTTATTTTTCCCCACAAAACCGTGTCATTATGGCATCTACCAGCAGGGACCTTGCTAACCAGCCAAATTCTTGACCTCTGATCTCCTTCAGAGCACACATGTGTGTCTAATCCTGTGATAATGATATTTTCCGTGTGTGTGTGTGTGTTTTGGGCTCTCTGATCTGAACTATTGGAAATCAATAGTGGTTGAATCAGCCAATCAGAGACCATTAGCACCACAGGATCCTTTCATTTCTGCTTCTCTCTCTCTCTTATGCAGTCATCTGCTGATCACTCATTTTCTTCCTCCATCACTGCAGGGGTCAGAGGTCAGCTATGCTGGTCGTGTACATGTGCACCTGTGTGAGAGAGAGGTGAAGGTGGAGTTTATTTTTAGATCTGCTCAGGTAGAGTCAACAGGGAGGAAAACAGGTAAGAATCGATCTGTTTACATTAGGGTCATGAGTGAAGAATGACCTCCAACGGCTCGAACACTAAAACATCAGGACAGGTTACAGTAAAACCACAGTACAGAATGACATTTTTACACCTGCCAGTGAATGACTACATTTACTAGCTATGAACATTTTTTACTAGCCATTGAGCTGTTTTATTTTTCTTACATTATTTACTTAACATCAGTTAATTAAACATAGTTATTTAACATTGATGTACTATTTTGTTTTATATTTTCTGTTTTCATTTTAATTTCAGTTAAAGTTTTTGCTTTTTTTTTTTTTTGGTTCATTAGCGTCATTTGTATTAGTTTTTATTTTTGGTTTATTTAGGTTTAGTTATTTTGGTACTTCAAGCAAAAATAAGATGTATGTTGCCTTGGCATCTAGCTGAAATAAAATAAGTAAAAAAAAAAATTATATATATATATATATATATATATATATATATATATATATATATATATATGTGTGTGTGTGTGTGTGTGTGTGTGTGTGTGTGTGTGTGTGTGTGTGTGTGTGTGTGTATTTTTATATTTTAAAGTCTAATATAAAATTTTATTTTAAAATATATTTTATATTTTAATAATTTATTTAAATAAAATAATTTTATACATTTTTTTATGGTTTTGTTTAGTTATGTACATTGTGTGTGTGTGTGTGTGTGTGTGTGTGTGTGTGTAAATATATATATATATATATATATATATATATATATATACGGCCGGCTGGTGGCGCTTGAGGATGCTTTGGTGGCGCAGCGTTTTTCCAGCTGACGATTGCTATGCTGTGGAATATCCACGGCAGTAACATTACTAGTATCTCATTTTTAAGAATAGGCCTATTACTGAATATAAAAATGCAGTAACCAGTAATATTGACTTCTCGATTGTTGTTCAGTTGTTGCACAATTAGGATGGTTGGTCAGTGCAGCACTTGTCCCGCTCCTCCTCCATTGATTGGACGGCTTAAGTGACAGTGACGAGCGCTGAGTTTTACCCAAAGTTGAGCAGCTATCAACTATTTCTATAGTCTTTGTCTCAGCTCCAAAAGAAAAGAAAAAAAAAACAGAGCAAATGAACTTATGAAAATATTATGATGCATTGCATCAAAATGCATTGTCGTCACTTTGCCAAAAACAACACAGAACGCTTTACGTACCATTAACACATGAACAGGTGTACATTTCTTTCGTACCAGCTAACATTTTGAAAATACAAATGTTTTCATGAATTTGAAAGTTTATGTCAGAACGGCTTTATGAACGATTTACACAAAAATGAATTCTGCTCATGTTTCATGAATGTGTTTCATAGAGTGGTAGACTCAAACATGGGTCGATCGCGTCAAGCGATAAATCTGCGAGTCTGATGCTCTGCTACCTACATCACTGAAGCCTTGGAGTTGAATGCGTCTTTTTTAAATATTGAGTGTCAACCAGACATTGGTGGGCGGAGCTACTTTAAAAGTTTGCCAACAAGCGTGCTATTTGCACTTAATATAAAGACACTCCGAACTTTTTTTTTTTTTTCTTCCCCTTGCTTGGGCCCGAAGTGCGAATGGGCCCCTGGGCCCGTGCCCATTATACCCATTGGATAATCCGGCCCTGGTTTTAGCTGAGTCTTGTTCATAGCCTGTTTTCCCGAGTCTTGTATCTAATGATGGGTACACACTAAAAGATTTTAAAAATCTTATAAGATCTTCAAAATATGAGAGACCACAAACATGAGGGAAAAAAATCCTAGATTATCCATTTTTCTCCTATAGTGTGTGGTGTCCTCTGGGTTCCCCCCACACATCAGGATTTCTGATCGTAAATATTCAGCATGTTGAATATTTACGATTTGCTATTGGGGCTCTTCCGACATTCTTCCGAGCAGATTCAGTCACTCTTAACACACCTCACACCACAGGAAAATCTGATAAAATAATCTAGAACCACCAAGATAATTGGGACATTACCTAGGATTGTCGGAAGGAGAGAAATCGGCCCAAAATCAGAATAAGCCTGTTTATCTCATCTTGTCTGTCTGCTGCCTGCCCTGGAATTATAGCCTGTTTCGGATATCATTTTGCCTTGCCGTTTCAGACTCTTATTGCTCATCGTCTGGACTATAGCCTGTTTGTTAGATTACCCATTTGCCTTGCCCCCTGGATTACATTCGCCGTTGATTGACCAACGCCTATTTACCGGACTACTGTCTTGTCTTCAACATACCTGTTTGCCATTCATCATTCCTTTATTTCAGACTCTTAGGTCCATATCCACAAAAGTAACAAAATACAAGACAATATAAACATAAATATACATGCCACAACAGTATTTAAAATGCAAACATTCATTCCAGGACTTCTAATACCAGGAGGAGTATTTAGTATCACTTAATGTAGGATCACTTTTAACCATTATAATTGAATTTCTTGTATTACTCAGTCGACACAAACAATTATACACATATTTCCTTAACACAGCATGAAGAGTAGGAATATAATTATATACAAACATCTGACTTGCACTCGTCCACCTTGGGAGCTTAAGCAAAATTCTCAGTGCATCGTTAAATGCCACCTGAAGCTTTTTAATTTTAGCTTTACTATAATTACACCACAAGTGCACTGTATACAATGAAATACAATAAGCTCTAAAAAGACCTATTTAACCTCATCTCTACACTTAAAAAATTTACGAACCGACATATTTGCTACATCTTACAACATCGGCACTGCACATCATCGTCATCATTGAAATCATTTTTGATAATGTGACCCAAATATTTTATTTTATTCACCACATTTAATACTTGATCACTTAGATAAAAAGATGGAAAATTTTGCTTAAGGTCCTCTTTGGTTTTGACAATCATAATCAAACTCTTTTTGCTATTAAATTTTATATCAAACTGCACACCATAGCTTGAACATATGAAGCAACTGTTGCAATCCCGCACTGCATGGGGACAGAATAACTAAATTTATAAGACAATCCCCTATTGCGCATCCAGTTTTACAATCGTTTAACTTTAAAGAAAGATCATCCATATACAAGTTAAAAAGAAGAGGAGACTTCTTTGACGAACCCCATTCATCATATAAAAAGGTGCTGATACACTCCCACCCCATCTTACTCGCATTGATTGATGGATATACCAGTGTTGTAAAATCCTTATCAAGTAAAGGGGAATCCCTCTTACTTGTCTGACCCATGCCTGTTTTTGACCATGTCTTTTATTAAAAGCTTTGCATATGGATCCACATACCTCTCTCAGTGGCCTTGTTACAGACTACTCTGACACACAAGGATCCAGCAGCTTTTCAAAGGAACATTGATCAGGTATGGACACAGCAAGAATATTATTAGCCCTTAAACAAGGCACGCTATCGTTGGAGAACTATATTCGAGAATATTTAGCCATCGCTCACTATTCAGATTTACCGGACTGTGTTTTGATAAGAGTTTTTCTGTGATGGCATTAATCAACCTCTAAGGTCTAAGCCTAGATGTGAGGGTCCGCATTCATCACTCAGTCAGTTTATGGATTATGCTTTGTTGTCTGTTGGCTCTCTATTCACTGTGGGTGTCACAGAGGAAGATCGCGACATCACGTCCATGCCACTAATGGTGTTCCTGTGGCACAGTGGTAGAGCATTGCGTTAGCAGCGCAAAAGGTCATGGGTTCAGTTCCCAGGGAACACACATACTGATAAAAAAAAAATGTATAGCCTGAATGCACTGTAAGTCACTTTGGATAAAAGTGTCTGCTAAATGCGTAAATGTAAATGTAATGGTGGCCACCGTTGATCTTCCTGAGTCACGTCACATCAAAGCTGATCCTCCAGAGTTTTGTCACGTCTCCGTTTCCCTGTCTGATTCCCCTGTCTGTAGCGCTTTCCACAATGGGGATCGCCTTATGGTGTATTTGGGCTGCATACACCACCACTGAAACTCTCAAAACAGTGGCGCCCACTTTGATGGTGCTCACTGCTGTGTTCCCCGAGGCGATGGCTCCCTCTGCAGCTTCTTCAGATGTAGCGGCGTATGTTGCAGAACCTCTCAAGGCAGCGGCACTTGCTTCAGCTTCTTGCACGGTGGTGGCGCCCAGCAATGCACCCTCAGCCTGCCATGTCGCAGTCGAAAGAATCATTGCTGAACTCTGTACCTGTCCTGTTAAGGAGAATGTTAATGAACTCTCCCTGTTTCCTGATGTTACTGCTGTAGAACCTCCAGAGGTGGCGGCATCCGCTGCAGAACTCTAGAGGAGTCAGTGGTATCCACTTATTAGCTCTCTGCCTGTCCTGTCATGGCTATGGAGGCCGCTTATGAACTTTTGTCCTGCACTGAACCATCCGAGGAGGCCCGCTCTGAACTCTTGCCCTGTTCCAAACCTGTCATGGAGGTCAATTATGAGCTATTGTCCTGTCCCGACCCAGCTGAGGAGGCTGCCTCTGAACTCTCAGCCTTGTCTGTCACAGCCGAGGATGCTGTCTGTGAACTTCCTGACTGTTCTGTTGTGGCTACAAGGGCCATTCTGGAACTCTCATCTCTGCCTGTCACGGCCATGGAAGCCTTAAATTAGCTTTCTGTATGCCCTGTTAACCCTGTCATTTCCCAAGAAGGCCACTAGTGAACAGTCTGTCTATCCAGTTTCAATCAATGAGTTTAATTTTGAGCTATCTGCCCAGTTTCAACCTATGAATCAGAGTTTGAATTATCAGCCTGTCCAGTTGCAATCAATGCTCTTTATTTTGAACTATCTGTCTGTCCTGTTTCAACTAATGAGTCTGACTGTGAATTGTCTGCCGGTTTAGTTTACTCTTATTGCCCCTCGTTTGGACTATAGCCTGTCTGTTGGATTACCCATTTGCCTCGCCCCCTGCATTACATTCGCCATCGATTGACCAATGCCTGTTTACCGGACTACTATTTGTCTTGTATTCAACATACCAACATGCCATTGTCTGACTCCTCATGCCTATTCTTGACAACGTGATCTCACAGAATTTCGTGTAATGTTCGCGGACAATTTAATAGGACTGTTTTCTATGTGAATGTGTTGTAAAATGGAATGTATTTCTGTGATCAAAGCTGAATTTTCAGCATCATTACTCCAGTCTTCAGTGTCACGTGATCCTTCAAAAATCATTCTAATATACTGATTTGCGGCTCAAGAAACATTTCTGATTATTATCAATGTTGAAAACAGTTGTGCTGCTTCATATCTTTATGGTAACTGTGATTCATTTTATTTTTCAGGATTCACAGATGAATAGAAAGTTTAAAAGAGCAGCACACATTTGAAATAGAAAACTTTAAAGATCTTTACTGTCACTTTTGATCAATTTAATTCATCCTTTTATGCTTTTATATACTGCATATATGCATGGCAGAAATATTAAGAATAGTATACTATGTTATTCTGAAGTCAGTCAGAAGACGGTATATGTAAATGCACAGTGTTACGGCCCTGTGTTGTGTTATGAATTGCATTATGACATGTGTCATAGCACAATGAAATCAAGCTTACGTAGCCAGAAGCATTTGCGTTCACTTATTTGTGTAGAGTATATTTCAGGCCTCAGACTCTCAATAAAAGAAGCTGCGGAGAATAAACAACAGGGGAAGGTGATGCATGACAGCAGGAATGTTTTATTTCAGCGTGATGGATGTTTCTGAAAGACCTCTGACAGTGCTGCCAGTGAAGTTACAAAGGGACAGACAGTCAGGAGATGTCATTTTCTGTTGTCGTAAAGAGAAGCGCTCTTCATGAGGCAGTCTATTGCATCCGCAGAGACTCCAGCAGCTTTGTTTCACAACCAAGGACTCGGATCTCAAGAGACGTTTAAAGGCAAAAAGCTGAACGGAGGTTTTAAAAAGAGTGTGTGATGAGTCTGAGCTACAGATGGACATCAAGGACACACACACGCGGTGAGAGAGACATAAAAGACAGAAAAAATGTGTCCCATGATTCTTTTCTCTGGTTTCAAGAGTGTCTGGTGACATTAAGTTTATTGTTCTTTCCAGGACAAGGACGATGCAGCATTCAGTGAATGTGTCTTCAGAGGATCGTACAGAGAGTGTAGAGGTTCCTCGAGGATGTAGGTGGGCCGCATGAACAAAATCACATCCAGTATCACTCATTTTATTTCAGGATTTATATTTGAAAAACACAGTTATTTTTTTTTGCTGGGAATTCAATGGGAAATGTATTAAGTAACCATGTAGCGATGCCTATTTTTTTGTATAATCCAGTAGTGAAAGTTGCTTCATCTTTATTTTATTGTTTTATACTTTTATTTTGCTGGACACAAACCAAAAGGTTAGAACCAAAATATATGTGCCTCAGTAAAGCGTAATTTCTATGAATTGTGTGATTTTGAACTTGTTCCTTAGCAAAATGATAAAAAACAATAAACATAATCTCTTGAGGTTTTAGGCCTGAAATATACACGTGTAAGTATGTAAATAACTAAATAAATGACACGCACATTTTATTTACTTATTTATTGATTGCCATATGGGTGTTTCATAAAACACACATTTTTAAAAAAAAAATTAGATACACTTTGAGGTCATTACTACACAGTGGGTATTAGTTTTCTGATAATTCAAATTAATTATTGGTTATTCATTGGGTTAGTTATTCATTAGCATCTTTATCTCCACTCTATTCAAACAGGAACTGAAAATTCTTGGGAAAAAATAGTTCAATCCATTATACAGGTTTGTTACAGTAATGCTAAAATGCTCAGTTAATATTTACAATCTGAATGCATGCTTGCAATTTGTTGGCCAAGCATTCGCATTTATGTACTTGTTTGAAATATGCGCCTGGTCTCAGTTTTTGTTAGAAACAAAACACTTGTGTTCAGGTTTCCTCTGGTGAGTAATTAAGCAGCATTCAGCTCTCTTTAACATGAAAAAAAAGGAAACAACATTCAGTCTGCTGAGTAAACTGAGCTTCAATCCCACAACATCCCGCTAACTGTTCTCTTTCCACGTCGCTCTTTGTAAATGCACACAATCCCACTGCCGTGTTTTTGTATTGTGTTCTTTTATTAGCAGAAGAAAGCGTATTTCAAAGGCTTTCAATAAAGTCACAGTGTCAGGAAAGAGCACATGTTCAGTCCAGAGAGAGAGAGAGAGTGTTTTCTGTTCGCTATTTCCCTTCGGGATCTACAATGAAGAACAACAAGCGCTCAGATGAGTTTTCCCGGCGGGCACATCCTCGCAGTCATTTCTCCCTGCTTTGCCTTTGCCACTGACCTTGAGTCCTGCTGCGCTTTGAAAAGCTGCTTTATCTGACTGAAAAACACTGCTTTTGGAGATGGGCTCCAAGAGGGGGAAATTGAAGATAAAAGCTCTTGATTTACACTTTTGTCACTCGCATCTTTAATATAGATTGTTAAAGGCATAGTTTGGCCAAAAATGAAGATTTGCTAAAAATATAGTTTCATATAAAATGTAGATGAGTTTGTTTCTTTATCAGATTTGGAGAAATGTAGCATTACATCACTTGTTCAGCAATGGATCCTCTGCAGTGAATGGGTGCCGTCAGATTGAGAGTCCAAACAGCTGATAAAAACATTACAATAAAGTAATCCACACCACTCCAGTCCATCAGTTAACATCTTGTGAAGAAAAAAAAAAAAGCTGTTTGTAAAAAAAATAATATCCATTAAGATGTTTTTTCAAATCATTTTTACTGCTAAAATATGAATCCACAATCCATAATATTGCTTCTTCCAATGAAAATGTCATCTTGTCTGAATCAGAAGAGAAATGTGCACAGATCAATTACCGTTTATAAGCCAAAACGGTTCAAAACAAATATCTTGGTATAGATTTTATTGTGAGAATACAACATTTCTCCAAATCTGATGAAGAAACAAAACTCATCTACATCTTGGAAGGCTTAAGGGGGAGTACATTATCAGCAATTTTTCCTTTTTGAACTATTCCTTTAAATAAACCTAGAATACTTTTTATTATGTATAAAATTGGATTATTTAGCTGAGACTGTTCATTCACTTTTTCTAAAATGGTGAAAAAAATCTACAATTTTACTTTGGGAATGTGACATTTCCTAGTTAAAATTTAACACAAAGAAAGAAAATTGGCATCATATGGTTGCTTTGATGGTGTAAATTAGTGTCAAATTGGTTAATTTTTGGCCTTTTTTTTGTTCAAGAATGTTCTGAGCAAATATCCTGCTGAAATATTTCTTCCCTTTGCATTCGCTCCATTTCTTCGACTTCTAGCTCTTGAGCTTTTTGGGAGCGTGTGAAAATCGCATCATGATTTTTGTGTATGCAACAAGGTCCTGTGATGACGCCCTCTTTATTCATCCCCTCTCGTTTCGTGTGTTTTCGTCTCAGCAAAAGGCAAAATCCACTCAGAGTTCTTCCTGCTGCTGTCTGAGGCCTTTCTTTGTCTCTCAAGGTTATCAAACACTCACACAGGATGAGAGGTGCTCTGGGTTCAGGAGACGGCAGACAAAAGCTGACCAAACATCTCTGGGTCGGAGAGGTTCAGACAAGAAGCACTTCCACAGAAAGTTAAAGGACGTGTCGGGGTTTTCAGAATAAACAGATGTGGAGGATTTTCTGCTCTTTCCACAATATTTTGCCAGTGTAATTGGATTAGAGATGCAGATTTTATTGAACTGATAAAACAAAAATGTTACATCTTAGAGGCTGTTAGACATCTTAAGGCAATACAGCACCGTTGAATATGGAAACTAATAGATATCACCATAATTCTCTAGTTAAGACAGTAAGACTTTAAAGCTTTTAGAAATGTTATGTCTAAATATGCAAATAAGGCATTATCTATTTATAAGTTCTCATAATAATAAGTATGTGCATCATTTTGACATTTTAAAGGTTTACACAGGGGGTTTCTTTTCATCTCCATAAATTAGAAAAAAAAAAAACATTATTAAATTATACATTTTCACTGTTTTTAGGAATACACTGATATATAAACCAAGTGAATGATATATGAACAATACCCTCTGTATAAACCTTCAGAATATAAAGTTTGGTGTATGTAAGTGCTGCTGAAGCGGAGATGTATGGTGCATTTTGCAAGGTGGACTGATTTGAACAGCCCATGCTAGCTAATGCTACAGTTTAGCATTGTTATATAGGCCTACAAATATTTAACCACAGAATATTGACCAGTCAGAATCAAGTAATCCAGAGATCAGTGTGGGCTATATACTTCATCTTTATAACCTACATAATATATAAAATGTATATCAAGTAAATATTAACAGTGTTATTAAATATTAAATAAATTGCGTGTATTTCCATATTAGCATCATTTTACAGTTTACGCCAGTGATTTTCAAACCTGTCCTGGAGGCACCCCTGCCCTGGTGTGTCCTGACATTTTGCATGTCTCCCTTATCTAACACACCTGATTCAAATCATCGGCTCATTAGTAGAGACTGACCTGGGGCCTCATTTATAACCGTTGCGTATGCAAAAAACCAGCCCCGAAAGAGGCGTACGTCACTTCCTACGCAAAAGTTGGGATTTATAAAAACAAACTTGACGGGAAAATTTGCGCAAATCCACACAAACTCTGACCCATGTGTACGAACTCTTTTTCCTGGAGTGAGAAAATTAATGAAGTAAAAACAACGATTTTAAGCTCTGTTTTCATGTCTTCAATATGATATACACATTTACATTAAAGGGGTGGTTTACTGCGATTTCACTTTTTTCATTTTAAATAGTGTGTAATGTTGCTGTTGGTGCATGAACAGTATCTGCAAAGTTGCTGCGCTGAAAGTTCAATGTAAGCGGAGATATCGTCTTTTAAAAATCAGGAAGATTAATGCCTACAAAAACGACTCATATGGGACTGCAACGAGATACTTCCCAGGTTGCATACGAAATAAACCCATCAACCCCCTCCCTCCGGAACATGCAGAAAACGGGGCAAGGCCATGTTCTGCGGCTTTGTCGAAGAGGAAGAGTTATAGTAGAGAGTTGTAGTCATGCCGTCGAAACGGTGTTATTTTCACCCAGCTGTCAGGTCTTCTGTGTTCGGGCTTCCTACGGATGCTGTAGCTCGTCAACAATGGTTAAAATTTATGTTTGATTATGTTCCTGACAATTACAATCGTAATTTAGCTCTCTGTGCTGCGCATTTTATGGAAGACAGCTTCCAGAATCTACACGAGTTCAATGCCAGATTCACACAGAAACTATTACTAAAACATGGAGCAGTTGTTGTTGGGCCACAACCTGTAAGTAAGATTTCATCATTTTAAATGTATTTGCATGTATAATTTCAGACGTAATGTTTTAGTTTTATCAAGGTCGTAAACAAATGCCAACGCTGGCTTTAGTAGCCAGTTAGTTCGATGCTATTTTGTGTGTATAAGACAAACGTGTACAAACTTCAAAAAATGATATGTAATCACAACAGCAAACTTCCATTCAGAAACGTTTGTAAGAGCTGTGCTTGCGGAAGTTCTGCTTGACTCTCTTCATTACTGCTTTCTGGGTCTGATTCTGGCTCAAACTGAAGGCAATATTGACACCATTATTTACATTTGACCGAAGCTCACGCAGCTGTCGCCCGTGAAGGTAATGGGCGTGACATTTCCGGACAATGTGCAGTACGTGTTTAGCCAATCACAACACACCGGCCCAGCTGACCAATCTGAGCCCATCGCCTGCTTCTGAGGGAGTGGTTTCATAGAATCAGGAAGTCAACCGGTCGTTCAAATGACAGAGGAGAAAGCGGCTTACAATAAAGGTGAAATATGAAAAATAAGGCGTTTTTTAACAAACGAAACACAAAGACATGTTATATTGCACCCCATAAACATAATCAAGCAAAGAAAAAAATCAGTAAACCACCCCTTTAAATATTCCACTCTCATTAATGGAGATAAGCACTGAAATTACATAAATTCATTACGCAAAAGTTAAACCAAAATCATATGAATTTAGACATATTTGTAACGGATGCGCTTGATCACTTTTCCTCTTTTAATGACAGCAAGGAGTGCTATAGGTGCACAATAATTCATCTTTACACTAAACTGCAGATCTCATGTGATGATTAAAATATTTTTTTTTTTTAGCGAGAACAATGATCAATGATGCGCACTTACTTCAATATTATCGCAGACACTGCTGGATTCGGTGGTCGAACGGCCCATTGAGATCAGTGAAGAATGAGATCAACTCTATTCTAAAATATTTATCAGATATTTATAAATATTTATTTATCTAAAATATTTATCTAGTTTAAACAGTTTTTTTATATATATAAATATTTTTATATACTTATTCTAAAACATAACAATGATATTTGATGATTTTTAGCAGTAAAAATCAATGTATGGCACAAATGGCATTTATAGTCCGTATCTCATATTTCTTTAATCTCTTGTACCTTTGACAGTGTTAAACATGATGACACGTGGATGGGAATATGCATGGAAATGATATGCAGATGAGGTTATGCATAGTAAAATTGTAAGCTCCATATATGGTGATCTCTGGGAGGAGTCAGGGTGGAGATGTACTTACACACAATCTTCCCCTGACTGGGATTTATAAAGGGATTTTTGTGCAGGTTCTGACGTACGCATGGTTTTATAAATCTGAAAACTTTTGTGCATATGCAAAATCTATGCGTACGTACACTTTTAGGATGAAATCTACGGAGAGTTTTATAAATGAGGCCTCTGATTTGGGTGTCTAAAATAAGTCAAATCAAGTCACATTTATTTATATAGCGCTTTTAACATTACAAATGGGCATTTTTCACAGTCCGTGCTCAAAAACCGGACACTTCGAGTAGTTGTGTAAAATAACTTCCACTGTAGCCTGTATGAATGGCCAATGCCTGTAGCACGGGGTTGTTGTGATTTTATTAATGAACAATTCATTATAGATGTTTCATTAAAACATATTAACCCCAGTTTTCAATCATTAATCAGGTATGACGAAACAAGGAAAAATGTTCTCATGATATTCCGATGCATACAGTAGGCCTATTTCATGATTTAAATGGGAGCGCATAGGCATATGTATGCACAATACTTCAGAGACAGACCAGCTTTTTACTAAAAGCTACTAATCGAAGCTTCGGTTTTCGAATGCGGACTGTGAAAAAGGCCTATTGTGTCAAAGCAACTTCACAATAGGAAAATATTGTGTCAATAATGTAAAATGACAAGATTAAACACTCAATTTTCAGTTAAAGGCATTTCATTATTGAATTCAGTGATGTCATCATCCAGCTCAGTTCAGTTTAAATAGTATCTGTGCAATCAAGTCGATGGTATCGCTGGAAATGAAGTGTCCCCAACTAAGCAAGCCAGAGACAGCGGCAATGAACCAAAACTCCATCGGTGACAGAATGGAGAAAAAAACCTTGGGAGAAACCAGGCTCAGTCGGGGGGCCAGTTCTCCTCTGGCCAGACGAAACCAGCAGTTTGTTCCAACTGCAGCAATGTCAGATTGTGTAAAGGACTCATCTAGTTCCCGTGCTCTTGTCCCGGTGGCTGTCTAGGTGACGAGGTCCTCGCTGGGGATCTGTCTCTGGGGCTCAACTAGGTGTCCTGGTCTCCGCTGATGTTCAGGTCTGTAGAGGTCGTCTCTAGGTGCTGATCCACCATCTGATCTAGATACGGACTGGATCTGGTGACTACGGTGACCTTGGAATAAGAAAGAAACAGACTAATATTAGCGTAGATGCCATTCTTCTTGCAATGTAACAAGTACATTGGGTGTTATGGGAAGTGTTCCCGGTTCCGGTTGACCTAATTAATGCAGCCTAACATATTTGAATATTAGAAGCGTATTAGTGTGTTATGTGTAAGCCAGGTTAAAGAGATGGGTCTTTAATATAGATTTAAACTGACAGAGGGTGTCTGCCTCCTGAACAGTTAGGTAGATTGTTCCAGAGTTAATGCTTTATTTTTTGTTAATGTAGCCACTGTATTGAATAAATACTTGGGGTTATGTTTGTTTTCTTCTAAAAGAGATGAAAAGTAATCAGATCTAGCAGTTTTTAATGCCTTTCTGTAGGATAGGGTACTTTCCTGCCAAGCGATACAAAATACCTCTAGTTTAGTTTTCCTCCAGCTGCGCTCCATTTTCCGGGCTGCTCTCTTTAGGGCGCGAGTGTGCTCATTATACCACGGTTTTGGACTCTTTTCCTTAATCTTCCTTAAGCGTAAAGGAGCAACCGTATCTAAAGTGCTAGAAAAGAGAGAGTGCATAGTTTCTGTTACATCATAAAGTTTTTCTGCGCTGTTGGATATGCTGCGGAATTGAGATAAATCAGGAAGATTACTTGCAAAGCAGTCTTTTGTGGTAGAAGTGATGTTTTACCATACTTGTAACAAGGAGTAGAATTTACAGTTTTAGCTATATGGATTTTACACAAGACTAAATAATGATCTGAGATATAATCGCTTTGCTGCAGAATTTCAACACAATTAACATCAATTCCATGTGACAGTATTAAGTCTAGAGCAGTCAGCACTAACTCTGATAGAAAATCAGCAAATTATTTAATAAAGTCTGTATGGTGCCCTGGTGGCCTGTATACAGTAGCCAGAACAAACATCACAGGGGATTTATCATTAACACTTGTTTCTCTAGATAATGTTATATGAAGCACCATTACTCCATTACTTCAAAGGAGTTATACTTAAAGCATGTCTTCTGAGAAATACTGAGAATATTGCTATAAATTGTAGCAACACCTCCCCCTTTGCCTTTTGGATGCGGCTCATTTTTATAACAGTAATCTTGGCGGGTAGACTCGTTTAAAATAATGTATTTATCTGGTTTTTAGCCAGATTTATGTCAAACAGAGCACATCTAGGTTATGATCAGTGATCATATAATTTACAAAAAAACGCTTTCGTAGAAAGGGACCTGATATTCAGTAAGCCAAGCTTTATAATATGTTTCTCTGTGTTATGTACATTTTTTTAATTTGTTGAACATCAGTTAAATTGTTACTTATAAATGGGTTTGGACATTTTTAGTATTTTCTAGTTCGGGGAACAGACACAGTCTCTATAGTGTGATATCTAGGTGAAGGAGTCTCTATGTACTGAAAATTAACTGACTTCTGTGACGTGAGGCGGCTAGCAGACGGTCGGTTTAGCCAGTCTGTCTGCTTCCTGACCTGGGCCCCAGACCCATCTCTTTTCAACAGGTCAGGTCTTCCCCAAGAACTTGTCCAATTGTCTTTAAAACCTATGTTATTTTGCGGGCACCACTTAGACATCCAGCCATTGAGTGACGACAGTCTGCTATGAATCTCATCACCCCAGTAAGCAGGGAGCGGGCTGGAGCATATTATAGTGTCTGACATCGTATTTGCAAGTTCACACACCTCTTTAACGTTATTTTTAGTGATCTCCGACTGGCGAAGTCGAACATCATTAGCGCCGACGGGGATAACAATCTTACTGAATTTACTTTTAGCATTAGCCAGCACTTAAGAGAGACATACAAAATGTGCAGGGCAGGGGTGCCTCCAGGACAGGTTTGAAAACCACTGGTTTACGCTATTGAGCTGTTTAATGCGGTATTTTGTGTTTATTGTGACATTGCACTTGAAATAATGGTGTCAAATAAAATGTTTCTCATTGTGTATGAACCCAGGGAATTGGAAACGCAAAACATTAGCAGTCTGGTAACTACCGCTGTCAAACATCAAACTTGTACAAAAACAAAGGAGGAGACTCGTCTTTTCAAGCCCCGGCACATCACACTTGAGAAACAGCCAGCTGACAGACTGACTTTGAGCAGAGGTCACTTTTTAAAAGTTTGTCTGAGGGATTTCAGCAAAGCTGCCTTCACAACACCCCCCATCCCGCAGGAAACCCCAGAGGCTGGCGTGGTGTCGGGGTTAGGATACGCCCCAGTGCTTTATATTAATGGTGACTTTGGAGCTCCTAACGCCGATTCTCAGGGTTACAGCCCCCCGGGCGCCCACTGAGTGGAATACGGAAAGAGAGATGGGAGCTTGAGGTGGTAAAAAATCCATTTCCCCCCACCGTCCGCCCTTCCTGGTCACCAGGGTCCCTCTCACTCTCTCCCACTCAAGGTGAACCGAGCACGGGGTCTGTCAGTGCTGACCCCGTCACTAATGATTTCAAATGATGGTCTCACACTGGAAACAATAACGACATCACCTCTGTCTCTCTCTCTCGATCAGAGAGGGCACCTTTATTCATCGGCAGGTTGCCATGACGCCCGCTGGGAGAAAAAACAAGCGCGCTGCCTGTGATCAAGGGCTTGAATGCCCCCCCGCCCGCACAAAGGGCACCATTCATTAAACGCCGCGCTCTTCGTTACCGAGCTTTCTGTTATCACTTCTGTGACATTAGCTAGAAGAACGTCCTGCCGATATATCCTCCAGCACTGGTCACTCGGAGACGGACTTGCTTTGAAACATACCTGTGTTTCATGTGGCTATAACTTTGGGCGGGTTTATGTTTATTTGCCAATTTAGTAATAAAGTTGGCCTTCATTCATGCCAAATTCAAGCTGAACAAATTTCTCCATTAAAATAATAATTTTTAAAACTGTATTGCTTTCCTAGACCAGCAAACACAGAACGTGCCCCTAATGTTAGTTTTTGGTTCCAGTATGGTTAATTTTTTGGGAACCAAAAACTAACATTGTGGAAACATTAGAATAACAGTTAAGGAACGTTATTGGAATGTTAGAATAATGTTCTACAAACCAAAAACTAATGTTATGGGAACATTAAGAAAACTTTCCTGGCTACACTCACAAAACAAAAATATATGTGAACATATTGGAAGATATAATGTGATATATGAAATAATATAATTTGATATATGGGACTCTAGTTCTTATATTTTCCAATATTCTGCAATGTATGCATGAACCATGTATAGCCATATAGTGATACATATAAAATATATATTTATCAATAAGACAGAAACAATACAGTAGTCTACTACATAGCTTTACTGAAACACTCATTCCTTTTTATTAACACATGGGTTTACATACAAAATTAAATGTCTCAAAAATACATTCCCAATATGCCTACAAAGGTCCCCAATTATATACAGATTTAGGCAAATTAACGTCCATATTTAATCATTCAGCAGACACTTTCATCCAAAGCGACTTAAATGAGGACAATAGCAATCAAACTAACAAAAGACCAATAATATATAAGTGCTGTGATAAGTCTCGGTTAGCCTAACGCAGTACATGTAGCAAGTAAGTATATATATATATATATATATATATATATATATATATATATATATATATATAGTACAAATGTATTTTTACATACATTTAATAGATATTAAAGGGATAGTTCACCCTCGTGTTGTTCCAAACCCGTAAGACCTCTGTTCATCTTCGGAACACAAATTAAGATTTTTTTATGAAATACATCTTCTACGTATATTTACACTTTGATTTAAACGAAAACAGCGCATCTGGTATGCGGCTAACACAGAAAAGCGTACGCATTTTCTGTCCAGCAGATATTCTCCAAAATAGCACTACGCTGACGTAGAGGAGATGAACTGTTGAATAAAGTCATTATTTTTGTTTTCTTTGCATACAAAAAGTATTCTCGTAGCTTTGTAAAATTACGGTCGAACCCCTTGATGCCACATTAATTATTTTACCGCTCTCCTTGCTACATTTCTGAACCATGATCTTGTAAGGACCCTTGCTGTCTATGGAGGGTCTGAGAGCTCTCAGATTCCATGAAAAATAAATTAATTTGTGTTTCGAAGATAAACGGAGGTCTCACGGGTTTGAACCGACATGAGGGTGAGTAATTAATGACAGAATTTTCATTTTTGGGTGAACTAACCCTTTATTATATTAAACAATATTATATTTACTATATATTAATATATACACACACACACATGTATAGTCATACATTATGGCATATATACATACATATATGGATATATACAGAGCTGGGTAGATTACTTACAAATTGTAATCCGTTACTGATTACAGATTACATGACAAAAAATTGTAGTCAGTAACATAAAATGTGTAATGTAGCAGATTAGGTAATATAATCAGATTACTTTTAGATTACTTTTGATTTAACTTGTTTATCACATTGATTTAAACAGCATTATCTTGTACCATAATGATGTCAAAAATGCAAAGAGTAAGAAAACTTGTTCCATTCATTGTAATTTGCAACATGAAGTGCATGAAATATTATATTACATCAAGGTTTCTCAAACTAGGGTTCGTAAAGGAACTACAGAGGGGTTGAAAGTTTAATGAAAAGCTGACAATTAATTAAATCTTTAAAAAATAATAATAATAATTTTAAACAAAGTCCCTTTCTTTTTTATTTAATTTTTAATTTTTAATTTTTTCAAGGAAAGTCTCTTCACTTGGTGGCCATATTTAATTTGCAATGCCTCCAGGCAGCTCGTACAAGATCTGCATTAAGATAATGAATGGGGGGAATCCTGAAATCTCAAAAACTGCTCTCTGAACTCACAATTAAATTATATATATCAAATTTAATTAAACAAAAATCTGAAAATAATTGCCCCATGAATGTTGTTTCTTATGCTCAATTTTTTTTTTTTTTTCATACCAGGCAATGTGCATGCGGAGTCAGAACGTGCTTTTGACTGCACAATATGCATTGGCTGGTCTAGTCAGGTTTCTATAGGAAATTTGGCTCTTTCGTTTAGAAGGTGGGACTATTCCTCCATATTGCACGTTGCAGTTTCTCCCATTCATAAGTATAGGAGAGAACCGTCTTTGCATTTCTATAATCTTTGTTTTAAATAAAACGCTTACTAAAAAAAGATGAAATATTTTTATTTACCTGCAAAAAAAAAAATTAAAAGATGAAAAAGAGAAATTAGGGAGAATCAATGATTTATGAATAATTTATTGCTATTGTGGGAGTAATATGTAATCATGTAATCCCTAAAAAAAGTAACTGTAGTCAGATTACGAGTATTTTAAAGTGTAATTTACTCTGATTACAAGTACTTAATTTTTGGAATCTGATTACGTAATCCAGATTACATGTAATCAGTTACTACCCAGATTTGTATATATATTACAAAATATATTTGTTAGATTTGGTTGCATATATATGTAACATTTTCCCATATAAATGTTAATATACTGTATGGCAGGGGTGAGCGATATAGCCTCAAAATTATATCATGACATTTCAAGAATATTTGCGATATTGATATTCATGACGATTTACAAAAAATTATGAAACAACGTTTTATTGGTGATTGCAGCTGGCAGGCAGCAGCATTTATTAGTTTATTAATTAATTAATTAATTTATATTAATTTATTTATTAGCTCACCCTCACCCGCCGCCGTTCACGGCCCACGCAAACCCGCCTACAGAGAGTCTGGCAAGCCCACCAGAGAATCTCAAGTGTCCGCCAGTGCCTGCTCCTCGAGCCCTCCCTGCGTCCCCGCTGGTCCCATCCAGCCCTCCTACGTCTTCGCTGGTCCCATTCAGCTCTCCGTCGTCCCCGCTGGTCCCATCCAGTCCTCCTACGTCTTCGCTGGTCCCGTCCAGCTCTCCGTCGTCCCCGCTGGTCCCATCCAGCCCTCCTACGTCTTCGCTGGTCCCGTCCAGCTCTCCGTCGTCCCCGCTGGTCCCATCCAGCCCTCCTACGTCTTCGCTGGTCCCGTCCAGCTCTCCCTGCGTCCCCGCTGGTCCCATCCAGCCCTCCTACGTCTTCACTGGTCCCGTCCAGCTCTCCCTGCGTCCCCGCTGGTCCCATCCAGCCCTCCTACGTCTCCGCTGGTCCCGTCCAGCTCTCCCTGCGTCCCCGCTGGTCCCATCCAGCCCTCCTACGTCTTCGCTGGTCCCGTCCAGCTCTCCGTCGTCCCCGCTGGTCCCATCCAGCCCTCCTACGTCTTCGCTGGTCCCGTCCAGCTCTCCGTCGTCCCCGCTGGTCCCATCCAGCCCTCCTACGTCTTCGCTGGTCCCGTCCAGCTCTCCCTGCGTCCCCGCTGGTCCCATCCAGCCCTCCTACGTCTTCGTTGGTCCCGTCCAGCTCTCCCTGCGTCCCCACTGGTCCCATCCAGCCCTCCTACGTCTTCGCTGGTCCCGTCCAGCTCTCCGTCGTCCCCACTGGTCCCATCCAGCCCTCCTACGTCTTCGCTGGTCCCGTCCAGCTCTCCGTCGTCCCCGCTGGTCCCATCCAGCCCTCCTACGTCTCCGCTGGTCCCGTAAAATATATTTTCTTTCCCTAAGGGTAACCAAAAACAGCCATGAAAAATAACGATCTGGGAACCAAAAATTGTTACCTGGGTAGGCTACTTTTTTATACAAACAACTGACAAAGAAATTAACTGGTAAATATCATATTTTGATAAATTCTATTTTTAATGAAGCAATACTGCATAACATCATCTTCTGTTCGTTATGGCCTCTGAAAATTTCACACACTTGAGAAGAAGTTCTTGCGCATGCACATAATCTTAGTATTTACACTGTCTAAAATAAACAAAATAAATCACCCGAGTTGTGAGCTTGTGGTGTGAATTAAATGTGATGATAAAAAGACCGTTGGCTATACAGCAAAATGGTAATAAAAAATGCGACTGCATGCAAAAACAAACACACAAATGCAGCGCGATCTAGTGTAGTGCAGTTCATGAACGAATGACTCCTATGAACCAATTATTTTGGGTGAATCAGTTATATAGGGCAAGCAGTGTAGTCTGATTCACAAATAAATGACTCTTATGAATCAATTCTAGTGATCAAATCCAGTACACACGTACCGCGCAGCCAGCGTAGTCCGATTCACAAAGTAATGACTAATAATCCTTGAGGAATTGTTCAAAAAGATCAGTTCATGTCGTGTATATTATAAATAATTAAATGCTAATTCCCACATTGAATGTGGCAATCCTAGTTCAGGACATGGGTTTGTGTTTGGTAGTAGTAGCCTCGAACTCATTTTTCATAGCATGCAAATTGGGTAGCATCATCTGCCTGTGTAAACCCTCGTAGTGCTCACTTGACTGGTAATAATGCTGTTTTAATGACAGATGTGGAGCAGGTGTTGTAGTTGTTGTTATGGAAACTGAGGTGATTTTTAAACTTCACACAGCCCGGCTAATATTAGTAGGTTTAAAGCAAAACGTGATTTGGTCGATGTGAGAAGAGCCTAAGATGTAATTTACAAGTACATACTTTATTGATTTTGTTTTTGAATTACTTTCATTACTTGAGAATTATTCCACCTTTTTCTTCAACGCAGAAGTAAGCCTCTGGGTGAGACTTCCGGTTCATTAGCCGCTATAGGGAAACAACGAGGAGAATAACAACGTGCAGTAAACAGTAAAATGGTTTGCACTACAAACCAGTGTGTTCATAGTTAAGATAATACATTAAAATAATATAAGACACACCAATGTTCAATATTAAGTAGCAAACAAACTGTTTTGTACAGCTGAAAATAGCTGGACGCAGATGAGACCGGAAGCTAAACCCATCATAGAATTTACAAATGGCCGCGCCCGTTTTTACGCCAATAAAAAGGTGGATATAGCCCATAATTTGCTACAGCTCTGAATGGTTTCTGCTGGCTTGAAAACTGTGTTTGTATTTCATATTTCACTCTAAAATAAAATAAATGTATTAAATCTAATAATTTAGTGTAATATGATTATGACATTTGTTTTAATTATTATTTACCAAATATGTTTAAAGGAAATAAAGCCTATTATTATTGTCTTTAAGACTTTTGTAATTGCTCTTTCTTTCTTTCTTGCTTTCTTGCCCCTAATTCTTATTACTGAATTGTCTGAAACTTTGAGGTTGCAATTTCATAATTCTCAGTATTCTCAACTCCTTATGGATTTGTTATTATTGTTGTATATAATATTTAAAAATAATACTTTACAGTTACTTAAAATTGCTCAATACAGAGTATTTTTTTAAATTAAAATCAGGAAAATTATATATGTTGCATTTGAGTTAATTTGGAGGTAAAATGTGTTTAGTTGTAATTAAAATAATATTGCAGTGTGAGGAAAAAAGAACACTAAAATAGATCATTTCGTTGCTGCGATTTTAGGGTGTATACAAATGACCTGGGCATGTTTCGACAGGTTTCATGAGAGATCATGTGGATGTAATTCTGTCTGTCGGTCATTCCTGTTAGTCTGTGCAGGCAGCTCAATGGTGATGCACGACAATGCATGACCATGAAATTAATTTCCCACCATATGTAACGTGCATGTGATGCACGTATGACTCTGCCGTTCAGTTCAGACGCCTCCTGAAGAGTGGAAAGATCACTGTAACTCACCTGCTCTGAAGACACACCATTATGCCTGACAGCTTCGATTACATGACTCACAGTCCACACAAAATGAAGCTGCGCGTGTGAGGGAGAGAAACGCATTGGCAGTCTATCAGCATCCATCAGTGTAGACGATCAGCATAAAGTCTAGTCAGTTTGCAGCTTATTTTGGTCAAAACAAACTAAATATAACACATTTTAGTTGCTTATTGTTTACTTGATTGGTGTTCCGGCGGCTTTTATTTTTTTTATATGCCCCTACAGGTGTTTGTCTGGTAGCATCTCGTGTTTAAAAAGGTGTAAAAACCCATGACCTTTGGATGCATGTGACCTTTCAGCTTTCAGCTCATTATTGTAATAGCTGCAACAGACACTGATGTAAATGAACACAAAATCACATGGTTTCCACGGATATGTAAGGCCCGATGAAATCCATTTGATTTTTCCCATAGTCTGTTTTATTTTTCCAAGTACTGCATTCTGTTTCTGTATTCACGTAGTGGAAACACCACAAGCATCACGTGTGCTTGAGTTTGTGTTGTAGTGTGTATGAAAACGGTAACATGCAGACTTCATATTTAAATAGAAGTAGTTTGCAGTTAAATATTCACAGACGCCAAAATTTGCTAAATTCCATGACATTCCGCTTTATACAGTTACATTTTTATGACTGGGGGAAAAATCATGCTTTGGTCAGTCATAATTATTAACTGTAAACATTGAAATTATGACATAAGTAAAAAACAACTCATAATTATGATACAAGTCAAAAGTACGTTATGAGATTTTTTAAAAACTCAAAATTATGATTTTATTCCATCATTTTGATTTAATATGTCATAATTTATATTTTTAAAGTTGTAATTTATTTTTTATATCAGTGTCATAATTATGACTATTAAAGTAAAAGTAAACTTTTAAAATAAAGTCATTTTAACCTTTTTATCTCATAATTTTGACTTTCAAAGTATGTAATAATTATGACTTACCAAAGCACTTTTTTTTTCTTTCTACTTTGGTGACTTTGAAAGTTGAAATGACATTTATATATAAACTTATTTATATTTTTTTTGGTAAGTTTCCAAAATTACTGAAATGTTTACGAAATTATGTTTTAGTATGTCATAATTTCATATTTTGAAAGGTTTTTGACTTATCTCATTATTGACTTTGTATGCCATGATTTTGACTTTCTCATTATGACTTATGTTGTAATTTGAATTTAATTCAATTTCTTTTTACCTCATTGACTTCTTATGCTGTGATTTTGACTTTATCTCATAATTTTGATTTAGTGTGTCATATTTTCAACTTTTAAAGTCATTTAGACTTTTTATCTCATAGTTGGCTTTTTATGCCATAATTTTGACTTTATCTCATTATAATGACTTGGTATGTTGTTATTTCAACTTTTAAAGTCAGTTTTGACTTTTTATCTCATAATTGATGTATGTCATAATTTTGACTATTTTATCTCATAATTATAACTTACCAAAGCACTTTTTTTTTCTTACAAGGTGGAAATATGCTTCGGTTATTATGCTTCGTTCTCAAAGCTAACAGAGAGAAATCTGCACTCGGTTTGGGCTGAAATCATTCCTCTGATGTGCCTGCCGCCTCTCTCACAGCTCACAGGGAAAGTCTCCGGCTCTGTACGGAAACTTCAGCGTCTAGGTATTGTTTGAGCTGCGTTCCGACAGGTGCTGTTGAATATTCATCCGCTGAAAGGTTTTCCTGCCCGCAATCAAGCTCAATATGCTCTAGTCCCGCATCTGTCAATCACAGACGCCCCAAATGAGCCGCGACGCTCGCTGGTCATGAAAATTCATAAAACTCTGAGACTGTTCCTCACCCCAATCCGCTGAAGGGCAGAGGGGATTTAGACGTGTGTGTGCGTGTGCATCTGCAGATTCTCCTGGTTTATGGTTCAGATCAGTTTCTGTGAGGTCACACGCTAGTGTTTCCATCAGGATTCGGTTTTTGGCAGCACAACTTGCATTTAAACCTGGCTAAACAACAACAAAACTATTTTCTCCCAACATGTTACCTTTCATTTTGGATATTTGTACACACAACTAATCAGCTTTAAATTTTTCTAACCTTCCAAGACTGCATGATGAACTCTTTTCAAAAAGTTCATATAAGACAGTGATGGACTCATTTAGTCTTAATAAATAGTGAGTGAGTTATCTGAGCCCACTCTGCAAGTTGTCCAACCAATTCAGTTTATAATTTAGCCTGAAGACTGATTCAATTGATGTGATTCATTAGCATGAATCAAGTGATTTTTTTTTTCATGAAGAGGACAGAGTTATATGCATATTCATTCAGCAAAGATGCTACAGAAAGTTTATTTCAATGTTAAAGAAATTGTATTTACTGTTTATTTTCAGTATATTATTTGTCGAATCCAGTCTGTCTCATTCTTCAACTCAGATAACATATATATAAAATATATATATATTACTGGTCAAAATTCTGGAATAATTAAGGAATAGATAAGTCTCTTATGCTCACATGCTGCATTTATTTGTTTAGAAATGCACAAAAAATTGTGAAATATTATTACAATTTAAAATAACTGTTTATTATGTGAATATATTGTAAAATGTAATTTATTCCTGTGATCAAAGCTGAATTTTTTGTGTCACATGATCCTTCAGAAATCATTCTAATATGATGATTTGCTGCTCAAGAAACATTTCTGAATATTATCAAATATTATTAATGATGCTAAAAACTCAATGTGTGGTGCAATGCTGCTGCTGAATAGAGCATCCTGTAACGCAGTCACACACACACACACACACACACACACACACACACACACACACACACACACACACACACACACACACACACACACACACACACACACACACACACACACACACACACAGAGGCTGTGAGGACAGTTGATCATTTATTTGCTGTCCTCTGATATCTGTTATCTCTTGTTCACCTTGTTCGCTCCTGTCTGAACCTGCTCGCTCGACACGTCTGACCTCAGATCAGTCTTTATCAGAGATCACACTGTTCCCTCTCTGTCTCTCTGTTAGTCTCTCATTCTCAGCCGTTTTAAGATCCTTTCAGACAAAAAGGTACAAAAGCTGTCACTGTGGCAGTATACCTTATTTAAAGCTAAAGGGTGCATAATAATATCTTATAGAAACATATTAGTATCTGAAGTGTACATACTAGTATAGTAGCTTTTGAAAGGCCACAGTGACAGCTTTTGTATCTGTTTTTTTCTGACAGCGTAAATGTGTTCAGAACAGCATCTTTGTTTACGTTGTCATTTATTTTTGGTAGTTTTCAGAGTTTGATCTCAATTTCTGTCATCTGTAATTAAATTAAATGTGCGGTGAACTTCACTGCATACTGTGACTTTGGCACCAGTTTTTTTTTCATTAAAAATGTAACGCAGCAATTAAACTCACATTGTACTTTTTATTGCTGCAGTGCTTTAAAACAACCTAAGATTTTATTCACTTCTAGAAATCACACTTTTTAAAATTCCTTCATATATACAGGTTTCCAAGATCTTGGAAACCAATAACAGTGATAGTTGTTTAGGGAACAGAATAAGAAATATAATGTCTGCCTGTAAAGTTTACATTTTGATTTCTACCTTTATTTTTAAAGCTGGTTTAGTTTATTTGAAATAATTTGAAGCCATTTTGTGGCCCCCTTTGAAGACGCCAAGGCCTCATAAAAACATAATTATTTTGTTACATTATTATTATTTTTTTGTTACATTAGCGTAAATTAAAGAAAATTGAATATAAAAAAGTAAACTTCTTTTATTTCAGCTAGTTGCCAAGGCAACATTTCTCATTTTCATTTACAGTACTTTAAGTTGAAGTACAAAAATAACTAAAATGAAATAAACTAAATAATAATAATAAAACATGTGTCTATGGCAAAGAGTTATCATAATACAAGTAATATATTTTTTGTCATCACCCACCTAATATGTAATATAATAATTATTAAAACAAATAAACAAATGCTATTTTTTTATGATTATGGTTATCATTGTTGTTGTTCAAATTAAACAAACAAACACACAAATAAATAAATAAATACTACAACATCAACTAAAATTAAAATGAAAACAAAATATAAAAGTGTTTATACAAATATTTAAATATTTAAACAAAATATATGTTCCAGCTGAGAAACTGGCACTGATTATGGGAAATGCAAACAGATAGATAGAAATACAATATATGGTTCATGACCACATCTGGAAATGAATCCGTGCTGAATTTCGTTTGAGACAGTTAGCATTAATAAATGAGATATGCTCGAGCATAATCCACTTCGTTCTCAGAGTTTCGTCTGATTTCAGATTTACTTTTGTTCTCTAAGATGGTCAGGTGGGCAGTTCTTGGTCAGTACGTGCTGTGATCTGGACCAGACTGGACTGGACCTGCACAGGGCTCTTCTAGTGTGTTTAATATCAGCTGTCAGACTGTTTCTGTTCCTCCATCAGTGAGATGAGAGCCGAGAGCGGCTGAGGTGTGGTTACAGAGATCCAGTGTGTCTGGCTGCAGATCTGACGATCAGAGCGCTTGTTTGAGTCTGTCTCCAAACGAATGCGTCTGTAATTAGTGTCTGTGATCACTTGTCTGTTTCTCACACATCCACAGAGACACGGGATGCCGCTGGTGTTACACTGAGTGTGTTTACATGTACAACAAAACCGCATTTAAAAAGCTCATTTACATTAATGTGTTTAGCAGACGCTGCTGTCCAGAATCAAGCTGCAGGGCAATAATTTGTGTGTGCAGGCAGGTGTGCTTAAACTGATTTGACCTTTACTTAGTAAAATAACACTGTTTAAGGTTTATGCAAGACATTGTTGGGTTATTAAGAAAAATGGGTGTAAATGGGTTGTGCATTTGAACACATTCACTGTATCAATGTACCCCTCTAAAAATTATTTAAACAAATACATGATGATGATGATAATTATGATTGTTGTTGTTGTTGTTCATAATAATAATAATACACTGTAAAAAGTGTTAAGTTGACTTAACTTAAAAAAAAATTAGGAAACCCGTTGCCTTAAAATGATTAAGTAAATAATAATAATAATAATAATAATAATAATAATAATAATAAAAAAGTTAAGTCAGCTTGAGAATTCACTTAACTTATTTTTTTAATTATCATTTACTTAAAAATTTTAAGGCAATCACTTTTTTATCACTTTTTACAGTGTACTAATAATAATAAGTTTGTTTAAATTAAAATTATTATTCATGTTTGTTAGATCGGAGAGTGATTTTACTCATTTGAAATACCTAAGATACCACTGATCTTTAATTAATTGTATTAATTACACTGAATTAATAATCCAGTTTGATAAATTATTTAAGCAATTATTAATTTTATCTACAAATTATAAAACAAGTATCAATTATTTTAAAAGAATATATATATATATATATATATATATATATAATTCATTTATTATTATTATTATTATTAGTTTACATTTTAATTATTAGACAAGTCTTGTACTCTGTAAAAAGTGATAAGTTGACTTAACTTAAATAAATTGAGGAAACCCATTGCCTTAACTTATTTTTTTAAATAATCATTTACTTTAAAATTTTAAGTGAATTGTCAAGTTCACTTAACTTCTTTTTTTAAAAATGATTATTTATGTAATAATTGTATGGCAAAGTTAAAGTTAAGTCAACTTTTTATATGTCAGAAAATTATTTTACTAATTTGAATGACTTATTATTATTAATACAACAGAAATGAGGTAAAACACACCAGTGATTTTATTAATTCCACTAAATTAATTCAGTTTTATTCATTATTATTATTACATAAAAAGTTGATAAAATGTTCATTATTTAAAAATAATTCAATCTTGAATTATACACAAGCACTGCCACGGTGGTGTTACAGGGAGAACGCAGGAGAAGAGGAGTAAACTAAACAGTCTTTAATAAATGAAAACACAAGGAATAATCCAACATGAAAGCTTGAACATAAACCAAAGAAACACAGGGAACGTAACGAGTAGACCAGACCAAGGAGAACTGAACAGGCAGGAACTAATAAACACAGGATAATTACAAAACACTTATTAATCAATAAAACTAAACAAGAACAGGAAGGTGACCAAATAAGGAAACACAGGAAGAACTCAGGGCAAAACTAGACCAAAAACGTGGCAAGTACATAAATAATTTCATTATTATTATTATTATTATTAGTAGTAGTAGTAGTAGTAAAATCATTATTAAAATTATTATTATTAGACAGGTCCAATAGGTTGGAGAGTGTTTTCACTCATTTCAATGACTATAAATGCAACAGAAATAAAAGACAATATAAAAGACACCAGTAATCAATAATTAATTTTATTAATTACATAGAATTAATTCCATTTGATCAATTATTAATGTATTCAATAGATGTGCAGGCAGTTAATATTTAATGTGCAGACACAGGTATTTAATCTTCACAGACATACGTAAACTACAACAGGCAGATCTGAACCCTGCAGACTGACAGAAAGTGCTGTAAACATTCAGACAGATCAGAGCATCAGAGCTCTCAGCTCGTGTTCAGACATTAACGCCTGAAATAGACATCTGAAGAGGGAAATCTGTCCTGATGGACCGCTGGACCTCAGGCTTTTACACCTCTCTCTCACCGGCCGGCGGCCGCTGAAAGCCAAGAACACCGGCGCTAAATGAGCCAGGGATGGAAAAACACTAAGTGAGGGAGGAGAGAGTGTTTGCAGAAAGCACTGTCCATTTCTGCAGCCAACTGAAACTGAAATAAAAAAAATAATGAGAACTGTATAGTAATATTTATTTATAAAAATCACAAAAACACACAACAATTGCTTATTACTAAAATTTTAAGTTGAATTAAAATGAAAACAAAAAAATCAAAGTATTAATAAATCTATTATTAAATCAGTGATAAAATAATACCGACGGGCTGATCTTTACTCAGATATTCATTAGAAAATAAATAAGTCACAGTACAGGTGTCTCATCTTTGTGTTGTATTTTTATTGAGAAACTATTATAATGTTAATGGTATCATTAATATACTATTTGATATTTTTTGATATCTTAAAGTGTTTTTATTTTTGTTGTGTTTTTGTAATTTTTATTAGTTTATATAATTCCATTTTTATTTTTTTATTTTGTACTTTGCTATTATTTATAAACAATTAAATAATGGTATTATTGATGTACTATTATAGTTTTTATTATTTTGAATTCCATTTAAATTTTAGTTTGTTTTAGTCATTTTACGTGATTTTTTTTAGTATTGCACTAGTATTTATATACTGTTGTAATATTGATGGTAGTATCAATAGTTATAGTTTTTGTTATATTTTAATTTTTATTATTTTATATTTTTCATTTTAATTTTGCTTAGTTTTTTATGTCTATATAGTTCTTTTACATTTATTATTTCATATATATATATATTATTTTTCATAATAGATATTTTGTATTTAAAGTTAAACTAAAAGAAAAAAAAAAGAAATATGGCAACTAAAATGATTAAAACACGTTTTTTATATTGATAATGATTTTTTAAATGGTTTCATGGTTTTAGTTTTAGCTGACATAATAACCCTGCTCCTCATGTGACGTTTTCACACGGCACATGATGATTTTTTTGAAGTTGTAAATAAAAGTTGTAAATAAAAGAAAGAATATTATAAATATATAAAATACTATCTGAATTAGGTTTTTATTTTTAATTGAATGTATTTCTTGCCATGTCCTTGTAATTGTTTGTGAAATTTACTAGCAATTTCTGATTGACAGTGGTTTCTTACACCAATTTTTTTCAGTGTGTAAGTGATTAACACTGTAAATAGTCCAATACAAACAGTCTTGCGTCTTTTGAGAGGAAGTGTGGGGTGATTTTGCAGCTGTAGTTTTGAGTGAGGAGCTCTTTAAGAAGTCAAGAAACACGAGAATGATGTGCTGAACTGCAGAAGAAGCTGTGTGTGCGTGAGACAGACAGACGTTAGCTGCAGGGCACATCCAGTGTTCCTCAGTGAGCGAGGCAGTCGACAGGTTCACAGCTTCCTGCCCGAGGCCTCGCCAGAGTCTCGTCAGTAATTACTTCCCATGTCACTCTACGACACATCAACCTCCACCAACTTAACCTGGCCTGAACCAACCTAAACCAGCTACAACCAATTCAAGCCGGCCTCAGTCCACTTCCAGGACTCTGAACCAAACACAACCAGCCCTAACACAAATGACTTTATTTTTTTTATATTTGTATTGAGCTTTGGGTTATATTTATATCAGTTTTAGAACACTCCATATTTCAAGTTTTTAAAATATATATTTTTTTCCAAATTATTTTGAATTATAATTTCAAATACAATTGTTTTTGCTATTTTAGTTTGAATAAGCATTTATTTTTATTTGTCCCAATTTTTTTTTTTATTTATTTTTAAATTTTATTTAGATTATATTTTAACTTTAAATCAGAATTTTAAGTTTATATATATATATATATATATATATATATATATATATATATATATATATATATATATATATATATATATATATTCGTTTCAAGTTTTTTAATGTTTATATTCATTAATTTAAATTAATGAAAAACAAAGTTTTTATTTTACTTAAAGTCATGATGAATCAAAATTGACAAATCTTTGTAGTATATATGTTTATTATATTAGTTATATACTTTATTGTGTTTTATTATATTGCAGTGTTTAAGGTCCCGCCCTACATTTTTCTGTCTTTCTTGCTCGAAAAGCCATTTTATTAGAATATTTTCATTTCACATTGCCTTTAACAAAACTGTTTCAAACCTGTGACTAACCTAAACCAGAACGAAACCAGCCTAAACTGACCTACATGTTCATTTTTCATGCTCGTTCACAGCTCGTTCATCATTTACTCTTCCAAACCTGTACAATGCCCCAGTGTTTCTTGTCCATACAGTGTAAGTCAATGGGGTCCACAGTTATTTGGCTCCCAAACATTCTACAAAGTATCTTCTTTTGTGCTCATTATGAAAGGCAAACACTGAGATCACAGTTATTGACTCATCCACTCTGTGTGTGTTTATGTTGACATCTGGGTCACAGGGTAAACTGTCTTTTGCCTTATCGATGCGAGATTGATCTTCAGTCTGTCATCGGGCCTCTCGTTCATCATGCAGATGCATTGTGGGTATTTTAATAAAGGCGAACGGAGCGGCGGAATGATTCCAATAAAACACTGCGCCAAATATCCACGTGTTTATTTCACAGATCAGAATCGACTGTTAAGTCTGTCTGGGTTTATTTCCGTCTGGTTTGCTAACATGCGTGCGTGTGTGTGTGTGTGTGTGTGTGTGTGTGTGTGTGTGTGTGTGTTTTCTCGCTGTGTTCTTGCCGCAGGCTGGCGGACTCGGCTGAGAAAGAGGTGAATGCCAAGCGTGTGTGTTTGCAGACATGCATATGTTTGTGCAGGTGTGTGTGTGTGTGTGTGTGTGTGTGTGTGTGTGTGTGTGAATGGATGGATCCCTCCGGGAGCTCCAGCCAATGAATCACGGGTTACTTCATTGTTCTCGGATCATAACACACCTCTAATTGGCAATTCCTCTTTTTAATTGAATTTGGAGCCGTTTAGGACGATAACACGGCTGTGTGTGTGTGTGTGTGTGTGTGTGTGTGTGTGTGTGTGTGCGATCGGGAATCTCACATCCTCTTTCATGCTGCTTTATCTCACTTTTATTGTCTTTTCTCTCTTTCTCTCTGTGCTCTTACTTTACGAAGTGATCAGATGCATGATTCTTACCTGCGGGGCGATAAAACAGGTGGAAAATTCACACAGACGGAGACACATCTAAATGCAAAAAAAAAATAAACTACAGTGCAAATGTTTAGAAATTATGCATTAAATTGATGAAAAGTGACGGTAACATTTTTATAGTGTTACGAAAGATTTCCATTTCAAATGATGCTGTTCTTTTGAACTTTCCATTCATCAAATAATTCTGAAAAATTAAATTTGTCATGGTTTCCACAAAAAAATATTGGGCAGCACAACTGTTTTCAACATTGATAATAATCAGAAATGTATGTGCAAACCAGTATATCAGAATGATTTCTGAAGGATCATGTGACACTGAAAACTGAAAAATTCTGAAAAATCAGCTTTACATCACAGGGATAAATTGTACAATATATGATTTTTATGTATTTTTAATCAAATAAATGCAGCTTTGCTGACCCAAACTTTTGAACGGTAGTGTTGTGTGTATATATTTAATCTTTTTCTGTAGATTTCAGAGCCAGAACTATTTGTTTCATAATGTGTGTCTGCGTCGCCTCAAACACAAACACTAACGTTCACTGATCTGTTTGACGTGAGATCATCTACACACACACACTCCCTCTCATGGAGCGACAGACCAATCATTCTCTCTCTCTCTCTCTTTGTGTGTCTCTTCTCCTTTTCTCATTCTCCCACACACACTCTCTCATTCCCGTGCTGTCCTTGTTTCCAGACTGCCGTGTGTTTCCTGCAGCTCTTCATCAGAGGAAGAGGAGGAGGGAGATACCCTGCGGACGACTTCACAGAGGAGATTACAGCCCTCACACACACACACACACTGTGAGTACAGGAACCTCTTCGTCACACACACACGCTGACCGCTGGTTGAATCTGAACACTGCTAGATTTTTGTTTGAGTGTTTGTGGAGCTTATTCCCGGAGGAAACGTTATTGCTCAAAGGTTTCTCTTTTAAAGATCTGGTGCTTCAGTTTGCAGGAATAAAAAGAGACTCAAATGAGTCACTAGTTGTCATCCAGTTAGAGTCTAGAGCTGTTAAATGAATGTGGAGAGCAGCTTGGTTTATTTGATGAGAAATGTTTGAGTTCATATTGAGATCTCTGACTTGATTGCAGGCTTCTTGGCACGGTTTGAGATCTCTTCTAAAGCTTCAGAGGAGACACATGTGAGATTACCAGGGTCTTGTTATCAGGAGAAACATCTTACAACATGTAATGAAGTTCTTTGTATGTATGTCTCAGTATTTTCTCAGATGTTTCTCATAAAATCTGTCAGCTCAGGTTGTCTGATCTTGAAAATTTGATGAGAAATATTTGAATTATATTGAGGTCTCTAACTTTTGATTTCAGACTTTGGTGGTAAATCTGAGCACAGTTTGAGACATTGTTGAGTTCTCTTCTGAGACTGCAGAAGAGACATGTGAGATTACTGGGGTCTTTTTCTCAAGAGAAACATTTGAAAGGCAAAACTCTGGAGTAAATTAGGGTATTGTTGTCAGGAGAAACATCTGAGAAGCAGGTGACTTCAGCAAACATTTCCATTTAATCTCATTAAAATGTAGGAGAAACAATTGAGAAATCTCGTTGGCTATCTTTCTTTTCAGTTTGAGTGTTTCAGGAGCTTATGTTGAGAGATCACTGAGAAGATCATCTGAGAAACATTTTATTGCTCACTTATGTCTTAGTATCAGCTCAGATGTTTCTCCTATAATCTGTTGGGAGAAAGAACATTTTGATGACTGACTATGGCATTTTGGCAAATCTGAGCACAGTTTGAGACATTGTGGAGATCTATTTGTAAAACTCTAGAGGAGATGTATGAGATTACTGGGGTCTTTTTCTTAAGAGGAACATTTGAGAAGCAGGAGATTCAGCAAAAGTCTCCAGTTAATCTCATCGAAATGTAATAGAAAAAAAGGACTGTTAAAGCTTTAGTGGAGACCTGTGAGATTAGGATTTCCTCCTTTTTGTCAGGAGGGACATCTGATAAGCAGCAGTGCTTTGCTGAAGTCTCAGTTTAATCTCATTGAAATCTAGTAGAAACAATTGAGACATTAAAGAAATCTCATTTATATTTTTTCTTAGAAGTTATAGTGTTTTTGGATCTAATAATGAGAGATCAGTAATCAGAGTATAACGTTTTAATACTGACTTCTGAGATATGTCCCAGTATCATCTCAGATATTTCTCCTAAAATCTATATGCATACAGAAAATTTAGATAATAGCCTGATTATGTGATCTTGAGAGAATTTTGATGAGAAATGCTGGTGTTTGCATCGGGTTCTCTGACTTTTGCAGACTTTGGTGTCTTGGCTAATCTGAGCACAGTTTGAGACATTGATGAGATCTCTTCTGAAACTATAGAGAAGATGAAGATGTGAGATTATTTGTGTCTTTTGGGCAGGAGAAACATGAGAAGCAGAAGAATGTTCCTTAAGTGTCAATTTAATGTCACTGAAATGTAGGAGAAACAACTGAGACTTTAATGACTTTTTGATGTTTCTTTATAGTGTAAGTGTTTCTGGTCATGCTGAAAGACCAGCAATTAGAGTAATGTTTTATTGCTCAGTTATGTCTCCATATCATCTCAGATATTTCTCTTAAAATCTTTTGGGAGAAAGATAATATGGATAGCTGCCAGATTATTTGATCTCGAAAGAATTTGCTGAGAAATGTTTGAGTTCACACTGATATCTATGACTTTTGATGACTGACTTATCTGAGCACAGTTCTCTGAAAACTCTGGAGTAGAATCTTTTTGTCAGGAGAAACATCTGAGAAGCAGGTGACTTCAGCAAACGTCTCCATTTAACCTCATTAAAATATAGGAGAAACAATTGAGAAATTTATTTGTGATCACATTTGTGATTTTTCTTTCCAGTTTTAGCATTTTTGGAACTTATGTTGCAAGACAGTGATCAGAAGAATGTTTTATTTCTCAGTATCAGCTCGGATATTTCTTTTTTTTTTTTTTTTTGGACTTTCTGAGTACAGTTTGAGCCATTATTGAGATCTCTACTTACAACTAGAAGATGTGTGAGATTATTTGAGTCTTTTTTTCTTTTTTTTATCAGGAGAAACATCTGAGAAGCAGATGATTTTTGCTTTAGTCTCAATTTAATCTCACTGAGATCTAGGAGAAACAATTGAAGCAATACAGAGATCTACTTAGTGAATTTTCTTTCCAGTTTGACTGTTTCTGGAGATTATGTTGCAAGACAGTGATCGGAGGAATGTATTATTCCTTAGTTATCTCTCTGTATCAGCTCAGATGTTTCTCCTGAAATCTGTTTGGGGAAAGACTATTTTAATGACTGATTTTAGTATCTTAGCAAATCTGTGCATGATTACCAGAGTCTTTTTTTCAGGAGGATCATCTGAGAAGGTGTTTCCATTTTTCTCAAAATTTCCATTTAATTACATTAAAACAAGAAACTATTTTTTTGTTGTTGTTTTCTTTCCATTGTAAGCATTTCTGCAGCTTATGTTGAGAGATCAGTGATCAGAGGGATGTTTCATTGCTCAGTTCTTCTCAGATGTTTCTCCAAAAATCAAAAGAAAATATATATCGCAGCCAGACTATTTCATCTTGGGAGATTTTGATGAGAAATATTTGAGTTCGTAACTTGAGATCTAATCTTTGATTTGTCAGGATGTTTTAGTGCTTCATCTCTAGCGAACTCCTGAAGCTCAGGATGTGATGAAACGGTTTTCCTCTACGCTTTTATCTCTGTCTGGTGAAAGCCGTGAGTTTGCTGAATATCTGCTGACCTGTTCACCGCCGGAGCTCGTGTTTCAGAAATGTGAAGCGTCTGTTCTCTGAGCCTGTGAGATGCTCTCTCCGTCAGTCTCTGTGTTTGTCTCTCAGACAGATTGCCGCGTCTCTGGAGGATAGTTGTAGCGTATTAAAGCGCTCCGTGCTGCTTTACACACCATCTGCTTCAACGGCACGAGAAGCTCACAGAGAAACAGAGAGCAGAAACAAGACGATATGAGAGAAAACATTCAACCGTTCAATGGTTATGTGCTGTTTAAAACATACAGTGATGAAACGCAAAGTTTTAACCTTTATTGGATTTATTTTTAGACCGTTCATAAGCAGAAATCATCTGAACATCTCATTACGGTGAAGCTTAATGACTGTTTCCAACGGCTCAGCCATTGACAGAAGACTTCATTTTGTGTTTGAAATAAAGAGAAGCAGAGGAGGGGAGATAAAGCGAGACAAGAGAGGAGATGAGATCCATCAAGTTCATGATTTTTCCGCCTCGCATGCAGGTGGTTGGGCTGCTTATGGAAATATCAGGTGAAATTAAATTAGTCCTCTAGAAGGTATATTAAAGTTCTCCATCACAGAGGGGTGAGATGGTATTGGTGCTGGAGTGAGTGTTTCCTTCACAGTTTTATACAGTAAAGCTGTGCACACACACACACACACACACACACACACACACAGTGTAATTGATTATTAGATGAACCCGAGCACCGTTCGCTGTAAATGTGCCGCCATGGTTCTCTCAGGCCACTTTACTCAGAGACAGTACAATAAAGCAGGGGATTATGGGAAAGGAAGAAGTAACTGTTGGTTCTGCTGACGTCACGCTAGACAGGCGAGCTGCTGTTTTCTGATGAAATCATTTCATGTTCAGGAATGCAAGTTCTTTATTGTCTGTCTGTTAGTATATAATCAGTATTTGTTTTATTATTTATTTTTTAAATAGTTGATTATTTTATTTAAATTACATTGTAATTTAATTTGATCAGTATTCATTTATTTGTTTACTTATAAATTTATTTCATTCAGCAAGCAGCAAGTTGTCTTACAGTGGGGGGGGGGGAGGGGATTGATCCCCTGCTGATTTTGTACGTTTGCCCACTGACAAAGAAATGATCAGTCTATAATTTTAATGGTAGGTTTATTTGAACAGTGAGAGACAGAATAACAACAAAAAAATTCAGAAAAACACATTTCAAAAAAGTTATAAATTGATCAAAACCCTTGCTGGCAATCACAGAGGTCAGGCGTTTCTTGTTGTTGGCCACCACATCTCAGGAGGGATTTTGTCCCACTCCTCTTCGCAGATCCTCTCCAAGTCATTAAGGTTTCGAGGCTGACGTTTGGCAATTCGAACCTTCAGCTCCCTCCACAGATTTTCTATGGGATGAAGGTCTGGAGACTGGCGGCCACTCCAGGACCTTAATGTGCTTCTGCTTGAGCTACTCCTTTGTTGCCTTGGCCGTGTGTTTTGGGTCATTGTCATGCTGGAATACCCATCTACAACCCATTTCAATGTCCTGACCCTGACGGTACATGGCCCCGTCCATCGTCCCTTTGATGCAGTGCAGTTGTCCTGTCCCCTTCGCAGAAAAACACCCCCAAAGCATAATGTTTCCACCTCCATGTTTGACGGTGGGGATGGTGTTCTTGGGGTCATAGGCAGCATTCCTCCTCTCCTCCAAACACGGTGAGTTGAGTTGATGCCAAAGAGCTGGATTTTGGTCTCATCTGACCACAACACTTTCACCCAGTTCTCCTCTGAATCATTGGCAAACTTCAGACGGGCTGTACATGTGCTCTCTTGAGCAGGGGGACCTTGCGGGCGCTGCAGGATTTCAGTCCTTCACGGCGTAGTGTGTTACCAATTGTTTTCTTGGTGACTGTGGTCCCAGCTGCCTTGAGATCATTGACAGATCCTCCCGTGTAGTTCTGGGCTGATTCCTCACCGTTCTCATGATCACTGAAACTCCACGGGGTGAGATCTTGCATAGAGCCCCAGACCGAGGGAGACTGACAGTTATTTGTTTCTTCCATTTGAAAATAATCGCACCAACTGTTGTCATCTTCTCACCAAGCTGCTTGGCGATGGTCTTGTAGCCCATTCCAGCCGTAGGTCTGCACTCCTTGGACAGCTCTTCGGTCTTGGCCATGGTGGAGAGTTTGGAATCTGATTGATTGCTTCTGTGGACAGGTGTCTTTTATACAGGTAACAAACTGAGACTCCCTTCAAGAGAGTGCTCCTAATCTCAGCTCCTTACCTGTATAAAAGACACCTGGGAGCCAGAAATCTTGCTGACTGATAGGGGATCAAATATACTTTGACCCATTAAAATGCAAATCAATTTATAACTTTTTGGAAATGTGTTTTTTTTTTCTGGATTTTTGTTGTTGTTGTTGTTGTTCTGTCTCTCACTGTTCAAATAAACCTACCATTAAAATTATAGACTGATCATTTCTTTGTCAGTGGGCAAGTGTATAAAATCGGCAGGGGATCAAATAATTTTTTGTAAGTATGATTTGATCAAAATGATTAAAAAAAAATTACATTAAAAATTAAATACTTAACATTTAATTGAAAATACTGATTAAATTATGTATGTACGCGATCATGCTATTTCCTTCACTGTAGTTAATGAATCAACAGGTGCCTTACTGTCAGGATTGTGGTCTGTTTTTGTTGTGTTTTGCTCCCCATGTGTTCCCTGTGACCCAGTTTCTCCCTCGTGTTGTTTGTTAATTTGATTCCAGGTGTGTCTCGTCGTCTTCCCCAATTATGTGTTTAAAAGCCCCGGTCCTTCAGTTAGTGTTTGTCAGGTCTCTATCGTCCATTGTGCTGCATGTGTTTCTGTCTGCCCTGTGTATCCCGTGTTTCTGTCTGCCCTGTGTATCCCGTGTTCCTGTGTATCCCGTGTTTCTGTCTGCCCTGTGTATCCCGTGTTCCTGTGTATCCCGTGTTTCTGTCTGCCCTGTGAATCCCGTGTTGGAAGGATTAAATGACTGTGACTTGTATTTACTCCTCATTCCTTGCTCTGCTCCGTAGGCAATTGTGACACTTACCAAGTGTAATTTAATTTGATTGAAATGAACAATTATTTAAATTGCATATATTTAAGTTTAAGATTTAATTTAATCTGCATTTTTTTATTTTATTATTTCACCTCAGGTAATGAAGTTGGCAGGTTGTCTTATAATGTTATATTGTTAATAATGACTTGATTTCATCCATCTGAATTAGATTGAATCGTGAATGTTATGCAATGTTGTTGGTTAATATGGTTTTGCCTAGGTGACATCAGGAAGAGAAAGTTTCAGGAAATTAAATTATAAAAAAAAAAATAATAGTAACACAAAAATAAAAATATGCACCAAATACTTTCATTGGGAAAATGGTGTTAATTTAACTGTGTAACATAAAACGTGTTATTGCATGACTCTCTGGCATGCTGGATTCTGATTGGTCAGTCTCATAGTTTAGACTATAGAGTTAAACAAAGTTTTGTCAACACGTCTTCTAGCTGTTAGCATCACAGTGTGTTTCCTCTCTGGCATGTTAATAACTGCGACTGGATCGAGGTATCTGTCAATTCCCATTTGACACCGAGTAATTGTTGAGTTATTAAATTCATAAATGTCTATAGGAATCTGAGGTTTCTCGAGAGATAAAAGCAGCAGAGAGAGAGAGTTTCACCTGTCAGCGAATGCGCTCATCACCGCCGCCGCAGGAAATGAGATCAGTGCCGCCTCCTGACAGCAGCATTTTAAAAACACAGACATGCCATCATTACATTCCCCTCCGATACATGACTGCAGAAATACTGCCTTCATCACCCGCTGTTTACATGTTCACTGCTGGACAACCTGAGCTGCACAGTGTACACCTTCAACTTATCGATCTGAAGATGGAAATATGAAACTTTTCTAACATATATTTTTAGTGCATCAATTTTAATTAGTTTCTAATTTTCTTTTAATAATATTAATTAGTTAATTAATTATTAATTAGTATTATTATTTTAATTTTAATATTAGTATCAATATTCATATTATTACAGCAATTATCAATGCAAACATTTATAATTGTCACGGTTGTGTGTGGAAACACAAGATGAGCGGAGACGAAGGTTACAACGGGAATGAGAGATTTAATGGAACTTAAGATGAGGAGGTACACAGACAGGGTAACATCAACAATAACCGACAGCTTGAACTCAAAAGGACAGCAACTGATATAGTGGGGATAACGAGAGGCAGACAGGTGAACACAATGAAGGTGATTAACTCATAATGGGAAAATGGCAGAAACTAGGTCACACATGGGGAATGAAAACACAAATAAAAGTCCAGGGGCGTGACATTTCGCCCCCCTCCCGGAAGGCGCGTCCCCGCGCCGTAGAAGGGGAAGGAGAAGGGGAGTGGTGAAAGGCTGGCAGGAAGGCAGGCAATACCGGAGGAGGTTCAGGCGGAGGACGGACACCCGGGAGGAGGACGACTACCAGATTCCAGGGCGGGTCAGAAGGAGGGAGGAGCCAGGACGGAGGAAGGAGGGAACCGGAGCAGGAGGAGCCCGGCAGGACCCAGGCCACAGCCGTGAAGACGGCCCAGGGTGGAGCCGACGGAGGGAGGAGCCATGGAGGAGGAATGGCCGCCGACTCCATGGGGCCGACCGATGGCGGCAGAGCAGGTGGATGAGGAGCCCGAGCCGGAGCCGGAGAGCAGATGAGTCCGGGCGAAGCCGAGGATCCGGAGGGCCAAGGTGGAGCCGAGGGCTCCGGCGACCGAGGTGGAGGCGGAGATCCGGAGGCACGCGGCGGAGCCGGAGCGACTGAGGACCAAGGTGGAGCTGGAGGGAGGGAGGAGCCCAACGGAGCCGGTGGGACGGAGCGACGAGGCACAGCCGGAGGAGTGGAGTCCTGAGGCGATGGCGGGATGACGACCGACCAAGGCGGAGCCGGAGGGACGAAGGAGCCCGGTGGAGCTGGTGGGCCGACGGGCGACGGTGGAGATGAGGGAGCTAGGAGCTGAGGTGGAGCCGACGGGTCGGAGGGCCGAGGTGGAGTCCAGGATTCAGAGGCTGGAGGCGAAGACGAGGGATCCCCCAGCCACGACGCCGATGGAGACAGGCAGACCCGCGGCGATCCCACCGCACAGATGGTGGGCTGAGGGTGAGCAGAGGGGCTGCCAGGATGCAGCGGTGGCGGGGCTGAGGTAGCTGGGATGATAGGAGAAGGCAGGAGCGGGTGGGAGGGTGGGCATTTTTGAGCCTCCGGGCTAATCCTTATGGAGTACTTTCGAGGAGCCGGCACTGGAGGGCGCTTTGCAGGTACAGACTCTGGGCGGCGCTCTTGCAGCGCGGATTCAAAGGGGCGCTCTTGCAGCGCGGATTCAGGGAGGTGCCTTCTTGGTGCAGGCACTGGGCGGCGCTCTTGTAGCGCGGGCTCTAGGGGGCACTCGGGAGGCTCTGAGCTGGACGGGACCAGCGGAGGCAAAGGTGGGCTGGACGGGACCAGCGGAGGCAAAGGTGGGCTGGACGGGACCAGCGGAGGCAAAGGTGGGCTGGACGGGACCAGCGGAGGCAATTCCGGGTAGTTAGAGACTTCAGATGACGGCGTGAGCATGGAAGGCATGTCTGCATGGATTTCCCAATTTACTAAGTCCTCAGAGTCCTGTGACTGCTCACCCTCAGCGGCGGTGCAGTGGGCGGGGCTTCCTTCAGCACCCCCACGCTCCACTGTAACTTCCACTGTCGCTTGCGATGTAGCCGGCTCTCGCACCTGGTCGGACGGTCCATGTGGCTCTGGCTCCGGGGCAATCTCCAGCTCAGTCGCTCCTCTTCGCGATGGCTCGTAGGTTGCTCTGGGCTCTGGCTCTCCGTCCGCGGTGGGCTCGGGCTGACGCTCTGCGGCTCGGGGTGATGGTGGGCTGGGCTCTGGGTCAGGAGTGGGACTGGTGTCATTCTCCTCGTAGTCCACGGTCAGTGGGGATCCACAAGACACCAGCACCCACTCCACAAAGGTGGCAAAATCTCCCCGAGGACCATCCCCGGACAACCGCGCTCTGCACCCGTCGTTTAGGCTCGTCCGGTAGAACGTGCAGAGGCAGTAGTCCGGGTAGTGGGTGTAATTGGAGATTTCCACAAATAGTCTCGTATGGTCCTCGAGGGAAAGGCTCCTCTGCTCCAGCATGAGGAGAAGGCAGGCAGGGTCATTCATAACAAAATAGAAAATAAAAACTGATGGAAAAACGGAAACAAAACGAGGGGAAACACGCAGCTAGACTTCACTTTTGTTTTAGGTCGGTTATTCTGTCACGGTTGTGTGTGGAAACACAAGATGAGCGGAGACGAAGGTTACAACGGGAATGAGAGATTTAATGGAACTTAAGATGAGGAGGTACACAGACAGGGTAACATCAACAATAACCGACAGCTTGAACTCAAAAGGACAGCAACTGATATAGTGGGGATAACGAGAGGCAGACAGGTGAACACAATGAAGGTGATTAACTCATAATGGGAAAATGGCAGAAACTAGGTCACACATGGGGAATGAAAACACAAATAAAAGTCCAGGGGCGTGACAATAATACTGTTAATATCAATATTAATAAGTAATTATTTTATTAATGTTATTTTTATTCATATTAATAGCAATATTAGTATTAATACAGTAACTATTAATAACAGTTGTTATATTGATAAAATACTGATTATTATTAAATATTTGTATTGCTATTAATATAATGAAATTATATTAATATTGGTATTTTTTAAAATAATATTCATATTGGTATTAACATTTGTTAATATTAATAGAAATGTTATTATTTATATTAGTGTTGATGCAGTAATAGCAGTAATGCAGTAATTTTATTAAAATATCACATTTATTAAATGTAACAATTTTTAATTGAATTTAATACATTTTGTTATTTTTATTAAAATCTTATTTAATATTTGAATATTTCATTGACAGCATTAATACAATAACAATTTGTAACATTAGTGATGTTGGTATTAATATTAGTTTATGATAATGTTTTAACACTTCATCAATATTAATAGCAATATTAGTATTACTGCTATTATTACAGTAACAGTTATTATTAATATGTATTAGTATCAGTTTATCGTCGGTGTTAATGACATCAGTGTTGATATTGATCAACTCCTTATTTATGTATTTATATTGTTTTTATTATGCAATATTAGAATTAATACAGTAACAATGTCAATAGTGATTTTATTAATATTGTAATAAAATGTATAATATTTCTGTTAATAGCAAATTAATGGATGGTTAGTTGATGCTAATTGATTGGTTGATTAGATTTTATTGTCCATTAATTGGTTTATGACCGCTTTGTTGGTGATTTGATTGATTGATTGTTTGATTATTATATGAATGGGTTTTTTTTGTTTGTTTTTTTGCTGATAAATCAAAGAATCAATGCATTTGATTGACAGCTTACCTTAGTGCAGATACAAATCCTGATTATACTGAGCAAGCGCTGATGAAAACATTGTGTTTGAATATGATTTCATGAATGTCAGACCTCTCTGATCTCTGAAGAGCTTTGGGGAAATATTTCTATTAGCGCTGAATCATAAGGCAGGTATGTGCAGTGCTGCTGGAGAAGTGGCTCTCATCCACCCATTGTTTGCTAATTAGTCGTTTGGCAGCGTCTCTTTGTGTGTATTTTTGAGTCTGCGGTTCATCTGTCCCTCAGCGAGCAGGTGTGCGTTAATCTCGCGCTGAGCCTCGTTCTCTAATGGTTTGCTGTGATTTCAGCAGCGTTTAGTCATTGACTGCACTTAATCTGCCGCTAAGAGTCGTCCCGCCGGACTCATTCCTGCACAAACCAGTCAAAGTCTTGAGCTAACAAACCCGTACGCTGACTGACGTCTTCATGGCCTGCTCATTCACAGCTCACTTTAATCCAGTTCACCTCTGTCTGAGAACAGGCCTCTCAGAGGAGCATTTGAGCGCTCAGAGTTTGCTCAGTCATGGCTCAGATGATTGAATGGTTCTCCGTTAAATTGCATTTACAGTACGGATCACCTTACAAGCCTCAGATGTTGCTCATGGGTTAATTTAAACGTTTAAAAAAACAGTTTAAATTTACAAATGTAACAAATATTTAAATGTTATTTTTGTAAGTTTTCTCTGTATTCTTTAATTAATTTATTTATATAATTATATATGTGACCCTGGACCACAAAACCAGTCTTAAGTGTCAATTTTTCGAAATTGAGATTTCTACATAATCTGAAAGCTGAATAAATAATCCTTCCATTGATGTATGGTTTGTTAAGATCGGACAATATTTGGCCGAGATACAACTATTTCAAAATCTGGAATCTGAGGGTGCAAAAAAATCTAAATATTGAGAAAATTGCCTTTAAAGTTGTCCGAATGAATTCTTAGCAATGCATATTACTAATCAAAAATTAAGTTTTGATATATTTACAGTAGTACATTTACAAAATATCTTCATGGAACATGATCTTTACTTAATATACTAATGATATTTGGCATAAAAGAAAAATCTATAATTTTGACCCATACAGTGTATTTTGGGCTATTGCTACAAATATACCCCAGCGACTTAAGACCAGGGTCTTAAGTTCCAGGGTCACATATATGTTTTTATTATTTTATACTGTATATGAAAACAAAATAAAGCATTAAAATTAGAATTTTATTAAAAACATTTTCAGGTTCTATTTCAGTTATTTCATTTACAGTATATGCCTAAGTATCAGCTCTTCAGATGTTGCTTAGGTGTTAATAAAATAAAATAAATATTAAAATGTTATTTCTTATTTTATGTTTTATTTTTATTTTATTTTGTGTTATTTGTATTTTTATTTTATTTATAAAAACTTACTTATGTAAAATAATGATTAAAATGAGAAATAAAAAATAAAATAGAAAATAATAAAACGAGAGTGTTGTTAAAATTGTGATAATACAGTGCTCAGAAATTTTAATGTTTTTATCTAAGTTATAATTTATTTATAGTAAGTATCAACTTCATATTAGATGATGCTCAGGTGTTAAATAATAAATTTAATAAAACAAATAATTACATTTTTAATTTTATTTTCACTTTTTTGTTTTATATTTTATATTACATATATATTCAAAAGAGAAAGCAAAAACAAAATAATAAAAAATAATTATATTAAATATTTGCTCATTCATTGTTTACACAGCACAACATCTACACAACATCACATATATATATATATATATATATTTTTTTTTTTTAATTTCATTTAAATTTTATATATTTTATATAACACAGAGATTATATTTTTCAATTAATAAAAATTAGAATAAATATACACACAGTAACTAGTCATCATCCAGTAAGAATCTAGAACTGTAAAATGAATGTGGAGCAGCTCAGATCATCTGATGAGAAATATTTCAGTTCACATTGATTCTTCTGATTGCAGATTTCATTATCTTGTCTAATCTGAGCACAGTTTGAGATGTTACTGAGATCTCTTCTGAAACTCTAGAGCTGCAGTCTTTCTGAGAAGAATCATCTGAGAAACAGACAGAAGTCTTCATTTGTTCTGTTTGATTGAGGTTTGGTTGAGATCTCATTTGTGATGTTTTTTCCTGTTGGTGTCCAAGATCTGGCTCTGGAGCAGGGGTTTGTGGGTAAACAGCGACGGGAGGATTTATCTGTGGTTCTTGCAGTCACTGACGCGCAGCGTGATCAATAGTGTATGCTGTGACCGTATGTGTGTGTGTGTGTGTGTGTGTGAATCGGCTGAAGAAACGAGGAGGAAAAGACAATTACCTGCCAATGCGCCACTGGAGACACATCCTTTACGCAGACGACCTTCACCTGACAGTCATGTGACCTCTCTGTCTTCATAACGCTTGTGTTCGTTTCTCACTCTCACTGTTTAGTTTTGCTCCTCTCATCCACAAGTTATATATCTGAGTAAGTTTTGTGCAGGCTTCTTTTTTTATTCCTGACACTGTTTTCTTGCCATGTGTGTGTGTGTCAGATGCTGTGTGTTACACACACGACTGAAGCGCCGGCATACAGTCACACGCTACCGCCCGTTATTAACTCCTGCTTTCTCTTATATAAATCTTATGAATCTTATTGTCTACTCACATCGATGTTGACATTTGTCATGAGGAGAACATACCAAATCTCACCACTTCTTTCACATTTACAGGGCTGGTTGTGGGAGAAAGGATGTATTTGTATGTAAAGAATGTTTTTTTTCTAAGGTCTGTGAATTTACTGTGAACCTGTGAAAGTTCTTTGTATTTAATATTATAATTGATTTACATTTTTTTCAATGTGTGGTGCGGCTGACACAGAAGAGCGTACGCAGTTTGCATTCTCCAAAATGGCGCTACGGTGATGCACAGGAGACAAATTGTTGAATAAAGTCGTTATTTTTGTTTTCTTTGCATATAAAAAGTATTCTCGTAGCTTCATAAAGTTACGGTTGAACCACTGATGGCAGATGGACTATTCTGGCGATGTCTTTCATACTTTTCTGTGCCTTGACAGTGTAATTTACTTGGCAGTCAATGGGACAGTCACAAGCCTCCTGGTTTTCATCCAAAATATATTAAATTGTGTTCCAAAGACGAACAAAGCTTTTACGGGTTTGGAACGACATGGGGGTAAGTGATTAATGACAAAATTTTCATTTTGGGGTGGAGTAACACTTTAAGTCACCTGTCTGTCCATATGAACATCTCTGTTTTAAACATATCTGTAGATGTGTCTGTCCTGTAAGAGATACGTGTCTGTTATAAAGGTAGCTGTCAGTAAATGGACTCTGTCTGGAAGCTCATTCGTGACGTCAGAGCTCTTTCCAGCCTGATCAAGCTTGAGTGCTAATCGCTGTTCAGAGTGAGAGTCGACTGCAGATCATAAGAGTGGAAACATGAAGAGTCAAAAAAGAGACTGATACCAGCTGATAGATAGATAGATAGATAGATAGATAGATAGATAGATAGATAGATAGATAGATAGATTTCCGTCCATTGTCCATCTGAAAACTGAATAAATAAGCTTTCTATTGATGTATGGTTTGTTAGGATATGACAATATTTGGCCGAGATACAACTATTTGATAATCTGGAATCTAAGGGTGCAAAAAAATCTAAATATTGAGAAAATCACCTTTAAAGTGTTAGTTCACCCAAAAATGAATATTAGCCCATGTTTTACTCACCCCTAAGGCATCCTAGGTGTATATGACTTTCTTCTTTCAGACGAGTCCAACCAGAGTTATATTAAAAATTATCCTTGCTCTTCCAAGCTTTAGAATGGGAGTTGGCGGGTGTTTTTTATTTATTTATTTATTTTATTTTTTTCAACAGTCCAAAAGTAGTAAAAATAAAGCATGCACATCTATAATAAAACGTGCCTCATACAGCTCCGGGGGGTGAATAAAGGCGTCCTGTAGTGAATCGATGCGTTTTTGTAAGAAAAATATCTATGTTTTAAGCTATGAGACTTGCATGCTTTCTCATGTCGTGACCCTTTAAAACTTCAAAGTAATTGTGTTGCTTGTAGCGGTTTAAAAGCAGTTAACCTTAACCTTAACCTTAACCTTAACTCAGTAAAGAGCAGTAAGTGATTTTCTCCCATTTAACTGCTTGGATTAACATTAAGGACACTGACAGCAGCTAGGAAATTGGGTGCGGTCACTTTAAGAGACAATGCATCCAATATAATGATACACATCCAACTATTTAAGTTAACATAACCAACAGTTTTTTTTCGAGGATACCCAACAAGATGGGTATTTCAACATAATTTTGTATGAGAATGAGAGAGAGAATGAGAATGAGCTTTATTGCCAGGTATGTTTACACATACGAGGAATTTGTTTTCGTGACAGAAGCTCCACAGTGCAACAGAATGACAGCGACAGGACGGGACACAGATAATAAAAAGAATAATATACAAATATGCAAAATAGACAATGTACAAAATAGCAAAAACACAATATATAATATAGACAATTATGTATGTACAGGTATGATATGTGCAAATTTGAAGTATGTGTGTTATATAAATAGGTGTATAAATAGTGTTGTGTGTTCCACGTTTATTGTCAAGTGTTCATGAAATGGATTGCCTGAGGGAAGAAACTGTTCCTGTGCCTGGCCAGAGCTCTGTAGCATCGACCAGACGGCAGCAGTTCAGAGGGAGTGTGCTGGATGTGAGGGTCCAGAGTGATTTTGTCAGCCCTTTTGCTCACTCTGGATGAGTACAGTTCTTGGAGAGAGGGGAGGGTTGTACCAATGATTCGCTCAGTAGTCCGGACCACCCTCTGTAGTCTTCTGAGGTCAGATTTGGTAGCTGAGCTGAACCAGACAGTTATTGAAGTGCAGAGGACAGATTCAATGATGGTGGAGTAGAACTGTTTCAGCAGCTCCTGTGGCAGGTTGAACTTCCTCAGCTGGCGAAGGAAGTACAACTTCTGCTGGGCCTTTTTCACAATGAACTCAATGTGATTGTCCCGCTTCAGGTCCTGAGGTATGCATTTGTCGGTTCAAAAGCAAGAAGAAGCAAAACTCAATTCGTTGTTCAAGGGCTTGAGACACGGCTCTCTATGTGTGCTGTGTGCACAGAACACAGTTTGCAGGTGCTGAATTAAGCTTTTCTCGTCTTTTTGTGTTTGTATGTTTAAACTGGTGAGGTTTATTTGTTTGTTCAGGCGCAGGAGGATGTGAGGGAAGGAGAGCTCGTTTCGGTGTCTGCGTGTTGTCTGTGAGACACTGCTCTATGTGTGCGCACCGAACACAGCGTGTAGGTACTAAGCTGAGTTCTTTCGCATCTTGTGCTTGAATGCTTTAAACTCTCTTGAATGTTTAAATCGGTACGGCTTAAAAAACACATGCAATTGATAAGCTTTTGTGACGACATGCAACATTGGCCTGCCAACTGTACCGAGTGTCTTTTCTGGCTGGCCTCGGCCATAGACATGGACCCCTACAATCATATAATTTCACCCCACTAGTGAAGGCCCTGAGTGTAACTACTACAAATTGTGTCACTTGTAGCAGTTTAAAAGCAGTTTAGCTTCAGCAGCACTCACAGATAGTGAGACAGATAGAAAGAGAGAGTGAGAGACAAGAAGAGGAAAACCCACAAGGCTTTCCTCGGCTGACACTGTGGAAATGATGCATCACAGTTTTCTCACACCTTATGCTGCACTGAATCTGTTGTCTTATTCACAAGCGCCAGCCCACAGTCAGATCAGAAACACGCAGCGGGACTCCAGAGAGACAGATGGGCGGTTTCCTCTGACAGCATCTCAGCAGGCCGACACATCCGAGCATAAAGATCACATCTGAAGCCCGAGCCCCGTCATGACGCGGGAAACACTGGCGCGCCTCAGCGTTTATGCGGCATATTGCTGGGTAATTTCCTGAAAGACGCAAACCTCGCGGGGGAAGAGAGTCGCGGCACCTCCTGAACTCCTCTAATGCAGCGCGCCATCCCACAACGCATCGCGTTCGCCTTTTGGAGGGAAAATGGATTGAGCCTGAAGGGGAATGTGACCTAGCTCAGATATCATCGGCGCATCTCAGCAGTGGGAAGATTGCATCTGTGTCTGAACCACTCGCACCGCATAAAAGTATCTGGCAAGGAGAGAATGAGATACTCCTTCACGTTTACTCATCGTCATGTCAGCCCAAACCTGACATGTTTCCTCTTTGGACTATAAAGACTGTATGCAACAAAAATGGATGGTGATGAGCCCTGAAACAGACTAAATAAGTATCATAAAGTAGTCTCCGTATCTTGTATTACGAGCCTTTGAATCAGGGTTATTATAGTTAAACTGAAACAAAAACCATAAACAAATTACTTGAAAGAAAATAAAACAAAAATATAAAATACATAAAACATAACTGTCCGAGTCGCATTTATCTTTTTCATTTAGTGTAACTTTATTTTCTATGTATTTAAATAACTAAAATTATTATTTTTTTATTAAAACAGTAAAAAAGTACAATTTACTAAAACAACCAAATTAATTATATATATTAGGGGTGTCAACGTTAACGCGTTAACGCATGCGATTAATAAAGAAAAATTAATCTTAAATATTAATTAAAAGTTTTTTTTTTTTACGCAGATTAATCGTTGGATAAGGTTTGACCCCAACTTCTGCCCGTCATCACAGCGTGGAAGGTTATCTATCATTGACTACGTTTACATGGACATCAATAATCTAATTATTTACTTTATTCTGAATAAGACAATATTATGATTAAGGTGTTTACATGAGTTACTTTTAGAATAATCCTTTCATGTCCCCGTTTTACATGTTAAAGTACATAGATCGATTAATGGCATGCGTCATTACGTCACCACGCGATGCTATCCGACGTCTCCTCCAGAATTTCACGTGTAAACATGATGCCATACACAGTTTTGGGTATTTCATTTTTAATTTTATGAACGCTTCAAGTGCAGTTAATTATTTGTAAGTGCATACAGACGACGGCGGTGTTGAAGCTCTTTTATTTGCCGTCAAATGGTTGACCGCTGCCGTGTGTGTATCCTGTCGCAAACTGCAGCGAAAAGTCCTACACGAAAGGTGTAATTGTGTGACGAGGGTACAGCGAACCAGTGTTGCCAGGGTAACGGCACAAGTGGTTTATTTTGAAAATACAGTCCTGGGAAAAAATTTACAGAGCCGTGGTTTGCGTTTTTTTGGGCTACTTTTGTAATGTACCGCGGCCACCCAAAGTGTATATAGACAAATAAAAATAGATCCTTTTACTAATGTGTATTATACTTGGAATGTATCCCTGGCAACTTAAGAACTGAGAGGCGGTTGTAACATCACAAACAACATGAGTTTCAGCAGAGCAGCAGAAATAAACATGACAACAGCCACTATAGATTATATAAGATAATAGTTTGAAGTGAGTTCTGAGTAAAAGTGTACTATTAATCTCATAAATTGTCTTATGTAAATGATGCTAATGTTAGCTCTAATGCAGCTGCAGAACAGGTCCAATTCTTCTTCATAATGCATTTTGTCATAATTCTACATGTACGGTTGCAAGAAATGTTTTGTTGTATTTATTTAGAAATACTTTTTGATTATGGTTGGGTAAATGTATACTGGGATTGAAGCGATGTGGCTTGGTAAACATTTTATTGCCGGTTTAAAGGCTGATAATTGCTGAATAAAAGCAAAATAATAATAAGGATTATGTCTCATACCTGGCAGAAGTGTGAAAGGTTCTGTTTCCTTAAACTAGTTTGTCATGCATTTCTTTTTCAACACATTTACAGGTAAATCCTAGTATTCTAAATTAAGTAATGTCAATTTTTTAATCGATTGACAGCACTAATACATACATATATATATATATATATATATATATATATATATATATATATATATAAAAAGAAAATAAATGAAAATGACAAACATTTCTAATAATGCTAGAAACATGCTAGAAATGTGGTAAATCATCATTAGAAGCATGCTATCTGGCTAATTAACGTTAGCAATATGCTAAATTCGAGAACTAGAATTAAAATGAAAACAGAAAATGTAAAAATGGAAACAAATTCAAAATATGAATAAAAACTATAATAGTTGCTCAATAGTAAACTGACACTGATTTGAATAAAGCGCACAGTTCATCGTACAGGTTTCGAGTTACATGAGGGTGAGTAGATGATGAGACAATTTCATTTTGGGGTGCACTGTTGCTTTAAATATCTCATTGAGCATTTGAAAGCTTTGTATCTCTGTTTCTCCCTATAGTTTATGATTGCTCTTGCAATCTCTTTGACATTCCCATCAAAATATGACTTCGAGGTGATTTCATTCGTCGTATGTGTGTGCTTGTTTCATGAGGAGGCCGCTTTGTCATTCCGCGACCTTCTGGTATAATGAAGAGAAAACAGGAGGATCTTTGCCTGCTTTGGCCACGGCGATATTGAGAATGAGTTTCATGAGATCTCAGTCAAGGCCTGCGGTGACCGAACACAATCACCTCCGCTGACTGACCCTGGACCAGCTCGTGATTTACTGCACCAGTCGTTGCGCTGCGTTATTGAGGAACCAGGGGGATTATGGGATGTTAACGGTGGGCCGAACACCTTCAGAGCGGGACAGTAAAGGGCACAGCAGGAGCCTTGAGCGCTTTCTTCATGTTCGGCACTTTTTCTGTCTGCTTTGTGTTGTTGATTGCTCAGCTTGAACAGTGCATCTCATTTTCATACTGTATTATTTCCTGCTGGCAGCAGCTGTTTACCACAGTAACAACTCCAGATGAAAAGATGCCAAAAACGGAAAGAGTTGTTCGCTTCGCTCATGTTTTCATCTCTTTGATCAGTGCAATAATCAGACAAACTCCCCTAAAACACCCACAAAATAATGTTTTGTGAAGTAGTACATATTATTAACATTAAAAACGCTGTTATTGAATATGTTTAGTAATATGAATTATACTATTTTAATGGTGGTATTTAGTGTAATTTGTCTTTTTAAATGCTGTTAGACTAATTTATATCCTAATTTTTTTCAGCCAACAGAATATAGAAAAAAATATAGAAATTAATTGAAAATATTATAACATTATAAAAAAAAAAATCAATATTATGCTGTCTAAATTCCTACAAAATACATTTTAAAAACAACAATCACAAGATGTATTTAAGTAAATGTGGCAATATATTTATACAAACCCAATCTCACGACAATATTTGACAAGGTGGCTGCTTCGTCTGAATTTGTACAACCTCACTTGTGCAACCATACTCCTACAAATTCATATGATTTGTGAAAAATCTTATGTATTTTACAAGGTGGCAAATTCATAGGAGTTTGTACGAAGGACCACCTCACCCCGCCCCTAAACTGAACAGTCACAGAAATCATACAAAATCGTGAGGTTATGAGTGAGGTCGTACGAACTTGTACAAATTAGCTACCTCATAAAATATGTACGAATCGGCTGTGAGATAGTGTTGATTTATGTTACTTATTCTAAACAATTAACATTTTGAGCAACATTGAAATAAATAACATTCATTTAGACTTTATTTATTTACACTTTCTGGTCACAATCCAGATCAGAGTCATAACTCTGAGATTTGTTTTGTGTTTTGCCTTTGAAATGAGAAAATTGTACAATTTATTATTAGCAATTACTCAGTAGCAGTTTAGTTCCTCAGTTATTCCTTATTGGGGTCATGATTTTTATTTTTATGTATTTTTGCATGCGTATTTTTGTTCACCAAAACTGCATTTATTCGACCAAAAATATGCTACAGTAAAAGCAGCAATACTGTTAAATATTTTTACTATTTAAAATAACTGTTTTCTGTTTGAATATACTGTAAAATGCAGTTTATTCCTGAGATGCAAAGCTGAATTTTCAGCATCATTACTCCAGTCTTAAGTGATCCTTCAGAAATCATTCTGATCCGAGTTTGTAAAACCTTTCACACTAGCCAAATCAACCTAAGTTCGCTCAGAAGAGCACCTTTTCTTTCTAGTAAAACATTAGGCTATGTGTAAAAATAGCATTGCATTCTATTGTTGACTTGGTTTGGATGAAAGAAACAATGCTGCGCTTCTCTCAGATGTAATACACTTATATTCAGTGTCTACTAAAACAAAGATGAACTGCTCGCCGCGCCTTTCACGAGCACAAACCAGTGAGACTCCGCAAGGGTCACAAAGGTAAGTGTATGCGTTACGTCTTTATTTAGCGGGAAAACCACAAAACAGCGGTTTAAATCAGATGCGGTGCGCGCGGCGCGCTTCGTGTGGAGTTTTTGAACTCTTTGAGCGTTTGATAACTCAACGGAATGTTTTATCAAAACCGCGGCTCATCAGGAGGAGAAGCGAGTCGCGTCGACGCTCTTTGATGTGCTGCGTATCGTGACAACACTGTACTGGGACGTGGGCGACGTAAATAATTGATCAGAAACACAGAGAGCTTTAATGGCGGCGCGTTCGCCGCGCGAAGAGTCGTCCTGAGAGAGTGTGCAGTCTGATGCCGCGCGGTTTGATCTCAGACGCAGTGAGCGGAGAAATCTTCGTTAGGTAGAGTTTTGAGCTGTTTGTTTATGATAGGATGGTGAAATCGGGTTAAGGGTCATTTGAACACTTCAGAAGTGCCTCAGAATCGAGCATGTGTATAAATAACAATCCCACCCGAGATTTCGCCAGTGACTAACCTAAAGCAGCAACGAATTTCAGCAGCTCAGCTGTTTTCTAACTGTCTGACTTTAGCACTAACAAGCTACTTTTGTAATAAAAAGCTATGTTTTTGTATTGGGCTTCTCTCACTTTTTGACTACTGTCAAGAAGTGTGGGGATGTCTGACTATTCATGTTTCATTTGAATGAATCTGTCCTTTTTGAAGCAAAATTAATGATTAGAAAATGAGAATGTAAATGTGAATGTAAGCCTATCAGAATTGGGAGAGGCCTCCTGTCAATCATCTTGCATATTTGGCTTTGCTGACCTCTGATTGGATGGTGTGTCCATAGGGGGCGTGTTTTTGTTTTTGTTTTTTTAAATATACACGTTTTTCCAAAAAAAAAATATTTTTATTTTTTTAATACTTTTATTTAACAAAAACTGAAACTGATTGCATAATTTGATGTTTGGGCATTTTAATGTTTTATTAATTTTCATTTAACTCCACTGAAATGAATTGAAGGACTTTGTCATGAGTTTTGATTTGTTCAGCTTGCTGAACGAAATTTAAAGATCGAGTCAGTAACACGATACAATCCTCCCATGACTACTGCAGATGGTTCTAAGTACCAAATTTCTATATATTTTGCAGTATACATTATAAAGCATGTACTGTGCAGTGCACTCGCATCCTCTGGTTCGATCAGGTTTCTCTCTCTGACAGAAATCATTGAGTATGTTTACATGGACAACAGTTTTAACACGATTAAGACAATACTCTTGATTAAGAATCTATCATGTAAACAGCGATTTTTGATTACCTTAATCAGGCTAAAGTCATACTCGAATTAAACACAAATCGAATTAAGACATATGGCGTATTCCTTTTTTAGTCGCATTATTGAAGTGCAGTATAGACATGTAGCCTACACACCTTAATCACACCATTAGCGTCATGTAGGACTTTTCCCCGCATTTTGTGACAGGATACACACAGCAACGGTCAACCGTTTGACGGCAAATAAAAGAGCATGGCTTCAACAATGCTGTCATCTGTATAGCATGAAAAATAATTAACTGCACTTGAAACTTCCTTAAATTTAAAAATGAAACACCCAAAACTGCATATGGCATCATAACGAAGACGAGCTTTATGCTTATACATGAAATTCTGGAGGGGACGTTGGATGGCGTCACGTGGGGACGTAATGACTTATAATCGATCTATGCACTATAACATGTAAAATGTGAACATGAATGAAATATTCTAAAAGCAACTCATGTAAACAACTTAATCATAATATTGTCTTATTTAGAATAAGGTAAATAATTAGATTACTGATGTCCATGTAAACGTAGTCATTGTCAGAGTCATGTTTATAAACTAGTCTTTGTGTTAAGCAGGTGTGGAGCAGATGTTGAGGTGTCTGATTTCTAGTATGCGTGCTGTAAGTTCGGGACCTTCATACTCGAGTGTTTGGAGGTTGTGCGAGGAGTGAGAGGCCTTCAGCGCGTCTACGAGTCTGAGACGACTCATTAGGATTATAAATAGTGTGTGTCACATCTGTCATCGTTTCAATCATGACTTAATGGGGTGAAACCCGGAGAAGGGCGTCGCTGACAAACACACACCGACATCATCTGAAGAAAGATCCATCAGGAGGTAAACAACAGCAGAAGCACACGTCAGTCAGAAAGACAAAATATTCTTATAAAAGCACAACAGAATCAGCAGGAAGGCTCTCGAGCTGTTCACAGAGATGGAACCGCCATCATTGAGACTCTGTTATCTGACCCAGACGTCTTTAATTGGTGGGTGTAGTGAGATTAAACTGAAGCGTGTGCTGTTGACCTCGCACAATCACTGCTGATCTTCTGTCATCTCAAGCGATTTTGAGGTTTTGATGGCAGTGAATTACAGTTGCCTAGTTTCTTCACACTGAGCATGTGCAGTGTTGTTTTAGTATTATTTATTTACCATTACATATTATTATTATTATTATTTTGAATTAGGTTTTATTTTTATGTTTTCAGTTTTTATTCAAATTTTAATTTTTTAGAATTTTTTATTTTGTTTTGTCATTTATTTTTTTTAAAACATTGTTTTAAATATTACTTTTTTTTCAATTTTAGTGCTTTTTTTTATTATTATTTCTTGTTCCAGTAATTTTAGTGTTGCTAAGGCAACAATTCTTTTTATTTAAAGTTTTTCCATATGAAATTTAGATTTTATTTTAGATATTAATTCATTTAACAAATTTTTTTTAATAGTATTATTTTTATAATGTTATAGTTATTATTTATATTTTTAATTTTCTATTAGCTTTTTATTAGCTATTTAGTTTTTTTTGTTGTTTTTCAGTGTTATTTATTTATTTTTTCCAGTTAGTAATTTTAGTGCTTCAGCTTAAACTTATTTAAGTAAGTTGCCAAGACATCATTTCTTATTTTCGTTTAATTTAAGTTTTTCATCTAATATTAGCTATAATTCTAATGCACAAAAAAGTGAACTTAAAGGGTTACTCCACCCCAAAATGAAAATTTTGTCATAAGTCACTTACCCCCATGCCGTTCCAAACCCGTAAAATTTTGTTCGTCTTCGGAACACAATTTAAGATATTTTGGATGAAAACCGGGAGGCTTGTGACATTGATTGCCAAACAATTTGCACTGTCAAGGCCCAGAAAAGTATGAAAGACATCGCCAGAATAGTCCATCTGCCATCAGTGGTTCAACCGTAACGTTATGAAGCTACGAGAATAGTTTTTGTACGCAAAAAAACCCCCCAAAATTATTCAACAATGTGTGTCCTCTGTGTCAGCGTAGCTCCATTTTGGAGAGCATCTGCTGGGTGCAAACTTCATACACTGTTCTGTGTCAGCCGCACCTCACGGATACGTCTTCTACATTTGTTTATGCTTTGATTTGAACAAAAACAGCCTATCCGTGTGGCGCGGCTGTTGAATAAAGTTATTTATTTATTTATTTTTTTGCGTACAAAAACTATTCTCGTAGCTTCATAACGTTACGGTTGAACCACTGATGGCAGATGAACTATTCTGACGATGTTTTTTTATACTTTTCTGGGCCTTGACAGTGTTAATTTTTTGGCAGTCAATGGGAGAGTCACAAGCCTTCTGGTTTTCATCCAAAATATCTTCAATTGTGTCCAAGACAAAAGATGCTTTAACGGGTTTGGAACAACATGGAGGTAAGTGATTGATGACAAAACTTTCATTTTCGGGTGGAGTAGCCCTTTAATTGTTTTAGTTAATGATGATAACCTTGGTTCAGACTCCTCTGGTCTTTAAACTCAGCTGTGGTTGAACAGTGATACATTTCCAAACTACAGCACAATGAGTGATGGTAGATCATGTTTATGAGTGTCAGTTTCATAGGTTCTTGCTGGGAAGCCACACCCACACTGAAATCTCATTGACCCAAACTCCTGCTCCTCGTAAGTGCATGTTTCCAATTGCCTGAAACTTGTTGCTAAATCATCACATTCGTCAGTTTGGATTTAGCTTTTAGTGAGGACAGAAAAATTAGGCAACCTGGATCAGATGTCAACGATAGCTTCAGTAAAATATTCAGTAAAAGTTTTATCAGATATTAAGCATGAGATCATCTGTGTTTGTGTATGTTTCTGGCCTATTTGGAATCATTGTGTGTGAACGAATGCATGTTTGGATCCTTATGTGTTTGTTTTCATTCCTGTTTTACAGATGTTAATGTCTCTTGAATTATTGATGAGGTTAAAACGCTCTTCGCATGACAATGTCTGACTTATGCAGATCAGAAGGGATAAAATCTCCATGACTTACATCTCTGATCCACACACACGCTGTCTGAATTTGATGACAGAAATGCATCATGAACAGCAGAAGTATTAGAGATGCTTTCAGAGCTGTACCTACTTTCATAGTTAAAGATCATAGTTAAAGATTTGGGGTGGTTTATATTATTTATTTACATCCGATCATTCACACATATAGTGTTTTTATTTATTTATTTATTTATTTATTTTCAGATCTCAAAATTGAGACTTTTTCATGCAATCCTTTCATGCTATTGCAAGAAAAAAGTTGTGATTACCTTTTTATGTTTTGTTCCATAATAGATAAAAACAAATAGAATTGCAAGTGGTAAACTTAGAATTCTGAGGGGGGGGGGACTGCGAGAGGTACGCTTAGAATTCTAAGAAAAAAAAAATTGCGAGATATAAGCTTAGAATTCTGAGAGAAAAAAAAAACAGAATTGTGAATGGTAAGCTTAGTATTCAGAGGAAAAAGTCAGAATTGCAAGATGTAAAAAAAAAAAACAAAAAAAAAAAAACAGAATTGCGAGAGGTGAACTTACAATTCTGAGAAAAAAAGAATTGTGAGACGTAAACTTAGAATTCTGAAAATTGTCCAAGAAGTACACTTAGAATTCTGAGAAAAAAACAAACAAACAAAAAAAAAAAAACTGAATTGCGAGGTGTACACTTAAATTTCTGAGGGGGGGGAAAGAAAAAAAAACGGAACTGCAAGAGGTAAACTTAGAATTCTGAGGAAAAAAATAGAATTGTGAGAGGTAAACTTCTGAGAAAAAACTGAAGTGCAAGTCACAAACTTAGAAAAAAAAATCAAAATTTGAGATGTAAAAATTCAGAATTCTGATTTTATGTCTCTGAATTGTGAGAGAGAAAAATCACAGATGCCTTTTTTATTTTTTATCCTGTGGCAGAAACGGGCTTTCATAGCAACAGTAAGTTCATTTGCATTTAAAGCGTTTGTCCAATGATAAACACCTGACAGCTCTTTTCATTCGGTTTCTCCACCCATCTGTGCTTTGGTCGCTCTGGAATTGGTGTTAAATCAGGATTTTGCAGTTTTTGTTGTTGCTGGTGCTGCAGAGGAGGGGAGGAACCTACAGCATGCATGGGCGGCAAAAAATTGCATAATCTGTGCTGTTTTTCTCTGCGTGTGTGTGTGTGTGTGTGTGTGTGTGTGTGTGTATATGTGTGTATATGTGGGTGTTTTCCTGGCCCAAAACATCATGGAGAGAGCAGCATGACTCCACCGGGGAGGAAAACCCGTCCCACACTCCTCTCTGCTCTTCTCCATCTCTCTATAATCTGTCTTTCTCTCCTCCATCACACGCCTCCCATGCTTTTGGGTCTTTAGTTTCAATTATTTCTTCTCTTAAACTACAGTCAAGCTGCATTTGAAATTTACTTAGCTACTCTACAAATTCGATATTTATTTTAATACACAATGCTAGTCAAAAGTTTGGAATAGTTAAATAAATAAAGTGAAATATTACTGCAATTTAATAGGACTGTTTTCTATGTAAATATTTTAAAATGTAATTAATTTCTGTGATTAACCTGAATTTTTAGCATCATTACTCCAGTCTTCAGTGTCACATGTTCCTTCAGAAATCATCCTAATTTGCTGCTCAAGAAACGTTTCTGATTATCATCAGTAATGATTTGTGTGGAAACCACATTATAATTAAAAATAGCACTTTTATTCAGCAAAGATTATATAAGTTGGCCAAAAGTGGGAAGAAATTCTTTTCTCTTTTTTTTTTTTACGGTTTCTGCAAAAATGTTAAGTAACAAAACTCTTGTCAACACTGATAATTTGAAGAGCAGAAATGCACATATGAAGTTGTATTTTAGTCATGTTCTTTCGAGTTTGCTGAACTCTAACCTGCAAATTTTGAAAATATTGAAACATTGAAAACACCAATACAGGAAAACACCAATACTAAAGGTCACGTATTGACTTATTGAATCATTTCAAAGACTACGACTACATTGTTGATTTTGCAGTGCTGTGGAAAATGGAGTAGATGGTATATTTTACCATTTTGAATGTGTTGTTGTTATTTATCATTTAATAATATGCATTAAAAACAGAAGCCCTAAACTTGATTTTGTTGCGAAGTCTAAAGTCGTTTTTAAATGCTTAAAGGTCTAGTGTGATCTCACCTTTAACTTTTAACAGATATATTTACACTAAATGCACATAAAAACAAGGCAAAAAATACTATAATTTATGTAACTGATGAAGAGCAGTAGTTCAGCTGGTTTCATAATACTGTAGAAATATATTTTGAATAACTCATTTATACATTTCTGTCTTAAATATAATATTTTGTCCATGAAATGTCATTTAAAAAAGTTGTTTTAGTATGATTCAGTGAATCTGTTTTTGAACTGACTCATTGAATCATCTGAATGAACTGATTCACTGAAATAATTCATGCTTTTAAATGTTATTTGAGAGAGTGGCAGTTTCAGTTTGCTTCACTGTAAATATTTTTCTATATTATTACTATACATAAAAAAGAGCGTTATGTGATGGAAACTTGTAAAAGTGGCTTTTTTTTTCTGGTGAAGCTTCATTATTATGAATCCAGTTGAACTGGTAAATGTAAGTTGGTAATATCACTAGGTTTAGTTAGTTCTCCTCATCTGAAAGAGCAGATGATGAGAGTGCGAGTGAAATAGAAGGAAGCGTTTCTTGAAAGACGGATAGAGGAGAGAGCATGAGAGAGGTCAAACTCACGCTATGTGCTCAGACCCCCCTAGAAAGAGCTTTTACTTGACTTTGCACCTTACCTGCGGGTTTCCTTCTCTCCGTCTCACACACACACACACCTCATCCTCTGACAAACACTCTGATGTTTAATTCATTTCTCCTCCACGCTGGAGGACATTTATAATAGCACAGGAAGAAAAGATGGGAAAGAGAACGAGAGGAACATTGTTGATGTGACTGTGGGAGGTTTAGCGGGGACACACACACCACAGCTTGAGTCTTTTCACATTAGAAATCAGGTCAGAATCAGGTGCGATTCTGTTTTCTGAAGTCAAGGAAAGTGTTGATCTGGAGTTCAGTTCATGTGGACTCCAGAATGAATTGCTAAATACCATTTTGAGTAATTTGTATATTAGATTATAATTTAGATAATTTTGTGAAAATTTTGTGAACTGCATTTCTCATTGCTACTTGTCTGTGTAGATATTAACTTCGCTGAGCAGCTTACTCTTTAACCTATTTGTATAATATATATAGCATTTTAATTTATAAATATCGCTCTGTCTCTATAATTGTCACGGTGCACACACACGAGGGAAGAGAGGAGACGAGCATGAACTCAAATACAGTCTTTAATCCAAATCAAACAGGGCAAGATAAGGTAGGGCAGACACGCAGGAACACCGGGAGTAACGAGTACACCAGGCGAAAAGGAACTGAACAGACATGAACTAAGTACACAGGATAATCAAACACACACCGCGGAACAAAATCATATTAACTAATCAAACTAAACAAGGACAGGAAAATAACCATATATGGACACAAGAGGGCGGGAAACAAACGACACAATTGCTGACATAACTCCCCCCTCCTGGAAGGCGCGTCCCGCGCCATAACAGTACCAGGTGCTCTGGACTAAACAGTAGGGGGTGCTCTGGACAAAACAGACAGTTCAGGGCGCCATGGCGGATCAGGGAGCACAGGAGGCCATGGCGGGTGGTTGGGGGAACTTACGGGCTCCGGGGCCCTCTGTGGGCAAAACACAGGAACAGGAAGCCCTCCGTGGGCTAGACACAGGAACAGAAAGCCTTCTCAGGGCTAAACACAGCTCACTCTGTGCTAGGCTCGGAATCTGAGGCCATTTACTGGGCATGACGGAAGCACAACAGCCCTCCTTGGGCTGGATGTGGAGTCAGGGGCCCTCACAGGGTAAACTCAGGAACCTCTTCCATCTCAGCAACAGGAGAGGCAGGCGGCTTGGGAATGGCCTCCGCGGCCATAACTAGAGGAGCCGCTTGCCCCTGACGAGTCTCCATGGACATGACCGACAAGACAAGGTAGGTTAAAACTGTTACACAACAAGATTTTAAAATGACTTGACTCTGGTCAGGGGCTGGAGCCTGCACTGGACTGGCACTGACACTGGGAATGGCAGTCCTGGCCGTGACTACGGAACTGGATGCTCTGGACAGCCGGCGGGCTTCAGGGAGCCACAGCCGGTTGGTGTAAGTGAGCGGCAGCCCGCAAACTTGATTATGGAGCGGCCGGCGAAAACAAACAGGAACAAACAAAAACTATCAAAAAATGGAAAACAAAACCGTGAAAAAGGGGTGCAGCTTACTTTCTGTTTGGTCTGGTCTTCTGTCACGGTGCACACACACGAGGGAAGAGAGGAGACGAGAATGAACTCAAATACAGTCTTTAATCCAAATCAAACAGGGCAAGATAAGGTAGGGCAGACACACAGGAACACCGGGAGTAACGAGTACACCAGGCGAAAAGGAACTGAACAGACAGGAACTAAGTACACAGGATAATCAAACACACACCGCTGAACAAAATCATATTAACTAATCAAACTAAACAAAGACAGGAAAATAACCATATATGGACACAAGAGGGCGGGAAACAACACAGGACACAAGGGCTGACAATAATCATGCATTCATTTATTAATATGCATTTTTATTTGTTAACTTATTTGTTCATATTTTTATTTGTATAATTTATATTAAATATTATAAGTAATATTATATGCATTTATTAATGTATATTTTATTTGTTAATATACGTATTTGTATAATTAATATGTATTATCTATTTGTTTTAGTAATTTTATTTATTGCTGATTTATTCTTATATATTCGTTTTGTATTTTTTTATTTATTCATAGATTTTAGCTATATATTTAAACATTTATTTGTTTAATATTTATGTTTTATTATATATAGAAAATTTATTATTTTTTATTCATGTACATTTTTGTAACCACATAAAAATCTGTTATTTTAATTATATTTCATTGTTATTAAATTATTATTCTTTATTATATAATTGTATTGATTTTATTTATTTATTTATTTTATTCATTTATGCTTATTGTATATTATTTGATCTATTATTCATTTTTATTTATTTATCTATTTCTACATTTTTGGTACTTTTGATACTTTAAAAGATTGTAATTCAGAGTTATTTGGTAATATTTAAAGAATCTGTCGTCGATAAACCCATATTTGTTCATTAGTAATCTGAATATTGGAACAGATTTGTCTCTCTATGAAGGTCCCTATGGTACTGGTCCTTTAGTTGGGAAAACATGGTTTTTGAAGTTATTTTCTAGCATAAATAGTTGGATCATGATTCTGTCGACCCCAAGCTTATGGGTTTGATTCCCAGGCATTGCATGAACTGATAAGGGTATATGTTAATATAAGTCATTTTGTTTAAAAGCATAAATCCCAAATGCATAAATATAAATTACCAATTTGGTGAGGTGAAGGACATCTTTGATTCAAAGTGAAGGTAAAGCTTACAGGTAGAAGATGTGAATCTGTTGCATCTCAAACTCTTCACACGTCACAATCATCGCCTCACCAGCAGTTCAGTGACCAGCACACCTGTGCATTTGCCCTGCGCTCTCGTTAAGGCCACAGTAAACCTGTAAACACACGTCTGGGTGGATGTTTCAAGGCTCGTCTTGTTCACTGTAAGGTCCGTGTCAAACTGGTTTTCAGACGCTCGTGGATGTATTATTGTTCCTTTTCCTGTTGCTCTCTCAGATGTCATACCTTGGCTGTGTGTTAACTTCAGTATTGAGTGAACTGTGACTGATGGTGTCCCTACTTGAGCGGAAGCCTTCAACGGGGCCTTGACAGAAAACAGCACCCTGAATTGCTTTTAAAAGGGTCACGTGGTCACTTTTTATTTCTTCACTGAGAACCACTTATGATATTAGTCAGGGTTTTTAAGTGAAACAGTCTGAATCTAGTTTTTACATGACCTTTTTTTTTTTTTTCTGTAAAATTAAACCGCTGTTTTTATGCCTTTTAAGATCCTCTTCAAAAGTGTAATGAAATGCAGTGCTTCACAGCATAAGTTGCACGTTTGCTGTTGAGTCAAATATAGGTCTTTAAGAGTATGATCTTATGCTTTTAACCCGTTAACACCTATTGAGGGTTACTAGCACACTAACTAGCCATATGTACTTAGGTCATTCCTGTGCCTTTTGTGTCCCCAGTAAATATCATGACTTTACTGCCTTAAACAATGTTGATCAAATACTGAACAATATGAATTTTAAAGCTGTTGTAGTCATAAATAACTTTAAGCATATTGATGTTGTTGAAAACAAAAATAATAATTGAAAGCATTAAACCACCAAATAGTCCAAATTGTGGACATTTCCACAATTCATTTCCACTTCCATTTCCTAGATTTTGTGCTTAAATTTATTTGCCTGAGCTTGACCAAAATCATTTTTCAAATGTTTTACATCTTACTGTCATAATTACACAAAATTGTATAAGGTCCAAAAGGCAAATAACAGTAATGCCACACATGAATATAAGCAAGATTTACTGACTATCCAGTTACCTTTTAACCAACTGACAGAAATGTGGAGCCCTGTGACAATTTATAAGCAGCATTATGCATGCATGAAGTGTGAATCTGAATGCATTGGTCTGTGTGTGATTTGTATTCATGCACAGGTGAGTATTTGCTGATGGGGTTTAATCTTTGATTTGGATTGTATGTTTTGAATGTAGAATTAGTGTGGGATTATCTCTTCCTTACAGGTGTTTAGCACCTGAGGTTAGGATCATCTCCGTTTCATCCTAAATCTCATCAAATGTAAAATAAAAACCATCACGTCATGCATGATGACAAGCCGTTTGATCAGAATATTAGCAGGATTCAGCTCTTCTGTTTTGTGTGTAATTAAATGTCTCTTTAAAGTGTCAGAAGACATTAATTCAAAATAAACATCTCATGTTCAAGAATGGATCATGAGAATCAGATAATTCTAAAAATGCGATTACCTTGTTATTAACAGTGTTTACCTTGACTATCTTTACTAGAAACAATGCTTTTGAAGTAAATTCAACCTGGTTTAAAGATTTTTATAGATGGATGGATGTATGGATGTGTGTGCGATATTGACAAAAAATATAATCTCAATATTTTCTGGGATTTTTACGATAATGATAATTAGACAATATTTTGCTGAGTGTGTTATTGTGCTGGTATCTCAAACTGACTCCTAAAGTTTTTTTTAATATTCTTCATATTCTGTGTGGCGGTCAGTTCACACTGATATAAATTAATCTTTTTCAATAATTTTAAATTGATTTGTATCTTTTATGGATATTTTTAACTTTATGAAGCCATTTTTCTTGAAGTGTGCATTGTCGTTTGAGTCACATTTTTATATTTAATCAATGACTTAGAATAATAAGACATTTGGGCTGTTACAAAGCAAATGATATCAGTATCAACAAAATGCATCTTTGCAATGCAGAGAAAACACAGACGCTGCATCTGAAGTGGACACTGTTTAATGCGGCTTGGAGGGACATGAATGCATTTAACCTGCAGCTACAAATGCATAAATCATGTTTTGATATTTGAAAATATTTAAATAATAAAAAGATACTTTAAATGTGAAATTAAAACCGCCAGTAGGTGGCAACAAGTCACAACAAGTAAGTGAGTCATTGCGATTGAACCAAATCATTCAAGCAGTTGATTAATTCAGGAATGAAACACTGTCATGTTGCTCAGAGACACAAAACAGCGTTGTGGCTGTGTTTGGAATTATTATTTTTTTTGTTGGCGAAATAAAGGAAAAACAGGCAATATGGTGTCTAAATGTAAGTGTCAAATCACACATCGTTAAAACAACAATTACGATATTATCGCAGGCGATATATATTATTTATTTTTTATTTTATTTTATTTATTTATTTATAAGGACAACACACATTAATCAACATTTCTGTAAATGTGCCAATGTTTAGCCAGTTGGCAAATTTTCAACAGCAGTCCTTTGGCAAGATGTCACAAAACCCTTTAAAATATCAAGAACACTAAACAAAAACATCATGACAACAGTGCTAACACTATGAAAAACAATCAACATTTTCACACAATCAGCCATACAAGCACATAAAACGACATCACACAACCTTCAGTAGGTACATGTAAGCGTGCTGAAAAGCATCAATCATACAGGAAGCACAAAAGACTCCGACACACCAGATAATTAGTAAAATATTAAAATAATCCAAAACATACATTTAGCCATCTGACAGCGAGCAAAGGTCATGGAACAAGTTAACAGCGGATTAAATGTTTTTTTTTTTTTTTTAAAAAAGCCAGGCTTTAAGACTTTGTCTGAAGGAATGATATATGGTACACTTTCTTAATTCAGTTGACAACTGAGAAGCTCTTACAGAAAAGCATGATTGACTAAAGGAAGTGGACCTGAAAGGAATTTCACAGTCTCCTCTCTGAGTAGATCTTGTAGATCTGTTGTTTAAATTTTTATGCTTAATAAAAATACTAAGTGGTGGAAGAGCTTTTTCATTTAAAATCTTGAACATCAGACAGGCATCAGTGTATTTTATTACATTTTCCCAACTAAGAATATCATACTTGGCCAGAATATTGCAATGGTGGTACGTATTGGGTTTTCTTTCTAATACTTTATATGCCTGCTTGTACAGAGAGAGAATAGGCTTTAGTGTTGTTCCTTTAGCTTGAGACCAAGTTGTCATACAGTATGTTAAGTGAGGAATAATCATTGAATTTATGTATAATTTTGCTGCTGTCGTTGTTAAACAATTTCTTATATACCTCAAATTAGCAAGATTATATTTATTTATTTGCAATACTTTACTTGTTTTTTGAAGGATAGAGTGGAATCAAGGACAATACCAAGATATTTAACATGAGAGACTACCTGAATTATTTCTCCAGACACATACATTTTGGGATCACAGTCAATTACAGAGTGTGTTTTTGTGAAACACATACAAACATTCTTCTTTAAATGAAGTACCAAATGTGAAGCATTAAGCCATTTGTTTACATTTATCATTATTGCACTAAGTTTAGAAGCTGCTTGTTCTTTGTTTTTGCATGAACATAAATTACAGTATCATCTGCGTACATCTGAACATCACGCCCAGTACATAGGGTAAATCATTTATATACAGTATAAACTGAAAAGCAGAGGCCCCAGGATGGATCCCTGTGGCACACCCATTTCATTAGTCAGGAAAGGTGAAGTTGCACTACCTCACCTAACACACTGAACTCTGCCTGTGAAATAAGACTTCATCCAATTTAGCACATTAGGGGAAAAATTTTATTTGGCTAATTTACAAATGAGTATTTGATGATCGACAGTATCGAATGCCTTCTTTAAATCCAAGAATATGGCCCCAACAACACCTCCTTTGTCCATTTTCAACTTAATATTTTCTAAAAGGAAGCAATTTGCTGTCTCAGAATGGTTGCCTCAAAAGCCAAATTGTATAGGGTGCAGTGTGTAAGGGCTACTACAAAGATGAGTTAACAAATGTTCAGTAATGCATTTCTCTGCAATTTTGGAAATAACGGGTAAAATGCTAATAGGCCTATAGTTACTCGCCACATATATTGCACACCCCTATCATGGATGGATAGATAGAGGAAAGATGGATGCATGGATGGACATGTAAATTGATGATGGATGGATGGATAGATAGATTTGTGGATGGATGGAATGATAGAGGAAAGATGGATGGATGGTTGGACATGTAGATGGATGATAGATTGATGGATGGATGGGCATGTAGATGGATGGATGGAAAGATGGATGGATGGTTGGACATGTAGATGGATGATAGATGATGGATGGATGGATGCATAGAAGAATGGATGGAATGATAGATAGAGGAAAAATGGATGGATGGTTGAATGTGTAGATGGATGATAGATTGATGGATGGATGGGCATGTAGATGGATGGATGGAAAGATGGATGGATGGTTGGACATGTAGATGGATGATAGATGATGGATGGATGGACAGACATGTAGATGGATGGATGGAAAGATGGATGGATGGTTGGACATGTAGATGGATGATAGATGATGGACAGATGGATGGATGGATAGAAAAATGTATAGATGATGGATGGATGAATTGACATGAATGTATAGATAGATAGATAGATAGATAGATAGATAGATAGATAGATAGATAGATAGATAGAACAACTGAACCCTGCATTAGGGGGCTGTTTACACCTGGCCATTTCATGTGTTTTTTCTGATTGGATAGTTATCCGATCCTGAAAAGACCAGGTGAAAATGCCCTACGAAACGCATTTGAGACGGATATAAATCCGATCACTCAAACCACTTCAGGAGGTGGTCTGGGTCACATTCCAGACGAAACTGGACAAGTGTAAATGCATCTGATTGTTGAAACCACATATGCTAATTTTACTCCTCCCAAAATATTAAAATAAACGTGTGAAAGCGTTGTATAGGCTATGTGGCATGTTATAGTCAGATATGACAGCGCTAATGCAACAAGCATCACCGCGGATGAGTAGCTGAGTATCTCTTCAGCAAGCTGACATGCAAACTGCCGCAAATGAACTGAAAGTAAGTCGCAGACGCTCAACACACAATCATCTTCATTAAAAGTAGTGAGACTAACCTATCTTTCCAGTGCTGATGCCGCTCTCCTGTTGCAGTCTCTAATATAGAAATTAGCTGATAATGAATAAAATGCAGCGCATATCTATTGCTTTCATTGAAGTAAACTCCGTTAAATTTGCATATAGCGCGGGAATTGAAGAACGGATTTTGCGAAGACACATTTATGTGGCCAAGTGTAAATGGAAACGTTTTAACAAATCAGATAGATATCCGATCAGAGAAAACGCAAGAAGTGACCAGGTGTAAACAGGCCCTTACTGTCTAAGTTTCCGATAAATTTCCGATATCTTGGTTGTGATTGTTCTTATCTGAAGAGCTGCTCTTACTCAGGTCCTTGTGTTTCATCCAAGTGTGTGTGTGTGTGTGTGTGTGTGTGTGTGTGTGTGTGTGTGTGAAGATCAGTGGAGGGTTGCGTGTAAGTAAAGTCGTTCTTTTGTGCGAGCGTTTCTCGGCTCGGCCCATCGTTGTCCGGAGTTGTTATTATCTGTCCCGTCGTTCCTCTCATTCATTCCAAAATGCCACTCTCTGCCGTTCCGAGTTCCGGTATCCATGGAAACTCTGAGCTTTGAAAGTTCCATGTGATTTTATGACCTCCCACAAGCACACACACATTGGTAATATCATCTCACGCTGTCTGTATGTCTCTTTCTGTCTGTGGAGACTAGAGGGGAACGCTGAAATACTTCACTCATCCTGGAGAGCTTTTGAAAAATCACTTCTAATTAAGAGTGGTACACCTCAAAATTTACAAAAGATATGAATGAATAGATTCTGGTGCTTCAAGGGAATTTGACATTTTAAAGAACTGCAGCAATAATTCACAGAGATCTTCATTCAGAGAAGGAAGCTCAAGTAGGAAATCATCATGTCAGGCTTTCTAGAGTTTTAGAAGAGGTTCAGGAGGGTTGATTGATTGATTGATTGGTTATTTGTAAACTTTCAAAATACATTTACCCTGGTTTAAAGGATGTTTATTATTTTAAGATTGATAATTATATATATATATATTCTATATGCAGTTTTGCTTTTTTTAAACAAATTTATTTATTTAAGATTTGATAATTATATAATTTATTTTATGCAGTTTTGATTTTAAAGTACACTTACTCTAGTTTAAATGGTGTTTCATATATATATATATTGCATGCAAGTTTACTTTTGAAAAGTATATTTAGCCTGGTTTAATGATTTTTTAAATGTTATTTTAAGATAAATATTTAAATATTTTATACATTTTTGCTTTTGAAGTAAATGGTGTAAATAATGTTTAATATTGTTTTTATGTATTTGAAATGAAATTTTGTATTTAAAACTTAGTCTGTTTTAAAGGACGTTTGATATTTAAATTTGAATACATTCATATATATATATATAGTGCAATTTTGCTTTTAAAGTAAGTTTACCCCAGCTTAAATAAGTTTTAATGCTATTTTTAGGATAAATATTTGTATCTTATATTTTATGCAACTGTGGTCCTGGTTATCCTGTTATCCTGGTTTAAATTATGTTTAAATGCTTTGGAAAGCAAGAATTTTTTATTTTTTTTTATGTTTTATTTATTTATTTTTCTTTTCAATTGAGGATATCTCAAAATTGTTGTCAGAATAAGCTCACTATCTGGCACTACTTTGTCCCCAAACAGTTGCTAAATAAATCATGTACATGTACATTTCTATTCTATTCTCTCTCATATATCAGGTGTTCTTGTGTCACTGATGGCTAGAGCCCAAAGGTATTGTGGGATTCCTGGAGTATATTGTGTGTTCTGTGATTGGACCACAGATAATCACATACAGCAAACGAGAGCTGTTGTTTATAACAAAATTCTCAAATATACAGTAAAGTATTTTGTCCCACAGTCTCATAAAAAAAATAGCCATATTTGAGTTGTTTGGAGTTTTAGTTGCTTTTAAGTGATAAATAATGGAGGTTCTTGTAGGACAAACCTGCATTCGACACAGAAACTCACTTGTGTTGCTGCAGTTGTTGCTGTTGCTTCTCATTCTGCTGTTGATGGATGCTTTTGTTTATTTCCATGGGCTTCACTGCTGTATTGCTGCTCTTGAGAATGAAAGTCAACACAGCAGCAGCAGCATTGACACGTCAACAGACAAACCCCTGAACTCAATAAACATCATCTGACTGTCAGGGCCGCCTGACCCTGCGCTGAATACATGAACCCCTCCGGAGGAAAGTACAGATGACTGATACCTGTAACATGTGTCTGTGGATCTGAGGAACGCTTTACAGACTCCTGCAGAAGAGAGCTTCATTCAGATGTCCTGAACGCTTTCTGGGACGTGACTTCAATCGCCTGACCTTCACTCATGATACTCTGTGTGTATCCGAGTGTGTGTTTTGCAGTATATACTGTATGTCAGCTACACATTTGGACCAGCTGTAGTTTTTGTAGTTTAAGTGTACAGGCAGGGATGGGCAGTATTTCTGAAAAATGTATTTGAAATACAAAATACTATTTTGTATTTAAATACCTTTGAAAAAAAAGAATGTATTTTGTATTTAAATTCATTTAAGCTTAGTATTTTTGTATTTTCAAAATACATAAAATACTTTTTGCCAGTCGACCTCTTTATTATGCAGTTGATTTCCTGTGTTAACTAGTCCAGACATGCCACTTTCATGTGAGCTGCAGCTGTACAAGTCCATCTAGATTTGGGTGAGTGAATTTTCATGATTCATTTAAGGAAATTTCCTACTTCCCATTTCTGAAGTTGTGATTACGAGCTTGTCACATTAAGTGCTTTGCTGTCGGAAAGAATCATGTAGGACCCCATGTTTCTTGGAGAAATTTTATTAAAGCCAAAATCTTTTGAAGATATTTAATTTTGAGTAAAATGTCCCATTTGTTGACAACCATTTAAACATTCACAACACTTTACTTTGTCAGCTTGACAATTCTGGATTTTGCTGTGTATAAAACATACAAAATGCTTGAAATAGTTATTGCAGCTCTATATGCATTATATCAAAATGAGGCGATAAAACATTTTCCCCATGTTTAAAGTTTATAGCCTGCACAACAAAAATGTTGGGTATCAAAATGATCTATTTCCTAGCAAGGGGGAAATAACCGTTTTATTAATTATCACTAGCACTGGACATTAGAGCTAGCCAGTCAGGCTTGATCATTTTTTTGTTTTATTTTGGTCAAATTTTGGTTTTATCAACTAGCTAGTCAGTTGTATTTATTAAACTTTAAGCATTACTGCCTGCTATGGCTGTGTGATATGGCAATATAGCTATATGTTGGTGAATATATAAAGTGTGAACAACGCAGGTTCAATGTATCAATGCAGGTTTTAGTGAGCAGGACTTTTTGACCCATTAGGGAGATTAAAAATATGAGTAATAAAGCGAGAGACGAGTTAATAAAAGTGCAGTATGCTGTGAAAGAGAACTTAAGGATTCAGTAGGCCTACTCGCATTCTGAAAGGCAGCTTTCTGTGTGCGCCCCCCGAGACAAACTATATATAACGGTAATGATTAAGTGGCCTTAACTACTACGTACTTACATTTAAATTAATCATTTGATACAATGAACTTGTACATACATGTTTTTACATTGTGTTTATATTTTTAAAAAATACCTGCATGTAATAACATCTGTAATTAATTTCTGTAATTACATTTATTATTACATTGTTGACCTATCCCTTAGGCTGATGATACACCGGGCAACTTTGGGCAATGTTGCCATCAACAGGCAACCAGGTGAGACACAGGGCCCACGACCGATCTAGAAATTTGTTACCCATTCTCAATGGGAAAGTGCCCAAGCAACATTGCTCAAAAAAGTTGCTTAGCAAAATTGCTCAAAATTAAGCTTTACACCTTAATCCACCTTAAACCTACCCATAACACCAAACCTGTACATAACCTTACACGTATCCCACCTCATTAGTAGTGTTTTGCAATACAATATGAACACAATAAGTAAATTGTACTCATTTTTTGAAGTACATAGTACTTAAGGCCACCTAATATAAAGGACCAGATATAGTTCTAAAAAGGTTTTTAAATCTAAACAAAAAACAGCACAACGGCACAAAAAACACAATATTGTCTAAATCACTTTCGGAGCAATTTTATACTACTGATGAATGATAAAAACATTGACAGCCAATCAAAATCAATCTTGCATAGCTCAAGCATTCACAGTGACAGATCACATAACTGCAGCAGCACAAGCTTAGGATTCGCTTATAAAGTTATCTTTATAATTATCATTCTTGGTGCGAACAAGCCTTAATAGTGGTACTTCACTGGATGGCCAGTTTTCAAATGTATTTTATGTATTTTCAAAATACAAAATTTTGTATTTGTATTTAAATAATTTTTCAATATTTCATATATATATTATATATATATATATATATATATATGTATAAAATACTGAAAAATATTTTTATGCAAAATACGCTATAAAATGTTCATGAGATTCACTGAAATTGTTCCCTAAACTGTAAAAAACTCTAAATCCTCTCTAATTCTTACTGGAACCTTCATTTTTAACATTTATTTTTATTTCGAGACATCTGGAAAATACTGCATTTCTCTGTGTGTTTTGTTGGCCATTATGTTTCTTGTTTGCACTTGAGAGACTTTAAATTTGATTTTGGATTGGAAAGACAGTCATCTTCTTTGATAAGAGATACTGAATGCTTTCTATTTTCTTCTTGAGGAAAATCCCTGAATCTTTATTTCTGTTTGATAAGAGGGCAAATGCATCATAACACTTAATATTCTAGAGATATGAAAAACCTTCAAGGTAGAAATAACATCTAAGGCAAAGATCAGGGCTGAATGAGGTGAATATGAATAGATACTGTGTCAGTTAGAGTAAATTATACTGTAGATTTGAGAAGTATCTCTCCCTGAAGGAAATAATGGTGATTATTCTCTGTCACCTGATCCCAGATAAACAACTGCAAATCCTTTTTATCCATATCGACTTTTTTCCATATAAAAATACATTTTGAAATATATTTTGGTATATGAAGGTTAAACTAAATATATTTTCAATTTAAAATAGCTTCAATGTTTACAACATATTTAATGTTTAAAATATATTCTGGCCAGTATGTATGAATGAATGAATGTATGTATGTATGTATGTATGTATGTATGTATGTATGTATGTATGTATGTATTTTTATTTAGCTGTATGTGCTACATTTGGAAATATATTTTGGTATATGAATGTTGAAAACATATATTTTTTATTTCAAATATATATATATATATATATATATATATATATATATATATATATATATATATATATATATATATATATAGTTTAAATCATAACACAAATTATGCTGATTACAGCCACGTTGTAGATGGATCTACTTGAGCAGTGGAATTGTGTGCACAATTAATAATTCAGTGATTGTTTAGATTCAGATAAGAGGTATGTGTGTGTGTGTGTGTGTGTGTGTGTGTGTGTGTGGGTGGCTGAAGAGAGAGGAGGTGATGGTTAATGGTCGCTGATAGTCTTATCTTTACCCATAATCCTCTCTTTGTGCTCTCTGAGGGCCTTGGCCGCCCTGACGATACTATCAGCGTCTCAGCGGCACAGACACTCACAGAAAACTCATCCTGATCACAAACCCATTCACTCATGTAAGGACAAGAACGTGAACTTTACAACAAAACACATTAGAATGATTTCTGAAGGATCATGTGACACTGAAGACTGGAGTAATGATGCTGAAATCACAGGAATAAATTACATTTTACAATATATTCACACAGAAATAGGCTTTTTCAATTGTAGTAATATTTCAAAATATTAGTGTTTTTACTGTACTTTTTAATCAAATAAATGTAGCATTGGTGAGCAGAAGTGACTTCTTTCAAAAACAGTAACGAATTGTAATTATTTTAAACTTTAGGCTGGAAGTGCTTTTGCAAACACTGTTGATATTCTGTTTTGAACCTGAATTAACACAGAAAAACCCCTTCTAAATTGGTGATATTTTGTGTTTTGTAAGAGAATGGTTTTCTCTCTAGAGGTCCTGAATAGTTTCCTGAGGATCTGTCATATTTTGCTAGGACTGTGGAGATGAAAGAAGCAATAGGCTTTACATCACCTCCATTTGCATCTAATTGAATGATTTTGTGTAAATCCAGTGTAGCAGATCAGCAGAATCTGCAGGTGACTAACAGGCCTGTCAGGAGAGTCAGAATTCTGTGATTCCTCTCATTCATTCATTCATTACAATTCTATTTTACTTGAGTTTGTGCTCCTCACGCGTTATCCAATGAGCGCTTGAGTTTGAATGGACGATGTGAATGGAGAACAGAAAGAATGTGGGTTAAATAGACAAATGAGCGATCAACTGCTTGTCTGCCTGTCTGTCTATCTGTCTGTCTGTCTGTCGGCCTGCCTGCCTGTCTGTCTGTCTGTCTGTCTGTCTGTCTGTCTGTCTGTCTGTCTGCCTGCCTGCCTGTCTGTCTATCTGTCTGTCTGTCTGTCTGTCTGCCTGCCTGCCTGTCTGTCTATCTGCCTGTCTATCTGTCTGTCTGTCTGTCTGTCTGCCTGCCTGTCTGTCTGTCTGCCTGTCTGTCTGTCTATCTGTCTGTCTGTCTGTCTGTCTGCCTGCCTGCCTGTCTGTCTGCCTGCCTGTCTGTCTGTCTGCCTGTCTGTCTGTCTGCCTGTCTGTCTGTCTGTCTGTCTGTCTGCCTGTCTGTCTGTCTGTCTGTCTGTCTGTCTGTCTGTCTATCTGCCTGTCTATCTGCCTGTCTATCTGTCTGTCTGTCTGTCTGTCTGTCTGTCAGTAATGTTTTATCGTTTTCTCATTTTATCTCTCTCATCGTTCTATCTATCTTTCTATCAATGTTTCATTCTATCGTTCTATCATTGTATCATTCTCTCGTGGTATTGTTCTATCTATCATTCTATCATTGTTTCATTCTATCGTTCTATCGTCATATCATTCTCTCGTATTGTTCTATCATTGTATCATTCTCTCGTATCATTCTATCATTTTTCATTCCATCATTGTATCATTCTCTCGTTGTATTGTTCTATCTATCATTCTATTGTTATATTGTTTTATCATTCTTATTGTATCGTTCTGTCATTGTATCATTCTCTCTATCATTCTATCATTGTTTCACTCTATCGTTGTATCATTCTCGTTGTATTGTTCTATCTATCATTTCATTCTATCATATTGTTCCATCATTCTATTATTGTATCGTTCTGTTGTTGTATCTTTCTATCATTGTATTGTTCTATCGTTCTATCATTGTATCAATTTGTCTATCATTCTTCCATTATATCGTTCTATCCTTTTTTCATTGCATCATTCTTTCATTGTATTTTTCTATTTTAATATTGTTCTCTATATGACTCTGTCATTATATCATTCTATTGTTTTATCATTCTATCATTGTTTCATTTTATCTTTGTATTATTCTATCTATCGTTCTATGGTTTTATCATCGTATCATTCTATCGTTGTATTGTACTCTATATGATTCTGTCATTGTATCATTCTATCTTTCTATCTATTGTTCTATCATTTTATCATTCTATCATTGTATCATTCTCTTGTTCTATCATTCTGTCTATCGTTCTGTCATTGTATCATTCTGTCGTTCCATCATGTATCTTTCTAGCTATCATTGTATCATTCTAGCTATTGTTCATTGTATCGTTCTATCACTGTATCTTTCTCTCATTGTATGGTTTTATCATTCTATCATTGTTTCATTCTATTGTTTTATCATTGTATCATTCTTTTGTTTTATCGTTCTATTATAATATCATTCTTTATATGATTCTGTCATTGTACCATTCTATCATTGTATCATTCTCTTGTTGTATTGTTCTATCTATCATTCTATCATTGTTTCATTCTATTGTTGTATTGTTCTATCTATCATTCTATCATTGTTTCATTCTATTGTTGTATTGTTCTATTGTCCTATTATTGTATTGTTCTATCATTGTATCATTCTATCTATCGTTCTATCATTGTATCATTCTATTTTTATCATTGTATCATTCTATAATTGTATTGTTCTATCTATACTTTTTATATCTCTAGTTATTGTTCTATCATTGTATCTTTCTATCTACAATATTGTTGTATCATAGTGTCATTCTCTTTATCATTGTATCATTCGCTCACCGTATTATTCTATCTATCATTCTATTGTTCTGTCTATCATTCTATCAAACACTCTCATTGTATCTATCATTCTATTTGTTCTATTGTTGTATAATTCCATCTACCGTTATATAATTTTATCTATCTATCTATCTATCTATCTATCTATCTATCTATCTATCTATCTATCTATCTATCTATCTATCTATCTATCTATCTATCTATCTATCATCTATCTATCTATCTATCTATCTATCTATCTATCTATCTATCTATCTATCATTCTGTCATTCTATTGTTGTATCATTCTGTCTATCGTTCTATGTTGTTCGATTGCTGTAGCGTTCTATCTAACATTCTATCTGCTGTTCTAATGCTGTGTTGTTCTATCTATCATTCTATCTTTCTCTCATCCGTTCTCTAAGTTTAATATGCAGCACGCTCACCAAGGGTCAAAGAGGTTTACCACCTACAGTCTCTCTCTCTCTCATCCGCCCTTGTTCTTCTTCCTCTCTCCCCTTTCCTTTTTTCCTCTCACCTGAGGCAGTTAATCTCAGACACTAATTGCTGCTAATTACTTATTGTTGGCCCAGAAGTGAGTTTCCCCAAATACCCTTTGCCAGTGGAGTTCTCAGAGTTCCCACAATCCCTTGCTGCTAGACGGGACCTTTCAGCTGACTAATGAACTGAGGAGCAGGATGGGAGTGAGGGATTCATTATTTATTGGTTTGTTTGTTTACTTGTTTATCGTTAACCTTTGTGACGGCTCTTCACAGTGGCTGCACATGCGTCACTTGTTTGTGATTTTTGATTATAAACACCTCTACGCCTCCATTACTGAAGTCCAGCAGGTCAGTCTGTGTTTGGGAGTTTTGTTCAAACGCCACACAGTTCACATTTATTTGTCAAATCCAACATTTAGGGCTGATTTTTTTGGATTTGGTAGGTACGCTGCAAATTTTAAACCTTAGATCAAGTAAATAATGCTTGATAATAAATATCATAGTATCATGATGTTAAAGGAACACTCCACGTTTTTTGGAAATAGGCTCATTCTCCAACTCCCCCAGAGTTAATAAGTTGAGTTTTACCGTTTTTGAATCCATTCACCTGATCTCCGGGTCTGGCGAGAGCACTTTTAGCATAGCTTAGCATAGATCATTGAATCCAATTAGACCAGTAGCATCGCATTCAAAAACGATCAAAGAGTTTCGATATTTGTCCTATTTAAAACTCGACTCTTCTGTAGTTATATCGTGTACTAAGATCGGCGGAAAATGAAAAGTTGCGATTTTCTAGGCTGATATGATTAGGAACTACTCTCATTCCGGCGTAATAATCAAGGAACTTTGCTGCGGCAGCAGGCGCAGTGATATTACGCAGCGCCTGAAAGTAGTCCCCAGCCACCGGGCACTACTTTCAGGCGCTGCGTAATATCACTGCGCTGCGTAATATCAATGCTAAATGTGCTCTCGCCAGATCTGGAGATCGGCTGAATGGATTCAAAAACGGTAAAACTCAACTTATTAACTCTGGGGGAGTTGGAGAATGAGCCTATTTCCAAAAAAAGTGGAGTGTTCCTTTAAGTCCCATCAACCTTCGTCCCAGCATGCACCGGAGGATAAGTAATTAATATGATTGCACTGTTTGAACATATGCATTTTATTTTTACTTGTTGCTGTTGATTTTTGTATGGTCATTTGACTGTATGTTAGGTTAAGATGAGTTTGTCATGTACTAGTGTGGAGGTATAAATGCCAATTTTTTTTTTTTGACCAATTTAAAGATAATCATGAAAATCAGATGATAAATACACAACACTTTTTTGACTTTAGAGTAACTAGCGATGCTATAGTACTTTATATGAACATAGTGTATATAGTGTACATAGAGTTTATATGAAACCAGTTAAAATACTTTAGTAATTTTCACTTGATTAATATGTTTAGCAGTGTCTTTCTGTGTGATTTCAAACCAAGCAGAAATTTTGTAAAGTTGTGCAAAACCTGTGAACTTTTGATTTACTAGTGCATGTTTAGAGTTCATAAAATACTAGCTAAACCATCATCACACTTGCTTCTTATGAGTGTAATACAATAGAAAAGTGCTTAAAAATTATGTCAGATTTTCCATTTGGAACATCCAGACTTGCAAATTTAAATAAATTAAATCAATCAATCAATCAATCAATCAATCAATCAATCAATCAATCAATCAATCAATCAATCAATCAATCAATCAATCAATCCATAGAAAATAGAAGAAACAATTATTAAATTTCTTATCTAAACTATAATAGTCTAATCAAAAAGTACATAAACAAACTATTTTGAATTACTTGTGTGAAACATTATTTATAGCTGTTTTTGTTACATTTCGATTTACAATCAAACAATTTTACCTCATATAAGGTTTTCTAAAACTGCATTAATAGCAAAACATGAACAATTAAAGTAAATATCTCTTGAGAACAGAGTATTTTTATTATAGCCTATGTAATTTCCAATCTCTTTAATACTTGGAAAGTGGAATAATATATGCATTTCAGATTTGTTTTTTGTTTTTTTCATTACTGGAAACCAGTTAAATTACCTGGACTAATTTTTGCTTGATTAACATGTTTGTTATGGTTCCGTATCTGTTATTCAAACTGTTGGATGTCATTTACCAAAAATTATTTGTAACAGTTAAATTAAACTGAATGACTTTGTACTTTGGGTGTACATATAACTTGATGTTCATTTGTGGCAGTTAACAAAGCTAGAGTTGATTTCCATTAGCTGACAGGTGTGCTAACATCATTCGCTACATGAGTTTGATCAACACAAACTAGCAGCTAGCAGGTCATTAGCGCATCCCGTCATGGTCATTAACCGCCGCTTTCTAGACGCCGCGTTACGACTGACTGCGTTTCCTCTGTGGGATTCTGCCTCGGCACTTTCCATTTGCTTTCATTAGTGGCATATTGATTGATTTATGTCCTGATTTGACTCATTAACCAGAGACACTTATGAATCTCTGTGTGGGGAAAAACGGAAGAATAGAGCAAAAGGTCTTTGAAAGAGAGTTAAAGTTTCTTAAATATTAAGTGAGGTCCAAACAGCACCTAAGAAAGATAGATGATATTGACGTGATCTGCCGGCGGACCCTGTCAGCAGTGACTCCATAAATCATTTCCACCAGCATAGCATCACATTAGCAGATTTAATATTGTAGCAGGTGCAAACAGAGAAGCTCAATGAATGGCAAAGTTCATCAGCTCACAATAAACCATAATCACACCTGCTTCTGGTGAGCTTTAATATGTGCAGTAGAAATATTGTCAGACTTCCAGCTTGGAAAATCCACAGTCTTAAAATATGTAAATTGAAAGAATATATATATATATATATATATATATATATATATATATATATATATATATATTACTGACAAAAACATCAAACGTTAACGTAAATATCAAATTTTCCCAAAACTTTAATTGTCCGTGTTTCTCAAGTAATTTGCAAGCAAAGTTTTTTTTTTTTTAATAAATAAATAATTTATGGATTTTATTATGGGTTTTATGATTGAAAGTCTGGATTTTAAAAACTGGAAATTTGGAATAATTTCTATTGAAATTCCATTTATTAAGCTTATCTTTTTTTGTTTGCATAATTTTACAAAATTACATTTTGATTGGAAATGGCACAATTTTGCTCCCAAGTGATGCTCATTTTAATTTTCGTTACTTATTTTAATTTTCGATACTTATTTTTAAGTTTTTGGCCAGTATTAAAGTACATGTCACTTGAGAACAGAATATTTTTGTGATGTATTATTTTCGTTTTAATACAGAGCGGTCATTAAAAATGATGTTAGACTTTCAGGAATATCCACAAACAAAAATGTGAAAATCCATAAAAATATGTAAAGTAGTAATTTTATCACTATAATTATCCAAACAAAGAGTGAATAAACAAAGTAAATATTTGTGGTGTAAAAAAAGGATTTTAAACTATTTTTGTATCATTTTTGTATGCCTTGTTTCCACAATCAAGCTGTAATTCTGTAAAATTAAGTATAAACTGTAAAACATTATTTACTTGTATGTGTATATAAAATCTCATGCTTACTGCTGATTGGCCTAATAAATTAAATAGAAGTTGTCAGATTTCCAGTGTGTTTATATTAAATTACAAATGACTGTGCTTTATAAGCCTGCCTCTTTGTAAGAATTTGCTAAACAGAATCTAGCCCTTTAGTAGATTGTGTAAATGCAGTCATTTCAGTCTAAATGCAGTCTATTTCAAAGCCTGATTAAATTGCTTTGAAGTAATCCATTAGAATGCTAACTCCTTGAAGAAATGAAAAAAAAAAAAAAAATGAATCAAGCATGACATACTGAGTTCCTTGTGTTTCATGAGTTTGCCTGAAATGAAGCCCGTCAGTCATGTGACTGTGACATCACCAAGGTCAGTCCGTATAACTTTAGCAGCCCTGTATTCCAGTAATTCTGTCTCTCCCACACACAGTCAGTGAAAGAGCTGTAACCTGCGTCTGCATGCTTTCTTTTGTCTACAGGCTTTAATAAGATGTTTGGCATTCATAGATCCTCGGTGCCGTCTTTTAGTAGTGGCATTCAGGAGAGCGAAGGTCGCACTTTTATATTGCCTTCGTTAATTCCCTTTCAACCTGTCTGCGGAATGAATAGCATGTTTTTTAACCTTAAAATGTAATGGCTACTCACATAATATTTGACCTCCCTGATACCAAAGCGGCTCCGGAGAATAAAAAGCCTCAGCAGGAGGCGTTTCATGAAATAATCATCAAGTACAACGGAACTAATACAAAGGAAATAAAATTGCCAGCGTTTAATTTTCAAAGGATATTCTCTGCTCATTTAAAGCTGCTATTGTGGCACAAACAGGCTTTACTAGGTGGCAAATAGCTGCTTTGTTTGGGTAGGTTTTGCCCGCGTGTGGATATTTGAGCATTGTCCCGATCTTGCCCCCCTCTGCGATGCAAATACGTGTCTATATTCAGGAATCAGCGGGTGTTGGAGGACTCGACTAATGTGAATAGTCAGGATCAGAGATGCTAATAAGTTCGGATGCGGCCAAAAATCTCTTCACAAAGGCCACAACAAATTAGAAACAAAAGAATAATTAAACCTGTTGGCTAAATTAATTAATAGCTGTGCGCTAGGCGCTGTTCATTCATTCTTTGTGTCTAATGCAGTGTTTTTAATGATGTCTTAAAGGACTAGAATGAATAATTCTGACATTCTAAATCTGTGTGCCATTACAGAATTTGTTTCATTTTCGATCCATGAATGTGAATTTTATTTCAATTGGCATCAAACAGGAAGTTGAATTGGAATGACAGGAAGAGGAATGAATCTATCTATCTATCTATCTATCTATCTATCTATCTATCTATCTATCTATCTATCTATCTATCTATCTATCTATCTATCTATCTATCTATCATTTTCATTGATCTTATGTATCTAGCGTTATATCTATCATTATATATATCATTATCTATCTCTCCATACATTTATTGCTACATCAGTCTATCCTTAAATCTATCATTACATCTATCTATTGTTATATTTATCTTCTCTACCAGTCATTGCATCTATCATTATATTTGTTATATATGTATCTATCATTACATCTATCATTATATTTGTTGTCATATCTATCTGTCATTATTATCTATTGTTGCATCTATCGTTATGTTTATCATTATATATATCTATCTACAGTATCTATTCTATTGTTATACTTAACTTTATACTTTATACTATCTTTATACTTATCGTTATATCTATTATTATATCATCTATCGTTATATTTATTGTTATATCTATGGTTATTTCTATCTATCATTATATATAGCGTTACATCTAACATGTTTATTGTTATATTTACCTGTTGTTATATCTATCGTTGTCTATTGGTATTGGTATCTATATGTCAGTATATTTATCGTTATATCTATCTATTGTTACATTTATCTATTAGTTTATATATATATATATATATATATATATATATATATATATATATATATATGGTTGTATTGATAGACACTTATTATGTTTATTGTTATATCTGTCATTATATCTATCGTTATGTCTCGTTATAATCATTATATCTATCTATCTTTACATTCTTTTGTTACATTGTTACATTTAGTTAAATTGCAATGTAATTTGCAAATCTGCATCCTGTTTGCAAGCTTTATTGAAATTAAATTTAAATTCGGTAAATGCATCAACATGCCATTTTAGACTCTGATATGGATGTGAATGATTTACATTTAGTCATTTTGGGGATGCTTTTATCCAAAGTGACTTACAATCGGGGAATACATAAAGCGATTCTTCTTAAAGAGGCAAACCGTCACAGGAATACCAAGTTTCAGGCATTGTCCAAATAATTACAAGCTAGAAAGGGAAGGAATAAATAAAGAGATTTTTTTTTTTTTTTTTTTTTAAAGTAGCGTCGAAAGAGACGAGTTTTCAGCATGATGAGAACTCAGAGCCTTGGTGGAGGGGAAGATTATTTTCCCTTCCTTAAATACGCACATTCAGGCAATGGTTGGCGTCCAGAAGTTTTGACTCATTTGAATACATTTCATAATGCATCATTTCTGTTTTCTCTCATCGTTTTTTCTCACTGTAAACCCTGAGCGTGGCTGTGGTGAGTGTGCAGTGAAGTCTCAGCTGGAGGTGTGTTGTGACTCATTAATGAAGCTAACAGCGGACGTGGTTTGCAGGGCCCTCGACGGGTCTGTCCAGGCTCTCCCTGACATCTGCTGGCAGCATTGAGTCCGCCGGGCTCCAGGAGGTGGTTTATGCAGCGCTGCAGTTAAGTGGATGTCTTAAGGTAATTTAAAAGCAGTGGGGAGCTTTGGCTAATTACTGCTTCCCCTGATCTGTAATGAAAGCAGAGCAGCGTGAACACACGCTCCGCTAGCACAACAGTCGATAGCCTATAGCCGCACACCAGCAGACCCGGACCTTCTGCTGTGGGAAACAACTCTTCACCTGATTCTCAGACTGATTCATCCACCAACATGATCTGGAGTAATTAAGCCAGGACGCCACATGGGTGTTTCTTCAACTATGTGCGCTTTTATGTCCCAGGGGTTCATTTTTATTAAAAGTAACAGATTGTAATATTTAAAACTGTTCATCGGTCCTTTTCCAGTTTCTATGCAATTTAAGTCGCCTGTAGATTTTATTAATCCATCCGTGTCCCAGAGCCATATGTTCACTCTTAAAATATGAAAATCCATAAAAATATGAATTATTGCATTTTAAATTAGGGCATTTTTAACTAATAATTTTAATTATTGTGTTTTAAGATAATAAACTTAATAAGCTAAATGAAAAGAAAGTGAAGATTATTATTAAGTAAGTAAATAAATATTATGAATAAATAAGATTGATTGAAAAATCACAACCAACCAATTTTGCCATTCATAAAATTTTCCAGAAGTTTTAATACTGGCAAAAGCAAGAAAAATCAACCACTTGTGAACAAAGTATTTTAGTAGAATTATGCAAACAACAACAACAACAACAAAGTTTATACACTATCTTTCAGAAGTTTGGGGTTGGTAACATTTTTTATTTTTTTTGAAAGAAAACTCTTCTGATGTCTTCTGCTCACCGAGGCTCCAATTATTTGTTCAAAAATACAGTAAAAAACTGTAAAATTGTAAAATAATATTACAATTCAAAGTAGCTTGAAAATTTATTCCTGTGATGCAAAGCTGAATTTTTAGCATCATTACTCCAATTTTCAGTGTCACACGATCCTTCAGAAATCATTCTGATATGCTGATTTGCTGCTCAATTTCTTATGATTAATATTTTTGTGGAAAACATGACATTTTATTTTTCAGGAGTCTTTGCTGAATGGAAAGTTGAAAAGAGCAGCATTTATTTGAAATAGAACATTATTGTCCCGAATCCTGTGCCTGCCCTTCCGTTCACTCACCACCAGATATCACCTGCTCACCACATAGACCAGGGGTGCCCAGTCCTGCTCATGGTGATCAACTGTCCTGCAAAGTTCAGCTCCAACTCTAATCAAACACACCTGCCTTTAATTTTCAACCGATCCTAAAGACCTTAATTAGTTGCTTCAGATGTGTTTGATTAGAGTTGGAGCTGAACTTTGCAGGACAGTCGATCGCCAGGAGCAGGATTAGGCACCCCTGACATAAACGCTTACACTACTGTTATGTGTCACTCTGGACTACAGTTCCCATCATCCATTGCACTGATTACACACACACAACTGTAACCAATGAGACACATTTTATAAGGTTGTGGCTAGAAGGGATACAGCTCCGACCGGAAATGAACAATGAAATTAATTTTCTACCTATTAGATTGTGTTTTATTAACGTCGACACCTACCCCAACCCTAAACCTATCCCTTACAAGAATGAAAAAATAGTAATTATTGTTGTACAGTGTGTTGTACAGTGTACTGATGTGCGCATGCCCAGTAGCGCCACACAAATCCCTTCTATCCTTAACTGCTTTATAAGCCTTGGACTTCCTCATTCTGATCGCCGAGTATTGTTCTGCGTTTATCACTCACCTAGTGATAGCTGCTTTACGGAGCCATTCTAAATTTTCTTAGTCCAAATCTAGTTTAATCCTGTTTATTTCCTGAGTAATTTGTGTCTTGATCCTAGCCTGTGAATATCTTTTCTTGTCTTATCTCTGCCTGCCCTGAAGTTTATAGTCTGCCTTGGATATCGCTCTCTCGGCATGTCGTTCGGACTCTGTTTGCCCCTGCCTGGATTATTGTTGTGTACCTGGATTATCTCTCTTTGTTTTGCCCCCCCTGGATTACGATCAACCCCATCTGGTCACTGGACTGCTCTTGTGTCTTGCCCACGATCAGGCACGTACAGAGGGGGGTGCGGTGGGTGCTTGAGCAAAGTGCCCTTTTGTCAAGGAAATTTTTTATTTTTTTGTAATTAAACGCACTTTAGTGAAGGCCTGCCCAATCTAACTATTATTAAAATTAATGAATAATAATTTTGCTGTAAATAAAATTACCCACATGATGACCTTTCACCTGACGATCTCATCCAGGACGATCCCTCTCGTTCATACACCTTTGAAATTACCTTAATAATTTAGGGCACAACCAGGATGCCTCCAATAACGTCCGCGGCTGCTGGTAAGTGGAGATCTCAGCGGAGTGGTGTGCTTGTAAACTTATATTATTGAATTATTATTATTTTACGAGAACAGCGTGAAGAGATCATGCACAGCTGTAGTTTATATATTGCTGTGTGTAGCATGTGGAAGCAAGGTTAGCTGCAGCAAGGGGCTACAATGTTTTTGTTCAATGTTTTCCTAATGACAATTTTATGATTGGTTTATAAAGGCTACTACGAACACCTTTTCCCCATTTTTGTCACAGAATAATTCAGGAAATATATTTTAGAGTTTCTATACTAAATGATATGTCAGTCAGTACTGGATTTTTCATATAGTTTATTTATTTATTACCTGAAGGTAACTTGAAAAACACACATAAACCATATATTTTCGCAATCGTGTGTTTATTGTCTTCACATTTCATCAGTAAAAACATTAACATTTCTGTTTTTATTCAGCTCAGCTACAGTGATAGCCATGTGCGTTTGTCCATATTAGGGATTTCCTGCAGGTCATAAGTTTCTGCGCGAGAGCGCCCTCTGGCTTCGAGTATGAATGAAACATGCACTACACGAGAGTGTTCAGCTCTCCTGATATTCACATCTCCTCATTAAGATACGAATTAAACGTCAGGTCATGTCTCTTTTAATTTAAATCTAGATTTAAATCTAGAAACCTCTATGTGAAAACACTTACTCGAGCTCGAATAAAGTGTGGGGGACGAATTTACATTTTATTAAAACTAATATTAAATATTAAAAATGCAGCTAACATAGTTCTACACACAGCAATATAAACAAAAGTGCTTGTTCTCTTTCATTCTTGCTGTTTAATTGGGAAAAATTTAAAGCGCGTCGAGGTGCCTTGTCTTTTTTATTTTATCTCACTAAAAACTATTCATACTTTGAACTATTATTATTACAGTATTTATTTAAAACACGTTGAGTGCCTTAAAAATAATTATCACAACACTGGTAAAACAGGCTTATACTGAATTTCTTGTCCTCTGAATTATACTTATCAATGCTGTTTTTATAATCATAATCATTCAAAATATGAATAAATTCAGAACAGGATTAGAATAGAATTCTATTTTAAATAAGCCAGGAATATTTTTTTTCTACAACAACAACAGTAGTGTTTACAACAGCAAAACCACCACACCATGTAAACTCAACAACAACAATAATAATAATAATAATAATAATAATACAATTCCAGAGTAATTAAGAAGTGCAAAAAATGTATTTAACATTTAAATTTAAAATGATCTTTTCTGTTCTGTGTTTCTTTTTCAAACCTGCGTCATGACATTTGCTGCTGTAGAAGCATCCATTTCGATACACATATCAGCAAGGAGCACAGCCCTATTAAAAGGTGTGTTCCATGAGCCCCTTTTATACTTTGAGCACCTGCCCCTCCAAAGGTCTCCACACGGCCCTGCCCACGATATACCTGTTTGCCATTGTTTGACCTTTACTTGTTTTGTGATCACGTATTTGAATAAAAGCTCTGCATATGGATCAGCAAGTCTCACATCTTGTTGGCTCTGTTACAATTATAAACGGCTTTACAGTCACTTTTGATGATTTCATGCATCCTTGCACCAAGTATTAATAAAACATCTCTCACAAATTTTACATAACAATCTTCTGTTAGCAGTCAAATTAAATTAGTGAGTTTGAAACGTGAGAGTTTATTTTCTAAACATCCACAGGGCTGAAAGTGGCAGTCATTGAAGAACACCCACATTTGAGGCTGATCTGAACGGACACTCGCGCTAATAGAGCGGCAGTGGTCAGATCTCTGGGATTTGAGGAAAAGCCTCATTTGCAGCCGCTCGACTGAGCTCGGGAGTAATTATGGGGCTTTTAACGTGGGCGGCGGTGAGATTGGACAGGTAATATCAGACCAGCCGAGCAGCGCCGAGCTCATGATGCATGTAATCAGCTATTTGAGAGTATAACTCACGCCCGAGCGCGAATCTGCACACTCTCATTGATTATTATCATCAGTTCTGAGCATAATAAATTACCGAAGCACAATTAGAAGTCAAGCGAATGAATCATTGGATTGGAGGGTTAAGCAAATTAAGAGCTTTAATGAGGCATAAACATTAGCCGTGTTAGAGAAGTGCATTACGGCTCCGTTAAGAGCGACGGCTCTTTATGACATCATAAAGGTAATTAATGGACTGCAGTGGGCGCATAACTGGACCGTGGAGATGCGAGGAATCATGGGAGAGATTGAGGACACTGTCAGGAGTCCTCATGCTGGCATATGGCAAGCTGTTCGTACTAGTATCTAGTTTAATGTGACTAGTACATTTTAGATTCCATTAGGTACTAGTACTTATTCCATGGTCTGTCTGAATTCTAGATTCTGATTGGCTTGCAGTTATGCAGTAAAATTGTTTAATGCACAGGTAGTTCCAAGTCAGTTTAATCACCGATCCATTAATGCACACAAACCAACACGCATCACTCGCACACACACATACAGAGAGAGAGAGAGAGAGAGAGAGAGAAAGAGAGAGAGAAAGAGAGAAAGAGAGAGAGAGAGAGAGATCGCAGATTGCGCTGCACACACACACACACATAAACTTGTCAACGCTTCCCCGAGATTTTTATTAATAAAATAGGCTAGGCACAAACAAATAAAAATTCTAACATTGTAACATTGCAATCTAAAAAACATTCTAACATTGCAATTTAAAAACAAAAATAATGCTTTGAAATCAGTTAAATTTACTAAACTAAAAATGAAAATAATAAGAAAGCACAGATTAATTGATTAAAAAAGGCTATTTTGATTACCCCGTTATACTCTACAGTTAGTGCTATCATACAAATACACTTACTTCTAAGTTTAAAATTCTATATATGTCACATTTATTGTCCAATTACAAATATTTCAGCAAAATGTAAATATTAGTCAGAGTTATGCGCTATTTCATTGCGTTCTGTCTGTTGGCGCGTGTTCTAAATGAAGTCTGTTAAGTTTAGCGGAGAATCGCAAAGCAAAAGCTCAGGCACTTCTGACAGCAAAATGGAAATATTTCCATGGCTTTCTAACATTTACAGATGGAGAATATACCTGTGAAATGTAAGTTATGCATTAAGGAACACAGCACATCCCAAACACATCAAACAGCGCGAGTAGCATCTCTGTCAGCGGCATACGCAGCCTTTCTGTCAGAGCATCTGACGGGCGAGCCGCTTTAAACTGAAACTATAAACTAGGCTACTATATCGTACGAGTTTTTTTGAAGCCCATCATATAAAGCTTGTCACATGTTTAGAACAAATTGTATTATGCAGTTTCTCTGCAGAAGTTCAGTCTGTGTCCTCCCTAGATATTTTTTCAGATGTGCTCGTATCAAACTACTGTAGGCTATATCGATATTAACGGTATTGCTACCGTATTGCTTATAAACAATATATCGATATATCATACAAGCTCGATATACCGCCCAGCCCTAGTACTAGAGAGAGATATGTGGGGTGCAGACTCAGCACGCAGGCTCACACAACTGTCATCTCTCTGTGTCTCTCTCTCTCTCTCGATCGTTCAATAATTAATTGAAATACATGCTATAGCCTAATTCATTCAAATAAACGTGATCTTACTGTTTCATCACTGTGTCTAATTTGAAGCGGGCAGAATACTAGAGCTAAGGTACCATAACTGACGATAATTGTCATTTTTACCCCAAAAAATATTGCACAGCAAAGAGCAATACTAGTTTTAACTTGTCTATAACTTGGCAAATGACCATGAAATAAGTGGGATAATCAACGGCTAGCCTTGCATTAAAGGATTTTTAAATGCGCTTCGCGTCGGGTGGTTCTTTGCCTCCACGTCGTGCATTTAAAATCCTTTAATGCACGGCTAGCCATTGATTATCCCTTACTTATTCATTAGCCACTAGTGCTTATTTTTAGGTTCTAATAACTTTTTAAAGATACTCATACTTATTCATTAGGTACTAGTACTTATTTCAATAGTGACTAGTAACTATTTTACTGTTACTACTGTCTAATAAGAATGAGTATCTAACAAATAAATACTGTCTGTATAATAGGTACGATTATCTGATGATTAAGTGCTAGTATCTAAAAATGGGTACTAGTATCTAAAAAATAAGTACTAGTACCTAATGAATAACTACTAGTGTATAAAAATGTATACTAGTCACAATAGGAATACATGCTAGTCATGTTTTACTAGCTAAAAAATAATATTTACTTGTCACTATTGAATTATGCTTTTGAAATTAGTACTAGTATCTAATGAAAAAGTACTAGCATCTAATTATAAGTACTAGTATCTAATGAATAACTACTAGTTTATTTAAAAAAAAATTCTAGTACCTAAAGAATAAGCACTGGTAGCCAACAAATAAGTACCAGAACCAAATGGAATATAAACTAGTAGCTAAAAAAAAAGTAGCATAGTAGCATGAAAATAGTTACAAGCATGTTTTATAGATTAAATGTCAAAATGACTTGCCATACTCCATACTCAAATCTATAGATGGAAAGAATGCATTCAGATTAACAGGAGTCAGAGTGATTGTTTACCACAGTACTCGAGGAGTAATTGAACAGATGATCGGAGCATAAAAGACTTATTCCTTCAGATGAACATGTGAAGAAATTCTGATGAGTCACTCTGACCCTGGGACGAATGTGATACGGAAGGGTCAAGAACACATACAGAATAAAAAACTGTGAAGGATTTATAAAGTCACACACATAAAAAAGGTTATAAATTACTTTTCAAAGAGTGGAAACTACTGAAAACTAAACTAAAACAAAACTTCAGAATTGAAAATGTGACTTCGTTTCAGTTCATGAGTATGAATTTCAATCGAATCCACAAAATTAGGCCTAAACATTAACACTGTTCTGATTTAACAAACGTTATTATGCAACTGCCCTAGCAACCTTTCAAAACACCTTGCAGACACAAACTGCCTTGCAACCACTAACAACACCCAATAACTGCCTAACAACCTCTCAAAACACCTAACAACTGCTTTGTATAAAAGCATCTGCTAAATGAATAAATGTAAATGTAGTAGCTGCCTAACAACCACTCAACACACTTAGCAACTGCCTAGCAACCACTCAGAACACACAATAATTGCCTAACAACTTCTCAGAAAACCCAGCAACTGCCCAGCAACCTCTCAAAATACCTAGCAGCTACCTATAAACCAATTAAACACCCAATAATTGTCTAACAACCACTTAACACACTTAGCAACTGCCTAGCAACCACTCAGAACACACAATAACTGCCTAACAGCGTCTACGAACACCTAGCAACCACTCAAATATCTAATAAATGCCTAGCAACCACTCAAACACCTAATAGCTGCCTAACAACCACTCAAAACACTTAGCAACTGCCTAGCAACAATTCAAAACACCCAATAACTGCCTAACAACCTTTCACAACCCCTAGCAACTGCCTAACAACCACTCAGAACACCCAGCAACTGTCCAGGAACCTCTCAAAATACCTAGCAACTACCTAGAAACCACTCAAACACCTATTAACTTGACAACCTGTTGCTTGACAACCTCTCACAACTGCCTAGCAACCATTCAGATGCCTAATAACTGCCTAGAAACAGCTCAAAACATAGCAACTGCCTAGCAACCGCTCAGAACACCTAGCAACTGCATAGCAATCTCACAGAATACCTAATAACTGGCTAGCAACCACTCAGAACACCTAATAACAGCCTATCAACCTCTCAAAACACTTAGCAACTGCCTAGTAAATACTCACACATTTAATAACTGTCTAGCAACCACTTAGGACACCTAATATCTGCCTAACAACCTCTCAAAATGCCTAGCAACTGCATAGCAACTACTCAAACATCTACTGTAAAAACTGCCTAACAACCTCTCAGAACGCCTAGCAACTACCCAGCAACATGTCAAAATACCTAGCAACCGCTCAGAACACCTAATAACTGCCTGAGAACTTCTCAAAACACCTAGCAACCACTCAGAACACCTAAGAAATGCCTAGCAAACCTCTCCAAACACCTAGCAAGACCCTCTCACAACACTTTAGCACAGCCTGGATAATTACCCTGGAATGAAACCAGGAAGATTTAGTTCAGTGTGAAAGAGAGAACGTGGCAGAAATATGGTTTTGAGCGAGTGACAGAAATGTTCAATTAGAGCTGGTGAAAGTGTCGGTGGAGTTTAGTCGAGCAGACGACACATCCACAAGAGCTCAGGAGAGACATGTGATATTTCTCATCTTTAAAGGTCAAGATTAAGCATTCAGATAACTGATCTGAAATGAGACAATCTCTAGGCTTGTGAAGTACTTGAGACAAACAGACAGAAGACTCGATATCAGAAAACAAGTGATGGGCCTCTCGGGATGTGAAATGTGCCCTTCTAAATGAACTGTTCCTTAGTTCTCAGAATAGAGGCGGTGTAGTCGTTACTGTCACACACTGATGTGAATTATGCAGCTGAGGTCAGTAATTTCCACTTCACTTTAACCTTCATGCACTTTTGAGGAAGACGTCTGAAAGCTCAGGTCATCAGAGAAGAAGAGGGTGTTTCTTCATTATCCAGACTGATGAAGATGTTCAGTCTGGGATTTTTACTCTAGTATTATTATGTATTATATCTAGTACTATATATATATATATATATATATATATATATATATATATATATATACAAACTACATATATTTTTATACATACATATGTATGTATACAAATATATGTAGTTTGTATTTTATCATTTATATTTTACTAAATATTATTTAATAATTAATGACATTTATAATTATTTAATTTGAGATTTTCTTTGCTCTTTTATATTGAAATATTTTTAACAGAATAGTATTCTAAATTTTAATCACATTATTTCACCAAACTATTTCCTCATTGTGGTTGTCATTGCAGTGACTGTTAAACATGGTTTTCAGGTCTTGCTGTGGAATTATTAATCGTTTGACATTTCATGCGGGTCTCGCGACAGCATTTATTCACTTTAATTAAAGGTTGAGCTTCTTCTGCCGTTGACAAATGGAGTTGTTGGTGTGTGGGAGTGAAGCTCATCTCCTGACCTCCTCCTGAGCCCAAACTCACCGCCGGCCAGCACATCTGTCCCAATCAAACCGCTTATTCACTTACAAGTGATGACTCATCAACTTCTGCCTGAGTTGAGTGCAAATGTGATTTCTCCGTTGCGGTGACAGTTGTGCTCCTGTGGGAAGCGTCTCTCTGTCTGGAGCATTTCTCCTGGGACTCGTGTCTCGGCGCTGTTTTTATTTGTCTGATGTCTTGAGTGTTTATTTGTGTGAAATACAGCCAGGATGAACTTTATTCTGAATCCGTCTGTGAGCGGTGAGATGCTCTTTTGATGGAGGAAGCTTCGGTTTGATGTGTGAATGGCTGTCTCTTCAACTACACACACTTTTATGTCTCAGGGCTTGATTTGACTTACAGATTTACATAGTTTTTGGCCTTTTTGTTACATGAAGGTCACATTAAAACTGTTTAGGAAACTTTTAGTCATTCCTTCGTCATTAAATTATACTACTTTTCAAATACCTTTATGTAAATTTACTTATTAGTGTTAGATTATGAAAATGTTTAATAGTAATATAAAATAACAGCATTTTAATGATTCTGTTGTTTAGAATGCATAATTATGTATTGTTTAAGATTGCTTATTTATTGTGTGGGAAAAAAAGTCAATTTTTACACAAATTACTCAGTTTACTCATTGTAATTTCCACAATAATCCATTATTAAAGTTGTATTAATGTATTATTAAAGTAGTAATTTTGTAATGAAATTTTGACAAATGATTAAAATATTATTACAGAGTATTTAAGGTACATAAAATCAGTTAAATTAACTCTAACAAGACAAAGAAGTTAGTTATTTGATTCTGGAAATGTATAAAATGTATTTCATTGTGCCATTTGCAGTAAAAACAGCATAAAGAAGTTAAAAAGTTTGGGGAGAATAAATTTGTTTTAACTATTTTATTTACAAACTGAATTCCGGAAATGTTGGGACATTTTTTTTTTTTTTTTAATAAAATGAAAACTAAAAGATTTTCAAATCACTTGAGCCAATATTTTATTCACAATAGAACATAGATAACATAACAAATGTTTAAACTGAAAAATATTACAATTTTATGCACAAAATGAGCTCATTTCAAATTTGATGCCTGCTACAGGTCTCAAAATAGTTGGGATGGGGGCATATTTACCATGATGTAGCATCTCCTCTTCTTTTCAAAACAGTTTGAAGACAACTGGGCATCAAGGTTATGCATTTCTGCAGTTTTGGTGTTGGAATTTGGTCCCATTTTTGCCTGATATAGTTTTCCAGCTGCTGTAGAGTTTGTGGTCTGTGGTAATGATGCACCAAATGTTCTCTATAGGTGAAAGATCTGTACTGCAGGCAGGCCAATTCAGCACCCGGACTTTTCTACTATGAAGCCATGCTGTTGTAATAGCTGCAGTATGTGGTTTTGCATTGTCCTGCTGAAATATACGTCGTCTGGAGGGGAGCATATGTTGCTCTAAAATATTTATATACCTTTCAGCATTCATAGTGCCTTCCAAAACATGCAAGCTGCCCATACCGTATGCACTTATGCACCCCCATACCATCAGAGATGCTGGCTTTTGAACTGAAAGCTGATAACACGCTGGAAGGTTTCCATCCTCTTTAGGCCGGATGACACGGCGTCCATGATTTCCAACAAGAATGTCAAATTTGGACTCGTCTGACCATAGAACACTTTTCCACTTTGAAACAGTCCATTTTAAATGAGCCTTGGCCCACAGGACACGACAGCGCTTCTGGACCATGTTCACACATGGCTTCCTTTTTGCATGATAGGGCTTTTGGCATCTGCTGATGACACGGTGGATTGTTTACGGACAGTGGTTTCTGGAGGTATTCCTGGGCCCATTTAGTAGTGTCAATGACAGAATCATGCCGATGTTTGATGCAGTGTCGTCTGAGGGCCCGAAGACCACGGGCATCCAACAAAGGTCTTCGGCCTTGTCCCTTATGCACAGAGATTGCTCCAGTTTCTCTGAATTTTTTGATGTTATGCACTGTAGATGATGAGATTTGCAAAGCCTTTGCAATTTTACGTTGAGGAACGTTGTTTTTAAAGTATTCCACAATCTTTTTATGAACTCTTTCCCAGATTGGAGAGCCTCTACCCATCTTTACTTCTGAGAGACTCTGCCTCTCTAAGACATCCCTTTTATAGCTAATCATGTTACAGACTTGATGTCAATTAAGTTACTTGCTAGATGCTCTCCCAGCTGAATCTTTTCAAAATGTCTTGCTTTTTCAGCCCTTTGTTGCCCCCATGCCAACTTTTTTTAGACCTGTAACAGCCATCAAATTTGAAATGAGCTCATTTAGTGGATAAAAGTATAACATTTCTGTTTTTAGACATTTGTTATGTTGCCTATGTTCTATTGTGAATAAAGTATTGGCTCATGTGATTTGAAAATCTTTTAGTTTTCATTTCATTCAAATTTTAAGAAAAAATGTCCTAACATTTCCAGAATTCGTGTTGTATTAAGGACATATTAAATTGTTCAAAAGTGACAGTAAAGCATTAATAATGTTACAAAAAAATTATATTTCAAATAAATGCTGTTCTTTTGAACTTTCTATACATCAAAGGATCCTGAAAATAAATGTTTCTTTGTTTTCACAAAAATATTAGGCAGCACAACTGTTTGAACACTGATAATTATCAGAAATGCTTCTTTAGCAGGAAATCAGCATATTACAATGATTTCTAAAGGATCATGTGACACTGAAGACTGGACTTATGATGCTGAAAATTTAGTTTTGATCAAGGGAATAAATTGTATTTTATAATATAGTCATATAGAAAATATGTTTTTATATTTTTGATCAAATAGTGAGCAGAAGAGGCTTTCCACCTAAATAAACTGGTTAGAGAGTAGAACAAAAAGTGTTTTTAGAGACTATCTATCTATCTATCTATCTATCTATCTATCTATCTATCTATCTATCTATCTATCTATCTATCTATCTATCTATCTATCTATCTATCTATCTATCTATCTATCTATCTATCTATCTATCTATCTATCTATCTATCTATATGCCTGCCTTGCCCATCTGTCTGTGGTCCGAAAATTTCCAAATGTAAAAGTTGCTGAGAAACACGCGCATTATTCTAGTCTGATCCGATGCAGTATGTTTAGACGATTCATATATAATTATGAAATCCTGATGCATTTCTGAACTGAGAGCTGCAGGTGAGCGTGAGATAATGAGCCATAAACACAGGTGTGTCACTGAATAAATGCGGAAATGACAGACTAAAGCATCAGCACTGTCAATCGTCAGACAAACGTACTGTTTACTGTGTATGGCTTCACATTTAACATTACTAATAAAACCTCTAACATGAACATGTGTGCATTGTCCTGTCCTAAGACTTAACTGACTGATCAGACCTGCTGGATCATAAAACGTCACATTGAAAAACATCATATTGATGGAGAAAACTGAATCGTATAGAGACCAGAAGATAATGCCAGACAGTATAAACCACAAAGCAAGATCAGCAGAAGATCCTAGAAATGCAATGCTTAGAACAACCAAACACAATAACTTCAGGAAGCAGATGGAGCCGTCTGACTCTGACTTTCTCTCTCTCTCTCTTTCTCTCTCTCTCTCTTTCTCTCTCTCTCTCTTTCTCTCTCTTTCTACTGATCCTCATCCACTTGTGCTGAATCAAATCCATGCTCACTCTGACAGAAACACTGGGGAAAAAACGTCATCGCTGTCAAACTTCAGCACACACAGACACACACGTTCATTAAGCTGTGCACATACAGTACCATACACTTCTGTTGAGCAGAATTATAAATACTGTAGTTTAAATGTATTAAAAAAAATAGGAGAATAAAAAAATAAAATAAATAACTCATCAAATAAAATGACAATAGCCCATAAGAAAATGACTAAAACTTGAATTAAAGTGAAAATTAAAAAGTTAAAAACTAGCAGTGCCCTAGCAACAATCAACAACATCCTAGCATCAGGAAAGCATGAGAAAATACTTCTTTAAAAAATTTGAAATATATAGATTAAATATATGTCTCTTCTGTAGTTCGATTTGCTGGTTTCCTCACTGAAGCTCAGTGTGTTTATACATGTGTTCCCGGTGTTGCTGATGATCATAAGAGGGAAACGTTCACAGATCTCTGTCACTCAGAACACACTGCAGATATAATCACCGGGGTAATCATCACACACTTGACGAGCGTCACACACTCCAGCTATTCAATGAACAAATCAGCTGAAGCTTACAGCTGAATGGACAGAGATTGAAGATGTTCCTCAGCGCTTCATCAGCCTGTTGAACAATCACAGGCCTTTCCTCCAGTCAAGAATCCTCCAGGGTGATTCCTCTCATCTCAGGGTGTTTAACGGAGTTTAACTGTCTGTGCTCGACTTCAACAGTTTAACACAAACAGTGGCGGTAAATACCACAGGAGCACCTGCAGTGTGTGTATGTGTGTGTGTGGGTGTGCTTGATATAGTTCTTTGATCTCTTTTCGCTTGACAAGTAGCAACACACTAGAGGTCGCGCATGTTTTACAAAGAAATAGAAAGAGTCAACTAAACACTATAATGTCTTTATTAAACTAGGGAGATTTTAAGTTATAGCGTTTCTCTCAGTAGAATCTTGAAGTAAACAAACAGAAGCATGAATGAATGTGTTTGTGGAACTGTAATAGTGCAGAACAATTGTGAGAGACACTGAAAATATAGCAGGAAATGTGTCTGGTTGAATCTGTGATCAGTTTCTGTAGAACTCTGTACTGAATATTTCAGAGAACAAAGGGAAATATGCAGTTCTACTCATAAATAACTAGTTCACATGTTCCATGTCCCCAGCAAAAAAAAAAAAAAAAAAAAAAACATTTCATGTTGTTGTTGTTGTTTTGTATTTTCCTTTTCGTTTAATTTTAGTCAAAGTTTTGGTAATTTTGTTATGTGCTTTTTTAATTTTTATGTATATATTGTTTTTATTACTTTTAATTTCAGTTTAGTTGTTTATTATTATTATTATTTTTTTTTTTTTGCATCAAGTTAAGGTAGCCCAAGTTTTAAAAATTGTAAAATATTTTTACAATATTTTTCAGTTAATGTTTATTTTATATCAAGTAACAAAAGTGGAATTTTTTTATTGTTTTAGTTTTAGTTAACTACAATAACGCTGATTCAAACATTACAGGTTTGTGTGTGTGTGTGTGTGTGTGTGTGTGTGTGTGTGTGTGTGTGTGTAGGATGCATTGAATGGATCAAAAGTGACGGTAAAGACATTTATAATGTTATAGGAGATTTCTATTTCAAATCATTTCTGCTCTTGTTTAAACTTTCTATTCATCAAATAATCCTGAAAGATCAGAGTTTCTACAAAAATATGAAGCGTTTTCAACTCCGTTTTTGCACTGTTTTCAACAATGATAATAATACAAAAAAATGTTTATTGAGCAGCAAATCAGCATATTAGAATGATTTCTGAAGGATCATGTGACACTGAAGTGACTGTAATGATGCTGAAAATTCAGCTTGTAATGTATATTCAAATAAAAACAGTTATTTTAAACTGTAATAATATTTTACAATTTTACTGATTTTACTGTATTTTTGATCAAATAAATGCAGCCTTGGTAAGACTTCACAAACATGTCTCCTTAAACAGCACCCTTTGTTGATTCAGTTGAAGTCCCACTCTTTTTGTTTTTTCTTTGACTGTCTTCTTTTACACATTCCAGTAGTAAGTGAAATTGGTTGCAAATGTTATTTCATGTTGTAAAGTCAGCTGGATGAATCGTCCTCATCCATAAAGCATTAGGCCCAAACAGAACGTGTTCTGCTCGTGAGGTGAATGTGAACTTGTTGAGAGAAGCTAGCGTTCCCTCAGAGAGAGTTGAGGTGAAACCGAGTGGAAAATAAGGAGAAGGACAGAGTAACGCCCACTCGTCCATTAGCTAAACCATTGAACGCTTCCATCATCTGCTTGAACAAAGTGTGAGGTGGAAAAGGCGAGAGATTGGGGCGTTGAACGCACATCAGTGATGGATAGAGATAGCAGACCACCGCCTCTCCCTCACTACACCATCTGTTCTCCTGCAGCAGAGAAAAACACCGACTTCGTGTGGAGAGGTGGGCGCCATGACCACAATCACAATTTGAGCAATGGAAAATATCACAATATAGCTATTTTTACAGGAAATTAAATGAAAATATGGTGAATATATATATATATATATATATATATATATATATATATATATATATATATAAACAAACATCTGGTGATGCCTATTTATGGATAAACAAGTGAACTGTGTACTTTTACCTCTTATGATGGATGGATGGAACAAATGATAGAACATGCTAAATAATGGATTGTTTGACAGATAGAACGATGGCTAGAACAAATGATAGATAGAATGATAGATGGATGGATGGATGATATATGGATGAATAAATGATAGATGGGTATATGTGTGTGTGTGTGTAGGATGCATTAAATTGATCAAAAGTGACAGTAAAGACATAATGTCATAGAAGATTTCTATTTCAAATAATTGATGTTCTTATTATTTAAAGTTTCTATTCATCAAAGAATCCTGAAAAATCACAGATAGATGAAGGTTAGATGGATGGCTGAATGGATGGATACAATGAAAGATGGATGAATGGATGGATTGATAGACCGAATGATAGAACACCATAGATAATGGGTTAATGGATGGATAGAACAATAGATATAATCAACAATAGATAGAACAATGGATGGATAGATGGATGAATTGGTGGCTGGATAGAATGATATATATAATGAACACTAGATAGAACAATGGATAGATAGTTAGATAGAAAGACAGACAGACAGATAGACATAGATAGATAGATAGATAGATAGATAGATAGATAGATAGATAGATAGATAGATAGATAGATAGATAGATAGATAGATAGATAGATAGATAGATAGATAGATAGATAGATAGATAGATAGACAGACATGGATGGATGGATGGATGGATGGATGGATGGATAGATAGATAGATAGACAGACATGGATGGATGGATGGATAGATAGATATCTGTTGATTTATCAGTCTATCTCTATCAGTAATGCATTAGCGATCCCAGTGTGTTTAGGTTTGTAAATCCTCAGCTCTGTTGGCATATGCAGCTCTCAGAGCGACATGACGCTGTGTGTGTGAGCAGGAAGCAGCAGGATTATATGTGTAGATCATCACAGTAATCACAGTACAACAGCCTCATCCTGACCTGCTGTCATTATTTATCTTCAGCGACACCATTCACACTCTCACTCGCTTTTTGCTCTGAGCAAATAAATGAATGAGAGCGTAATGGGAAATGAGGGATCTCTCATCAGATTGGAAAGAAAGAGTAGATTCTCTGTGCTTGGTTTTGTCTGGAATGACTGTATAGAATACAAGCTTTGTCCTCATTTCAACAGGAGTTTGTATGTTTATGTGTGAAAAACATATTAGTGTGCAGTTTAGAAACCCAGAATCTGGTGTTACCAGAGTAACTGAATTTAATTGAACTGAATTTAAGGTTGCAAACATAATTGCAATTGTAATGTGAAGTAAAATTCATCTAGTTATTCATATAATTATGGGGTTACTAGAATATAATTCACAAAGTTGACAAAGCCTTCTTTGAAGATTTATGTTTGAGACAGATAGATAGATTCAAATCCCATTTCAACTTTCTGTTCGGTGCAATTTATTTCACACTTCACACTGAAATGAAACCAGCTCTTAAATTCGAAAGTGGCTTCATTTCCTGTGCTATTCTCAGTTGGTGAATCAGTTTGTTAACCAGCATTTAGTGAGGCCTGTCATGCAGTAACATGGAGTTGCATTCCTTTTTTAGTGGCTTTACGTGACAGGTTATTTTCCTGAAATATGCCCAAGCCCTTCTTTATGTTCCTCTTTATTTTACACATGCACAGTATTTTTCTTCGCACTAGTATATAATGCAAACTACTCTTCCTGCTATACATCACCTGTATGTCTGACCCACAGCACAGTGTGGAATATGTAAGTTACCTGAGCTCAGTGGTATGTTGTGTTGATTTGAGTCACCGGGGTCCATTTGTCTGTCAAATGCCAGTAAAATCACGTCTGCAGGTTTTTCATGCATCAGCAGAGTGACTTTGGTGTGACCTGGCAAATTCACCATCATTAAAAGTCAGAGGAAGTTTTAACCATCAGCCGCTGTGTCCTTACAGAGTGCAGGGTCCCAGAAGAGAGTCTGATCTCAGACCCTCGTCCTCCTCGATGGATAATGGCAGCCTAGGTCACCTTGGTGTCCTGCTCCACGGGCAGCAGACGGACGGATTAGTCCGACTCCATATGGATTCCTGCTCGCCGTCTGCATTTAGCGCTCAACACATTATTCAACATTGTGAAGAAGTCATCAAAGTAATTTCAAATTGTTGACCACAGACCAAGTTTTCCTCTTTTCAGCTAGTTTTGAGAGGAGTTTGTGTTATTATTTGTGCTAGTGAGGCCAGCAGGGGGTGGTCTGTGTGGGTCCTAGCGCCCCAGTATAGTGATGGGGACACTATACTGTAAAAAGCACCGTCCTTTGGATGAGACGTTAAACCGAGGTCCTGACTCTCTGTGGTCATTAAAAAATCCCAGGATATCTTTCGAAAAGAGCAGAGGTGTGACCTCGGCATCCTGGCCAAATTCACCCATTGGCCTCTGACCATCATGGCTTCCTAACAATCCCCATATCTGTTGATTGGCTTCATCCAATAAGCTGGTGTGTGGTGGGCTTTCTGGCGCACTATGGCTGCTGTCGCATCATCCAGGTGGATGCTGCACACTGGTGGTGGATGAGGAGACCCCCCCACTCCACAATGTATAGCGCTTTGAATGCCTAGAAAAGCGCTATATGCATGTAAGGAATTATTATTATTATTATTATTATTATTATTTCAAATTGTTGACCACAGACCAAGTTTTCCTCCTTTCAGCTAGTTTTGAGAGGAGTTTGTCTTATTATTTCCCTGAGGGAATGCTTTCATGCTGCGGCTCATTATTAAATAAATAATATATGCTGTTTCTTTTCCATACACATTATTGCATTTTTAATTTTTTTTTTTTCCTAAACAGGCTTCTCCAAAACAATCAGTGTCGATAGTGAATGAACGAGCCAATTTCCCCTCATTAAGTAATCTCTCCAGCCATCCTCTCTAATGAATAACAGATGTGCTCTGATCTCTCAGGAGGGATTTGGACAGAGCGCCAGTCATCAGGAGACACAGAGCTGCCAAAACCAAACGCCAGTGACCAACACATGAGAACAGCACTGCAAAAACTCACTGGAACATCTCACTCTGCAATTACAACTCATCTATCTATCTATCTATCTATCTATCTATCTATCTATCTATCTATCTATCTATCTATCTATCTATCTATCTATCTATCTATCTATCTATCTATCTATCTATCTATCTATCTATCTATCTATCTATCTATCTATCTATCTATCTATCTATCTATTATTCTAGCCTTCTGTTATCTTTAAAATGTTTAAATTTTCAAATAATGTAATATTCAAATTCAAGTTATTTTGTTAGTAAAAACAACAGTTATATGATTTTGTTTGAATTTGGATTTGAATTGATTTTATCTTAATTCTACTCCCATACATACACATTTGAATTGTAATTTTGTTACGGTGACAGTAGTGGATGGTGTTGGTGGTTGCTATGCTGATAGTGTTGTGGTTGTTATGGTGACAGTAGTGGATGGTGTTGTTAGATGTCATGCTGATAGGGTTGTGGTTGTTATGGTGACAATCGTGGATGTGTTGATGGTTGCTATGGCGACCACATCTGTGATTGTTATGGTGACACAGCAGTGGATGGTGTTGTCAGTTGCTATGGTGATAGTGTTGTGTTGTTATGGTGACAGCAATGGATGGTACTGTTGGTTGCTATAGTGATATTGTTGCGTAGTAATGGTGAAAGCAGTGGACGTTTTGTGGTTGTTATAGTGACCACATCTGTGCTTCTTATGGTGACAGCAGTGGATGGTGTTGTTGGTTGCTATAGTAATCATGTCTGTGGTTGTTATGGCGATACAGTAGTGATAGTGGTGGTGTCAATGGTTCTTATGGTGACACGGCAGTGGATAGTGTTGATGTTTACTATGGTGAACACATCTGTGTTTGTTATGGTGACAGCAGTGGATGGTGTTGTTGGTTTCTATGCTGATAGTGTTGCGGTTGTTATGGTGATAGCAGTGGATGTGTTGATGGTTGATATGGTTACCACATCTGTGCTTGTTATACTGACACAGTCGTAGATGGTGTTGTTGGTTGTTATGGTGATGGTGTCATGTTGTTACTGTGATACAGTAGTGGATGGTGTTGTCAGCAGTGAATTCTGTCTGTGGTGTTTCCCCCAGCATGTGTGTGTGTGTGTGTGTGTGTGTGTGTGTGTGTGTGTGTGTGTGTGTGTGTGTGTGTGTGTGTGTGTGTGCATGCGTGTGTGGCACCCCGTGCAGCGCGATGAAGTCGTTAAGAAGTCATTAGGAAGCCATTAAGATTCATTAAGAGATCGAGGTGGTGGTGTAGTACAGCGTCGCTGTGTTCCCAGCGTGGAGGAGAGACTGTTAATCACACACTTTATTACTGGCCTCTGAGTTACAGAGTAAATATTACTCCAGTGAGATCAATGAGAGGCCATCCTAATGAAACACATGCCTGTGTGTGGAGAGACAACACACTCACACAATCACTGTCATCGTCTCTGCAGTAATAAAGCTGAGCGTTCATTTGCGCTCTCATTCTGTCAAACCACTCGCTCTAGCTTAATACTTGAAGAGAGAGACATTTTGAAACACTTCCTATCAGATGTGTGTGTGTGTGTGTGTGTGTTTGACAACTACTTCTAAAGAGTGTCTGACGACACTTAAAACCTATGTTTCAATGAAAGGAAGACTTTTTGCATGATGAATTTGTGTTTCTGCTGTGTTTTTATTAGGACTGACAATCAATTAAATGGTTTAATTGAGTAATTTACATGATATGCCAGTTAATTCATCAAATGAATCACAATTAATCTCACATACACTGCTGTTCAAAAGTTTGGAGTCTCTACTGCTCACCAAGACTGCATTTCTTTAATCAAAAATACAGTAAAAACAGTAATATTGTGAAATATGACATTTATAATAACTGTTTTCTGTTTGAATATATTGTAAAATGTAATTCATTCCTTTGATCAAAGCAAAATTTTCAGCATCATTACTCCAGTCTTCAGTGTCGCATGATCCTTCAGAAATCATTGTAATATACTGATTTGCTGTTCAAGAAGTATTTCTGATTATTATTAATTTTGAAAACAGTTGTGCTGCTTCATAATTTCGTGGAAACAGTGCTACATTGTAATTTTCACGATTCTTTGATTTAAAAGAATGGCATTTATTTGAAATAGAAATCTTTCGTAACATTACAAATGTCCCTACTTTCACTTTTGACCAATTGAATGCACCCTTTCCTATATTTTCCAAAAAGTATTGGATTAGTGTTATAATACATTTCTGGTGCCACTTTTGTAGTATGGAAATTAGCAACCCTTTTGATGGAAATGGGGGAGTAAATACTTAGTCTGTCTTGTTTGGCTGAATTATTTCATTTATTATCCTTTAATCTTCTGAAATGAGTTTAATCAGGATTGGGGTGCAGTAGAGTGACTTTCTTAAGGTGCTGTAATGACTCATCTCTGTGCATTATGGGTAGGCAAGCTGACCTCACACTGACACCTGAAGTCCTGTAGAGATGTACCTGAGTTCTGTAGCTGTGAGACAGCAGCACTTTAAATTCTCCTCGTCCTGACCTCAGCGTGACCTCCGAGTCTCAGAGCGAGCAGGAGAAACAGGTGTGAGAGGAGGTCAGAGGTCAGCTCTGCTACTCAATACTGTAAAGGTCAGCAGGTGTCGTGATGGATCTGAGTGTGTTCAGGTGTGTGTGGGTGTTAGTTTACATACAGCTCCTGTGTGTTTGTGTGAGCTAACTCTCACTTCATGCACAATTCATGCAAAAAATAAGATGCCCTAGTTACTGTTTAGAATATACATCCGAATAAATCAGAATAAATAAATCAGAATATATAGTTGTAAGTCAGATCTTAACATATAAACATAAGCAGCAATAGGTAAAGTTAGGTGAAGTGAAACACATAACATTAGGGATGCACCGAAATGAAAAGTCTTGGCCAAAGCCGAACAATATGAAAAACTGAGCCAATTTTTTTCACCATTGCATACATTAAATAGCCAAAATGTGCTTTTTACTGTTTTGTCTTGCTTTTCAAATAAAAAATAAAAAAATCAACAATTACAAAACAACAGTTTAAAAATATTTACTTAAGAACAGCAAATTTATAAATGATGTTTGTCGCATGTATCGCATTGTCACATGCCTTTAAAAAAATATAAACATGTTAGCCTACTGTCACGATATGCTACTGTGAGGAAGCGAGTGAAACGAGGAGACGCAGGAACATTCACAAATACACAGTCTTTAATCTTCCAATTCGGGGAATCACGGGGCAGGCAGGCACACACGTAACACATAGACGAATAATACCGGACAGGGAATCAAGGAAAGACAACGTCTTAAGTACACAACTTAACAAGGGGCAAAATGATGAGATACAGCTGAATCAAATGAACACCATCAACACCAGGGGAAAAACTGGGTTATGGAGCACATGGGCAGCAAAAACACAACAAAAAACAGTCCAGGGGCGTGATGCCTACTGAGCAACTGACGAGTAACACTGTTTCAGCGCAGATTTTCCTTGCACTTTGGACTTTGAACCCTGGTGCCGTGAGCTCATGCAACGCTGTTTGAATACATGCAATTCGTGCTTGTGTTAAAACAACATTCTGCAGTTTATTTACTAATCGTTTGAGGTCATTTCGCGATTTCAATCATCATACAGTAAGCAGTATCAACCACCTCTTCCTCTTCTCATCGGAGAGATGCAGTGCTAAAGAGTCTCTCATTGTTGGTGCTTGTATTGATTTTTGTGTCTTTCTTGGACAGTTTTAAATGCTTCCACACTCAGTCTAATATCATTCGATACAATATATTCGGTCTCTTCGCTTGAAAATGTTTCGCTATCTTCAGCCAAACAATTTCGGTTGCCGAACATTCAGTGCATCCCTACACAACATTTCATTTAATTTAGTCCATAAAAGTCAGATGTGATGATGCTGAATGGTTAAGAGGTCGTGTCACTGAGGAATGTTTGGTTGTGACTGCTGAAACTCACTGAGTTCTGCCGTGAGAAGCAGGATCTGTTGACTTCTTCACTTCTCTGTACGCTGGTTTGTGGTTTGGAGAGGTTTTCAGCGCCCGTGGAGTCTCTTTCTGGTGCTGTCGTTCGGTTGGCACGGCTGGGTCGTCCGCTGGCCAACAGCTCTGTCTTTTCCGGCCGTGTGAAGGCTGGCGTGGAGAGAGGCTGGCAGTGAGGCCATCTCTCTGCTGACAGCAGGCATGGAGGACGACACAATACTTTACTCCACACAAACACATCAAACGTGTGTGTAAACAGTCTGGAAGAGAGGGAACAAGAATAGTCTTTATTACTACAGCTTAGTAAACTAGCATTGTTTCTGCTAAATGAAGCATTTTGTCAATGCAAAGATGAATGACATTCTTGATGAATGAATGCACCTGTGTTTAGCATCCACACATCACAACATATAAGACTCTCGGGGTTAGTTATTTGTAGAGCAGGATTTTGGACCAATGAGATTTAGAGTGGGTGTGGCTACAGTGTACAACCAAGTGTTATTGTAGGATTCACATGATATTGTGGTTTTTCACTCTCAGAAATAAAGGTACAAAAGCTATCACTCGGGCGGTACCTTTTCAAAAGGTACACTGTTGTACTTATTAAGTTCAAATATGTACACTTTAAGTACTAATGTGTATCTTTAAAGTACCAAAATGGACCTTTTAGGTACAAACATGTACCTTTTGAAAAGGTACCGCCCCAGCTTTTGTACCTTTATTTCTGAGAGTGTTGAATTAGCTTTTATTTTTATAGTTTTATAGGTTGCAGTGAATGGGTGCCATCAGAATGAGAGTTCAAACAGCTGATAAATACATTCACGACCAAAACTCCAGTTTCAGTGTTATTATAAAAGACGCTATGAAAGACATAATGCCCTCTGTAATTGAACAACTTCAGAATATTAGGTAATTAATAATTCAAATAACCTGACTGCCTCTCAAAATAATCCATTTTTTGAATAGCTGAACAAATAAATAAAGCCTCTTTTTAAGTCATAAATTGATATTTAACACAAACTTTTTCATGACCTTCCACTTTGGTTTTGTTCTTTCCATCTGTCACAACACAGCTTTATTTAGATCTGCTTTTACAGGATTTGCATGTCATTTAAATATAATTTAATTATTAGTGGCATTGCTATGGCAGTGTTGCTTTAGAAAGCCGCAGAAACTCAACATCTAATCAACATCTGCATCATATCTGCCTTGAGCTGTGAAAACAGAGAGAAATGTGACCCAGACTAGCCACACTAGAGCCAGACTTTTTCTTAATGATATTAGATTGACAGTTTTGAGTGTTATTTTTTGCTCAAGAATTTCATATATGAAATGAATATTTTAATTTTGAAGGAACAGTTATTGCATCATTTGCTCAGCAATGGATCCTCTGCAGTGAATGGGTGCCGTCAGAATGAGCGTCCAAACAGCTGATAAAAACATCACAATAATCTACAAGTAATCCACACCACCCCAGTCAATCAGTTAATGTCTTGTGAAGTGAAAAACTGTGTTTGCAAGAAACAAATCCATCATTAAGGACTTTTTTAAACCATTGCTTCTGGCCAAAACAGGAGTCCATTCTCCATAATAACGCTTCCCCCAGTGAAAAGCTCCATCTCCTTTTGTCCTCTCACATCATAATATTTGTTTAGAACTGTTTGTAACTGTTTTTGCTTGTAAATGTTGCCTGATCAGTGCAGATTTCTCTCCTGATTCAGAGGAGACAAAGTTTTCACTGAAGAAAATTTTTCACTCAAGACTCGGTTGAAGTTAAAAACCTCTTTATGATGGATTTATTTCCTACAAAGACACAGCTCATTTCACAAGACATTAACTGATGGACTGGAGTGGTGTGGATGACTTGTGGATTGTTGTGATGTTTTTATCAGCTGTTTGGACTCTCATTCTGACGGCACCCATTCACTGCAGAGGATCCATTGTAAGCAAGTTACGTAATGCTACATTTCTCCAAGTCTTATGACGAAACAAACTCATCTACATCTTGGATGACCTGAGGGTGAGTAAATCTTCAGAAAAAAAAATCATTTTTGGGTGAACTATTCCTTTAACTCATTGGATTATATACAATATGGATTATACAACAGTTTAGTGAATAACTAGATTGTGGTTTATACTGTTAAAATGATGTAAAACCGGTTATATCAGATCAGGGATGAGATGCACATAGCCTACTCAAAAGCTGGAGAGCTTCAGAAGACACTTTATGTCTGAAATGATCCTCCGGTCGTCTCCCGCAGGGTTTCGAGTTGAAATCAGGGTCTTATTTTCTAGCGGAGTGTTTCGGGAGCGTGATTTAGTGCTGTGCGCAGCTTTGTGCGAGTGTATTTTTAGTGTAGTGGCTGATAATGAACATTGACTCCCACTGACTCTCTACACACCAGAGACAGAACTGGGGTGGCTAATTAACGCCTTGTGTAATTTCTCTGACCAACCGTGGAGCAACAGCGAAAAGACGAGCGATAAATTAGCCGCTGATTGACTGCGAGATCTTCACTCGGCGCGGCGGGAAACTCTTTATTCTGCTCCGAGGTGAATAAACGGCCACATGCTTTGACTGAGAGATCTTGAGCTTTTATTTCAGCTCAGATAGTTTCTGGTGTGTCTGTCTCTGGTAGTTTGCAGTTTTGTCGAGTGAAAAACTGTGACGCTTTGATTGACATGTCAAAGTCTGACTCAACCAATGGCGTGAGTTTGGGGCGGGGCTATCTGTTTGATTAACATGTGGCAGATCAATAAGATCGTGTTTGGGATCACATTTTGAGCACTTAACACTTTTCTGAAACCCAAATGAACAACTGGGACACCCTCCAGCCTCATGGATAGGGCTGCTTGTATATTATTATATATTTAGTTAGTTGCTTAGTTAGTTTATAAATTTGAGTCATTAACTAAAAATACATATTTTACATTTTATATATATATATATATATATATATATATATATATATATATATATATATATATATATATAGGCCTATTTTTTAAAATGAACTTTTTATTTGTTTTTCTGTAGAGTTGTATTTAGAGAAATTTAGTTTATGGATTTGCTTTCTTAAATATGTCTGGAGTTTTTTCGGCATGATTCATTAGTGTTCTTAAAGATAAAATGTTTTCATATTTTTTCATATTTTTTTAATGATCCAATCAAATCCTAATGACTAGCAATAAAAGAGCTTGAAATCAATGATGGTGTTAAAATGCCATATGTTTTCTTTAGACTCTCATTATGAACATTTACACGAAAAGCCAGAGCCGAGCGGGAAAAATCAATGTGCTTCTTAGATACGATGAAGGACTGGACATTTAATATACTGTACATGATCATTATGCGTGAATCAAACTGCTGTAATTTGATCTGTAATGTGAGATCATTTTCTTGTAAAGCCTTGCTTGATTGATTGTTCATACACTGAGTGTATGAAATAACTGAGTAAAAGCCAAAGCAGACAGCCCAACATCAGTGGTCTTTGTTGTCTGGGATGCTAAATATATGTATTTATGTAGCATATCACATCGACAAGCTAATATGAACATCTTTGAATATCTCAGTATATTATAATTTCAGACATTGCTAAATTTATTGTTTAAGTGGTTCAAGATCATTTTGCCATATGATTAAATAAATAAATAAATAAAAATCACGAAATTTGTCTCAAAATGGCAAAATTGTTGAAAAATCATATAGTTGACAGCAAGCTTTAGACTTTAGATGAAACCAGCAGCCTAGAAATCGTTTCTTGTGTTTATTGAACATCCTGATCGATTGGTTGTTGTTGTTGGAGCAGCTATTTGATCCTATTGGATAATCATCTGTGTGATGGGGGTCTTTAGAGTCACATGATCGAATCGATGAAACCGCTATCAGGACTAAAGACAGGGTCCGTCTGATGGGGGTCTCGCTTGTAAACAAACACAAGCATGCCTGCTTTGTGAAGCGAATCAAATCCTAAAGAGATTCCTGAAGAATCAAGAGTCATCTGGCAAAAAAATAAATAAAATCATAATCACAGCTGTTTTGGTCACTTCTGAGATTCAATTATTTAACATGAATACTCACTGACTTTGGAAACATCAGCCATTTAGTGAAATTAATTCATTAATAAATCAATTTCTTGCTGGTTGTGGTTAAACACTCATACTGTAGGTATATTTTTTTTTATTTATTTTTTAATCAGTAGAGGTCATTTGCAAATTATCATAATTGCTCCAGCCTCCCTAAATGTTAATGAAGAGCATATTTTAACCTTCTGTTGTAAAGACTGATGTGAATATATGAATATATAAATAATGATGTTGATAGGTTTGTGTTCTCTGTGACCGTCCTGCACGAATCCATGCAAGAGTCCTATTAATACGGAAAAAAATAATGTGTTTCCCTGCAGAAGGATCCTGGTTTCACACTCACGCTGAGACGTTTTCGCATTCACACGCTGCTGTGATACAGAGAAGAGAGACAGAAACCTGTGTGATGTGTCTCATTCAATTATAAATCACATTCACTGTCTGGATTTAGTTGAAGTTTGATCTGTCCAGTCCTGCTCTGATCCAAAATGACGAGATTCCCACATTTCTAGACATCATACTTATCCGTTAATGGAGTCCGGTCCCAGAATGCATTGCAACAGGATCAGTGAAAAAGTTCACCAAAGATGGTGTTTTTTATATTCTTACATTTGAAGCAGTTTGAGCTGCATTTTATGTAAAGGTGCTATTCAAATATGATAATACAAAATAATAATAAAATATTAATTATAATACAAATTTTACTAAAAAGTATAGATAAATATATATTTTGAAGAATGTTGATGGTAGCCATTGAATTCCAGTGTTTTTTTTTTTCCTATACTATGCACGTCAATGGCTACCGTCAGCTGTTTGGTCACCAACAGTCTTCAAAATATCATCTTTTGTGTTCAACAGAAAGAAGAAAATCATACAGGTTTGGAACAAGAGGAGGTTGAATAAATGATAACAAAATTTTCATTTTTGGGTGAACTATCCCTTTAAATATAATAACCATGCTGTTATAATCAGTCGTGAATCAAGTACCATGTTCATTATGCCATGCAGATTGATGCATATCCAGTCACTTATGAAGGTCTCTGTCAATAGGATGCTGTCTTAGGATGTAGCTCCCTATGTAGACAGCAGGCAGCTGACTCGATTCGGAACAGATCCAGTATCTGTTCCTCTTGCTGCTCATTTCTGCTTCTCGCTGGAAGAGTTTGAACACACTGAGTTTTATTTCTTCTCCGACAGACTCGAAACTTGTTTGAGTTGGTCTAATGATCTGCATGTCTAATTTAGACACAGCCATGAAAGTTCTAGGCTTCTTTTCTTTTCTCCGCGAGCTAATGAGTTTAGCTCCCTGGACGGATATGCAGTTTTAATTGACAATTGGCAGGCAGATTGTGAACGAATCACTAAAAAAACCACGTTCGTTTCCCTCGAAGCGGCAGCATTATGCAACAACCTGAGGTAATATAAGAAAACTTGTGAGGGAAAGATGCTTGAATGATAAAGTTTATGAGTTAGAAGACGAATGAGTCTGTGTGTGTGTGTGAGAGAAGATCTGGACCATAACATCGTGTCTAAATACTTTCATGCACTGCCGGCGCTGATGTTCACAGTCATGCCGTGACATATCACTTCTACATTAAAACTAGAAACAAGAACAAGATGACTGCAAACTGATAACATCCAGGGGTGAATAGAGTAAACAGCTCTATCTGAAACAAAAGGAAAGCCCTATAAAAACTGACATATGAAATAATAAACAGAATTTTATTTTTAATGGACCAGTTTATTGACCTAAAAAAAGGGCCTAAATCAATCAGTCAATAAAAGTTTGCATGTGGTTTGTAAAGTCTGGCATATGAAATAATAGTCTGAACAATCTATTTTAATGGAACAGTTTATTAAATCCTTAAGAATGAATTAATTAATGAATGAACGAACGATTGAATCGATGAATGAATGAATGAAATCAATCAATCAATCAATCAATTAATCAATAAAACATTTTTTTTTGTGTGTGTGTGTGTTTTGTAAAACCTGGCATATGAATAATAGTCAGAAAAATATATTGTGTAAAAATTAACAGTGTATTGAACATTTTGATACAGTCAATAAAATAAAATAAATAATAATAATAAAAAGGTTTGCATGTGTTTGTAAAGCCTGACATAAAATCATACTTTTTTTTTAATGGAACAGTTTATTGAACCGATGGATGGATATATGGATAGATCCAGCAAGTGTTTATCTTGAAATATTATAACAATATCAAAGTTATTCTTACATTTACTTGATAAAAATCAGTACATATTTCACAGCATAAACACACATGAAGCACGAGCTGAAGCTGGACGTTTGTACAATTTACTAAAAGGTCTTTTACTTGCTAAAAAAGTCTGAACTATCAATCAGACGACAGAAGGCATGTAGTTAAGTAGTAGGCTTTCTAGAGTTATAAAGAGAAGTTGAGCACACTTTGATCATGTCAAAGTGTCGGTTCTGGCGTCTGGATGGCGTGTAGACTCAACATCGTATTAAAATCCCTGCAGGATTCACCATATTCATGCTCCGGTCACTCGCAGTCTGACCTCTGGACATCAGGAGTGCTGTTAGTATTCTGATGACCCTCGACTGACACAGAACTCTGCTTACAGGGCTGAAGAGTCGCGCTCACGCCGTCACGATCGACGTTCCTGCTCGTCTCGCCGTCAGCTTTATGTTCTTTCTGAATCCATCAGGTCTTCTGTGACTACAGGCTCCCAACCTTTCTTCAGCCGGACCCCTATGAGCTAAATCATTTAACTCTGGATATTTTAACCAATATTATCTTTTCAAAAGATAAAATTAATGGAGGTTGAAAAACGCCGCTGTTTAAAGGTCATTTCAATTGCAAATAGCACCATTTAACAGCAGTTTTAACACCAATTTGTAATTGATCTATATCTAGCTATCTGATTTATGGTTTTATGAATTTTCATTACTTTTTTCATGGTTTGAGATTGATAACAATATGAAATGCTATAAAACAAAGCTCACTGATAAAAAATTATTCATTGAATTTACTCAATTTTTTTAAGGTAAGTGGTTGCAATCATTTTTAGCTACAATTTATTTTAGTTGACTAACTTTCAACATGTTTTTAGTTTTTAAATGTAGCTAAAATGAATTGTTTGCAACCACTTACCTTAAAGCAAAATTTAGTATCATTTAATAATTTTAAACTGGCTTGGATCTGGTACGGTAACTTATATCCTTTTTTCTCTACATTTATGACTCTTTTGACCAACAACCTATCCAGTTGATAATGATGATCAATTAGTCAATAAATACACTAAATACCACTCAATTAAAGTGGAAATATCTTGATTTACAGTTGTTTTGGCTTGTTTTGTTTAAATTTGAGTCATTTTTGGCCCCTTGGAAGTTTTCTAACCACTGATTAATACAATACTTTACTGTTAATTTAACATATTTACGATCGAGCAGATTTCATGTATGTGGATGGGGAGTTTTAGACTTATCCGTAATAGCCTACATGGATATTGATATCAATATTCTTTGAGTCTTTATTATCTCGTTGCTGAAAAACAATGAACAGCAACAAAGCATACAAAACACGAAGTTGCTAATGGCTGTTTCTGGTCAGAGGATATTGCTCTGTTTGATTTGTTTATGTAATTTTTGGTGGGAAATGTTTCAGTTTTATACACAGATAAGCACATTCAGAATCAGCCGGCCTAATTGTACCTCAGAGTGCTAATAAATACACGCATGAATAACGAGCGGAGTCATGAATAATGCAAATGCTGAGCGGGACAGAACTGGCTGACACTCAAAACTCCCTAAAATTACAGGATGAGAGCGGACGGCCCCGTTCGTCCAGAAACAGTCCAATTCTGTGGAAATAGATTGAGCCGGATGAATCTCACCCGCTGTGTCAGGAGCATGATGAGAAACCAAATGATGGTGCAGAAAATCTCTGAGTCATGTATGCCTGAATAAAGGGATCATATCATGGGAAACATGATTTTTCATGATCTCTTGAAATATAACAAGGTTGATTTGTAGACATAATGTAACTTTCCAAGTGCAGAACTGCACAGTCCATCCAGAACATCTGCTAAAACATCAAAAATGACTCTTCAACTACAAGCAATTTTGTGTTATAGCATTTGATTTTTATTCAACTTGATACAAATGTACCCCCCCCCCCCATTTTATTATATGAAAGTCAGAGTAAAGTTGCCTAAAACATTTTTTTCATGCAGTCATTTATTTGCACTTCATTTCGAATGCCTTATTTTGTATATTTTATCATTGTCCCAAACTCAGACTTTCAATTTCAGGCTATGTAAATCTATCATTAAATATTATTACATTCATAAAACTAAGATGATTTAGGCAAAGGGCGAACAAAATAATCATTTTAATATCTATTTGTGTATTTTCAGGCTATTTATTGTGTGAAAACGACTGTCCCACAGCTGTGGAATCATTTACAACGCACCAAACAATTTTGCTTCAAGTAAAATGTTATTAAAAGTTGTGGATGATTTATAGGCTATGCATTGATTTAATTAAAAGTGCGTTTGGTTACCAAGGAAATGGCATTGCCAGTGAATCACATGTGTGAAGAAAAGTTAAATTAAGATAAATACCACTTAAATATCAAGATAAATATCACTCACTTACATACTCTTATTTATTGTGCACGATTTCAAGATACATAAGATTCTAGCTATGAAATTAGCGTTAGCTAAGATAGAGGGCTGACCTGATTAATGATAGTACATGGTGTTTAGACAAATTAACATAACAGAGGTCATTTATATATGGAAATATTTGAGATACAACAGCAAAAACAGGCTGTTAACTTTTAAAGATCAGAGAGAACACTCTTAAAAATAAAGGTGCTTAAAAGGTTCTTCACAGGGATGCCATAGAAGAACCATTTTTGGTTCCACAAAGAACCATTCAGTCAAAGAACCATCTCTTTCTTACCTTTTTATAATCTGAAGAACCTTCTTTCGCCACAAAGAACCTTTTGTGAAACAGAAAGGTTTTTCAGATGTTAAAGGTTCTTTATGGAACCATTTAGACAAAAAAAGGTTCTACTATGGCATCGTGAAGCACCTTTATTTTTAAGAGGGAAGGTGGTGGTGAAAAACTAATTACGACTTTGTTGGTAGCTAATGCTGACTAGCATTACAAGTGGGCTTTAGGGAAAAAATGAAATGATAAAAATAGTCAATACAGTGTCAGTAGTTTCATTAAAACATTTTATTGAGCACTCTTTGTATTTGAGATGTTTTGCAGCACTTTTAGCTGCTCTTTAACCTCTGGTACGCTTACGTCACTGTGGGTCGGACTCATTAGGACGCTTCGTCACGCAGAAGCGCCGCGTGCACCGCGGAAGAGGCTAGATCAGAAGTTCAGACGAGTCTTTGGTGTGTGTAATTTCAGCTGCTCCGGCGGTACACAAATAAACAAGCAGGGAGTGTTGTAAAAAACAGATTTAATTAGCTTGTTAAGATGGGTTTGTGAGCGTGCGAGCGCCCGCTTTCACTCGCGTTTCCCGTCCAATCACTCTGGCTTTGATGCGACTCACACAGCGAAAGAATGAAGAATAAGAGAGGGAAGATAATATAAATGAGATGAGATGATGTGTAAAGGTGAAATTGGGACATGCGTTTGCGTTCGTGAAGCTGTAAAATAAATAATTAAATAAACACATGATTAAAGGTAGGGCAGGTGATTTGGTTCAAAAACATTTTTTATTATGTTGGTTGAAAGTCTCTTCACATCACGATAGAAATCACTAAGTTAGGTTGTCTAAATTTATTTATGTGTGTTTATATCGTCTGTGGAAGGCGTAGGACCATAAAATGTTCGTCCAATCAAAATGTTCGGTCCGAACATTACTATAGGTTGTCCTGCCTGCCTGTCAAATATGTATTTGTATATCTCTGCGCACCCTGTTTGCGTATGTCACAGTTTATGGGTTCACTGACTCATATCGCTCTGTGTGTGTGTGTGTGTGTGTGTGTGTGTGTGTGTGTGTCTGTGATTGCTGCTGACGGGTTGATCAGCGCCGGCTGTAGCTCATCAGCTCTGCTATTTAAGACCTGTGCTATCTGTCCTGTGTTGTCAGATCGTTTGGTGTTCCCGCTGTGTTCGAGTTTCCTTGTTCCTGTTTGTCGTTTCCTTTGGATTCTGTTCCAGTTTTGGATTTTCCGAATGTTCCCGGGAGATACACGTCTGCCCATTTGCATCCCTGCGCTGCCAAGAGTGACTTTTATTCTGCACATGCTTCATTTGACTCTTGCCTTCTGTCTTGCTTGGACTCTCTCTAATAAACTGTTATATTTCACATTCGCTACTGAATCCTCTTTTGTGATCGTGACAGCGTAGACATGATACGTCATCAGTGCGTTCGAGTGAGAATGAAAGGCGCTAATATTGTAATAATATACGCTTTGTACTGTAATGTTTTCTCAGTGGTGAATGAGACAGCATTGAAGCTGTCTCTCATCCTGTCGCCGGTTATCCTCTGGAGCCGGTTGCATAAAAGGTTTACACTAGTCTTAAAAGTTAGTCATCTAATTTTGTTCTTTAAGACTAGTCAACATTTATAAAATTCGGTTGCATTAAAATGTAGATTAATCCAAGCTGAATCCAAAATATAAGACTGATTACCCTTTGATTAACTGCTGCTTGGTCAGACTAGTTCTTAAGACACTGTCTTAACATAGAGGCTAAGTTTATGCTTTTAAAGCTGGCTGGCTATCGCTAGCCTTACCGAAATCACTTACCCTACCTTTAAAGGGGCCATATTTGCAGCTTTGTAGTATCTTGTTGACCGAAGTGGGTTTTAATCATTATTCCCTTACTACAGTGTCACGTGATCCTTGAGAAATCATTCTAATATGCAAGTTTTTTACTTAACATTTTTTATTATTATCATTGCTGCAATGTGCTGCTTTATATTTTTGTGAAAACCTACATTTTTGTCCAGGATTCTTTGATGAATGGAATGTTCAAAAGAACATTTATTTAGAATACTTCTGAACAATTTAAAACATCCTTGATGAATAAAATTATGGATTTATTTCTAAGACTAACTAACTAACTATTGCTTTCTTCCTTCCTCAATTTGATCTTTTCCACAATATACATGATGTTCTATATTTACAGTTAATGAAACTGCAGCACATAGTTCATCAAATGGCGTTTTCCATGCTATTACCTCTTAAACTGATGGTTTTAAGTGACCCGCGACGAGTAGTAGGCTACAGCATCATGATGTGATCTTCTTCAGTTATAATTATCATCCGGCCTCCTTTTCCCGCGTCTCTTCTGTCAGCGCTGGCTTCACGTGTGCTATTTTCAGCCATTAGGATAATCAAACCGAAATCCGCCTCCTGCTCTCGAACACACACTTTTTCAGCGCTCGCCTGCCCTGTTAATGTTCAGTTTTTAAAGCCTGTCATTTACGTTAACTGGCATGTTAACTGCCACCAGCGCGCGGGAACCGGTAACCGTGGTGAGGTTGTCATGGCTGCGGGGCTGGTTGTGTGTGCTAACGTCAAAGCTCAGTGTAAAGTTATGTTTTTATCGTTTATTCAGCTGTGGGGATGAACTGGAGTCAACAGAGACACTTGAGTTTTCCAACGCTCATTTATTGTGCCTCAGGTAAGGAAAGGTAATAGCCTACGTTTCCATAGAAACTTGATACAACTTATGTTTAACATGTAGGCTATGTTTTATAACATTCAGAAACAGTATTTGAAATTAGTAAGGATCAATACGGATCCAAAGAAAAAAAAACTGATATAAAAATTACATTGACCGATTTTTTTCCACCTTCCTTTTAATACTGTGTTGGCAACACAGATGTGCACGCGCTGTTTAACGTTACATCGGGTTCGTGTTTAAAGAGCGGCTGACAAAGTAGGCTTGTTTATTCACATGACGTAAACTAGCTCCCCTCCCCACACCTAAACCTAAACCTACCAATACTAGGGGGGTAATAATCTGGCGGGGGTCAGAATTGGGCACAGCACCTGTGTTGTGCCAAATTCTGACCCCCCCTAGAGTTTAAATTTAGGATTAGGTGCGGGGGAGGGGTTAAGATTAGGCAATCCGGTAGCGATTTCAAAAAAAGGGGGTAATAATTTGGCAGGGGTCGAAAATGGGCAGAACACCTGCCTGGGAATCGATTCCAAAAATAGTCAATTCCTCTTCGTTTTCGGTTTAGTAGAGCTACTGGTTAATTTGCTTCTTTATCGCTTGGCAAATGCTCCTCAACGATTTGTGCGCGTGCGTGCGTTAATTGGAGCTTTTATTTTGAAGGGCAGGAGGATGTGACAGGTGTTCGCGTGGCGTGTAAACTGCTGTCAGGTGATCGACCAGGTAAGTTTGGTTGTTCATTCTGTTAAGGAGGCGTGGTGATGCTTCATCGCTGTGTTTTGGCTTTATATGTGTGTTGTGCTTTTTCTTTGGTGCTTTAAATCGTTCATATGATAGAAAGAGAAATGTAGGAGGAGAGCTTTGTATTCATTAGTGTGGGTTGATTCACTGACACACAAACGGGCAGTTTCTCTTTGCTCTATTTGTTTTTTTTTTTTTCAGAATGGATCAAGTCACAATGCAAAGTTTCCTTCTATATTATAGCTATTGAGGTATAGGCCTTGTTTCCCTTTTTTTGAACAAACAAAAATACATTCATTAGAGATATTTACATATTTTGTACACATGAGTTTTTACAAAAAAAAAAAAAAAAGAATAAATCCAGCACACTGTCCATTCTTGCAATTGTTTAAAAATTGTGAGGGAATACATCTATTTTTGATACATTTGCATGTATGGTTAAGTGGGATCTTTTGTTTTGACGTTGGACCTGTTTTTTGGTTGCATATTTAATATTTTATATATAGGCTAACTTATGTTTGACTTATTAAATTAAAATAACTTATAATATTAAATTCTAAACAAAAAGTGAAGTATTTAATTGTTTTATTATTATTTTATTCTGCTGTGTTTGAGGCCCACAGTTTGAGAACCACTGGCCTGAGAAATCCAGTGTCGTTTATCTCGTAACGGTCAGAGATGCACAGAAGAGCCTGTGGAGGTCGATCTCCTCTCTCTCTCTCTCTCTCTCTGTGTGTGTGTGTGTGTGTGTGTGTGTGTGAGAGAGAGAGATGCAGCAGCTCAAACCCTCTTCTGCTGTTGGTTTTATAATGCTGTAAAACCAGTTCTTTATATACTGCAGCAGTTGTTTAAAAGCATCTGAAGATGTGTTGCAGTTTTTCTTCTATTTTTTTTTTTTTTAATCAGAAACATATTGTCTAGATTAAATAATGCTGCTATTCCTGGTGCCAGAAGCAGCGATTTATAGTCCAGTTTGAAGCTGAAGCGTGAGTGAATGTGTTTTCTGTTTGGCGATGTGAAAACACGTTTATCTCCTTCATCCTCTGAACAGGCAGAGGAACATTTGTAAGATAACCAGCGTGTTTCTACGATAAAGTTTAATGAGTTTTTTCAGCTCAGGTGGGACCTGAAGCTTCTGGTGTTCATGTGTCAGTAAGCGCAGGTCGTCCACAGATGCTAAAGATCCGTCTGCAGGACTCTGGAGAAGATAAGAGCACTGCTAGGCCGTCTGAGATAATGCTGTGCTTTTAATCTTTGCAGAAAGGACTCGGATATAAGTATATGTATTTATCAAGTAAAAGGACGCACACTTTACAAAACACCCACCACATGAATCCAAGTGAGAACTTTCTGATTGTCGTGTGATATGCATCCATACAGCTCTTTTCTGAGGTATAGTGAAATGTGCAGTATGTTAATTTTATTGTATGGATGGATTGGAATTTGCTTGATAAATTGTGTCCAACAATGCAATGCTTATTGTTAGCGTCTTCTTGTGTAATCACCTTCCAAAATGTTGCATATTATTGTTTGAGATGTTTATCTTGTATGCTGCATAAATTGCTTTTGGATAAAGTGTTGGTCAAATGCATGAACGCAGGTGTTGCATTTCCTGTCATGAAAATTTTGTAATTTCACCCCAAAATCAGAAGATAGAAGTAAGAAATAAATTGTTTTGCTTAAAACCTATTTTTAAATCCATTGAGTTTTTTTTTTTTTTTGAATGTTTTGTGACATTTTTCATCACCAGACTGTAGTTCAGTGTCTACATTTTGTCATGTGTCTACAGTGTCATGCAGAATTATTAATTCAGCTAGTAGAAATAAGTAACATTTTAATCCAATTTTGGGTTAACCAGAATCCACTGTCTTTGAAATGCTCAGATTTTATTTCATTTTAATTTATTCTAATTTAATTTAAAAAAAATTTCTTCATGTTTGAATAATCTTTTTCTATTTTATCAGCAAGAATAGATTTAAAATGTCCTTTTTGGGGGGGATTTTAACCAATTATCACCATGAAAATAGCCATGCTCCACTATCTTTAAAACCCCTAAGATTTTTTTTTTCTTTTAATTTTATTTACTTATTCATTTTAGCAAAAAAAAAAAAGTTCCCAACATAAAACAGCCACAGAGTCAACTAAATCAATTAACTTTTGGCAGCTGATCACACAAGAAGTCAAAAAGTAGATTAGTAGTTAAAATCATTCATATTTCTTTTGGTATCTTCACACTTGAAATGGAGAGTAAAGTTGAGCACATTGCATTGTAGGATATAGCCATTATTTTCATGACAGTGAAGCACATTACCTTCCAGTTCTGACTGTACTGTGTACTGTGAGGGTAATAGAGTAATGTTGGAGTGTCCTGTTCGTCACACGTTTGTGTAATTACGTGAATCATCGGCCAGCAGCTGCTGCCGCTTGACGCTCGGGTGTAGACACATGACAGACCAACAGCAGGAACGAGTTCACCGGTGAGATTTAACCTGTGAATTCACACAGATTCCTGGAATGATGATGATACAAGGTTTCGCTGCAAGCTTCAGCTTTACTGTCTCCAGGAGTCTGGACTGACAGAACAGAGCTTACTTGTATAAACTTCATGACTCATAAACTTCAGTGTAATCTCTACGCCCAGATTTAAAAAAAAGTCTGCATTTATTCGTTATTTATTAAAGACTCCCTTTTTCATTTTGCGTATAGTGCACACTTTACACAATCATAGATTTTTCACTGTATTAAAAGTCCTAAAACTCAAATTTGCAAGTTTTAAGTGCTTTCAAGACAGGCTCTCACATCCCACCAGTTGCAGTCTTTACTCCGTTTCACTGACTAAAAAGTTTGCATACTTAATGACTTTTTTATGTTTTTAAAATTATCATGGTGTTTGTGACTAGAAACAGTTTCTGCAGTCTCATAAGTGCACATGCTGGGAGCTGCTGCGATCTGAGGCTTTTTGATGCAAAAACATTTAACTTTGTCTTGTGTGCTTCATTTAACCTTTTAAAGTAGTCCAAAAGATTTAATCAAATTTAACATCGTTTGCTAACCAATGGATCCTCTGCAGTGAATGTGTGCCGTCAGAATGAGTCCAAACAGCTGATAAAAACATCACAATAATCCACACGACTCCAGTCCATCAGTTAATGTCTTGTGAAGTGAAAAGCTGTGTGTTTGTAAGAAACAAATGTATTAAGATGTTTTTAACTTCAAACTGTTGCTTCTGTCTGGTACATAATCCATAATAATGCTTCCTCCAGTGAAAAAGTCCATCTCCTGTTGTCGCTCACATCAAAATCCACCTACATATTTGTTTAGATCTGTTCTGGCTTGTAAACGGTGCTTGATCTATGCAGATTCTCATTCAGCTGAGACAGGTTTTTCTCTGGAGAAAGCAGTATTATAGATGAAGGACTCTTATTTTAGCTTGAAGCAACAGTCTGAAGTTAAAAACGTCTTGATTGATTTGATGTCTACGTTCGCTTCTCAAGATGTTAATTGCTGGACTGGAGGATTTCTTGTGAATTATTGTGATGTTTTGTGGACTCTCATTCTGACGGCACCCATTCACTGCAGATTTAATGTTAAATTTCTCCAAATCTGATGAAGAAAAAACAAGCAAGCAAATTGTCATTTTTGGGTGAACTATTTCTCTAATTATGTGCAAGATTTGAACAGGCTGTGTTTGCGACTCTGTTGCCGTAATGTAAACAATCAGCGACGGAGTGTGTGAGAATGCTGAAGATAATGAAATACGAGTTGGATGCTCTAGTGGTCTTAAATTATTCATAACGACTCAGTCTGTGTGTCCAGGTCAATGGACGGAGTAACGTGTGTCTCTGATGAAAACCGTCTCTGCTCACAGTCTTCATTTGTTCATCACTCTTGTGTTTCATGCTCTGTCGCAGGACTGGTGTGCTAAATATATCCCTGCCTTTGCGTCTATATATCTGTTTTTCTGGCTCTCGGCGGGTCTGACAGCTGTTTCCTGTATGGTGTGTGTGTCGCGATCAATGAACTGGTCACCTGTGGTGATCTGTGACAGGAAACACAGCAGAGAGCGGGAGGAAGATGGAAACGAAGACAAAAAGACTGTTTGTGTTAACCGAAAATATATGTAAAAAACACTTATGGATAATCTGCAGTGTGTTCAGGTAAAGTATCTGCTCTGTTGCGTCTAATGCTTTAGAAACATTCCCACAGTAAAGGGATTAGAACACAGACTAAAATGACTCCTTGATGAGATTTTAATTAATCTTTTTGTTTTTGTTTTCCAGCAAAAATCTCAAAAACCTTGAAACAAGATAAAGATGAGATAAGCAGGCTATAAAGCAACGATAATCAAATCAAATCTTTTTATTGTCTCACACCGTGTACACGAGTGTACCAGCGGTGAAATCCTTAGGCACAAGACTCTGTAACATGGCAGTATAGACAATACACTTAAAATATACATAAATGTGACCCTGGACCACAAAACCAGTCTTAAAGGAACACTCCACTTTTTTTGGAAATAGGCTCATTCTCCAACTCCCCCAGAGTTAATAAGTTGAGTTTTACCGTTTTTGAATCCATTCAGCCGATCTCCGGGTCTGGCGAGAGCACATTTAGCATAGCTTAGCATAGATCATTGAATCCGATTAGACCAGTAGCATCTCGTTCAAAAATGACCAAAGAGTTTCAATAGTTTTCCTACTTGAAACTTGACTCTTCTGTAGTTATATCGTGTACTAAGACCGGAAAATGAAAAGTTGCGATTTTCTAGGCTGATATGATTAAGAACTATACTCTCATTCCGGCGTAATAATCAAGAAACTTTGCTGCTGCAGCAGGCGCAGTGATATTACGCAGCGCCTGAAAGTAGTCCCCAGCTAGGTAACTAGTTATAATATAGCTGGGGACTACTTTCAGGCGCTGCGTAATATCACTGCGCCTGCCGCGGCCATGTTACGGCAGCAAAGTTCCTTGATTATTACGCCGGAATGAGAGTCTAGTTCTTAATCATATCAGCCTAGAAAATCGCAACTTTTCATTTTCCGCCGGTCTTAGAACACGATATAACTACAGAAGAGTCAAGTTTTAAATAGGAAAACTATCGAAACTCTTTGGTCATTTTTGAACGCGATGCTACTGGTCTAATCGGATTCAATGATCTATGCTAAGCTATGCTAAAAGTGCTATCGCCAGACCCGGAGATCGGCTGAATGGATTCAAAAACGGTAAAACTCAACTTATTAACTCTGGGGGAGTTGGAGAATGAGCCTATTTCCAAAAAAAGTGGAGTGTTCCTTTAAGTCGCTGGGGTATATTTGTAGCAATAGCCAAAAATACACTCTATGGGTCAAAATTATCCATTTTTCTTTTATGCCAAAAATCATTAGGATATTAAGTAAAGATCATGTTCCATGAATATATTTTGTACATTTCTTACCGTAAATGTATCAAAACTTCATCTTTGATTAGTAATATGCATTGCTAAGAACTTCATTTGGACAACTTTAAAGGCGATTTTTCTCAATATTTAGATTTTTTTTTTTTTTGCACCCTCAGATTCCAGATTTTCAAATAGTTGTATCTTGGCTTTGAAAATTAGTGAGGTCCGGGGGTGGGCAGTGTTAAAGAATTGTGCTATAATAACCCCTACAAATACAACTCATTATATACACTATAAACACTTTACAAGAGACAGACATGTAGATGTTTATGAAAGATGTTTTCTCTGTTTTGGAGGGATGATCATTTTTAAATCATACCCTATATTGCATCAAAATTTGTTAATACTTAGGGGTGGATAATTTTATCAGCTGTTTATTCTTCATGCAACAATACATATTACTGTTGTAGATTTTATTAATAACCATTGCTATATAGCTGATAACATTGTCTAGTGCTCTTATGTTTTTAGTATGATTTGTGGAAATTAACTACTGTACTAACCCCTGGTTTCACAGACAGCACTTAAACTAGTCCCAGACTAAAATGCATGTTTGAGCTGTCTCAACTGAAAATATCTTGCTCTGACATATCTTAAAATATGTCAGTGTCATTGCTCTGTTTCAAGATGCACACCTTAATGTTTTCTTCTAAGGCATTTTTGTAAAAGTTGCTTAAATATATTGATTTAACTAAGGCCTAGTCCTGGCTTAAGCTAATCCCTGTTTGTGAAACCCGGGCCTGAATGACATAGCATAGACTTCTTCATGGCTAGCGTTTGTGAAGCCTATTTAATTTCATTCTGTAACCTACTTGTTCTACAGCTCTGTGTACTAGTGTTAAATACTACTGTTTTTGACAACATTGATGCATTTTCTGAAAGGTAATGTAATGATATTTTTTTTGCATTTGCTTTACCGAATGCAATAACCTGTCCATGGATTTTTTTGATTACTGTCAGTTTAAGTGCAGGCGATCAGTGTTGTCAGATATTGCTATTAAAACAAACAAAAGCCGAAAAATAAATAAAAATAAACCTGAATTATTTAAAATCTTTTACAATTAAGATAAACTGCAACGTTCTACTTTATTAACTTTCTAAAGTGTCAAATTAAGAGAAAAAGACAAGTCCAAAGACGCTTATAATAGCTGGATCTGGCAACATAGAGGCTGCACCCACGCCCTCACTCACAACTCCCTCCTCAAGCCTCGTTCACTCCGGCAGCGTCTCGCAGCGATCATGTTCATACCACAGACAGACGCTAAACATTCTTGCAAACTGTCTAAACTCAATTATACATGTCATGCAGACATTCATATGAGGACTAACAGCAAATTAGTCATTCAGAGAACAAATTTTATTTTTGAACATGACAAATCTACGAAGTCCGAGGTCCGGACCTCAGTGACCTCATAGCTGGCTACGGGCCTGACTGTGGTTAGTTGTGTAGAAGAGAGACGATGCAGCCTGCATTGAGTTCATGTGCTGAGCAGTACAGACATGCTATAGTGCTGCCAATCAGAACCAGTCACTGATGTGTTAATAAAAGAGCAGTGCAGGGAGTAGGTGGGGTGTGCTGTGGTCTAAGGATTGGTTTAGTGTTATAGTATCAGTAAGATACCATTTATAGATTTTTGAATATTTTGAACTTTGTGTGTGTGTACAGCCTGGTCTCACAAAATTCTGTGTAATGAGCACGGACTCTTAACCCCTCTTAACCCCGGAACGAGTTTAAAAGAAAAGAAGTTAAAAACAAAATAATTTTGTATTAAATATATCAAGCAAATCTTAATGTTTTGGGGTTTTTTAACAGGAAAATTAGACAAATACCTATCAAGAATTTTATGGATTTACCAGTTGTGTTTTATTGAATTATCAACTTTGACTTGGATATCTCATATAATTTCTTATTCAGACTTAAATGAGTCGTCCAATGAAAGTATAAAGCTGTGAAATGAAAGTGGCACAGCTCAGATCATTTGACAAATGTTGAGTTCATATCTCTGACTTTTGTTTGCAGACTTTGGCATCTCAGCAAACCAGAGCACAGTTTGAGATCTCTTGGGTAATGCAGGAGAGATGTGGGAGGTCTTTAAATCTTCTTTCGCAGTTTAGATTCAGTAAATGTTCTGGGTGGACCAGAGAGGAAGTTTTATTTTCTCTTTTTTCTTCAAAACAAACAAGTAAAACCTCTGTTATGAGCCGACTATCTGACCAGTGACCTTCAAGCAACACTGTGTTTCTTCCTCATCCAGGTGAACGGCCAAGGTCTGACTGTCTGATCGCTCGCTCTTTACCTGTTTTCTTTCTCTCAATTCCATCGAGGTTTCACAGGTATGTTTGCCTTCACGAAAGACAAATATAGGTGAAATAAAAAATTGAACGGGAATGGGAGGTCAGGCGAGAGAAACCCGTTCAGAGAGACGGTCGTCACACCGAACCTTTACTCGTGGTTTCTGCGATACAGTAATGATGCCGAACACTTCTGAGTTTGAGTTGACACTTTGAACGCGCAGACTTACCCCTGACACACTGAAGTACACGCTGCTCCAGAGAGAGAAGGAGAAGAGAGAGAGTATGAAAGAGAAAGATGTAGAGCCGTGGGCTCCCCGGGGACCCCTGGAGAACAGGCTTCATCCTTCACACGAGTCAGATTCGTGCTCCTCTGCTGTCACTATGGAAACCCCTCGTTATTTCATTTGCTGGAAGACGCCGCCACCGCAGTAGATGGGTGTGTGGAGGGAAAAGATGGACGTTTCCGCAGTGTGAGATCTGATGTGGACTGATCGGCCTCTCGTCCTGATTAGCGGCACATTAAACCGTGAGCAGATGTTTCTGAGAGGGCTTTCGCTTCAAGCTTTCACTCGCTCGGTCATCATGTCTTTGTGGTGCTCAGTGTTGGGAAAGCTACTTTGAAACTAGTTTCTCAAGTCACAAAAAAGTCTGTTGTGAACATTATTAGTTTTAGTTTCAGTTGTACTTGGCTAGAAATTGGGTCTCTTTCACTAATAATTCATGGTTTTCAGTCACGTGATTGGAGTGGAGACCTGAGGGCAAAACGTCTATAGAAATGCAGCAAAGGCCAGTCAATTTTCCCTCGGTTTCAAGCTGCACATAATTAGATCGCCTCTCAAAAGAAGAAAAACAAAGACAAAGAGCAGTAGCTAACCATATAAAGCACCTCTACTGCAGTATTTCAATCATTTAAAGGGGATAGTTCACCCAAAAATGAAAATTGTCCTCATTTGCTCACTCTGAAGTTGTTCCAAACCTGTATGAGTTTCTGTCTACTGTTGAACACAAAAGATGTTTTGAATGGTGGTCACTAAACAGATGACAGTAGCCATTGACTTCCATAGTATGGAATCATGTTTTTTTTTTTTTTTTTTTTGCATGTGGATTCAGTTTTTATTAGTGCTGTCAAATGATTAATCACATCCAAAATAATATATTTTTGTTTACATAATATATGTGTGTGTACTGTGTATATTTATTATGTATAGACACACACATACAGCATATATATATAGAAAATATTTACATGTTTTTACGTGTATAAATTTATGTTCATATAAATTATATCATATATAAAAATATAAACGTAACATTTTTCTTAAATATATACATGCATGTGTGTGTATTTATATAGACATAATACAAATACACAGTACACACACATATTATGCAAACAAAAACTTTTATTTTGGATGCGATTAATCACGATTAATCGTTTGACAGCACTGGTTTTACATCAATTTTAGTACAAAAGTGAATCATGATTTGTTCATGAAAAGTGTGTATGCAGATTTAACACAAAATTGTGTAAGCACACCTGCACAATAAAATAAACATTCTTTAGCATTGATGGTTCCATTTGGAACATCAGTGGAACCTTTCAATTCCACATTGAATTCTTTATAGTTGAAGAAGGTTCTTCAGATTATTAAAATGTTCTTCGCACTTTTAAGAACTGTTCACTGACAGGTTCTTTGGGGAACCAAAAATGATTCTTCTGTGGCATTGCTGTGAAAACCTTCATTTTTTAAGAGTGTAGTGAATGATACCCATTGTTATTTTGTGATAGCATATTTAAAACCTTTATCCAGTAATCCCAGTCCTCTGGAAAGGTCACGGAAAGGTTGTGGATGCTGTGTTTGCTCTTCACCTCCAAACGCACTGGAACAAACTCTTCCTCTGGCAGTTTTGACTGAGTTACCGCGGTGAAACGAGGTAAAGCTCAGATCTTGGAGTTAAAACGGCAAATGCAAAAGCCTGTGCGTCTCATTCTGCTTTTAGTCGAAGGTGCGAGTTTGTCTAGAAAGTTTGAGAGATTGTCTTTGTGGCTTTATGCTTCTTAAAAAGCTTCCAAACTTTTTTATTTGAAAGAAAAAATGAAAGTATCTTAGTGCTGAAATTATAGTTTTATCATGTCTATCTGAAATAAAACTGATTATTGGAGTTACCAGTATTTCAGTGTTTCTACTTCAGGATTTCATGTTTAATTCATTGTTACTTGCCATTTCTTTAATTATTTGTACAATCTGCTTGCAATTTCTGAGTGAAAATTGCTTCAAAGTAGAAAACAAAACCAAACTATATACTTGAATATGGTAGTGTTGTCCTTTTCTTATTGTTTTGATAGCATTCTTCATCCTCTAATGGTTTTCTGGCACATTCTGGATGGAGCTGAGTTTAGTGCTCATGTGTGTCTCCAGTACTGCGGCGGATCAGATCAGCGTGTGTTTTCCTGCACAAACGCTCTCGGATAGTCACTTTTCTCCTGAGGGATTTCACATGTAAACACTGAGCGTCGGAGCCGTTCACAACGTCCCCTCCGTTTATTTGGCTCCTGTGATTTCACTGTGCCAGACTGCTAATGAGTTACACTAGGGAAGAGTGTGTGTGTGTGCGCGTGCGCAGGTGTTTGGTCTTCAATCTGCTCAGTGTGAAGGAGAATCCCGGGAGGGATACATATCAGTACTATACAGTAGCGATGTGTAGACAACTTCTAAAATGTAAACATTTAAGTATGTGCAGCCTACAAGTGTGATGTGTTTATATTTCTTAATTTATAATGTGTGTTAAAAAAGATTGTGAAATATTATTACGATTTAAAATAACTGTTTATCCTGTGATCAAAGCTGAATTTTCAGCATCATTACTCCAGTCTTCAGTGTCACATGATCCTTCATTCATTCTAATATTCTCATTTGCTGCTCAAGAAACATTTCTGATTATTATCAGTGTTGAAAAGAGTTGTTGTGGAAAATGTAACATTTTATTTTTCAGGATTCTTTGATGAATAGAAAGTTCAAAAGAACCGCATTCATTTGAAAATTGTAAAGGCATTTGTAATATTACGAAATATTTCTATCATTTGTTTTGATCAATGCGATGCATGCATGCTGCAACAAACGTTGCGATTGGTCACTGCATGTCAGTCAGAAAGTCTTTTCCGGTTGTGAACCAGCATAACCTGCCAGTTGGCTTGACTCGATGCTGATAGTCAGAAGTCATGTCAGAGAGACGTATGGATGATTGCATCGAGCAGTCTGTGAATGTAAAGAGCAGTGCAAGCACTTCACACACCACACGATTAAACACGTCACCGGCTAATTACTCATGTAATTGTTACTTCATCTAGATGGTTTGTAGAGAGGAGGAGGGGTTTGCTGGAGGACATGATTAAAGCAACAACGCAAACGTGTGTAACTGACTGAATACTGGAGGGGATCTCTAAAGTATTATATAAATATTAATACTACATGAATATTGAATATGAAAATATGTAATTAATTTGAAGTATGTATGATGTGCATGTATACATTGTTTTATAGCTTGTCATTTAGGGTTTATATACAGCTGTACATTTAGGATTTTTTTTAGGATTTATGGCTATAGCTATATTTACCTGAATTAAGGCTGCACAATATATTGCATGCGATTGTCATGCTCATCAGTAAAGCCGGTTCTGTGATTAGTATTAAATCTCCATCACCTGCTTTCAGATGGAGCTGCATTTAATACACAGAGCCGTAGTTCACTGACAAGCTACGTAATATCATGTTCAGTATCGCAGGGGATTCATCTGCGATTATGAGAGCGAATTGCGTAGCTTGTCGGTGAACTGTGTATTAAATGCTGCTCCATCTGAAAGCAGGTGATAGAGATTTATTACTAATCACAGAACCGGCTTTACTGATGAGCATGACAATCGCATGCAATATATCGTACGCACGTCCTGATATTGCTAAGTGCGACGTGTTCCAGGGTCAACATATTTTGTTGACCCTGGAACAACATTTTAATCCAAAAATATAATCTTAACCATATTCCTACACCTAAACCTAACCTTACCCATAAGTAATCCCTAAAATCAGAGGAACTGGTAGATGAATTACACTGATGTACAGGCACCAAACACTGATTGTAATCCTAAACTTCACAAAAATTATAAACTGGTTCTTGAAATCTGATTGGTTAATCACAATGTTGTACCAGGGTCAACAAAGATGTTGACCCAGGAACATGTTGCACTTGGCAATATCAGGTTGTGCTATATCATACAGCCCTAATCCGAATTATACCTATCTTTCGGACGTAGTGTAATTGTGTGTGTGTGTATATGTTTTTGGATTTGTAGATATATATTTATGGGATTTATAACTTGTTTTTTTTTTTTTTTTGGTTTGTTTTGTAAAAGTTTGTAGCTTTATAACTGAATATATTCATATTTTAAGATTGTATTCAAGATTTTTTTTTTTCATCGCAAATTTCAGCCACACTTATCAGATTTATGTTTATAAATTTTAGATTTATAAACATATGTTCTTAAAACTACATATTCAGTATTTGTTTTGTCATCACAAAAAAAAATAAAATAAAATAAAATAACTCCTGTCATGCACACAATTATTGTAAGCATGTGCAGACAGTGAATCCTGTGTAATGCAGCGGAGTGTGTGAGGATCAGAGCTGCTGTCAGAGGAGTGTGTGTGTGTGATTCTCCTCCCATTCGCTCTCTCTCTCTCGCTCCATCACTCACGCTGGTGTTTCTCTATAGTGTATCTGTCGGATCGTCGAGTGTGTTGTGGTGTGGAGCGTGTGCTGATCGCTCAGGATCCTGTGCGTCTGTGAGTATCTTCACATTTGTCTGTAGAGATGAACAGCTAGAGAGTTTCTGTGCGGTGCTGTTCTTAATCTGTTCTGACTGACTCTTTTCTGCGTTGTTTATATTTCTAATCACTTTTTGTGATGCTTTGACATTATAGTGTGCAAATCATGGCAGTATAGTGCTTTGAATGGACCGAGAATGAGTGATGGCGATGTTTATGATACCATTTAAAGTGGAGGATGAGTTATGTGTGTGTGTGTGTGTTGTGGTCATTTGTTAAGACTCTTCAAAGTTCAGTTCTCTCTCTCTCTCTCTCTCTCTCTCTCTCTCTGGACGACATGCATTTATTCACAATTACTGCTGTTCGTTTGTTTGCTCTTGTTGTTTCAGACATGTAATGACTGCTTTTCTGTCTGACTCACATAATGAGTTTATGATTCACAGAACTGATGCTCATGTCTTTGATTAGTGGTGCTTGTTACGTCCAGCATCGCTAGTACTGTTGCTCATGCGAGTGTGATTTGCACAAACCTCTGAAACTAAAACTTGTCCAGCAGCTGCACTTGTTGAGGATAGATGTGTGTTTCGTCTGATGTCATGCTCAGTTTGTCGCTCTGTAAGAGGATTTGAACACTGCAAATGCAACAAATGAATGTTAATCAAGTTGACTTGATAATTAGTGAAATGTTGCTTGTCTGTAATGTAGTTTTTTTTTCTTTTTCTTTTCAGTTTCTGCCAATTTTAGGATTTTTTTGCCTCAACCTCCATTACATTTATCTCATTTTCTTTGTTCAATAATTTATTGCATGACATTTGTGTATTATTTTTTTTTATTGTTAAATTAGAACTTTTAGTTCAAGAAAATTCTTGTAATATATATATATATTTTTTATAATTCATTAATTATTTAAAGGTGAAACTCCTGAACCCTAATAAAAATCACTGCCTTATATTTTATATTAAAGTTATATTAAAATACAGAAACAATAATTATTTTTAAATGCATTTTGCATTTGATTGTTGATTGTACAAAGCTGATTGAGATTTTTTTTTTTTTTTGTGCATTACATTCTCATTACTATAGTGGGGAAAATGATTATTATTTTTTATTATTATTGTTATTTTATTGGAAATATGTTGTTTAAATTCCAGAATTTATACAAAAGTTATTTTATTTTTAAAAATTTTTAATAAGATAGTGTATAAATTCTGTATAACTCAAACATTTTTTCAAACAAATTATGTTGTTCTGTTCTATTCGATTGTATTCTTTGGGATGAAATGTGACCTGACATAGGACTGAAATTCACCCTTAAATAGGTTTTCTTGTGTTTTCAGATGGATGTTTCTTTGTAATCCAGTAAGTACAGTATTTCTGATGGATGTGTAGTAGTTCCCTGAGCGGTTGTGTATCAGTGATTTCTCTGTGAACACAACCACAGATGGCGCTTTGTCGTGTTGTAACGTTTGGGCTTTGACTAAACCGCTGCTATACTCCTGTGAGGTGTTGTTGATGCTGAAACAGCCCTTCAGAATTTGGAGAGTAAAGCAGGATGCAAAAGAAAGGTACATTATAGCAGTCACAGGAGATTAAACCCCCTGAGCCGCTGTACACCGCTAAATCTACTCCACTTTCATTTGTCTGAGAGGAGCGCGGGAGAGAGAGGGGGAGAGAGAGAGCGAGTGTTTGGAGTGATGCGCAGGGAATGGCGTGGGTGTAGCGGGGAAGATAACTGTCATCGCAGCACACGCCGCTCGCCTCTACACAGTTTTGTGACAGTAAGTGTCAGTTTTTAGGGAGGGAAGTGTACAGGCTGTTCTTGTCTCAGACGTGTGTGTGGTCCCGTCACTGTCTTAGGAGATCTGGATGGTTGTTCAGCTCTAAATCAAACGCCAGTGTCCGAGGAAACAGTGAGAGGCGCGCTGTGAGGACCGAGGTCACGCCAATCCAAACATGGCTGCATCCCAAAACACATACTTCTGCTACACAGTGAAAGTATGTGCTTCAGTGGTGATGGAAGTGCACACTTTTGAGTGTTTAATTAAAACTGTAAGGCAGAGTTGTACCACACAACATGTTCAAGCAGTTTCACTAGAAACCAGGCTGTATATATGTATTAATTAACATCTTAAAACATACTCCTGGTCTTAATGTGGGCGATTCATAAGTCCATGTTATTCTAAAGAATATTTTGACTTCATATTAATGAAAAACCATTTGGAAATATGGCACAATGCCCATACGGAAATGTAATGTATGGCATATATGTCCCTATATCAGTGATAATGTCATATGTTACATGTAAGGCAATATATTATTATCACGTATATCCATCTTCTTGATATATGTAGATATGTTTATAACATATATGAAATTCCCATTGTAAAATTTTACAATTTTTTTTTATATGGTATTGCATGTTATGACCATATATGTTAACAATTAAAATGATATATTGTATTATATGATATGATCATATATTTTAACACTATATATCAACATTTGATTTGGTACTATATGTTTTGGCCATTTGTTAACAATATATATTGAATTGATATGCAAGTTTATTAGCCACATATGCCTAAAAGATACTGCACTGTAAAAAAAAAAAAAAAAAAGTTGAGCTAACTTAAAATTAAGGCAACCAGCTTCAGCAGATTTTTGAGTTTGCTCAACTTATTTTTGTGGGAGATTCTTGTTGTATAAACTTAAAAGGACAAGTTGAGAAAACTCAAAAATCTGCTGAAGCTGGTTGCATTTTTTAAGTTGGCTCAACTTTTTCATATAAATTGTAAATCATATAACACAATTACTTTATGCTTAACTTTATTCATTGTTTCAATTCAGTTTTCTGGGGAAAAAGTAGGCCTGAATATGTAACGTAAAAAAAAAAAATAAATAAGAAAAAAAAAATTCCAATATAGCCTACTAAGCCTAAATGTCAATGATTGGAAAGGAATGTATAATAGAGTTATGGGAAAAAAAATGAAAAAACAAAACAAAAAAAACCCCACTTAATTTAATTGTTTGTCCATATGCGCTCTCATCATTGCGATTATCGTAATTGTACTAAAACGCGATTCATTATACTACATGCGCGAATCAGAGCGATTGTGCGAGAACCTCACAATACCGCTTCACAACCGCGCCAACTGCAGAGCCTGAGCAATGGCTGCAGCTAAACAGACAATCATCTGCATTTTTTTTAGCAAGTGGAAGGATAACAAATGTACCAGCACCTTCACATAAAGTTTAAACGACAATGATTTTATAGACGGGCACGAAGACAGACCAACATCACTGAGTGGAGCACTGGATGAAACGCCCTTGAATGAGCTGCAGCGGTGCAGGTAATTTACACTAATTTACTCAACGCTTTATTAAAATTCACATGCTAATATTACATAGAAACTAAGTGTTAGATCAGTTTCAGATATTCCCTGTCAGTGTTTTATATATGATGTTATGATTAACGTTACAGCTGCATTCATGTGTTTTGCAATTTGCTCGCGTTAAAGTTGATTTTAACTATATACTATTGGGTAGATTAATCTGTATAGAGATACTGTAAGCTCATTATTTTCACTTGATAAGTAATGCAACATTTGAAAATTAATTAAAGCTCTCTGACAAAAGTAATGGAGCACATTTATAATGTTTATCTCTGAAATGTAGTCTAGTTTAGACTATAACTATAAAGCTGCACAAAATGGAATTACTCAAATACAGTACTGTACTTGGTTATATTGCACAGAGTACATTGACATGTCGATGACATGCCTATGGTGGGTGCACAAGCACATACATGTGCATGTTTCATAAAGGTATAGTACACTAAAGGATCTGACTTTGGGGTTTTAAAAATATGGTTACCTATGGTAGTCTATTTTATTCATATTTTTGCTGATAATTGTTCTATTCATGTTTGTGTCCCTTGAAAAGGTAATGAGTCCAGAAATTCCCAGAAAATAGAAATGGAGGCTGAACCTGCAGATTGTGGATGGCAGTGATGTGAATGATGGAGCATCTACCCAGAAAAGGTTAAATATTTTATTGAAACCAAAACTAGCATGTGCAATATACTTGTAAACAAATCAACTGCCCTTTTTAATTTATTTTCTCCAGGCCAAAATGATGCCCTCATTAGTTATTATGAATGTCAACTATTTATTTCATTGATGCTAAATAGCAAATGAAATTGTAACCTTAGTTGTGAACTCTGTTATTGAACGCTTGGGTTACTGTAGTATAATTCTTCATGCTTGTAGAGGCATATTATTTGCATGGGCATGTAGGCTGTGCTTTGTTGTTCTGCCTTGTCCTTAAGAAGGTCAAGTGGTATCTGGGAATATTTTACAAATACAACTTATAATTATTAAATAGCTAGTATTCTGCAGTCTTTTAAATAATCTTTAACTTTACCAGCTATGTTTTAATACTTAATATACACTACTCACACAAAAAAAAAAAGTTCATGCTACAGTGATATATCATGAAAATAGGGCATTTAAGTAGAAGCATGCAATGGTAATTTCTTCATCTCAAACAATTAATTGAAACAAAAGCTAACAGCAGTGGTGGGTATACCACAACAAAAAAGTCAATGTCTCAATAACTTGCCATCTGTCCTTGAGCATCAATTACAGCTTGACAACGACGTCTCATGCTGTTCACAAGTCGACTTATTGTCTGCTGAGGCATGGCATCCCACTCTTCTTGTAGGACTGCCACTCGGGTCAGGGCTACCCCTGAGGTTCTGGGGTGCAGGGTTACGGCCCTCTACACGATGACTCAGCTGATCCCATAGGTTTTCTATTGTATTCAGGTCTGGAGAAAGTGCAGGCCACTCCATTTGAGGTACCCCAGCCTCCAGCAGCCGTTCCCTGATGACCTCGATAGGCTGGGGCATTGTCATCCATGAAGATGAAATCAGGCCTGTGTTGCTCATGCAGAGGCACAATGACTGGATTAATGATGTTATTCAGGTAGTATTGGCTTGTCACAGTACCATTCACAAGATGTAGGCCAGTTCTGTATTGACTAGACACACCTGCCCAGATTGTAACAGCACCACCTCCAAAGGCTCATCTGGTGACAACAAGTGGCGGATGCATAGCGTTCTCCTTGATGTCTCCAACAGCATTGGTGGCCATTATTTCTGCTCAATGTGAGTCGACTTTCATCAGGAAACAGCACTGGTTCCTCGTCCAGTGCAAATGCTCCCTGGCCACTACAGTCTGGGCAGGTGTGTCTAGTCAAAACAGAACTGCCCTACACCTTGTGAATGGTACTGTGACAAGCCAGTACTATCTGAATAACATCATTAATCCAGCCATTGTGCCTCTGCATGAGCAACACAGGCCTGATTTCATCTTCATGGATGACAATGCCCCAGCCCATCGAGGTCACGTCATCAGGGAACGGCTGCTGGAGGCTGGGGTACCTCAAATGGAGTGGCCTGCACTTTCTTCCAGACCTGAATCCAATAGAAAACCTATGGGATCAGCTGAGTCATCGTGTAGAGGGTCGTAACCCTGCACCCCAGAACCTCAGGGGTAGCCCTGACCCGAGGGCAGCCCTTCAAGAAGAGTGGGATGCCATGCCTCAGCAGACAATAAGTCGACTTGTGAACAGCATGAGACATCATTGTCAAGCTGTAATTGATGCTCAAGGACACAAGACAAGTAAGTGAGACGTTTTTTTTTTTTTTTTTTTGTGGTATGCCCACCACTGTTGTTAGCTTTGTTTCAGTAAATTGTTTGAGATGAATAAATTACTATTGCAGGCTTCTACTTAAATGCCCTACTTTCATGATATACTATCACTGTAGCATGAACTTTTTACATCTTCTATAAATTTCAGCTGAAAGTCAAATATCCTTAACTTTTTGTGAGTAGTGTATTTGTCGTCTTATAGGTAGTTAAACACTTTAAGATATAGGCACAGTTCTAATTTAAAAGCAAAATTAAACTTTGGTACAGTGTTGGATTGCAAGATTTAAGCAGATTAATATATATATATATATATATATATATTAACACCACGTTGACTAAAATCAAGTTTATTTTACTGTACCACCCAACACTACCAAAGTTAAAAAGTTGCTTTTAAATGTTGAGCAATTCCTGAAATACATAGGGTTCAGACAATTAGATTTTTAATATGATACGTTTAAGTGTAAACTTGGCCTAGTATCAATTTATTGTAATTTATATTATAACAACCTAACTTTTACTAATTTCTTACAGATGCAGTGATCCAGAAATTTCTTCACCGGAGGATGGCAATAAACCAAAAACTACCCAAGCTATGGGACTACAGACCTTCAGCTGAACTATTACAATTGGTTGATGTTCTGTTTCTTATGCCTGTTAAGTCTTTTGATTAGTTATATATGTAATTTGTTTCTTTTTTTTCTTTTTAAGATTTTTTTTTTCTATTTAAATAAAGACCGTTTAAATAAAGATGTTACATTTTGTAGCTTATTGCACCATTTAACATTTTAAGGCTTAAGGCATGAAATGTGCAATGCACTGCAACTTTGTAGATACATACAACCTGATTAAAACATCAAATATTTTATATATATATATATATATATATATATATATATATATGAAACCATATATTTCATAATTAAAAGATTATGGCATATATGAGTGACACGTCACATATATGTAAATAATTTGCTATTCATGTGTCTACTTTGTATGTAACACATTAATATATGTGAGATGTGTCTTTTTTAATTATAATTATAAATATTCCACATTGGGCAATAAATGTATTATACATACATAAACATATTTTTGTATGGGGTAGACTTGTATGTCAATACATGAAATTGTTCCATTTTCTAATATGATTCATATATGGATAGGGCATATATAAAATGTCATATATGGATATTTCATATATGCACATATATTACATTTCCGTATGGGTACACATGCAAAATTGTTTTTGAATGCCATGCAGTTCAGAAAAAGCACTTAAAAACAACGTAGTTAGATATTACCTCACATTTTTCACAATTTTCTACAACTGAATTTGTTGAAAGAGATCTGTCACAAACTTTTGCAGCACATATTAGTCCAAATGGCTTGCATGCATGGGTATTACTTGTCCAAATGCATGCATATGTCTTTTCATTTTAGTCTGAATGCATGTATGCATGATTTCATATTAGTCCAAATGCATTCATGTATGCATGCATGGCACTTCATTTTAGTCCAAATTCATGAATGCATGGCTGTTTATTAGTCCAAAAACATGCATGCATGCGTGTTTGTTAGTCCAAATGCATGTATGCATGCAAGATGGGTAACGTTAGCCAAAATGCATGCATACATGATGGGTAATATTGGTCCCAATTTATGCATGTATCACGGTTCATATGTGTGCATATGTGATATTAGTCCAAATGCATGCATACATGTTGGGTAATATTGATCCCAGTGCCTGCATGCATGATGGTTCGTATTAGTCTAAATGTGTGCATGCATGCAACATAGGTAGCTAATATTAGTCCAAATGCATGGATGAGACATACTTGAAAAATCCTCCACAAATAGTACACCAGCATAATCACTTTTGTAATACAATACAATTTTCAGTGCATGGTGTTTGATAAGTCTTATCCTGTGTACTACATAGTGAAGACTGTGTGTGAATTTGGGTGCAGCTGGGTGTTTTCTGTGTTTTGAGTATTGACTGGTGGGTAATTTCCATTAATGATCCCACAAGAGCAGCAGTAGTGTCAGTGAAGTGTACATACGAATCACGTTAAGGAAGTCGTTTTGCAGTTTATAATGATATAACCTTGGTTGCAACAGTTAATTTTAAAACCTTTCAGCTGAAAGCTGCTGTTTTTGCATGAATTTTCTACCAAAAACGGATGCATCTTAGAGTTACTGCTACTGACTAGCATGCTAACACACTCACTGCGCGACTCCAATAGGCCGTTAATCACACGTAGGTGCCAAATGGCACGTGCCCAAGGAAAGCTCATAAAGATAAAGATCGCATTTGTGTGTCTGCATACAGTGCTGACAGGGAAGTGTGCAGGAAGCGCGCTGGACGTCTGGCGGCCGGAATCAATTTGTGTGAAGGCTGCTGGCGCAGGTATTGCTTTCGTGATATGATCTCGGACGTCCATATTTTAGAGGTCATGGCGGAGAAAGAAGACAAGGGCAGTAAAAACCCCTGACCGCTCATTTCTACATTTACTGGAAAAACAATCCCGCTGCAAAGGATTGTAGGATATGATAGTGGCATGTTTGTGGGATTTGAATTGGTCAAAAATGACACATGCTTGTTGATTAGTTCATTCTTTACCTGTAGACGAAATACACTTTCGAAAGGACTAAAGGCTTGGACGATACCTATAAAGATATAGTTCTAAAAATCATTCTCAATATTAAAGAATAGCAGCTGTCCACACCACAGCTATAACGATAAAGGCACAGAGAAGCGATATCATTGGAATCACTTCCAGAACGATTTTTTTGAACAATACAAACATTGACATCCAATCAGAATCCATCCTGCTATAACGAGCTTGAGAATTTAAAGAGGCAGACAAGCGTGTGCTTAGAATAACAGACAATATTTTACACTGGTGTGGATGGTAATATTGTTATCTTTATAGTTATCTTTATAGTTATTGTCCTTGGTAAAAATCTCATTCATCTTCTCTATAGAGTTTTAATAACATAAATCCTTCTAGACTGGACTTATTTTTTTGTTTAAATGCTAAATTCCCAGTTAAGACCTTTTACTGTAGAGGTCTGCAAGCCCGTTGGCGCCCAACACGCTGAGTCCATTTGGGCCGGGCTCGGGCCATTATTTATTTTTTATTTATTTATTTTTTTACAGATCGGGCTCGGATCAGACTCGGGCTCATTTAGCTTCTCTCCTTTTATTGTCCCCATGTACGCACAGAGAACACATGGCTACTGTATGAAATACTGATTATATTATAAATATTACACATCGCTTACGCAATGCATATTCGCATGCATTAGCATATAGGTGACAGTTGACCATGCAGTGCATCAGGGAGAAGTTTGAGCATGGTTACTAAAAGTTCCCAATGCATCGGTAAAAGCTGCGTTTTGGATCATCAAGATGATGATCTTGACTCGCCGTCTCCTTATTGGATGCACCTTTAGAGAGAAATGCATCTTTAGGGATTTTATAATGAAAGTTTTGTTTTCGATTCAAATTATTTTGTTTTAAAGTAGTAATTCAAAGCTTTTTATAGATACTATATTTATCAAGTCAGTGAGGCAAGTTTTCGCTGTTTCGGTTTTTCAGAAGCGCTCCTGCTCAAAACCGAAACTGCTTTTTTTCCCCCTTTATTTCATAAAAGCATGTTTTGTTGATATTGTGAGTGCACACAAATAAAAGTAGACCCTTTATAGTTCCGAACAATGTAGCCTATTACTCTTACCATTATGAGCAAAAATTACAGCGTATTTTGTATTCCCACATAAACGACTGGATATGCGTCAGTGCACATTTATCTAGGGTAAGCATTTAAACTAACATCGTGGAGCTGTTTTATAACTATAGGTTTAATTTTAGACAAGTCCTGATGATTTGAGAAGGCTAAATTGATCAAACATAGGCTATGATCAACTCACTGTCTGCCGCTGGTCGCTTGGTCGTTACTTTAAAAAACCAAAACTTACATTTAACAAATAAAAAAAAAATGCTCCAAACGTTTTTCTAAATTAACTTAATAAAATAAGGAAACAAAATACAATCACTTTGCCATTTCAGACAAAACTGAAGTATTTTAATAGCTGAAACAGTAAGCTGTTTTGGGAGAAGGGGGAAAAAAAGACAGGCTAGGGTCTGTCTCGGGCCGAGAATTCTGATAAGCTGTCGGACACGGGCCGGGCTAGGGCCTACATTTTAGGCCCGTGCAGGGCTCTACTTTACTGCTCAGACGTATAGTCACTAGTTATCTTGACGTCTATCATCATTCGGTCTGTTTGTTCAGTCTGTCATTCTACTGATCTGTTGTTCCCTCTATTTGTTCAGTCTGACGTTCGGTCCGTCGTTCTATCTATTGGTTGGTCTGTCTTTCCATCTTTCTGTCTGTAATTCTATTGTTCTGTCATTCGCTGTGTCATTCTATCAGCCAGTTTGTTCACTCTATCGTTCTGGCTATTTGTTGTTCAGTCTTTCTGTTCGGTCTGTTGTTCAGGCTGTCCTGTAAATCATTCAGTCTGTTGTTCTATCGGTCTGTTGATTGGTATTTTTACTCAGTCTGACGTTTGGTATGTTTGCTCAGTCTGACTGTGAGTCTGTCATTCGATCAATTTTTTTAAGCATGTCGATCTATAGATCTGTCCTTCAGTCTGCTCTATCTATTGTTTGGTCTGTAGTTCTACTGGTTTGTTATTCTATCTGTTGTTTGGTCTGTAGTTCTATCGGTCTCTTATTCTGTCTGTCTGTTCAGTCTGTAGTACTATCGGTCTATTCTATTTATTGTTCAGTCTGTCATTCAGTCTGTTTTTTTCAGTCTGTCGTTCTACAGATCTGTCCTTCGGTCTGTAGTTCTATCGGTCTGTTATTCTGTGCGTTGTTCAGTCTGTTGTTCTATCGGTCTGTAATTTTATCTAATGTTCAGTTTGCCATTCTATCGGTCTGTTTGTTAAGTCTTTGTCTATCGGTCTATCGACTTAAATCTATCAATCTGTTATGTTATTGTCCTGTCTGTTCTCTCTCTCTCTCTCTCTCTCTCTCTCTCTCTCTCTCTCTCTCTCTCTCTCTCTCTCTCTCTCTCTCTCTCTCTCTCTCTCTCTCTGTCATGGTGTGTTGGCGGTGTTTACAGACTGGCAGTAGACAGTAGTCCGAGACATGCAGAAACACACGCTCATGTTTGCGGTGGCAGATTGTCAGGCCATATGTGTGTGTAACAGACAACATGGAGAGGTGTTGACAGTCAGATCTGGTCGTGATCAGACGTGTTGGTGGGAATTTGAGTGATTTATTTATAAATACTAAAGGCTGGCCAGATCACTCCTCCCGTCAGCTTCTCCATCTGTACAGCCTGCGTTTCATCTCTCTTTTATTATCTTGTCTTATTCTGTGTTCTTGAGTGGGTTTGAGCCTTTACATTAACACTTCTGTACATCAGAACAGATCACATCCAAGAAAACATCTGGCATAATGGCTTTTTTTCTCTAAGTCCATATATAATGTTAGTCAAAGTGTTTCTGAAGCATACATTTTAGATGCTTTCATTTCATCCGCATCATATTTTTCAATGTATATGCAAACATACAAAAGGGTCACGAGTCATATGAAATTTTTGCTATACTTTTATGATGCTTTCCCATCCTTTTTGAAGCTTGAAAGCTCCATTCACCATTGTAATTACATGGAAAGTCATACAGGTCTGAAACGACATGGATGAGTAAATGATGACAAAAGTCTCTCTCTCACCCGAGTTTTCTCTCTTTTCCTCATGATGTGCTCTCATTGCTGTTTTCACGCTGCAGTAATGAAGACCTGCTGTTCACAGACTCGTCTGACTGTGTGTTGGGTCTCAGTCACTCTATGAGCGTGCGTATACGAGTGTGTTTATCTCCTGCTGGGTGTCTGAGGGGTTTTTCTGAGAGCTTTCTGCCCCCCGTCGACCTCTATTCATTGACAGTATAATGTTGTCAAACGCTCTGACTCAATGGGGACATGAACACATGGTCGGCGATTCATTACCGGGATGTTCTCATTTCATTCAGCAGTGTCACTCTATTCCTCCTATGAAACCGGATTACACATTAACCTCGTTTACACCTGTTTGCACTTAGAATCCAGTTTGGACGCTAAAAATAACTTGTTTGGCAGCTGGTTGTGTTCATAAAAGAGGTGTGATTGTCTTGTTTGTCATTAGCGAAAAGTAATTTTAGTTTCACTAAAAACTAATTTAAGTTTAATTTCATCATTCTGCTACTCATGTTCTACTGTAGCGGTTAATCTCTCATACTTGGAATTGCTTCTGTACAATTATTTATTATTTAAATATATTTATCAAATACATAAATCATTAAAATAAATATAGAATTTATATAAGACAAGAAAAATAAACACTATTGTGTACACTGTGTGTTTTTATAAATAGTTTTATATAAAATAAATAAATTAATAAATGCTCTTCATTCCCTATATATTGTTTATAGCACCATTCTGATGTAAAATTACACCTCTATATAAAGTAAAAAGAAAAAAAATAATAATTAAGGAATATATGTAAAAAAAAAATTGCCCTATATGGCTGGCTGATAAATTGATTTCTGTTCGCAACGATACGGTCAGAAGGCTTTTCAATCTATAAATCGTCATCATTTACCATGGGTTTACTGTAATAACACTAACTGCACCATGACATTGTGGCAGAAATGTGGTTATTCGTATCAAATTTTATGATGTTATTAATGTAGACATGAATTAGCCTAAATGTATTAAAGGAGTAATGGAAAATATTACTGTATTTTTATTTTATTTGCATATTTATTTATTAAAAACTTAAATCATTAAAAATACAGTTTATATTAAATATGCACTGTATAAGTATGGACTTATTATATATGAATACACAGAAGAAAAAATAGTAAACACTATTTTTACTCGCTATATGTTAATTATAACAGCATTGTTACTTGAAATTATACTTATTTATTTAATGATTAGATAAATAACAAAAAAATATACATATATTTCTTTATTGGTGTTAAATAAAGAAATCAAAAAGTTAACATGCTTTCATGGAAATATTGTCTTTAATTTCTCTCTCTCTCTCTCTCTCTCTCTGACAAAAATGAGCATCTCAAACCAAAGCATAAAATATTTTAATATTTTTCCCAGTATATAATATATAAAGCCATATATGATGATGACATGAGCATTCACTGCATAGCAGGAATGACCATCAATCATTTGTTGTGTATCACCTGTAGTGTGTGTGTGTGTGTATGACTGACAGATGGAGGGCGTTCGTTTGCACCGCACACATCTGTTGCATTCAGCTAATTCATCTCATTAGCGAGACGTTTGGAGGGGGACTGAGAGACGTGTGTGTGTGCGAGTGTGTGAGCCGTGGGTGGCAGATTGCATCGCCCGCTTCCTTCCTGCGCGGGTCACGGGGTCACCTCGCATCGATTGCACCGCAACATCCAAATCTGAATCTGACAAGGATACGCACTCACAGTAACATGCGTATGTCACACACACACCTGCACATTCATACATTCGTGAATGCCCACACACACACACACACGAGCAGTATCCATGTACGTCTGCATTTGTTAATGAGTTCAGATATAGAAGCTCATCATGTGGCGTTCTACTGAATAATTAATGAGTTCACCGTCCAAACTCACAGATGGTCGTATGACACGACTGCAATTCCTGCGTACATACTTGTACATATTTATAACTATTGTGATTGTTGTCTCCATGCCAACCACCCCTGTCACCATGACAATGTTTAGGGGGAGGAGCTAAAGTGACATTCCTAAAGGGAAGTTCAGGGTTCAAGTGCAGCTTTATCTTCACACAATTTTGGAAAAATAGCTTTTTTAACAATCATATTTGCAGTGATGCACTTACTATGTGGCAGGTTTGTGGAGTGTTTAAAAGCATAAATGTTGTGCATTTACATTAATAATTCATTAAAAATCCATTTACTGCTTGATTTGTAAAGAGTCTAAATTGCTGCATGAATTTCTCTGTATGCATTGCAGGTGTTTTTGAATTTGATATTTGCGTGTTGCCGGGTATTACAGCATTATTTGTTCACATTAGTGTCATTTTAACACTTATGTTTGCTTTTTGTGGCTCTGCATTTGACACGGTGTTTTTAGTGTTTATTGCATATTGTAAATGCATCACCATAAACATAATGTTTACTCACTAATGGATGAGTTCAAATGAGTTTCTGTTGTAATGATACAGCTGTATTATTTCTGCAGTGCAGAAAACGTGGAATTAAGTCAGCTTATTTATTTTTTCTTTTTTTTTTCTTTTTTGGATGAGTAAATTAAAAGAAGTGCTGTAATCTAATCATGATATGTGGACTACTAACTGTTTAATTAAACCATTAAAATACAATCCAGAAAAATGAAAACTTGAAACTAGAGAAATTGATAATTGGAAACTTGATAAATTAAACATTTTACAGGGCATTTATTTCTAAAATGTAATTTAACCTTTAAAATGGGGTCCAGAAAAATTTAAATGAAACACATGGAATTTTGAAGAAAAAAAAAAACAAAAAACAAAAAAAAAAATTATAAAAAAAATAAATAAATAACCATATAATTAATTTTTAGTGCTGTTAAAATTAGCGCGTTAACGCAGGCAATGATTTTTATTTATTTATTTATTTATTTCAGTTTAACTTGTTAAAAATCTTTAACGGCGTTAACACAGGGGCGGGGCTAGTGTTGGCCACCCCACTCACAACTGCTGCCTCTGTCTCTTTTTTTCTAGCTAAGAAGTGCATTTATTTAGCGACAGAACATCTTTACGAGCACATCAAACGGGAGACGTTTCATACGCGCACTCCACATCACCTCAGCACCAGGCACGAGTCAAACAAGCGTGGAAAACGGTACTGTACTCAAATTGCACTCAAATTGCGCTGTTCAATTGCACTCTCAAAGGCACCGGCGTGTGCTGTAGCCTTTATCATATCATGTCAAAGCGCGAAAGAAACAATGTGCATGCAATGTCGTGGTCAGTTAAGTCATGAAGGCGATTAAACCTGTCTTAAACCTGTGCATGCATGTATGTTATGTATGAGTCACATTTAAGAACATGTCTCTGAAATGGATTTCAAAACTGTCCTGGAGCAGCCCAGCACGGTCTCCCTCATCTAACACACCCGATTCAACTCGTCAGCTCATTAATAGAGAATTTAAGACCTGAAATGGGTCAGAGAAGGGAAAGAGAGTTGAGAGAAAATTCGATGCGCGAGATCCCTGTCATGTTCAACAGCGGCAGCTCTTAAAGAAACAGCACCCAAAATAACCTTTTAACCTAACCAAGCTGCTGTGATGCCTGCTCATCAAAAAACAACAGAAAAAAAGAGGAAATCAATAACTATTATAGCTTTAAGGATTCATCTATATTTAATTTAGAATTTAGTGTTTGATAACTTTATTCAATTTTTGTATATTCCCTACTTGCTACAGGTAGGTAAATATGACATTTGTTATAATGGGTTTATGTGAAGATTGTTTTAAGTTCACTTAAATTAGAAGTTTTTTTTTTTTTTTTATTAAGGTCTAATAAATATTAAAATTGATAGCTCTCAATTATGCTGTAATGTTGAATGGCCATAGGTTGGTTGGCAATGGTTAAATATTAGGGGGAAAAAAGAACGATTTTATAGAGGCATAAGCAGTATTGGTATCAGTGATACTGGCCTTCAGTCATAAAAAAGATGCCATTAAACAAATATTAAAAACATACTGTCTTTATGTTGTTTCTACATTACTTTAAAGATTAAATGTGAAATTATTGCAATATAAAATGTTAGGTGGGATTAATCGCGATCAATTTCAGAAAAAAAAAAAACATGCAATTTAATTTGTTTATTTTTTAATCGATTGACAGCACTAAATTAAATTAAAATAATAACAATAGAGTTTAACTTTGTGTTGAACCCAGAATGTTGTGTAATTGTTAATTAGAATAGAGTAGCAGTTTAATTTCATTTTGTTCTGTAATTAAAGTGAAGGCACATCTATGGAGGTGTTTTGTAAAGCGTCAGAAAAACTCATTTTGCCAAGTATTTGAAACCCACTCATTATGTCCTACTGACTGGTGGAAGTTGCTTTGGTACATGATATATGTGTTTGATAACAAATAATGTTTGAAATGAGGATAATTTATGTGCAGTGGCTTCAAAAAGTATTGGACACTGTCTGAATGCCATTAAATTAAATGATGAAATATCTATAGACTATAAAAGCATGAGCTTGTCCTTGCTTTTTAAATAACTGTTTTACTGAGTGATGAATGAATGGTGTCTATTTGTGGAGTTTAAATGGATCGGAGCTTGTTCTGTGATGATGCACATTTTGTTGAGAGCTTTTTCACTGTAGAAACTTTACTTCAGGAGCTAGAATATATTTGACTCTCATTTGGTTCCGAGCCAGTGGATCTTCAGACTGTTATTTATAGTCTGTAATCCATAATAGTACGTTCTCCAGTAGTCCGGTCTGAATCAGGAGAGACATCTGCACATATCAAGCACCATTTTCAAGCCAAAACAGTCCAAAACCAATATGTGGGTGGATTTTGATGTGAGATACAACAGGAGATTAAGGTTTTCACTGAAGGAAGCGTTATTATGGATTATGAACTCATATTTTAAACGTCTTGTTGGACTTGTTTCATTGTCACATAACCAGACAGAAATGGCAAACGCAGAATGCAAGCGCTCTAATGTTTTACAGCAGTCATTAAACACAGACACACAGCGCTTTCTTTTTATAGAACAAGCTCTCATTAAACATGAATAATTACTCTCACGGCTGAGAGAGATGCTGCGTGTGCGTTTGTACACGTGAGCATCAGCAACGATCTCTGTCTTTTTGTTTTCACTGAATTTAGAGAGTTAAAGGACTCGTATTCTATGAGTTTTGAATATGTAAATGAGCTCTTTTGTGATTGGCTGATCTGTGTGTATTCGTGTAGTTCACACTGTAGTATGTGGGTGGTTTTATGTTAATGAACTCATTTGTCATGAATAATGAATATTTATGAGTTTAATAAATAGGGGGTGGGAGATATGTATATAGATCAGTGTTTCTACACTGTAAAAAAAGTCATAAAATGAACATTAAGTTTCATTTCACTTTTTTTCTCGACACTGCTTTTTACTGTTTTTTTTTTTTTTTTTTTTTTGTCATGTAGCTCCATTTAAAATAATAGAAATGTTGTGAAGGCCCACAGAAGCATGACTTGATCTGTGACAAGTTAACTGTGTCATATTATCAGGTCTGCTGGTGGATGTTGAGCTTGTTTTACCGTTTGTTTCTTTGTTTGTTGTTGTCCTCAGATGCATTGATCTGAGATGAATCACCCATAAAACCCCACTGTGATGTTTGAAAGCCTCTCTGGCCTCATGCTGCAAGAATATGCTAATCTTTCAATGCCATGGTATAGCATGGAGGTATTTGGTGTTGGATGAGTCCTGAAGGGGTTTGAGGTTATTTCAGGACACACTCATGTAGAGAAATGGGGCAAGCTGGATTTGTATCGTAGTGAAGCCATCTGCTGGAGAAACAGAGCAACTGCAGCCTGAACAACAGCGAAAAACCACAGTAAAATCAGTAATATTATGAAATATTATTACAATTTCAACTAACTATTTTCTGTTTGAATGTATGTTAAAATTTAATGTATTTGTGTGATCAAAGCTGAATTTCCAGCATCATTACTGCAGTCTTCAGTGTCACATGATTCTTCAGAAATCATTCTAATATGCTGATTTGCTGCTCAAGAAACATTTCTGATTATTATCAATGATGAAAACAGTTGTGCTGCTTCATACTTTTGTGGAAACTACATTAAATTTTTCAGGATTTTTTTCTAAATATAATTTTCAAAAGAACATCATTTATTTGGATTAGAAATCTTTTGTAACATCATCAACATAATACTAATTTATTTGTTATATATTTTAGTTATTTAGTGTGTGTGTGTGTATATGTGTGTGTATATATAGTTAATATAAAAAAAATATAAAGCAAGTTATTTGCTTTTATTTACATTGTATTTTTTGTGTTTGTTTATTTTATTTTCTTGCTTAATTTATAATTTATTTAAATTTTTTTATATTTATATAATAATGGACGTATTTATCATGATTGTGTTTCCTTGTTTTATTTGATTTATTTATTTACTTTATCTGCTTATTTGCCCCCCCCCCCCAGGATTCTTTGAGTAGAAAGTTAAAAAAAAATATATATATATATATATATTTTTTTTTTTTAATGAAATCTAAATCTTTTATGACAACATAAATATATCTTTCCTATAATTTAAGCAATTTAAATCATGCATGTCATAAGTATTAATTTCTTACAATCAATCGATCAATGAATAAATAAATCAATTAAATAATTAAATTAAAGATACATAAATAAATAAATTCAAAATTTTACAGACCCCGAACTTTTGAATAGTACTGAATGATTTCGCATTCTAATGTACTTTGAGGAGAAGTTGAACTCCACAACTAAGTGACAGACAAAATCAATTTTTCAACATTGAAATATGACAGTTCTTCTATTATGACAATGAATTACACCAGTGCTTTTTGGAAGTAATTCATGTGTGGACAAAGGATGTAAAGCAGGATTTAGAGGGCCTGACAGCGGGTGTTATTGCTGTCAGTAGATGGCGCTGCAGTCCTCCGTCTGTCTCTGTAAAACAGCGCTGTTCTCTTGAGTCTGCGGCTGCAGAGGTGAATATTCTTTATTATCTTCAATTACCTGCAGCTCAACGGCTCCCGCAGGACGCAGAGACCAGGACGACAGGCTGATGAGGACATAAACGCTGTTTTTGGAAGCGGATCCTGAGGGGAAACACGACTACTCTTACTAAACTGCTGAGAACAGCCCTGCTGCACTCGTGTGGGTGTGTGAGAAACGTGTTCACACACACTCCGTGCCTCTGCATTAGGACTAATTTAGTGTTGTGATCTCTCTCTTTCTGTGTGTGTCTGTGTGTCTGTGTCCCATACAAGGCAGATAATTGAAATCCAGAAAGACTGGCGGTAATTTGATTAGGATGGAGCAGCACTAGGTCTCTCTCTCTCTCTCTCTCTCTCTGTGTGTGTGTGTGTGTGTGTTGCATTGTTATCCGAGCAGTTGTAATTAATTTAAGGATGGACAGCTCTGAAATCACCCTTCATTAAGAGATCTGTCTCTCTCAATAACATGCCACAAAAATGGGTACAACTCATGGAAGCTGCCACGAACATGTCCAGGTCATAATCAATGAAAGAAAGAAAGCAGCATGCGTTATTAATTATAATTAATATATTACTTGAGTATGTTTATGAAACTCATGTATGATAATTATATTATTTTATTTTTATGCATTTTTTGCATTGACACTTTCAGGGCACATTTTCCTCAATTCACTTCAAAAAGTATTATTATTATTTATTTTTTACTTTATTGTTTATATTTGAATTTTAATTTATTTTATATTCCTATTTATATCCAAATGTTTATTTTTATTAATACCTTAAATATATTTAAATTGAAATGTAAGATAAATAATAGTATTATGCTTGTTTTGTGCATACATTAAAAAAATGTTCTATATTAATCCATTCATACTCATTTAATATTTATTTATTTATTTATTTATTTTTTAATGTATATGTATTTAAGAAAATTAGTAAGATAACAATTGTATTTTATTACACAATTTTGGCATTGCCATTCAAGATCAGTCACATTTTCAGTTATATTTTTCTCCAAAAAGTATTGATTTGATTTGATTGATTGATTCATCATTCATTTTTGTATTTTAATTATGTTTTTATATTAATTAAATAATTAATTTATTCATTTATTTGTTTATTTTTTTATATTTATGAAAATCAATACAGTATGTGAGAGAATTACATTCATTAATTTGCTTGATGTTTTTATTTTTTTTACTTTATTTTTTTATTTTATTTCACTTTTTTAATTTAATTTAATTTAATTTAATTTTAAGCATTTATTTATGTATGCGTTTGTTGTGATGCCTTATGAAAAAAAAAAAAAAAGTTATGTCTTGTACCACAGTTTTATTGCTGAACACAGTAAGTAGTAGCTGGTTACAATGATTATTTATTGATTTATTTATTTTTTTTGTGCAGAGGTCTGTCTCTATTAAAGTGCGAATCAGGTTAGTGTGAAGTCAAACACACTGCAGGAGTCTCATGTTCGTGTGTGTGTGAAGCAGTTTCACATTTTAATGGCTGCAGTACTGACATTAGAGAGAGAGAACCCAAGTCTGTTGTATTTGATCATTTCTGGAGGTTTTCTGATGGTTTGGGGTTTATTTGTGAAGACTCAGCACTTATTGAACATTGATGTTGTGACTCTGTTTAGCCTATACTCTTTTTCAGTCATGTGAATATATAGAATGCTTGTGTTTGGGTGTGTAATGCCAGACGTTTTGTATTAACAGTCCTGGATTAAACAGATGATTGTGTTTCTGTTTAATCATCACATATAGGACACAAAAGTTCTAGTGTCAGTATGAGTCTTCATTGTCTTATACACATGCTGACAGTGCAGCAGCTGATTCATTAAAGCTGTCTGTGTGTGTGTGTGTGTGTGTGTGTGTGTGTGTGTGTGTGTGTGTTGGGACGCAGCCGTAGACAGAATCGATGCGGTCCAGCCGTGAATCTGTCCTTTATCACAGTAATATGATTCTCATCGATGAAACACTTTTTCATAATGTCCTGCAGGGCTTCATAGTTTCACATGTCAGCTGTGTAATTCACACGTGCGCTGTGATCACATCAACTTCATTGTTATTTTATTTACATTTTTATTTTTTTCAGTTTATATATATATATATATATATATATATATATATATATATATATATATATATATATATATATATATACACATACATACATGCATACATACACACACATACATGCATACATACACACACATACATACATGCATACATACACACACATACATACATGCATACATACACACACATACATACATGCATACATACACACACATACATACATGCATACACACACACACATATATATATACATGTGTATATATATACACACACATACATTTTTAATTTGATCATTCATAGTTGGTTGATTTTTTTTGTTTTTGTTTTTTACCTATTTGTTTTTTAATTTTCTTTATTACTTTCTTTAGATTTTTATTTCATTTTCAGTTTTCATTTATTTAAATTGTATAAGTATTTATTCATCATTGTCTTTTTTATTTATTTATAATTTAAAATGCGACATATTTAATAGTCATGGTCATGTTGTGTTGCCTTTTAAATGTCTACAAAAATTTGCCCATCACCAAACAATTCTTTACTGTAGAATCCAATAGAATGAACTCAGAGATGTATGCATCTTCAGATGTTTCTGCTCCGATGTTGGTCTGTTTTATAAGCACTTCCTTCTCATTCCCACAATTCCTCCTGCTCACATGAGAGCTCCTGTTTACTGAAACACAACATCTATGATTGAAATTCTATGAATATACAATGTTATTAATATTCAATCTGAGAGCAATGAAGGTGACGAACTTCTGACCTGGTGCATCTTCTGTTTGTGTGTGTGTTTGTGTGAATCTCCTCAAATAACCTGCAGACAGTGACCCAGTTTGACTTTCTGAAGTACTGTAGCTGGAAGCGTTTCTGCAGCTCGGGATGAATTTGGGGCATGTTGTCAAGTGATGATTTCTGCATTATGTATTTTTAATCAGTTAGAGGAAGTGTGTTTGTGTGTTTTATAGTTATTATAGACTAGTTTTGATCATGAAGATGGCTTTTGCACCTGACAAGATGATGCTTGCAGTCCTTTTTAATGTTGGTAAATGCATTCATATTCCATGAGCAGTGAATGTTAAAATAATACTTTGTCACACTTTATATTAGGTGGCCTTAACTACTATGTACTTGCATCAAAAAATAAGTACAATCTACTTATTGTGGTCATATTGTATTGTAAAGCACTTTTGCTGCTATTGAGGTGGGATACGGGTAAGGTTAGGAACAGGTTTGGTGGTAAGGGCAGGTTTAAGGGTGGGTTAAGGTGTAAGCGATGGGTCAACAGTGTAATTATAAATGTAATTACAGAAATTAATTACAGATAGGTATTTTAAAAATATAAGTACAATGTAAAAACATGTTATGTACACAATAATTGCATTGTACCAAATGATTAATTTAAATGAAAGTACACAGTAGTTAAGGCCACCTAATATAAAGTGGGACCAATTACTTCACCCGAAAATGAAAGCTTGCTGAAAATGTACTCACCGTCAGGTCATCCAAGATGTAGATGAGTTTGTTTCTTCATCAGATTTGGAGAAATGTAGCATTGCATCACTTGCTCAGCAATGGATCCTCTGCAGTGAATGGGTGCCGTCAGAATGAGAGTCCATACAGCTGATAAACAGTTTGTTCAGAACTGTTTTCTGGCGCTGCTTGATCTGTGCAGATTTCTCTTTTGATTCAGACAAGACAACTTTATTTCTGGAAAAAGCAATATTATGGATTGTGGACTGTATTTTTGATGTAAGCAACGGTTTGAAAAGATGGATTTGATGGATTTGTTTCTTACAAACACACATCTTTTCTCTTCACAAGACATTCACAATTGATATACTGGAGTCATGTGGATTACTTGTGGATTGTTGTGATGTTTTTATCAGCTGTTTGGACTCTCATTCTGACGGCACCCATTCACTGCAGAGGATTCATTGTTGAGCCAGTGATGGAATGCTACATTTCTCCAAGTCTGATGAAGAAACAAACTCATCTACATCTTGGATGACCTGATGGTGAGTGAATTTTTAGCAAATTTTCATTTTTGGTTGTATTATTCCTTTGTGTTTGTCAGATTATGAAGCAGGGTTGGATTGGTTTGTTTTGTGTGTTCAGGGGTGCAGCGACGGCTGCTCAAATAAGCCATGCACAGATTTATGACTCACATTAAGGGGTTAAGAGCAGGAGACGTGCACAACGACCTCACGCCACCCTCCGTCACACGAAACATTAGTGCACAGAAATGCATTGCAAAGTGACGCTCAGCTCACATAATGCAGGAGTATTATTACATTATACACATGAGAAACACAAAACTTGGTCTTGGACACATGGTCTTGGTGTGTGTTTAGCATTGGTCAGACATGTAAATGGCTTCAGTAGAGATGCGTTTGAAGGATCATGTGACACTGAAGACTGGAGTAATGATTCTGAAAATGCAGCTTTGATCATAGGAATAAATTGCATTTTACAATATATGAAAATATAAACTGGTTATTTTGATTTGAATATTTCACAATTTTGCTGTTTTTATAACTAAATGCAGCCTTGGTGAGCAGAAGAGACTTTAAAACATTACCGACTTCAAGCTTTTGAAAAGTAGTGCAAATAATTCAGTGCATGTGGTTTAAAGCACATGATTTATCCCTGTCGTGTGTGTGTTTGTTTCAGGATCAGGAACGGTGTGTGTGGAGCACAGAGACCTTCTTCATAAAGCCGCTCAGTTCATGGATATTCCCCTCTGGACAGGTCAGTGAGGAGAGCAAACACTCGCACGCTGCATTTGCATGTAAACTGTGCTGAGGTTTTCTGTAAGACGGATCAGCTAATATCCCGCTCGGCCCTCCGGTGTGTCCAGGCTCTCGGGGAAATGTGCCGGATCCCTCCGAAGGTTTCTGCGTGTTTGAGTAATTGATGAATTGTAGTGAATATCTGGACAGGCTTCATTTTGTCGCCCTCATCGGCTGCTTAATAACTGTAAATAGGCTCAAAATCTCCCTGCTTTTCTTTGCTTAAATCGGAGTAACAAGGTTATTTTTAAATTAAGCACATTTATCAAACTACCAGGAGCTTGTTTGCAAACTTAAGTGGTTATTACTTGGCCTCAAAACCCAATTAAACTCACACTTTGCGCACACCCTTTTTCTCACAAACACGCTTTCTGTTTTTGAGGGTGTTTGTTGTTGCCTTGATATTTCTATACTAGAATAAAGAAGCTTATTTTGTTTTTATTGATTGTGTTAATTGTGCTAACAAGGGATGTCACCCATATATTAGTAGTTAATGAAATTTCACAGTTGTTTTTAATATCACAGCTAAACTAATATGCTATTCGGGATTATTATTGTTAACTAAAACTAAAACCATAATAAAACATTTTCATTACTTGAAATAAAATGTTAACATTAAATGAAATATAATAAAATACACACAAACATATTATGTTTCAACTACAGTGATGAACAAAATTATTAAAACACTTGGCATATTTAAGAGGTTTCAGTTGTTTTTGGCCATTGCAATACCCATAAAACGAACTTACACTCAACCACATCGAGCAAATTTGGGGTGAGTTAGAAAATAAAACTGGACAGATCTATTGTACACTCAAAGGAAAGCCTTTGGCTTGAGTTGCAGAAGGCATGGGATAAAATAAATTAGTGTTGAATCTGGAAATAGATTGAGTCTATGTCAGATAGATGTGCTGCTGTAATTACTGTGAAAGGTGGACATACCAAATATTGAAGTCAAAAGTGGATAAAAACAGTACGATATTTGTTTTGCTCAGAGCAACCATTTGCATGTTTCATGAACATTATGAAATTAAATCATGTTTTGGAGGCAAAAAAGGTCAATATTTTCAGATCTGTCAGGTGTTATAATAATTTTGGCCACCACTGTAGTTGCCAAGGCAACATTTCTCATTTTAGATTAAGGTACTGAAAGTAAATAAACTAAAATTTAATACAATCTACAGTATATAGACAGATTAAAAATTAAAAATAAATAATAATAAAAATGACAAACAAAATTATTAAAAAGTTTAACTAAAGTTAAATGATAAAAAACACACATATAGTAGTTTATCAGTTGTACTATATATATATATATATGTATATATATATATATATATGCATGTATATATATATGTATATATATGTATATATGTATATATATATATATATATATATATATATATATATATATGTGTATATATATATATATATATGTGTATATATATATGTATATATGTATATATATATATATATACACATACACACACACACACACACACACACACACACACACACACACACACAAAATTACTAAAACTAATTTTAAAATGAAAACCATAAATATAAAAATAAAATGTAATTATAAATAGTATAGTTTATTAATAATATAAAAATAACACTGCTTTATTTGTACCAGTAAATTATTGAATTGCATTCATTTATATGAATATTAACAAGTGCATGCTAATATTCTCAATTAATTGCATGTGTTTCTTAAGTATGCACGCCAGTAAACCGTCAGTAATGAAATCTATTTGAAATTCAGTAACCAAATTGAGTTCATGTGTCTTTGTTTTCAATCTATTTGGGATCAAAGTAGCAGTATGTTTGACATCCCTGGTGTTAATTGCATTGCATTCTTATTGCATAGAGAGAGATTCTGGCTACATAAGCTTGATTTCAGAAAGCAGTTCATATTGTAGCACCATAACATCTCTGTTGCTGCAGGAACATGTTAAGTACACACAACAGCAGCGCATACTTGCAGTGTGTTACTTCTGAGTGTGTGTTTTTCAGGATTGATGGTGTTGAATATCTGTCAGCAGGCAGCAGAGCTTGATTTATACTCCTTTGTTCTATTGACTGCTGTGTTTATAAGGAAACTCTAGCGTTTATTCATTAAACTGAAGCTGCCTTCACACTCACATATACTGAGAAATATATATATATATATGTACTATATGTATACTGAGTTTATACAGTAAATATGTATGATTCATGCAAAAATCATCTTTTTGTCTCATAGTTCTTCTCTATTATCAGAATGCGTTTTTTTAATAACGAAAATATATATATTTTTGTTGACCTTGTAAAAGTACACTTCATTTGTTTGATAAATTAAAATTGTGTTCACTTATAGAAGTGCACTATTTATTTATTACAAGCACATCCTTAAAGTCAATTGTGTTTACTTGTAGAAGTGCAATATTTATTTATCAACATTTGTTTATTTTTATTTACTTGTATTTATTTATTAAGCTTAATGTTGTTTACATGTAGAAGTGCACTAGAATTTGTGTATTAAAAGCACATTCTAAAAGTTACTTTAGTTCACTTGTCGAACACTATTGTTTTATTTATTTAGATCACTAGCATTCGTTCATTCGCTTTTTTTAATTCATTCACTTATTGTTTTTGTTTTTTGTGTAGAAGTACACTTGCATTTATTTAATTATTTATTCATTTGCTTTTTACGCTTAATTTAGTTTAATTGTAAAAGTGCACATAGTTTTGGCACATGTGATGTGTGTTTTCGGTTCTGATTTTAGTATGTGAGCAGAATTCTCCATATTTATCCTATTAAATCAGCACGGAAAATGTGAACTTCACCTGAGTGTGGAGCTGCTCCTGACCCATGAATCCAGCGCTGTGTCATACTGCTGTGTGTCTTTAACCTCTCGGTCTGCGTGTGTGTGTGTGTGTGTGTGTGTGTGTGTGAAGAGGAGTGGATGGAGAGCCGTGCTGACAGTGGGGTTTTTCTGTAGAGCCCATTAGAGGGCCCCATAAATCTGCTCTCACAGCCACTGCAGCACTGAGACGTTCTCATTCAGCCCAAAGCTTTCTCTCTGTTCTTCATTTAGAGGAGGCTGAGGGATGCAGGGAAACCCCGGCTGGTGTTTCTCTCCTCTGAGTCAGTCACACATCGCTGCTGTCTGAGGAGTTCATTCAGCAGCTTGATGTTTTCTTCAGTGCTGATGTGCGTTTGGAACGTTTCTTGTACTAAAAACAGTCGTAATTTGGTTTCTAATGATTCTTTCCCACCTTTAACTATAATACAAATATTCAAATCTTGATTGCAAGATAAATTTACTTGAAGCAGCATGAGATATTTAAACTTGTTTTCATAAATTACCTTAATTGCGAGTATGTTTCGTCTCACTGGACTAGTGAATTTTACAGTTAATTGCATTTAACACAAAAACAGTCATGCGAGCTCAATAGATTAAGATTAATATGTTTTATACTGCATGTTGTGTTATTGGAAAAACTGTACACTGTTTGCAAGTACATGCATATGTGCAGTTGCTGTTAGATAATTCAAATTAAATTATTCTTTATAATTTTAATTGTTTTACTCAATTTAGTTGTTTTAGCTACACAGTGTGTTGGAGTCAGGGTTAGTATAATTGACTAAAAATGCAACCTTAAAAATATATTACTTGAAGTAAAATAAACATTAACTGAAATTAAATTAAAATATAAAAAAAGCTTAAATTTAATTTATTTCAGCTAGTCTAAGCATCATTTCTCATTTTCACTTAGTTTAATGTAATGAGTTAATGTAAAATAATAAATAAATAAAATAATTTAATAATAATAATAATAATAATAATAATAATAATAATAATAATAAAAATTGAAATAAAATAAAAAATATGGGAACTAAATACACATTTAAAACTGAAAACAAAATGGCAATAAATATTAAATTATTTCTATTTATTTATTTGGTTGGCTCATTCACATTACTTTTAAGTCAAGCTGTTTCTTCAAACTATTTAAGTTAACTTGTTGGGTTTCACAGTGAATCTAAATGCAGTACATTAAACATGCATTCTCTAAAAACAAGTTTTAAAATCTCACAAAGTAAAGTTATCTCAGTTTTTGAAGATATTTTATCTGGGAAAAAAAGAGAATTAGTTAAGAATAGGATATTTATTTATTTATGTTTATTTGCAGTGTTCTCTCTTCCCAGATTGAAGGGTCTTTTTTCAGTAAGTGTTTTACCACAGAACTTTAAAAGTACAAAATGTCCCATCAAACTCTTCCATTTAAAAATGCAACAGCTTCGCCCTTTAAAGAGATGTTTTGCTGCTGAGGTCTGCAGTCACGTCACTAGATATGAGTTTCCTAATTAAAACACATCATATGTCTGAAAGCATTCGAGCTGGTATGAAACTAGTTAAGCTGGTCAGCCGGAGAGACTAGTCTTCTCCACCTCTCTGGTTGAGCGCGAGCGGATAGATTGGCACGTGTGAGTAGCTTTCCGTCACCCAGGTTCAGCTTCAGCAGCATTTACATGCTTCAGAATGAAAGAACATTCATCATGGGATCGTGTTCCCAATGATGGAGCGGTTATTGGATGTAAGTGCTCTAAATGTGACGGACGGACTTCCTGTCTGGCTCTGTGCTCCTGGCCTCTCACGCGTTCACATATAGTCTTAATGAGATGCTTCAGCTGGAAGTGCATGTTTGAGGAACAAGACTGCGACCCTACATGAGAGCAAATCTGTTCCTGAGCAAAGGTGGAGCTGTTAATCTAGTTACGTAATTATATTTGACTCTACTTTTTCTGTAAATGCCTGAAAGTCTACAGTAGTTCATGAAGGGCTCTGAAGTGTTATGCTGCAATCCAGTGTAACTTTGGTTTTAAAAATGAGTTAGTTTGGATCCTAATTTGCACATTATTCATAATTTATAGCAGGCGAGAATAAATTTAGTGCATCTCAAGTCTTTGTGTGTTGAAGGAGTTTGGCTGCAGTGTTATTTCACTGATTTACTATTATAGTTTTGTTGATATTTGGAATTGGGTTTTATTTTTATGTTTTAGTTTGTGCCAGTTAGTTTGCTTCATTTTTCATTTTAGTAGTGTTTTTTTTTTTTTTCTAATTTCGTTTTTTTATTGATTGTATTTATTTATTAGTTTTAGTTTATTTAATTAGATTTTTTATTATTTAATTCAAGTGAAAATATAAATGTGTTTTTTTAGCTAGCTGTCAAGTATATAAACTAAAACTAATAATAATAAAATATACATTGAAAAAAAGACAAAAATGCAGCAAAATTACGAAAACTAAAATTAGTGAAAATAGAAATGTCATTATGAAGTTTTTTGTTTTTATTTATTAGTTTCATTTTATTTAGTTGTAATTATTTTAGTACTTCAAAGTTAACCTAAAAGAAAATGTGAAATGAAAAACTACACTGACAAAAAAAAAAAAAGTTTAATTGAATTTACTACTTTTTTAAATTATAAAATTTTATTTTGGCTACCTTTAAATAAACAAATTTAGTTGACTAACTTTGAACTTTTTTTTAAAATTATTATTATTTAAATGTAGCTAAAATAAATAGTTTGCAACCACTTACCTTTAAAAAAAAATAGTATCTTTTTTTTTTCAGTGTATAGATGATTTTTTTTTTTTTTTTTTTTTGTGGTGCTTGTTTTATATGGATTTAGTCTGTGTTTTAATGTTTGACAGCTGAGATGTCTGTTTTGTTCTTCAAATTGAAATTAATTTGCTGATAACTGCTTGTTTGTTCTTTATGAGAGTCATAAGTTCTTATGAAAAATTTCCTCCAGATTCAGAATATAAACTTCTTGCCGACCCCCAACTTGCAGTAGATATTTATCACAGTGGTGTTGGTGTGACCTGGTTGCTTGCTTCCTTGTGTCCATCCATGTTGACTCGTGGTCAATTGTCGTTGTTGTCAGTGTGTGAGTATCTGTGGAAGCCGCTCTGTGTCTCCGGCGTTCGTGAGAGATGTTTATATGCCTGGCACGGCCCGCGGCCAGAGTTGAGTCTGGTAAACATGAGCGGCAGCAGTATTCATCAGTGCTCTCTGGTCACGCTGTGCGCCGGATCATGTTCACTGTGACCCGCTACACGCCGACCTCGTGGCCCGCCACAGACGGAGGTGACCGGTAACAAGCAGCCGGTGCTCCACGTGTCCACGCACACCGATGCAAACAGCTCAGCTCTCTCCGCTATTCTATTCTATTCTATTCTATTCTATTCTATTCTATTCTATTCTATGGAATAAACCAAATGTAAGTGCAAAGCAAACCAAATTCTCTTCTGCTTATTAAGGCTGCATTTATTAGATGTAAAATACAGTAATATTGTGAAATATTACGATTTCAAATAATTTTCTATTTGAATATCTGTTAAAATGTAATTTATTGCTGTGATCAAAGCTGAATTTTCAGCATCATTACTCCAGTTGTCAGTGTCACATGATTCTTCAGAAATTATTCTAATATGCTGATTTGCTGCTCAAGACACATTTCTGATTATTATCAATGTTGAAAATAGTTGTGCTGCTTCCTATTTTTTTTGGAAACCATAGTACTTTTTCTCAGGATTCTTTGATAAATAGAAAGTTCAAAAGAACAGCATTTGTTTGAAATGTAAATATTTTGTAACATTATTAATGACTTTGACTGTCACTTTGAGAAATTTAACACATCCTTGCTGAATAGCAATTTCCTTCCACCAAACAAAACGTTTTGTATGGAAAACTAATATCTCTTTGAGTCCACATACAATCAATAGCGAGCTTCAAATCAGTGAAACTGGTGTTAATGCTGCAGACAGATGTTTCATGTTCTCCGCAACTCACATAATCATTATTTTCACATATCGTTCACATTGGCCTGTTTTTTTTCAATGGTGTTCACTTTTAAAGTTCAGCATTTTTATCGTAATTGCTTTGAAAGCACACATTTGACTTTTTCATTGCTGCTGCTAATGAAAACAAGACCGTATGAGCCAATCAGAATCCATTTCAGTAGAGGACGCAACATGATTGGACAATTATAGAGCCCTGCAAATTGAGCTTCTTAATTGCTAACGCAGCTCTTTTAAGGAAGAGAGCAATCATTTAGCAGATGCTTTTATCCTAATTGACTGACTTTAATGAATTAATCGACCATTTCCCTGAAAAACATGGGGTTGAATCAACAAGAAATGTCATTTACAACCTGTTCAACTTCTGTACTGTATATTTCACAGTTAGGATTCCTTTTTATGCCTCAGGAACTGATTGGATAGGGAAAAGTTGTACTTTTATTCCAGTGAAACAGCAAAAGCACCCATTGGTTGAGATTCAAGTGGCCTTGATGACGTCACCTCAAGAGTAAAGTCGCTTCAGAGGTGAATAATAGTCAATATTGATTTCACAGGAATTGCAGGTATCAAACTAGCACACTAGCAAACGACTTTCCTTTTTTTGGAGGATGTCATCAAGGCCACGTGAATGGGTGCTTCTGCTGTTAAAATGTGTATAAAATGCCAACTTTGTTTCTGAATTCTACGTGTTAATCAAAAACGAGTCTTTTTTTGTATGTGATTAGTGTTTTATCTCTGCTATTATTAAACCACGCTCAGAACTACATTTGTTACCTCAATCTAAGCTCTGCCTTTGTAGAAGGGGGCGGAGCTTGACCTCTGAAAGTGTTTCATCTTTCATCTGCTTTGTAGAAGTGACTCGTTTGCTAGTTTGATACTTGCAATCAAAATCATCACTTCTGAAACGACTTTCCTCTTCAGATGATGTCATCAAAGCCACTTGAATCGCAACCAATGAGTGCTTCCACTGTTTGTTATAAAATGCCAACTTTCTGAATTGTGAGTATTGTTAAAAAAAAAAAAGTCTCTCTAAAAATGTGATTAGTGTTTTATCTCTGCTATTATTAAACCGCATGCATTACCTCACTCTAAACCCCGCCTTTGTAGAAGGGGGCGGAGCTTGGCCTCCATAATATGTCATCTGAAGGCAAGGCATTTTTGAATAATACCCAGAATGCAAAGCAGAGGGTTGGTGTCTCGGTAAAACACCTCGACGCACACCGCAGCGGGCAATTACTCTCTCGACGTGGGCGCGACTCAAAACTCCTGAACCTTTTCGTTCTCCAATCACGGCTGATGGATTGAGCCGACAGCCGCCAGCATCTGGCTGTTAGCACACGCTCAAGCGCCGCGCCCCGAACGCCGTGCTGATTAATGGCCGCTGCTCGCAGTCAACAGAGGCGGAAATTAAGCGTTTGAGTTTAAGCGTTACATTTGTCTGAAGAGCGCGAGGGGTTGAGAGGCATTTGTCAAAATCCACCGCGGTTAAAGTTGAAAGTCCTGCACCTGAAAACATCCGTGTACAAGCTTCACTCATAGCAAAGAAGAATTGCTCATGAAATCTTTCCTTTCTCCTTTTTTAGTTTCTTCTTGACAGAAATGATGAGAGCGAATTGAAGTTTTGCTGAAGTCTCCTGCATTACAGGAGTTTCGTTATTTTACACAAATCAACCTAATTTGGTTATTATAATTTAATTTATTTATTATAATTTAATTTATTTTAATTCTGTTCTGTGTGATTTATGGTGCCATAACAAACTTTTTTTTTGTAATTAAAAAAATAAATATACATAATATAAATATAAATATATTTATTATTACTATGTTTCATAAAATATGAACAAGTTATTAATTATATTGTAGATAGAATTACAATATGTATGTAATAGTATATTGTAAGTAGGCTACAATGAATGCAACATAACTTTTATATAAAAGTTATGTAACTTTGATATAGTTTTCATTGGTTTGTGATTTTATGGTGCCACAAAAATATTAAATATTGATTGGACATTTAACATTTAAAATGAAATACATTTACTGTAAAATACATATTTAATAGAGTATTATAGGCCAAATTGTTGTAACTACATTTATTTGCATTTATATGTTATATCTTATATCTTATAGGGATGGGGCTCAAAAGATTGCTATAAAAGTAAAATATTAAAAAATAAAAAATTCAAGGCATTAATGTTTGCCTACAAAACCACCACTGGCTCTTGCACCCCTTTACCTAAGTTCTTCAGACCTATGTGCCCTCTAGAAGCTTACGTTCGGCAAGTGAACGACACATTGTTCATCCCAAAGAGGCACAAAAATCACTTTCACAGACTTTTTCATTAACTGTTCCCTTCTGGTGGAATGACCTGCCCGAGCAGCTGAATCCTTAGCCATCTTCAAGAAACGGCTAAAAACACATCTCTTCCGTCTTTATTTGACCCTCTAACTGTAGCATTCTCTGTTCTAATTCTGTTTTATCTATCTGTCTTCTTTGTATCTATTAGTCTTCTTTGTGTCTATCTGACCCTCTAACACTAGCTTTCTTTTTTTCTTATTCTACTTGTTTTCTTTCATAAAACAAACAAACAAAAACCTTCCTACGCGTATTGCGTTAGGCTAACCGAGACTTGTCATAACACTTGCATATTGCTGCTCTTTTGTTGATTTTGATTGCTTCTATTGTCCTCATTTGTAAGTCACTTTGGATAAAAGCCTTTGCTAAATGACTAAATGTAAACGTAAAAGATAACTATAACTTTCTAGTTTCTAAAGGTGCGCATATGCAATTTCTTTGTTAGTATATTCATATTATGCAATTTGGCTTGTATGCAAATGTACAAGCCATATGTAAATAATATGTATGCCTACTAATGAGCTCAGAATCTAATAATAGCTCAAATTCTCCCAAGACAAAATGATCCGTGCTGCTATTCCCATTCATTTTAATGTACGACACCTACTGACTCATTTTTTGGCCTGTGTCTCCAGAAGAAACATCTGAGATAAATTGATATGTAAACGAGTCCTGCATTGAGTCTCATGAGGTCTGGAAGAGCGAGAAAACCCTCCTCTGGGTAACTTTACTGGATTAGCTCTGGCGCTCCAAATGTGAAACGTGAGTTTCTGGGATCGGCTTTTCCCAGGGACCCGCGGGGAAACGGATACCCCGATATCACCGCAGCGTCAATCCTCAGGAGCAGCTCGGGTAGTTCGGTCTGTGGTTGAACGCTCGCGTGTGTCCCGTTCAGCCCGTCTGACCTTGAGCGACTGGCATGGGTCAGATCTCTGAGCCGGTGTGGTTCTGGGGTATCGGGGTTTCCGTTTGCAGCGGTAAGGGCCGCGGTGGATCCGTGCCCGGGCCTTTGAACAGACTAATGGTTACAAGCGCTGGCGCGGCTCCACGTGCTGCCCCGCAGGCCCTGCCTGGATCAGTCGATAACACGCAATTTAGAAAATCAGCCAAGTTTGCAGAAAGAAAGAGCTAATATCGGAAATAAAGACGGATACATAATCTGAGGCTGGGTGAGTTTTTCATGCGCGGCGGAGAGTTATTTGTTATCCGGAAGGAGCGAGCGCTGGGCAAAACGCTCGCACGTCTGAAGCGTCGACAGCGCCGCTGACCCAAGCTCTCTCTCACTCTGGTGTCGATGGAAATCTAATTGCCTGAAAAGCGATCAATGGAAAGTAAATTGGTTTCTGTGTGAAACTGAACATGTAATAAGCTCTGAGCTGCTTTAATATGTGCTGCTTTTGCATCTTGAATCATGCTCGTTTCTTTGTAATGGATTCCTGTATGTGATCATTCTCCGTCACTCTCTGATTCTCTCTCAAGCTCCATTACTCCCTCAAACAGGACAGCGTCTTTTTCTCAGAGTGCTTGCAGGTGTTTGTGGTGTCTTGGTCAGAATAAGCAATAAGATTTGAGAGGTTGTGTCAGTAGTTTAATAGTTAATTTATAATAAATTATATAGATTATATGCAACATTTCAAAATAAACATTTAATGCAAAGCATTAATAAGTTAAAAGCATTAATAAATAAAAGCATTGAATAAGTGAATTTCTGAAATAAGTGAAAAGTGAAAGCATTTCTCTATATAAAAACCAATAAGACATTTAAATAATGAAATGTATGCAAAATAATAATAAAAAAACATGCAAATACAACAACTTTATACAACAAATAATCAACTTAAAACACAAAAGCTTTTGACTTTTATGTCCATTTTATATAAATTGAGTGCTGACCATGTAAAAATGTTCTATACAATGATACAAATCTTGAATAATAAGAGATGTGCAGATATTCAATGGTTTTTAGCAGAAAAAAATTTACATTAGCTCAACATATTACAGACAACTGACCGTATTCTCCGTCAAGCTTGTTTTCATATAGAGAAAAACATCTCATTTGTTCAAGGCTTTGTCTAAAATGTTCATTTGAACTTTGTAAGAAATAAAAAAAAAATATATATATATATATGTATAAAGTATGTTTGACATTCAATGTTCATACTTTGTGCCCTTAGGTTCTATTTGTAACAACATGAACTCACATAATAGCCTACAGTCAAATGGGAAACACTTTACAATACAGTTACATGTTTATTAATCATTTCAAAACTAAAAGTTTTATTTCTACTCAGTAGTTCAAGCAGTATGAACTGTTGTATTTGTAGTATCCATTAGAATCTTTTTTTTTTTTTTTTAAATATTGCTCATTGTGCATCATATCTTATGAACATATGAATTGAAAGTGACTTTCTCTAAAAGTGTAAATTGCAGCTCATTTAGACACATCTCCTCATGGCTGGTGTCAGTGTTGGGTAAGTTACTTAAAAAAAATACACTACAAAGAGAAACTCATAATTCTTTCATTAATTTCATATTGACTGAAAAAAAAAAATACATAAGTAGGCCTATTATTTGTATACCCTGATTCACTCCTAATATCAACTAAACGTTTTTTTTTTTTTTTTGGTTTTGTAAAATAAAGAAAACGAATAGGGTGCACTTTCTGCATTCTCAGTCTCCGTGAATATCTTCCTGAAACGAGTCACTAAAATGAACAAAAATGACATGAGAAATAAAGTATATCTAAAGAAAGCTTGAAGTCATGTCGAAAACAAATATATAAAATAATCCGTATGAAACCAACGCAAGGTCCAGTCTTTCCTGTCTGAGCTCACCTATAATGTGATCATGCCAGCGCACATCGTGCGCTGTAAGATAATCATCCACACAAAACCAGGCTTGAGATGCGTGAACATGTAAACGTCCACGTCACCTCTGTTGAAAGATTCATGTTCATCTCGGCTACTTTTCGTTTTTGGAAGAAGACGCACTGTGAGGAATATGCCTTGAATTGTGATGCCGACGCGGTTTAATCCAAATGATGATCTCATTCTGATGAGTCATTTATTTTTACTTTTATTAGAGTTACTGTCACATAAACTTGTACACATTCACTTGTTGAACTTTTCCCAAACTATAATGTCAGACTAAAATATGTTGAGTGCAACATTTTGAATTATGATAGGCAACCTTTCATTGCATCTAAATGTTGTTGGACTCTCACTTTAACTCGCATTCTGCGATGATTTATTAAAGTACATACTGACACACAAAACATGATTTTTACTTCCTTTTTTTTTAACACTGCATTTGTAACTTAAGTAGATTAGATTAGATTAGATTCAACTTTATTGTCATTACACAAGTACAGGTACAGGGCAATGAAATGCAGTTTAGGTCTAACCAGAAGTGCAATAGCAGCAAGTGCAGTATATACAATGGTTGAATAAGTGCAGGACAAGGATATGTACTGAATATATGTATAAATATATATAGAAAGATGGTTATTAATATAAACAGAATTTACAGGTGAATATGTATAGTGAATAAATATACAGATGGCTATTACTATAAACAGAATTTACAGGTGATATGCACTATCAATATAATATATATATAGGTGACTATTATTATAAACAAGGTGTAAAAGTGCAGTGGAAGTGATTGCATATTACAATTAGACATACGGTGCAAAATGTTAGTGTAAACATTGATAATGTAAACAACAGTCGGCGGTGCAAATGAGCATAGTCCAATTTAGGTATGGTAGTGCAAGATACAAAAGTGAAAAGTTGTTACTGTAATAAAAATTTACATTCAGTAGTGCAAATAAGGCAGATGTGAGGTAGGAGAGAAGAGTTAATAATATATGAGGAAGTGGATCAACGGGGGTTAGAGTTCAGTAAAGAGACCGCTCTGGGGAAGAAACTGTTCTTTAGTCTGCTGGTCCTGGTCCGGAGGCACCTGAAACGCCTACCGGAGGGCAGGAGAGAAAACAGTCTGTGGGCTGGGTGAGAGGAGTCCTTAAGGATGCTGCGAGCTCGATGCAGACAGCGTTTCCTCTGGATGTGCTCGATGGCAGGTAGTGGAGTCCCTGTGATGCGCTGGGCAGTTTTCACCACCCGCTGCAGTGCCTTGCGCTCCGCAACAGATCAGCTCCCATACCATACTGTGACACAGTTGGTCAGGATGCTTTCTATTGTGCAGCGATAGAAGTTCACCAGGATAGCAGAGGAGAGCTGATTCTTCCTCAGTGTCCTCAGAAAGAAGAGGCGCTGGTGAGCCTTCTTGACCAGGCTGGAGGTGTTGGTTGTCCACGACATGTCCGCCGAGATGTGGATCCCCAGGAACTTGAAACTGGAGACACGCTCAACAGCCATTCCATTGATGTGGATGGTGTCGTGTGTGCCTCTTGACTCCTTCCTGAAGTCCACGATGAGCTCCTTCGTTTTGGTGGTGTTGAGGAGCAGGTTATTTTCAGTGCACCATGTGGCCAGGTGCTGGATCTCCTCCCTATAGGCAGTCTCATCATTGTTACTGATGAGGCCAATCACCGTGGTGTCGTCTGCAAACTTGACGATGGAATTAGATCCATACACAGGCTTGCAGTCGGAGGTGAAGAGGGAGTAGAGAAACGGGCTTAGCACACAGCCCTGTGGTACACCAGTGTTAAGTGTGATGGATGTGGAGCAGGTGAATCCTGATCGAACATTCTGGGGTCTGTTGGTCAGGAAGTCCAAAATCCAGTTACACATTGAGGTATTGATGCCCAGGTCTCCAAGTTTGGCTATTAACTTGGTTGGGATGACAGTGTTGAATGCTGAGCTGAAGTCAACAAACAGCATACGTGCATAAGTGTTCTTATTGTCCAGGTGAGTGAGCACAGAGTGCAGTGCCATGGAAACTGCGTCCTCTGTGCTCCTATTGCTACGGTAGGCAAACTGGTGTGAGTCCAATGTGGATGGTAGAGAGTCTTTTAGGTGTTCCAGGACCAGCCGCTCAAAGCACTTCATGACGATGGGTGTGAGTGCTACAGGGCGGTAGTCATTAGGGCACCTCGGACTAGAGTGTTTTGGCACTGGCACAATGGAAGTGCATTTAAAGCATGTTGGTATGACTGCTTGGGCAAGAGACAGGTTGAAAATGTCTGTGAAAACCCCAGCGAGCTGCTCCGCACATGCCCTGAGAACACGACCAGGGATGTTGTCTGGTCCAGCAGCCTTGTGCGCGCTGATCCGGCTCAGTGCCTTGCAGACATCTGTGGAGGAGAGTATGATTGGTGGGTGGTCAGCTGAGGGATTGAGCTTGGTGGCAGTTTCTCTGTTGTCTCTTTCAAAGCGAGCATAAAAGTAATTTAGCTCGTTCAGGAAGTTGACATCAGTGGCTGCGGGGGTGGAGTGGGTGGGTTTGTAGTCACTGATGGCCTGAATGCCCTGCCACATGCGTCGAGGGTCAGTGTTGGAAAAGTGTCCCTCTATCTTTAGCTTGTAGCAGTGCTTGGCCTTTTTGATGCCCCTCTTCAGGTTTGCTCTGGATGTGCTGTAGGCTTGTGCATCTCCTGATCTGAAGGCAGTGTTGCGTGACTTCAACAGGAGTCGCACTTCCTTGTTCATCCAAGGCTTCTGATTTGGATATGTGGTGATCTGTTTCTGGGTTGTAACACTGTCAATGGTGATATTGATATGATCCAATACAGAGGAGGTGTAAGAGTCAATGTCTGTGTGAGCGCCACTGGTGGCTTGAGAAGCAAACATACTCCAGTCTGTGTGTAGAAACCTTTCCTGGAGTGTGGAATCTGCCCCCGCAGGCCACACCTTGATGGTCTTCACTGATGGCTTCACACGGTTGATGAGGGGTGCATATTTGGGGGTGAGGAACAAAGAAAGGTGATCTGACTGTCCCAGGTGCGGGAGGGGTGTCGCAGCGTAAGCTCCAGCCATGTTTGTGTAAACATGGTCTAAAGTTTTGTTTCCTCTGGTGTGACAGGAAACATGCTGGTGAAACTTGGGTAGCACTGACTTTAAGTTTGAGTGATTAAAGTCACCTGCAACAATAAAAGCCGCTTCCGGGTGATCAGTCTGTTGTTTACTGATGGCTGCGTGAAGTTCTTTCATAGCAAGCTTGGCATCAGCATCCGGGGGAATATAGGCTGCAGTTATAATGGTGGAGGTGAACTCCCGCGGTAGATAAAACGGTCTACATTTAACCATGAGAAACTCAAGGTTAGCTGAACAATGACTCCCAACAATAGCAGAGTTTGTGCACCAAGCTTTGTTAATGTAAATGCACAATCCACCACCTCTGGTCTTACCGGAGCCATCTAATGTTCTATCAGCCCGGAGTGTGTGGCATCCCGCTAGCTCAATAGCGGTGTACGGTATTCCGCTGTTTAACCAGGTTTCCGTGAAGATTAGGACGTTACAGTTCAAAAGTTTCTTGCTGTGTGTGATGCTGAGTCGAATCTCCTCCATTTTGTTCACTAGCGACCGTACATTGGCAAGGAAAATGCTGGGTAAAGAGAGTAACGTAATTTTATTGACATAAGTAACTGTAATAAAATTACATCAATTTAAAATGTAACTCATTACTTTACTGCATTACCAGGAAAAGTAATTCGATTACAGTAACTGAGTAATGCGTTATACCCAACTCTGGATGGTGCACATCTTTTGGCGTCATCAGCATGAGATCGGTTTGTGAGTTTGAACGAAGTAATTACCGGCCAATAATGATCGGTACCCAATAATCTATCATTTTTAACTATAGAAAAGCAAAAGCAACATTTTAATGTTGACTGTACAAAGCCTTGTTTGAAAGTTATGAAAAATCATTGATTTGCTTTTTGATCGAGATTAACCGATAATTGGTTTTACAGTTTTCCCGATATTTAAGCATTTTTCCATAATTAGATATCGGTTTTGTAATATATGATCCACACCATCTTTTGGGAATTTTTAGAATTGCACGCAAGACCGCCATAACTTTATTTAGCATAACTGCCATTAATGCACAAATGAGGTAATAAATGCTTGATATAGTTTCAGTTTGGTGCCATGAAATCAAAACAAACTCAGTCACGCTATCTATCAAGTCATATCCCAAATATGTAACTATATAAATTAAAACAAGCCTTGAATGAGTGCATGTTGTTGGAAATAAAACAAGTTTACAAGTGTCAAAACAATGTGTCAAAAAGAAACATAAAACAATATATAAATAAATATCTCTTATGCGCAAGTATATCAGTTGTGGAGCACACAAACATGCGAATAATCGATATTGTATCAGTTGCTATAAAATAATTGGTAGATCTCTAGTTCATGGTCTTGATCGATAGATTTTATTTGACTCCAGATTTACTTGCTCCTACAAATTAGATGGATAAAGTGAACTGTAGTTGGTGATTTCTCATGTCAATCAGATGATCTGTTCTAATGGAAATGGGCGTTTCTTGACCAGATTAATGTGTAATGTGAGCTAGACTTATGCAAGTATGATATCTGTGTCTGATCGGTGATCCTTCTGCCATCACTTCTTCTTTATCTCCATCTTTCTTCTTTCCAGTCATTCATCAGCTTTAGCATGCTCAGATTATTCATCAAAGGTGGTCGGTGGATCAGATTAACGGCGGCTCGCTGTCACGGGCCATGGTGGGTGTGTTTTATCTGCACGTGTCGAGTGAGAGCCTCGTAACTATCAGCGTTTGGCATCTGTCTGTCTGCGTCAGCATCATTGTTGTAGAGTAACGCTTGGCTTGCACAATCTGTGATACCATTAAACACAACATGGCAGCCTGAGCATCGACAGATTGTTCCCATCTCATTACAGAAAGTTTCCTCCTGCGGGAGGGAGAAGATCTCTGAGATCCGATGGGTCATTTTACGGCGGCTGAAGTCAAAGCATTCATTTATTCTTGGATTTTGCACAAAAAATAACTAAGAATGAATATTATTTGATTATGACATACATCAGTATTGTTGAACCTGCATTAATGCATATTATAAAGATCATAGCTACTAGTAATTCAACTACAGTTCTGAATATTTAGCTACAGTATAATACTAACAAAAATAATTATTTGCATTCAAAGGAATGGTTCACCCAAAACATGTAACTAGCTAAAAATGAACTCGCTCTCAGTGAATGGGTGCCATCAGAATGAAAGTCCAAACAGCTGATAAAATCATCACAGTAATCCACAAGTAATCCACTCCAGTCCATCAGTTAATGTATTGTGAAGCCAAAATTTGTGTATGTTTGTGTGAAACAAATCCATTAAGCATTTTTTTTTTTTTTTACTTCAAACCTTTACTTCTGGATTAAAAAAAAAAAACAGATCCATAATCCATAATAAAATCAATGAGGATCATAATAAGTCAATCTTTAGTATAGTAATAAATTGACTTTTTAATACAACCCGGATTCTGGAAATGTTGGGACGTTTTTTTAAATTTGAATAAAATGAAAAATAAAAGACATTCAAATCACTTGAGCCAATATTTTATTCACAATAGAACATAGATTTCATAACAGATGTTTAAACGGAGAAATCTTACAATTTTATGCACAAAATGCTCTCATTTCAAATTTGATGCCTGCTACAGGTCTCAAAATAGTTGGGATGGGGGCATGTTTACCATGGTGTAGCATCTCCTCTTTTCAAAACAGTTTGAAGACATCCGGGCATCGAGGTTATGAATTTCTGCAGTTTTGGTGTTGGAATTTGGTCCCATTCTTGCCTGATATAGGTTTCCAGCTGCTGAAGAGTTTGTGGTCGTCTTTGACATATTTTTCGTTTAATGATGCGCCAAATGTTCTCTATAGGTGAAAGATCTGGACTGCAGGCAGGCCAATTCAGCACCTGGACTCTTCTACTACGAAGCCATGCTGTTGTAATAGCTGCAGTATGTGGTTTTGCATTGTCCTGCTGAAATACACAGCATCTGGAGGGGAGCTTATATTGCTCTAAAACCTTTATATACCTTTCAGCATTCATAGTGCCTTCCAAAACATACAAGCTGCCCATACCGTATGCACTTATGCACCCCCATACATCAGAGCTGCTGGCTTTTGAACTGAAAGCTGATAACATGCTGGAAGGTCTCCCTCCTCTTTAGGCCGGATGACACGGCGTCCATGATTTCCAACAAGAATGTCAAATTTGGACTCGTCTGACCATAGAACACTTCCACTTTGAAACAGTCCATTTTAAATTAGTTTTGGCCCACAGGACACGACAGCGCTTCTTTACCATGTTCACATATGGTTTCCTTTTTGCATGATAGAGTTTAGTTGGCATCTGCAGATGGCTTGGCAGATTGTGTTTACCTACAGTGATTTCTGGAAGTATTCCTGGGCCCATTTAGTAGTGTCAATGACAGAATCATGCCGATGAGTGATGCAGTTGTCGTCCAACAAAGGTCTTCGGCCTTGTCCCTTACGCACAGAGATTTCTCCAGTTTCTCTGAATCTTTTGATGATGTTATGCACTGTAGGTGATGAGATTTGTAAAGCCTTCGCAATGTGACGTTGTGAAACGTTGTCTTTTAAAGTATTCCACAATATTTTTACACACTTTTTCACAGATTGGAAAGCCTCTGCCCATCTTTACTTCTGAGAGACTCTTCCTCTCTAAGATATCCCTTTTATAGCTAATCATGTTACAGACCTGATGTCAGTTAACTTAATTATGTGCTAGATGTTCTCCCAGCTGAATCTTTTCAAAATGTCTTGCTTTTTCAGCGCTTTGTTGCCCCCGTGCCAACTTTTTTGAGACCTGTAGCAGCCATCAAATTTGAAATGAGCCCATTTAGTGGATAAAAGTTTAATATTTCTCCATTTGTTATATTCTCTATGTTCTATTGTGAATAAAATATTGCCTCAGGTGATTTGAAAGTCTTTTAGTTTTCATTTTATTATAAAAAACAAAAACCAAAAAAAAACATCCCAACATTTCTGAAAATCAGGTTGTGTATATTTTCTTATTTTTAACATTATTTCATTTCTAAAACTGTTATTTGTGCTATTTTATTACCTTTTTTTATTTTCTGAGGTTTGTTTCTTCCCCCTTTTATTGGACAGTCTAGTGTAGACAGTAAAGTACGGGTGAAAGACTGTTATAAACTGATACATTTATACATAGTATATGAAAACAATACCAAACAGAAGTACTTAATTATTTATTTTCACCTTTTGTCACAATGTTCACAGTACTGAGAGAGGTAGTTAAGTTAATGACGAAACTAGAGAACATTTTATGATGTTTTTCATGAGTGTGTGAAACACAATGTTAGTTATTAATCTTAACATACACGACTGTTCAAACTTTTTGGGCAAAGAAAAAGAAAAAGTAAGTCTCTTTTGCCCACCAAAGTTTCATTTATTTGATTAAAAATACAGTAAAAACATAAGTTGTGAAATATTTTTTTACAATTTAAAATAACTTTTATTTTAATATATTGTAAAATGTAATTTATTGCTGTGTTCAAAGCTGAATTTTCAGCATCATTACTCCAGTCTTCAGTGTCATATGATACTTCAGAAATCATTCTAGTATGCTGAAACATTTCTGATTATTATCAATGTTGAAAACTTCATATTTTTTCGCTCATTTCCATCTCTGGAGTGACGTCACGTGCGCGAGCGACTGAAAAAGCTTCTCCCCGGTGAGTGAGCAAACAGAAGGAGTGTGTTTTTAATGCAGCTCTTCCTGAGGGACGTGGTTTGTCAGCGATCAACAGGTGATTTCCTGTGTCAGCTGATATAAATAAGCCCGGCTCCGCTGAGAGTGGGGAAATAGGACAGACGAGGCTCATGGATGGCAAACACTAGTTAATGGTGACCTCAGCAGCACTGATGGAAAGCAAACTCATGTTTACAGTGGCGTCAGAGTTTCAGAGCTTGTGTTGTGTGTGTGTTTGTGTTTCGGTGCTCCTCTTCTGATCGCACATTCATCACTCTGACATAGGCTACTTTCCACCTCACACAAAAACAGTGCAGTCAGCTGTTCCTGAGGTGGAGGTTTACTGCATGAAGATGTGTGTTTGAACTGTCAGGAGATTACGTGTGCATCACTTTCATCTGTGTTTTGGAAATAATGCAGCAAATGCACAAATGTGTAAAGATGTCAGACGTTTCTGTACTTTGATGCTAAATTGATACTGGAATAAAACACCAGTGTTAATGTCATACAGTGCCAACATTCAGGGTATCTTTATCAAGTCCATGTTCATCTTCATCCATCCATCTTCATTATTTCCAAAACATACTTATGAAAGTAATTCACATGACTTAAGTTTGTTGTCTGTCTTAAGGGAAGTACTTGCAGCAGTAATTCGGTTTTATTTTACTTTTATTATTTGATTTTAAATATACATACCTAAAACACTTTATGCAGCGCTTACTTAATATTTATTTTTGTGCTGTCTCAATTTTTAATTAGTTTTGTTTTGTTTTTGATATAGGCCTAGATTTAAACACTTCAAGTATTGTTTGCTTCATCTTTTTGTTCTGTTTATTTCTTTGGTTGTTGTTTTTTTTATATTTTGAATGTATATCTGAAACATTTAAAATATAATTATTTTCTATTCTATTCTAAATATATATTTAAAAAATTACATGGATTATTAAAAATGTAAATAAACATTGCTTAATTCTGAAATACTTAAAATATACTTTTTGACTTATAATTCATAATTGATATATATATATATATATATATATACAATTTTTTTATTATGCATTACTTTTTCAATATTAAACTTTTTTTTTTTTTTTTTTTAAATAATTGAGTTTTAGTACTGATTAGATTTTGCTTTGAGAATCATGAAATTTGTTTTTGACTACAGGCGTTTTGCTATGACAAACCTTCAGACCTGTTTAACTTGCACACTAATCATCTGTGTGTGTGAGTGTGTGAGCATGTTAAAGCTCAGATGTGTTCTAGTGTTTTCTCTAAATGAATCAGGCAGAGTGATTGAATAGCATCTGCTGCAAACGTCAAACACGACAGCAGCGCGGATCGGAGCGATGGCATGTCAGCTCATTTCAGAACACTTGTATGTGTGTGTTTGTGTGATCGATTCAGCCTTGTGTCCGTTTCATTCTGTTTTTATCAAACAGATTCATCACATGTGAAGCTTTCCTGCATTAAAAATAAATGCATAAACTGCAGTTGTCATTTAGCTTTTCATAAACATTGTCCACCCGTTAAACAGATTTTTCATACTGTACCTTTAAGATTTTTATATGTTAATGCACCTTTAACTTTTATATGTAGATGACCTCGTTTGTGATCATTACACTTTTTGATAGTCCACTTTAGACATTCTGCTATACGTAACTTTGCAACTACGTCACTACATGTCTACTAACTCTCAGAGTAGACTGTCAGGTTAAGTTTGGGGTTAGTAGAAGATATTGACACATACTTGCAAAGTTTCTGATAGTCAGTATGTTGTATATTGTGGACCCATCAAAATAAAGTGTTAGAAGATATTAAGCAGACAGTCTACTAATACTGTAATAACTGCTAGTTGACATGTAGTTGCAAAGTTACTTACTGTTAGTAGAATGTCTAAAGTGGACTATAAAGTGTTAAAGTGTTACCATAAGTTATTTTTCACTCACTCACTCACTCACTCACTCACTCACTCACTCACTCACTCACTCACTCACTCACTCACTCACTCACTCACTCACTCACTCACTCACTCACTCACTCACTCACTCACTCACTCACTCACTCTTAAAGTATCTTTATTTTTGTTCTACTTTATTTTGGTATTTATTTTTAATTATTTTCTTTTGTTTTCAATATATACCTGAAACACTTCAAATAATGTTTGTATTCTATTTATTTTGTTCTATTTTTGTCTTTAGTTGTTTTGTATTCTATTTTATTTTATCATTTTTTTTTTTTTTTTTTTTGAATATACCTGAAACACATCATTTATTTCATTTTTATATATTATTTCAGAAATACTTCAGATCTACAGAATAGTTTTCACCTGTTAAACAGATATACCGTTAAACCGTTTTTGACACTGTATCTTTAAGACTTCTGTATGTTACTCTACCTTTAATACTTTTGTGTTAATGTTCCTTTAAAATGTTTATATGTAGATGACCTCTGTTGTGATCGTCTGATGTCAGTGTCAAAATATCAAGTTGGTTTAGTGATGATGAACCAGAGAGGATCTTTTGAGTTGATATTTACTGTACTTCACATCAAACGTTTTTAATTTCAAAGCAGAGCGAGGAAAATCCCTTCAGCACTGTTTAATGGTGTGTTAATGTATGTAAAGCAGTATCGAGCAGCTGTTGTTTGACTGTTGAGGGCTGTAAAGATCTCAGTATCGGCTGACTACAGCGAGATGCATGAAAAAGCGTCTATTGAGTGAGTTTGTCAGTGTCTTAAAAGTTTCAGATCCCTTCTGGGCAATAAGTGGTGGCTGAGCGACTTTCTCTTTGAACGTGTAAAGAGCCAAAGTTTATGTCTATGACCATCACAACGGCCTGTATCAGCAGATCTGAGGAAAAACTTGTCTGACGTGAGCTCAGACAGCTTACAGCATCCTGAATGCATGACATGACAAATTATTTGAAATGTTTTGTTTTGTTTTATTTTATTTTATTTTATTTTATTTGTTATTTTAAAAAATATTTATATTGGTTTTATTTATTTCAGACAACATTTCTCATTTTCTATAATTTAAGCTGAAGTACTAACATAACTAAAACTACATAAACTAAAACCTGAAACTTTTTATTATTATTTTTTTAGTTTTTATTATTAACTAAATCCATTAAAACAAAAATGAACTGAAATTATTATTATTTTTTTAAATCGAGTTTAAGTTCAAGAGCTAAAATAACTAAATCCACTAAACTAAAAACTGAAATTTAATATAAACTATGTATTAATAATAATAATAATAATAATAATAATAATAATAATAATAAAAACTTAAACTACATGAAAATGTGAAATGGCTTAAGTTATGAACTAAAATAACTAAATACACTAAAACTAAAAACTGAAATTTAATACAAATATAGTCATTTAAAAATACTAATAAAAATGACAAAACTCAACAAAATTACTAAAACTAACTAAAATTAAGAAAATATAACAAAAAATGTAATCAAACATATTAGCAAAACTATAACTACAGTAGTACAAACTATAGTAGTATATTAACAATACTGTCCTATAAATCAAAACGGTCAATATTCGCTTGCTATCAGTAAACATGAAAGAAAGCCCTTCAGGTTTATCCGTCCTCTTTCTTCTTCTTCAGACGTAGAGCTGGAGTTTGTGTCGTTCCCGTCCTGATTTCTCCTTCAAAAGTTAGTTGTTTATAAATGAGTATTTGTGTTCTCCGCTCACGCCGTTTCCCTCTTTACTTCCTGTGCGTAATGAGGCGCTGTGCGCTAAATGTAAATAAATGTAAATCGGCGGCAGCGCTGACATGACAGATGACTGGGTGCCGTGGCTGCGATGGCCGTCCCGCGGGCAGATGGCTTTTGATTTACTGTTAGCTGTCTGCGTACCTCCAGCATGAATCAGCCGTGATTTATGACGCCACACTCACAAATACAGCTCCAGAAAATCACTCATCAGCTTCCGATCAACAATGAGCATGAACTTCAGTTTGATTACTTCTCGAAGAGCCGCTCGCACGATTAAAGCCAATGCGGAGCGATAAGAGACGGTCGGGTCGTTCACCGGAGCTCTCGCTTCTCTAGATCACGCCGTTTGCCTTGGATTCTGATTCGATGCAGTACTAGCTAATTACTTTTATACTTGTCACTTTTGAGACACGTTTTATCTGTTAATAGGCATTTGTCGTAATGCAAATGGAACTTTTTTTTTTGCAAAGTCAGGTTTTTGAAAGAAGTCTCTTCTGCTCACCAAGGCTATGTTTATTTAATCAAACATACAATGAAAACTGTAATAATGTGAAATGTTATTACAGTTTAAAATAACATCTTTATTTTTCATCTGCATTTTTTTTTAATATTAAACTTTAAACATTTATTTATTTAGTCATTGGTCATTTATTTTTTTTTTGTTATATTGTATATACAGTAGTCAACATTTGAAGTGGATCAAAAAAAGTTAATCAAAGTTGTTCTAAGACAAGAACACATTTTGGTTTTAGGACAACTTTGATGAAAGGTTTCGATCCGCTTCAGATGCTGACTAGTGTACAGTATATCTGAAACACATCAAGTATAAATCGTGAAATGAGCACATACATTTTTTTTAATTGCATTGAATAGAATTTTTAATATATTTAAATTGCAAAATTAAAATGATTTAAATTCAAAATTAATGCAAAGCTGAATTTTCAGCATAATTACTCTAGTCTTCAGTGTCACATGATCCTTCAGCAATAATTTTTTGTTTTGTTTTGAATAAACTTGAAACACTAAGTGTTTTTTTCTTAATCTTTATTTTTTGTCATTATGGTTGTTTTTGTATTATTTTGAATATATATATTATAATATTGCACATACCAACATTTTGTTTTAATTTAATTTGAGAAATTTGAGAATTTTACTTTGGTTCAGTTCACACTTCAGTTCTGTCTGTCTCATATAAATAACTCAACTGTGTATGTACAGATTGAGATGTGACACTGTATTCATCAGCAGTGTGAACGTGACTAAAGTGAAGTGTGACTCTTTGAAGTGAAGTATTATGAGTACATGACTCACGCTACGCATGTGTTTCCGGCTCAGACTGTCAGCGCTCGGCTTCATCTGTCTATTAGACAAGAGGAAGTGTTTAATGAGGGAATCCACAGGCCATTACTATAATGAATAGAAAACGAGTTCCTTTCTCTGTCAATAAAACTGGTTACTAGACATAGTCTGCTGGTCTTTGAGCCTCTCAATCTGACGCAGAGGTTAAAGGTCAAAGCTGTTGTGTCATCTGAAATCCAAAGAAATGGTGGGAACTGATGATGTAAATGAATCAGTTTTCAGCTCAGACGACAGTGATTTGAGTGTTTGCGTATGACTTCAGTAATTGAACAGTCATTGATATGTAAATGTACGTGGTCATATGTTCATTTGCTGATAGTTGTGACACTTTCTGTTTGTATAGAAGTTGTTTTAGAGTGAATTATGGCTGATCACAGAGAAAACTCAAAGATATGTGTGAAACACTGATCCGAACACAAAACTCCTCAGTCTGTCTGTTAGCGTGGATGTTAGCATGTGGCGCAACACGGATCTGATTTCACAGTGTGTCAGTAACTCTCTGTCTCTCACACCAGATCATTTGTCTGCAATACTGCCTTCTGATTGGTCGACGGTCAGGTTTGAGTTTATAATGACACACCAAAGAGTAACAGAAAGAGAAGCTGAAGCAGTGAGGATCCGCTGAGTGCGTGGATGTGAATGATTGTGTGTCTAGCTGATGCAGTCCTCCACAGCATCACATCAGCTTTATCAATCAGACTGGACTCGTGTGTGTGTGTGTGTGTGTGTGTGTGTGTGTGTGTGTGTGATTGAGATCCCGTTGAACTCTGTGGCTTTTAATAAATGAGCCTGTCTGTGCTGTAGTTTAGGGAAGTATTTCAGACTTGTGTTCTACTCACACTCCGACTCTTATGAATTATCATTTGATAATTTGCACACAATGACATGAAAAAGAGTAGCTATAGATGAAGAGCTGAAGTCAGTCGTTGAGTGAGGGATTGACTGTTTAGATGAGGAGACTCCAGAAATCTCAACAGTGTCTCCAGATGTGCTCAGATCTGTCCTTCTGCAGTCATACACCAGAGATCAACATTAACTAGTGGTATTTTAGTATTATTTACTACTACTTTAGTATTATTAACTAGTGGTATTTTAGTATTATTTACTTTAATACTACTACTACTACTACTCTATTACTAGGGATGTATCGATCAGTTTTTTTTGTGTCCCAGATAGTCTTGATCTGATACTTGTATATTCCTATAGGAATGTATGTTCGGTGCACATTTCAAGTACATTTAAATTTATTAAAATGAATCCAGTGTAGACAGAATTGTGCAGAGTATAATAGTATATGCAGTATAATATAATATAATATTGTGAGATACACTCTTTCTATGCACATGCTATATAAAGACTTTGGTTGATGTAAACGTTACAATGGTAGACATTGTAAACAGACTGTGTGGTCACAATTATGAATAAGTGAAAGTGAAAGTGAAGTGACATACGGCCAAGCATGGTGACCCATACTCAGAATTTGTGCTCTGCATTTAACCCATCCAACGTGCACACACACAGCAGTGAACACACACACACTGTGAACAGTGGGCAGCCATTTATGCTGCGGCGCCCGGGGAGCAGTTGGGGGATCGGTGCCTTGCTCAAGGACACCTCAGTCGTGGTATTGAGGTGGAGAGAGCGCTGGACAGTCACTCCCCCCACCTACAATCCCTGCCGGCCCGAGACTCGAACTCACAACCTTTGGATTACGAGTCCGACTCTCTAACCATTAGGCCACGACTTCCCTTTTTTTTTTTTTTTATAAAGGGACTGCTGATGTACACTTCTTGTATTTTATATGTGCAATAAGCAGAATAATTGCAAAATGGTTAGAAAGCATGAAGCTTGCGATGTCAGAATGCCATTCTCAGTCAAATCTGAAGCAAGACGCAACATAGCAACGCGTTATGACAACGACTCGGATAATCCGACGGCAGATACAACGATAAATGAATGAAAGATCGTTACAAAAGTGTGCTTCAGATACACTGAGCATAGAAGCTCAAGCTTCAATTATCAGTATATCATTTAAGATAATAAAGAACCAAAACACTATGAATTGATAAATGTCTTTTAGTTTAAGTCAATGGTATGAACTCAAACATTTCTCATTAAATGATGCTCCATATTCTAGACTCTGGATGATGACTAGTGACTCATTTAGCAGTGTTTATTTTGAGCCGTCTGTTCTGGGACAGTCAGGACAGGGCTCCGGTCCGCAGGTCAGTGTTAACTAGCTGATGACAGCTGAACTTCAGTCTTGCATCACAAATTGTTTCCCACTTCCTTCCAAAATCCCTTCCAGAGGAATCAGGAGGAAGCGATTCTCATCCTCGTTAAGCTTTGGGTTGTTTACTGGTAATTAATCCCTGAATGAGTCAGAGTCAGACCTGGGTCAGAGGTCAAGTGTTGTTGCGTTAGCATGAGCGTGTTTCACTAGTGTTGAGTCTCTTCTGGATGAACGTGACGTTGAGCTGCTAAGTGAATATGTCCTCAATTGTGTCGGTATGTTATTTTGTCATAAATCCAATGTATCTCATAGCAGCAGATCACTTTATTAAAACAGACGGAGAATCAAATGCCCTGTGGACCAATTAAACCATCAGGAAACCAGTCATTATTGGATTTCCAAAATAAAATAAAAAAGACCTTCATAGTCAGACTTCTACTTTTAGAAGTGCAATGTTATATTATTTGTATGTATTATAAGCTGTTTATTAGTAGAATTATTAAAATCATTGATTTTGTATTTAGCCATGTTAACAACAGACTTCATGCTGCTAGTTTAATGCAGGTTAGCGGAGACGATCTGACCTGGAATTTTAATAAGTGAAGTTTAGTTTCTTTGTTAGTTTGCTCTCAGTGGCTCATGACAGATTTGCTGATCCTCATGGACTTATTTAAAGTATTATATTTTGCATTCAAATATTTTAATGTAATATAATGAATATAATATAATGTGATGTAAAATAATGTTTTAATATAATTTAAATTTATATTTGCCTGTTTTAAGCATTTTTAGTTTTACGTACAATAGTGTATAAAGAAAAAATGCTTTGCAATACTACTACTACTACTACTACTACTACTAATAAACAAATAAATCAAAATAAATAAAATAATTAAAAAAACAAAGCCATTATTATTATTATTATTATTATTATTATTATTATTATTATATTTGCCAACAAAATTATTAATATTAGTAGTAGTATTTAACTTTTTATTATTGCTCATTTGTTTTTAAGAAAACATTACATTACATATAATTATTTATTTATTTATTTATTTATTTATTTATTTATTTATTTATTTATTTATTTATTTATTCATTCATTCATTCATGCATTCATTTATTGCCCTGTTTTAAGCAGTAGTAGTATTTGTTATCTAACTTTTTATTTATTTATTTATTTATTTATTATTTTTAATTTAATTAAATTTAATTTAATTTAATTTTTTATTTATTTATTTAGAAAAATTGCATAAAGAAAAGAGACATCTAATACAACATAAGACACAATCTTAATAGTTATAAAATATACTGGTCATTTTCTTTATGAAAAATATAATATGATTCTTTATTTTTTTCTGCTGATTAGGATGTGAAATATGGATTAATCTACAAAACTACAGACACCTCTGAATGCAGTCATGAATAAAACATTCACATGGAAGCGCAGCAATGAAGTATTCCTGTGCATTTGTGTGTTTGTGGCATGAATGTGATGGTGTGGATTACTGTAGGCTGTGCTGATTTATGAGCGCTGCGCTCTGCCTGTGATGGTCATAATTAATCTGCGCTGATGGACTGATGTATGCACAGCATATGGCTGCAAGAGGCAGATTATCTCTGCACCATGGCTCTCGCTGCTGAATCAGCGATGTACAGTACCGCCGTACAGCCACAGCAAAGGAGCTCCTTTATTTCTCTCAATGCGGCTGCATTACTGCTCAGATGTTGCTCTTTTGTAGCTCAGGACACTTCTCAGTTGTGATTTATTAATGTATCAACCTTAGGAGAATAAATCACACAAATGACTCACTAGTCGTCATGCAGTAGGAGTCTAGAGCTGTAAAATAAATGTGGATAAGATCTCAGATCATTTGATGAGAAGTGTTTGAGTTGTTATTGAGATCTGACTTTTTATTACCGTTTCTGCTGTTTTGTAAACTCTGAGCACAGTTTTTACTATATTTTTTAAATGTTTTAAAATGATATATATTTACAATTATGTTTTGCATAAAGAAAAAAGTATTTATTTTGCTGCCTTTGGTGTCTTGGGAAACCTGTTCACAATTGAACGTAAAATATATAAATGCACAAAATGAGCTAATTTCAAATTTGATGCCTGCTACAGGTCTCAAAATAGTTGGGACGGGTGCATGTTTGCCATGGTGCAGCATCTCCTCCTCTTTTCAAAACAGTTTGAAGACGTCTGGACATCGAGGTTATGAGTTTCTGGAGTTTTGGTGTTGGAATTTGGTCCCATTCTTGCCTGATATAGGTTTCCAGCTGCTGAAGAGTTTGTGGTCGTCTTTGACGTATTTTTGGTGTAATGATGCACCAAATGTTCTCTATAGGTGAAAGATCTGGACTGCAGGCAGGCCAATTCAGCACCCGGACTCTTCTACTACGAAGCCATGCTGTTGTAATAGCTTCATATGTGGTTTTGCATTGTTCTGCTGAAATACACGTCGTCTGGAGGGGAGCATATGTTGCTCTAAAACCTTTATATACCTTTCAGAATTCATAGTGCCTTCCAAAACAAGCCCATACCATATACTTTAGTTTTTAGGCATGGCAGATTGTGTTTACAGACAGTGGATTCTGGAAGTATTCCTGGGCCCATTTAGTAATGTCAATGACAGAATCATGTCGATGAGTGATGCAGTGTCGTCTGAGGGCCCGAGAACCATGGGCATCCAACAAAGGTCTTCGGCCTTGTCCCTTACACACAGAAATTTCTTCAGTTTCTTTGAATCTTTTGATGATGTTATGCACTGTAGATTATGAGATTTGCAAAGCCTTTTCAATTTGACATTGAGGAATGTTGTTTTTAAAGTATTCCACAATCTTTTTACACATTTTTTCACAGATTGGAAAGCCTCTGCCCATCTTTACTTCTGAGAGGCTCTGCCTCTCTAAGACATCCCTTTTATAGCTAATCATGTTACAGACCTGATGTCAATAACTTAATTAGTTGCTAGATGTTCTCCCAGCTGAATGTTTTCAAAATGTCTTGCTTTTTCAGCCCTTTGTTGTCCCCGTGCCAACTTTTTTTGAGACCTGTAGCAGCCATCAAATTTGAAATGAGCTCATTTAGTGGATACAAGTGTAAAATTTCTCAGTTTAAACATTTGTTATGTTCTCAATGTTCTATTGTGAATAAAATATTGGCTCATGTGATTTGAAAGTCTTTGTTTTCATTATATTCAAATTTAAAAAACTTCCTCACATTTCCGGAATTCGGGCTTTAAATATAAATACTGTAAAAACATAAATATAAAATTATATATTTAAAATATATTTTACGTAAAGGAAAAGCCTGTTTGTTTGTTTTGTTTATTTAGCAAGCTTTGGTGTTTGGGAAATCTGAACACAATTGTGTGTATGTTTTATAATTTAAAATGATATATATTTACAATTTAATACAAATATAAAATTATATATTTAAAATATACATTTTACATAAAGGAAAAGACTATTTATTTATTTATTTATTTATTTATTTATATGGCTTTGGTGTTTTGTTTGTTTGTTTTTTTCTTTCTTTCTAATACCTGACTTTTAATTTTATTTGGTGTTTCTTAATATCTAAGCTTAAATATTTAAAAATGATCTATTTTAGAATTATATTTAGTGCTGAAAATAAAACTGATTTGTTGGTCAGTTTTAAATAATTTATTTGTTTATCTGCTAGCAACAGAGTACACATCACTCAGAACATCTTAGAAACACCCTGGCAACGGCCTACAACATCGTGGCCGAGCAAATTCCACCGTGTCCTTCATAAACTGTTGAAATGTGGACTCGGAATCCAGTTTGAATGTGGTTTTTGGTCTGATCTTTCTGTCCGGTTAATCTTCCCCTGGATATTCCCGGGCTGTAATGGAGGCAAACGTACTCGCGGTGTTCTTTCAGGTCCTCTGAGGGCGTTCCTCTGGAGATCAACCTGACCGGATCTGGCAGAAAGAGATGAGCAGAACTCTTTTTGAGAGTTAGACTGGTATTGATTACTTCTAATTAGATTCCTATCAAGTCTGCAGGGATCTGAGTTCCGGCACTTTTCTGAAAGAAAAGCGAAGCCTCCACTGGCGGACCGCTATATGAAGCTGGCTAACTGGGTTTGAGGAGCCCCCAGAACAAACCCTGATTCGATTACGCTGAGGATTTCTGTGTCTAATTACACGGCGCTCCAACATCAGTCAGTTTCAACTTTTTCATCATGTGCGTTCGAGCCGACAGCTCGGGCTCTGGCTGCGGTCTGCGGGAGGAGTTTCAAAGCCACGAGGAAATGCCATCTTAATGCATCTATGTTTTGTGGCCGGGCTATTAGCAGAGATTAGACATCGAGGAGCTGTCAGACTGCCACGCGCCTGCTTTAAATGATGAAATGGATTGTTTACCATCTGTCGGCCGAAACGACGCCCGCTATTGACAGCCGAGTCATTCTTGAGATGTTTACTGGAAAAACACGATCTGCCGAAGTCGCTCTGAAACCATCATTTCCCATAATGCATTGCCGGCCGGATTAATGTGACAGGACGGTGATTGTCTATATGGGAGTTGTTTGAGATGTTTTTTTGTACCTGAACCCGAGACGTTAGTTTTAGCATTAACTAGGAGGGTTAATCTATATCCTGCTGCTTTTTTATACAAGAAACCTTGCTTATGAGGCAGGCTGAAAACACACAGAAATCACCCGCGGCAACAACGCTCCAACCCGCTGTATCATTTTAGCAGCATGGTGGAGAGTTTTGCCAAACATTTTCTTAAGAAAATATACAAATATAATAAGAGATCAATACATTTATTCAGCAAAATTACATTCAATTGATTGAAAGTAACAGTGAAGTCATTTATAATGTGACAGAATATTTCTATTTCAAATAAATGCTGTTCTTCTGAACTTTCTATTCATCTGAAAATCCTGAAAAATAAAAATGTCACTGTTTCTACAAAGCTATGAAGCAGCCCGACTGCTCACCATTGATAATAATCAGAAATGTTTATTGAGCAGCAAATCAGTATTAGGATAATTTCTGAAGAATCATGTGACACTGAAGACTGGAATAATGATGTTGAAAATTTAGCTTTAAAACACAGAAATAAATGGCATTTTACGATATGTCCTAACAGAAAACAGTTATTTTGGATTTTAATAACATTTCAGAATATTCAAGTTTTTTTCTAAATTTTTGATCAATGCAGCCTTGGTGAACAGAAGAGACTTCTTTCAAAAACATTTAATATAATCTTCCCAACTCTCTCTCTCTCTCTCATATATATATATATATATATATATATATATATATATATATATATATATATATATATATATATATATATATATATGTGTATATAATATATATTTACTCTTAATTTATACTGTCTTTATTAGGATTGTTTTTTTTATGTAAATATTACCATCTTTATAGTTTGCCAAGATAACAATGATAATATTGATAACAATGATAATATAAACAGATCATTGTGTGTGTGTGTTCACAGACTCGTTACTGATCTGATATTCATAACGGGCAGTAAAAGGTCAGCCGTGTGAATTAAAATGAAAGATGGTTAGTGTGCGCTGTGAAGTGCACACATGTAGCCGGATGATTTCTGCAGTTAAATGTTCCCGCGGCGCTCGGGGAAGACCGGTGGTAAATTACACCGTGACTTCAGACTGATCTCCATCTGTGTGTGTGATTGCGTGTGTAAATCTCCCAGCTCTTCTTCTGCCCATTACCTGAGCGTCTCTCTCAGCCCTGTTGATTGCTACTGTCAGCATCTGCTGATTTACACACTACCGCTGCTAAACCTCCAATCTACCCATCCATCCATCTGTCCGTCGCTGTCTCTCTTTAGCTGTCATTCAGATGCCTGTAATTTCTCTGAATGACCAGCAGGAGTGCAGTGAGACAGTGGTGATGCTTGTGTTTGCATTTGCTGGCATTTACTGTGATTTAAATAAGGACAATTAATTAGGTGATTTCATTATAAATGCATAAAATCAGTGCTCAGATTTTTTTCATCTACCACTGGTTGTTCAAACAGTTAGTCCCGTTCCCAAAGTCACCTCATTGGTTAAGTCAGAAGTTGACATGTCAAACAACCAATGTCTGGCTTGTAGTAACTCTGAACAACTGACTAACTCAAAACCTTTTTGAACATTGAAAATCATACAAACATGACTTTTAACCTTGTAAAACCTGACATGAAATAATAGTTGTTGCTTTATGAATGTTAGTAACTGCAGTAACTGCAGGGTATGTGGACTCCGGCTCTGGAACAATGTAAATTCCCTTTTTTATCAGTTTTATTTTTATAAACATGGCACAATACGCTATAGCATTATTAGGCTATAACATGAAAAGTGTTTGTAACCCTATTAAAGCACGGGATGAAATATAGCCTACGGTGAGTGAGTCTGGTAAACCGTCATCATCAAAGCTCGTGAAGCCAGCCGTGCTGGGGAAACTGCGATGACCGTAACCCGCGTCTGCTCGCGAATCGCTCTTGCGGTATACATTGATAGCATAGGCTAGCTACACTGCTTCAAGTCAGAAGCTGATTGATCTGCACAAATCAAACACAACTTTATGCGCTCTGCGGACGGTGTGCTCATGCTCATCCAATTAATTATCCATTAATGGTTTAAATAAATAAGTTTAAGAAAACTGAGGGGGCAATGCTACATTTAAATTCAAGCATCTCTCCACACTGCTTCACTAAACATACATGCATACGTCTTCTTTAATTAAAAATAATCACTAGTGTGTTGGCTGCAATATATGTTATCGCAAGAGGAAATTACGTTTTAGTCGCGTAACACCGGTTAATGGAAATGCTGCCATTTTGCAATAGTTTTTATCGACATTTATAAAATATCTCAGAAGTTTTGTGCAAATCTGTAATGAAAATGCATGCTCTTTCTCTCAATCGTGTTTCAGTAAGTGTGAGTGAATTCCCTGGAGTCTCAGAATGGCCTCTAATGTGCTCAGTGCAGCTCATCTGTGTCTCTACAGTTTCTCAAGAGCTCCTCAGTCTATCAGTCAGTCAATCTGTCTGTCTGATAGTATCTGTGATCTTCAGTACTCTCTTCACAGTGATGAATTTATTTATTTTTTTTAGTATGGATAAAAATAACTAAATATACCTCAAATAAAACTGACTGCTTTTGACTTCAGCCCTGTAACGTGCACGTGGTAATTGATGAAAGACAGAGACAGATGCATCCTATTGACGCTGCTTGTGTGTGTGTGTGTGTGTGTGTGTGTGTGTGTGTGTGTGTGTGTGTGTGTGTAATATAGAGTTAGGTGTATTTGTGTACATACTGTATGTATGTATGAACACAGTGTGAAGGTTTTGTTTTGATGTGGATAAGAGAGGACTAGATACAGCCTGAAGCACAACCCAACATCAACAGAGGAGAAAACAGGTCAACAGCTCTGGGAATACTGCTCTCTCTCTCTCTCTCTCTCTCTCTCTCTCTCTCTCTCTGTCTCTCTGTGTGTGTGTGTGCAGGCGTTGTATTGGCCGCTTTGAAGTGCACAAAGTTTTTAGATATTAGCTGACGTCAGTCAATACCATCATTATCCAGACATGTGGGAATATTCCTTCAAATAATCATGTTTTTGATTGACAGGATGATATTAGGAAATAAATATTTAATATGAAGAATAATAATATTACTAAGATTTTTTACAATCTCTGAAGAATGTGCAGACATGTTATTTCAAACTCACCAGCATGATGCTAGAGTGTTATGGGTGGTTGCCAGGTATTGCTATGTGGTTGGTATGGATTTCTGGTGTTCTGATGTAGTTGCTATGGCTTTTTGGTGTTTTATGCAGTTACCGTGGCATTCTGTTGTAGTTGCTAGTGCTTTCTGGTGTTCTTATACTGTTGTCACGGCGTTCTGTTGTAGTTGTTATGGCTTTTTGGTGGTCTTATACTGTTGCCATGGCATTCTATTGTAGTTGCTATGGCTTTGTGATGTTCTTAAACTGTTGTCATGGTATTTTGTTGTAGTTATGGCTTTTTTGTGTTCTTATACTGTTGCCATGACGTTCTATTGTACAGTAGTTGCAATGGCTTTCTGGTGTTCTTAAACTGTTACCATGGCGGTCTATTGTTCTTATACTGTTGGCATGGTGTTCTGTTGTAGTTGCTATGCCTTTCTGGTGTTTTATACGGTTGCCATGGCGTTCTGTTGTAGTTGATATGGCTTTCTGGTGTTCTCATATTGTTGTCATAGTGTTCTGTTGTAGTTATTATGGCTTTCTGGTGTTTATATACTGTTGCCATGGCATTCTGTTGTAGTTGCTATAGCTTTCTGGTGTTCCAATGTAGCTGCTATAATTGTGGTTTGCTATGTGTTTATGTAGTTGTGTTCCAGTGGCCTGATATGATTGCTATATTATGTTTTTTTATTTTTATTTATTTATTTATTGAATGTTGCTAGATTGTTTCAAACAGTGTTTTAGTTTGTGTGTCTTCATTTTAAATACACTTTGGGATATAAAATATAAAATGTAAAATGGCATTGTTAACAGTAGTCGCACATACATTTCACAGTAGCATACTGCATTGTCACGTATCCTCATTATGTATATATTTCATTTTAGTGAGTTGAGTGCAGTTATCATTGTAGAAATAAATACAGTTGTTCTGCTTTTGCTTTGTGAGATAAGAATGTCAACGCTCAGCTGTTTGATCAAATAGTAAGTCAAGAATGAGATGTACAAAAAAAATCACAGCTATTATTAACTCTGGTTCACCCATCATACTGGAGATGAAGGATTAATGGAGCACATTGCATTGTGGGATACAGTATTTCTCACATTGTGCTTTGTCTGCACTTTTGTGTGAGGCTCTGTGGAGCATCACTGTGACGGACAGCTCTTCATCCTCTCAGAACACTTACTGTACATCACAGCAGTAATAATGAAGGTTAAAGTCAAGAGTCGCCACATCGTCTTTGTGCAGCTACTTACTGCATTTTCATGAGTCAATCACTGATAAGATCATGAGTGAAGGACAAACAGTGTAGAAGACACTTGCACCTCATTCAGACACCATCACACTTCTTTTGTTGCTTCATCAGTGTCAGTAACTGCAGTTTTAGCCGCTGGACAGGGATGAGACGGTCAGTGTGTTGAGTAGAAGACAATTAGCCAGTGCAGTACGAAACAACTGATGATGCAGCAAATCATTCTTTGGATGTTCAAACAGTTTCTGGAATGTCAGTTTAAAATTCACTTGAGTCACTGTATGTAACCAATGGAGTGAGTTTTATGGCGGGACTAACTTTATTTTTAACCAGTGAGAGAGTGTTTAGAATAACTTTCTTTCATAAAACAATCTTTCTTTCTCTTTCTTTCTTTCTTTCTTTCTTTCTTTCTTTCTTTCTTTCTTTCTTTCTTTCTTTCTTTCTTTCTTTCTTTCTTTCTTTCTTTCTTTCTTTCTCTTTCTTTTCTTCTTTTTCTTTCTTTATTTCTTTCTCTAATTTGCTAAGAGTAATGGCACAGCAATTAGAGCATTTAATTATTTAGTTTGTTAGCATGCATACAAATATATACAATAAATTCATACTAACATTAATGCATAATTATAATAAATGTAACATTCATATAATGATATTCATATTTATGAATATGTATTTTTAATATATTTTTTTAAAAGAAGTTAATATTGTGTTAGACTCAATATTGTCAATTTGGTAAGCAAAAATAGTTCTGTTTTGGTATTGAATTAATCCATGTTTTTAAAATAAATTGAGTGAGAGTCGTACGAATATGTTCATCAGAGTTCAATGTTTCAGTGTGTTTGTGAAGTGTTTCCAGCTCTTCAGATTGTGAATTGGATGAATCAGATTCTGGAGTTCTCGATGAGATGCTCTGTATATGTGACCCTGGACCACAAAAGCAGTCATAAGGGTCAATTTTATGAAATTGAGATTTATACATCATAAAAAAGCTTTCCATTGGTTGTATGGTTTGTTATGATCAGACAATATTTGGCCGAGATACAACTAATTGAAAATCTGGAATCTGAGGATGCAAAAAAAATCACAATTTTGAGAAAACTGTCTTTAAAGTTGTTCAAATGAAGTTCTTAGCAATGCATATTACTTTTCAAAAATTTAGTTTTGATATATTTACAGCAGGAAATTTACAAAATCTCTTCATGGATCATGATGTTTACTTAATGTCCTAATGATTTTTGGCATAAAAGAAAAATCAATAATTTTGACCCATACAATGTATTTTTGGCTATTGTTACAAATATACTCCAGCGATTTAAGACTGGTTTTGTGGTCCAGGGTCACGTATATCCATGCTTCCGTAAGACTGCATTCATGTCCAGGTCAGTGTGAGTGGTGTGTGTGTTTGTGTGTGTGAGTGTGTGTGTGTGTGTGTGTGTGTGTGAGAGAGAGAGATGAGTGTGTAAGAGAGTGAAGCCGTAGACGCAGGTAATTACGCACTCTTTCACATAGGCCAGATTTATAGTGCTCAGAATCACACACTAAACTTGAGCGGCTGCGACTCTGTACCGCTCCGCTGATGATGCATTACACACGTCTCTTTGCTGCTTCACTTTCATTCCCTTTACGATTTCCATGCTCATTCTCCAGACCCTCACATGTAGTCCTCATATTTGTGTTACTGTCCCTTTAAGACTTCTGCATGCAAATAACCTCTGTGTACTGGGTGTGCCTCACACATCCTGAAAAGTGAAGCTGCGGGCTCTTTGATCGACCCCTGGTGGCTGGCTGCAGTACAGGTCATAAATCCCGCCCTCTCCATGTAAACGAATGAGACATTCAAAAAAAAAAAAAAAACACTTCTAATACAATTTTCCGAAATATGGTTTTGGTAATTTAAGGTAGTTGTTATCACGCTGATATACAGTGGTGTGAAAAAGTGTTGGCCCCCTTCCTGATTTTTTTAATTTTTTGCATGTTTGTCACACTTTAATGTTTCAGATCATCAAACAAATTTACATTTTAATCAAAGATAACACAAGTAAACACAACATGCAGTTTTTAAATGAAGTTTTTTATTATGAAGGGAAAACAAAATCCAAACTCACATGGCCCTGTGTGAAAAAGTGCTTGCCCCCTCCTATTAAATCATGAAAGAACTGTGATTAACCACATTATTTTAGAAAGCTGAGTTAAATTTCACTAGCCAAACCCAGGCCTGATTACTGCCAGACCTGTTGAATCAAGAAATCACTTAAATAGAACCTGTCTGACAAAGTGAAGCATGTTTAAAGAGCAACACATCATTCCGCGATCTTAAGAAATTCATAAACATATGAGAAACAAAATAGTTTACATGCATCAGTCTGGAAAGGGTTATAAAGCCATTTCTAAGGTTTTGGGACTCCAGCAAACCACGGTCAGAGCCATTATCCACAAATGGAGAAAACCTGGAACAGTGGTGAACCTTCCCAGGAGTGGCCGGCCTACCACAATTACTCCAAGACCACAAAGACAACTCATCCAGGAGGTCATAAAAGAACCCAGAACAACAGATAAAGAACTGCAGGCCTCACTTGCCTCAATTAAGGTCAGTGTTCATGATTCAACAATAAGAAAGAGACTGGACAAAAACAGCATCCATGGGAGAGTTCCAAGGCAAAAGCCATTGCTGACCAAAAAGAACACACAGGCTCGTCTCATATTTGCCATAAAATATCTTGATTATCCCCAAGACTTTGGGGCAAATATTCTGTGGACTGACGAGACAAAAGTTGAACTTTTTGGAAGGTGTGTGTCCCGTTACATCTGGCGTAAAACCAACACAGCATTTCATAAAATGAACATCATACCAACAGTCAAACATGGTGGTGGTAGTGTGATGGTCTGAGCTTCAGAACCTGGATGACTTGCTATAATTGATGGAACCATGAATTCTGCACTCTATCAGAAAATCCTGAAGGTGAATGTCCAGCCATCAGTTTGTGACCTCGAGCTCAAGTGCACTTGCGTTCTGCAGCAGGACAATGATTCCAAACACAGCAGCAAGTCCACCTCTGAATGTCTCAAGAAAAACTAAATTAAGGTTTTGGAGTGGCCAAATCAAAGTCTGGACTTAAATCAAATTGAAATGCTGTGGCATGACCTTAAACAGTCCATTCATGGTCGAAAACCCTCCAATGCGTCTGAATTAAAACAATTCTGCAAAGAAAATCCAAAATTCCTCCACAGCGATGAGAAAGACTCATTGCCAGTTATCGCAAATGCTTGATTGCCGTTGTTGCCGCAAAGGGTGGCACAACCAGTTATTAGGTTTAGGGGGCAAGCACTTTTTCACACAGGGCCATGTGGGTTTGGATTTTGTTTTCCCTTCATAATGAAAAACTTAATTTTGTGTTTACTTGTGTTATCTTTGATTAATATTTAAATTTGTTTGATGATCTGAAACATTAAAGTGTGACAAACATGCAAAAAAAAATAAAAAAACAGGAAGGGGGCCAACACTTTTTCACACCACTGTATGTTCAATTGTTCGTTTTTGTGATAAGTTTAATTTTAGCTAGTAATTTGATGCTCTAAAAAGGCGGCGTGTCGTTATGGTTGATTGGGTCTGCGGGAGTTTGATTCCGCGGCTCCACCTCACGTCACTCCTGTGTAGACTCGGGCTCCAAATGACGTCATTTACTCAAGATGGCAACGTCCATACTGAGATCCTTTGGCTTCACTTTTCTATAGTGGAAGGAAGCGGAGACACGTAGTTCATCTTTTTTTCCAGTCTATGTTGTGTACTGCATAATGTTGTGCTTCAAGTTGCTGATTTCTGAATGAGGTGTTTATAATGTATTCGAATGTGGGCGGGCATATGTTAATGAGCGTGCTGTGATGTCATACTCATGTGATTTAGATTCTAGTTATGATTCAGACACATGCACAGCTATGACTGATGTGTTTATGAAGCCGATTATTGGATATCTCAGCTACTCTTTCTGCTTGAATAAATGAATGTGTGTTCTGCTGTTAGTCAGCATTTATATTCATTTCTGGGCAGGACGAGTAACAATCATTTACAATGTGTAAACAGTGTTTACCGTTACTCACACACCTTCCGGAACGGCAGGGAGTTTATTGGCCCTTTGAGGAGTGAGAGAAAATGAGACGCGTCTTCGCTCATTACTCTGCTGCTGCTTCAGAAACACACAGATGGAGAGAACCAGGAGAAAACAGCAGATGAAATGATCCTCTGCTGTCAGAAGAGCAGAAGAGATTGTGGAGAAGAGTTTGAGGTGCAAAATTAAAGATTTATTCATGTGTCATAAGAGCCAAACACAAGGAGAGCTCATTTAGTAAGCAAACACAGTGTTGAACAGAGCGTTAAAGGGTTAATTCACCACAAAAACTCGTATAACCTGCTTGACTGTGTTTTTATAAGGAATTTATTCTAACCATTTTTCAATGGTCATTTTACCTGCTAGCCATTTTAATTAATAATAAAACAAATATATTTGTATATTACATTAATTTAGTAATACCTTAAAGTAATACCTAATACATAATATCTAAATGTAATTAAATACTAGATGTAAATAAATGTAAATACGCATGCACACACACATGATATAATACATAATTAAAAATAGCCTGTCTCTCTTTGATCTTCTGGTCTTGAGTCTTTTTTTTTCTGTGTGTATCTGTGAAAATCTTTGAGCTGTTTTATCATGCAGCAGGTGATAATCGTGCATCGGAGTTGGTAATGAAGTCTTAGAAACGAGATAAACGCACATGGAAAGCGACGTTGCATGTGATACAGTATATTGACTTGTTTTAGATTTGAGACTTGTTTGGTGTCATTAATATCAGCATATTTTGTCTTTCTGCACTACAAGATTTATTTTAACTTGTTCATTAATCCCTAAAGCCAATTAAATAATCACTTACTTTCGAGATGCAATCCAAGAAAAAAAAAACTATTTATGCTGCTAAGGCTGTGATGCTTCTCAAGTAAGTATAAGAAAAATTCTTAATTCTTAATTTTTCAAGAATTCTTAGATGCTTTGATTGGAAATGATACATAATTACTCATAACGAATAGTATTTTTGCTGTGTAATGATTCTTGACATAATCAGCCTCACTAATGAGAAGTGAAGATGGTTTCTGGCCGGTTAGTTTATATGGTGAGTCTCCGCTTTAGTGGAAACGCTTGATGAAATGAAGCTGAAGTGTGCAGATGTTGTAATCTGTGCGTGTCTCTTTCATAACGCTTACAGTAGAAGGAATAAGTAATGACTTTGACGTACAAACCATTATACAACTCATTTCCAAATGATTCCCAGCGCTCCATATCATCTCAAAACGTCTACAAGAGGAGAGAGAACAGAAAACAGACGAACTATGGTGCTTGAAGCCGCGCCGACAGAAGCAGAAAACAGATTTTCAAAGGTGTGCGAGGTTTTCTTGTACAGTGTGAGTCGTCGCCCGCAGAGAAACTCTCACACAGGATCTGACATCAAACGAGTCCTTCTGAAAGATCAGACCCGCGGGCCGCGCCGACTCCCACAGAACCCTCTTCAGATGGAGACACGCGCACAGAGATGTTCTGTGCTGAGCAAAAACTCATGGACTTCAATGACGCCAGAAATTCAGACTGTTTAACTAAATAATAATGAAAAAGGAAAATCAGAGGACAAACAAATGAGAATTCAAAGCGTGTGACCGGAAAATGTTCTGTAACACTGTGTCCTAAGACTTGACCGTCATAAAATGAAATGAAAAAGTTTTGGTAAAGCATGACAAATTTGCATATAATATAAAATGTATATATATATATATACATACAACAATATATATATATATATATATATATATATATATGTGCGTGTGTGTGTGTGTGTGTGTGTGTGTGTGTGTGTGTGTGTGTGTGTGTTTAGTACATATAACATACAATGAATAATTTATTATCTTAATTTATGTAACTTAAGATTATAGCAAGACAGAGAGAGCCTATATAGAATATATATACAGTATAACTTATAATGAAATTGTATGTATATTATACATAATATATTCATTATAATTTGAATAAATGACATTAATATCATTAATAAAAAAATATCTGTGTATGCAAGAAAATCTTAGATCTTCTGTTGCAGGAAAGTCTTTTGTAAAACCGTATCCTATAGACAGGGCAGTGGCAGTGATAATGTTTTTATATCAGTCTAAGTTGGATGAGACATTTTATTGCTCTCTTGGTTTCTGTAAAGTCATGGAGACCAACACAATCTAAACAAAGTTAACATTCCCATTCACTTTTTCCGGGTTTAAACCAATACCCTGATGGTTTGAAAAGGCCATTCGTTTATACGCCTCTACGAAATGAGCAACAAATTACGACAAAAAACTCCTGAAGCTTCTTCTTAAATCAGATCAGAGAGACAAAGAGACAATGAGAGGAGAAAAACCAGTGAATTCATAACAGCAGTGAGCCTCACACCAAACGCTGCACTGTCGTTAAATCAATAAGTCGTTATCTTTAATGGGATAAGCACTTTGGAAACTAATTGAAAACAGCTCCATTTACCTCGCCAGCCCCTTAATGCAAACAACACTGCTGTTCTGAGCGCAAGAAAAACCCTCGCCGTGTCCCGGGGTCTGCAGCGGGATCATTTGCTAAAGCGCTTGTCTTGAAATCTCCATATAGAGTCGTCTGAGAGGCCCGAAGATTCACACTCAAACCCTGGAACAGACCGTAGAGTCACTGCTAAATGTCCTACCTGGTGCTGTAACGCAAACGTGAATAAACGGCAGGTGAATTGTTGGGCTCGGGTGGATGAGAGCGTTTAAGCCGCTGGCAGCTGCAGGCGTCTCAAGTGTTCGGATCCATAATGTAATGGCGAACATCACTTATCTGACAGAGCGGCTTAAAGAAAATATTGATTTATCTTTAAGCAAATGTTCTTAAGCTAAAATCCAATCAAAAGCTTTAGTGGCAGTGAGCCAGTGAAACCACAGAGTGCTGGAGAAGATGGTCTTGTGAAATGCCAGTGCTTACAGTGAAGTGGCCGATTTGCAAGGAAAATATATATATGTTTTTGTGTGTGTGTGCGTGCATTTGATTGCATGGAAGTTACGCACATTTCCATATATGAATATATCCCATATACATACTTTTATATGGACATTTCATATGTATGTGTGTGTGTGTGTGTGTGTGTGTGTGTGTGTGTGTGTGTGTGTGTGTGTGTGTGTGTGTGTGTGTGTGTGTGTGTGTATTGAAATTTATATAAACGCATATGAACATGATATCATATTGAATAATATTAGCATATTAATATAAATAATATTAAACCACCAATTTTATTATTTTTCAATTTTTAAAGCAAATTATGTTAATTTGTTAGTATTAAATATTTTTAAATGTTACATTTATATACAATTTTACAAATAAACTAACAATGTAAGTGTATTGTAAAATCTATATGTAGACATAGAATTAATATATAATTAATGTTAAATGTTGATATTAAATGTTTACATGGAATTGCTAAATATTCAATTATTTTATGTAGGTATAAGACTGTGTATATACTACAGTTATATAAATAATAAATGTTGCATATTATGTTTATCTAATTGTAATGTAATAATTATGTAATTTAATAATATAAAGATATTTCATATTTTCATATATGTATAAAGTATAGCCCAATGCATAAACATAAAAAAAGATATGCTGTTAAATATTTTATATATTTAGCATATAATAATCATTTATTGTCATCATAACATATCATATTTAAAAAATATATATGTACTAATAATACCATTATACTTATATATTATTTTAGGTTATATCAGTGTATTGTCATTATTATATATATCTCATTATCTCTAATGCAATCCCGCCCCCTCGCGGCTTGGCCGTTCATATTTAAATATCCACGTGAGACGCGTGCACATGTAAATGCCCAACGCAAACAAAGCGTGAGAAGATTTCTTCCAGCAGAGGAGATCAAGATCTTTTTTGCATTAGTTACGTGTTATTGTGACATAAACTTGAACACATTTACTAGTTGGGTTGTTCCCAAACTACAACATGATGAATGCTACGCATCTAAGAATGTTTAGACCATGTTTATTATTACAAGCTCCTTGACTACTGATTTTTTTTTCTTCTTGAATCCATGGAAAGAAGTAGAAACACCTAAATAACACGTAAATATCAGGTATGATTTACTTGTTTCACTTGTTGAACAGAATCTGTTGCAGGAATGACTCAAAGTCTGTTCACATCTCTGTGGTTAGATCAGTGTCCATAATAAAGTTTTGATTATACTGTGTTGTATATAAAATACAAATAATTAAAAAAAAAAAAAAAAAAACTCACAATTAGGGGAGGTCCCTTTGTCTCTCAGGTGAGAATCACTTAATATTCATGACCATTGCCACTCCCTCGCATATAGACCCTCGATCACAAAACATGTCTTTAAAAATTTAAATCAATATGTTGTTTTCTGTGAAGGAGTAAGCAAGATGATTTTCACATCATTTTGAAGTAAATATTCTAGCCTACAATACTGTTTTGATTACTCAAAAGTCTTATTCAGAACTATTCAGTATGTGTTTTATGGCTTATTTCAGCTACATTACCCCCCCCCCCCCCCCCCCCCCCAAAAAAAAAAAAAACTTACTAACCACGCATAATCTTTTTTTTCTAAAAAATGCAAACATATACATCAATCTTGCTCACATATTATTGTAGCACAGTTTGTGCTGAACAGAAAAACAAAAAATACATGTTGGCCAATATTATGTTATAAGTAGCTGAAATAAGCACAAATGTCAGAGCATGTCAAAACATCTCAAGGGCCCCAAAATCGCCTCAGACCCCAGAGTTGGTATGTGTTGTACCTTTTAACTGAATTAAATGAGAAAAACAGTTATTGTTTTTATGGTGTATGTTTCTGTAATATATAATTGTATGCGAATCGTTTTTATTTTCAGTGTACAGTTAGTGTGTGTGTATTTGTTTCTTGTTTGAGTCTCTCCTCTGTGAAGTGTTGTGGGGTCAGAGTGTGTCCGTTTAGCATTGCGTCTGGTTTATCTAGGAAGTTGTGTGACCTGAGCTTCCATGGACCCCTCAGACAATTCCAGGGGCCAGAGCGGCCCTCGTCCCGTGTGTGGGAGCGACTGCATGCTCCACACAAACATGTTTGTGAATTAGCGGGTTAGGGCACCATCTGGATGATGCAAGCACTAATGGAGCCGAGCAATTACGCTTGACTTTGAGTGGACGGGCGTCATGAGGAATTATCCCTGGATGTGTTTACAGGTAGATGTTGCCTATTAGTTTTAATGATCAACAGCGATATAACTCGACCCAGGCTGTTGACCAAACCGCGAGGTTAACAGCTAGAAGTGACAGCAGCATGTTGACGGTTTCTTCTCAGTCGAGTGGGGGCTCAGAAACGCTCTCTTGGAGCTAGCAAACAAGTTGAGGAGTGTGTTGGGATGCTAACGCTCGCGTGCCGTACCCTTGAACGAGTTTCTGTGCTTAAATTAGCTGTGCAAATCGCTAATGTGAGTAATGGAATTGCGTGTTGAGGGCACAAATAAATGATTTAATGCAAATATTGAGCATCACTCCTACTGCCAATTAAGCTAACCGGTTTTAGCCGTAAGTGATTTTATTACATTAGCACGCCGCGGCTCTGACTGCATTAGTGACGGTTTAATCAGTCAGTAAATCAAATTAGCGCGAGTGACAGACGGGAGAAGAAACGTGCGTGTCTCCGATGAGCACCTTAAGATCACACCTGCAAACCTCGCCGGGGAAATCCACATCCGCACACTTTAACATGATTCAAGAGCCGAAAGACTGAGACAGAAGAAACTGTTTCTGAACGAAAGCATCAGTCGGTGGTTGTTGACTACACTTGCAGGACCTAAAAAGTGGTATCATGTCTGTTCTGATTGGGGAAAAAATGCTGCTTGTATGAAAATTCAATTAATCATAAAATCATTAGTTGTTAGCACTGTAAAATAAAATAAAATAAAATAAATGGTTTATTAAAATCTGGAACCTGAAGCAAAACCTGTTTAAAACAGTGTAATCTCTGCCAGAGTTATTTTCTGTTAAAATTAAAACCTATTAAAAAAATCATTAAATTAAATTAAATCAATTAAAATATAACAATATATTTTTTTTCTATTTGAATATTTTTCCCTTTTTCATTTTAGTGTTTAAAATAATTATTTTTAGTAATCAAAAGGTATGTATTATTGATTAAAATCATGAAGGTTTAATAACAATTTAACAATTTTTGAAAAATTAGTGAAAAAAAAAATCTTGTTATTTAACAATTTAAAGAATCTTTTAAAATGTAATAGCATAATACATGGAATAGTAATGGACATTTTATAATGTCATAGCGCTTGCATATTGTTGCTCATTTGTTGGTTTTGATTGCTTCTGTTGTCCTCATTTGTATGTCGCTTTGGATAAAAGCATCTGCTAAATAACTAAATGTAAATGTAATCAAATGGAAATGTAACAGTTCTATTTATATATTTATTTATTTAAGTGCAGACAGAGGTTTACTGTTAAAATTAAAACATGGAAGAAATTTTAAAATTAAAATGTAATTAAATTTTTAATAATTTTATTGCTATTATTACTACTTTGAAAAGTTTACTCTTCTGTGCAGTATAGTAATATAGTCTATTTCTGTCGTGATTTCTTGTCATGAAGTTAAACCAGACTTTTATTTTGATGATTTGCTGTGAAGACTTTTTGTGTGTATATGATATGACGATATTTTTATCAAAAGAAATGGTGAAATGCTCACAAATTGATTCTCAGAGCAGCACTGGAGATGAAGTTCATGTCCTCATATTAGTCAGGCGGCAAATGTTGAAGATATATTTATATAGTAAACAAAACAGAACATACAAACTTCATATTTAAGTAGTCTTTTTTGCTGTTTAATATTTACAGACACTAGTCTATATGGCAATTAAGTGTACAGCCCTACTTTTGATTTATTCATCCAAATGTAGCCAAATTCCATCACATTCCCTGTTTTACAGAAAATTCCATGACTGGATTCCACAATTCCATTCTGCATCTTCCAAATCTTGGAAGTCAGGATTCAAGATTGATTGTAAAACAGATATCAGATGCAGTTTCTCATTAAATCAGACACGTTTTTAAATGCGGCTCATCACTGCGCTGTAAACTCATCAGATCTTCAGTGTCTGGAGTGTTTTCATGCCACCACAGGCCTGACAGAATGAGTCCTCTCAGTATTAGACTGATAATCTCAGCTGAATAAACTGGGTCTGGTGTTGAGGTGGTTGTTGTTGTGGTGTGAAAGTGTCTCTCACAGAGCTTGATGAATCTGCCTCAGCGAATCGCCTGGAGTCCCTCTTCAGATTCTGTCTTTCAGTCTTTCATCAGTGCAGAGTTTATTGGATGTGGAGCGTGTGCATGTTTGTGTTTGCGTGTTCACCCGACGGCCGTGACGCGCATTAAAGATGCAGCGTCTATTGAATGGAGCTGAACCTCTGACACTGCTGTTCATGAAGGAGACGTGTTCCAGACAGACGGAGGCCTGCAAACACATCCATCTCAAACTCACAACTGTGCTTTACAACATCACCGCAGAATTTTTGAGCTGCTCATTAGCTTTGTGTTGGACATTTAAATCACAGTTAAAATGTCATTTCATTGTGTTAAATACCAAAATATCATAGTGGCACCAGTGCTCAAATTATGCTCAAGCTTATCTTACACCAAACTGCACTTTTCTGAGACACTTATTATTATTATTATTATTATTATTATTATTATTTGCTGCTGTCCTGAAGAAGATCCGCCTTCATTACACCATGCAATTTTGGTTATAATTATATATATATATATAATTACTTTATAAAATGAAAATAAAAGAATAAAAAAATAAATGTGTAAAAATGGTAAATTCTATAAATATTATAGTTAGAATTATCACAATCATTTTTGAAACATAATCAATGGTTAAATATAAAAGTCTTAATTTGTTGAAAATAGTCACCAAGTCATTGTATAATTCACTCGCTGCTGCTGTTGGACCCGATGTGAACTAGCTGCCATGCTCTAACACTTCATGAGCTTTGATGTTGTTATGGAGTACTGCTATATTTTTAGTAATGAAATGAGTGTTTCATATCTCCAGTGTGTGTTTTCTCTCTAATTAACTGTTGCTTCTTCCTCTGACGACTCCACCGGCTAATGAGGACGTTCAGAGGAAAGAAGTAATGAAGAGCTGCTGTCTGATGTCTTTCTGTGTCTCTGTTTGTCCAAACTCAAGTTGGCTTCCCTCAGCGTTGTCTGCTGAGTCAAGGATAGCTGTTATTAGTGCTCATATAGTCAGTGTTAGCGGTGAGCTGGAAGTCTGAAGTGTTTGTTCTCCAGATACGAGTGGTTCCTCATGTCATCACTGCAGTGAGAAATGCATTGGCTGCTCTTCCTGTGCTTCACTTACACAAATGAGTCCAGCAGTGAAGCTACTGGTGTTTCTTTCATCAGAACTGATTTTTGCTGCTTCCTCAGTTGGCTTGAGTAGATTACTCTTGAGCATTTTGAACTTAATTCCATTGTATGCAATTAAAATGTAATAATACATTTGTGAAATGGACTGAATCCAGTTTGCTTTATCATGCAATTGATGAATGTTTGATTTGATTTAGTTTTTTTTTTTTTTTTAATCTAACACCATTATGTGCATTTAATTACACAGTTCATTTAATTGTTCATGCAATTATTTTTTTAATCATAACTATTTATTTATTTTGCTTAATTGGTCCTTTAGATTTGCATCTAGTAGCCTCTGTATGTGTTTGTATATTTATTCATTTTTTTATATTCATATCTAGTGGATTTATTTATTTTATTTAATTTATTTTTTTACTAGTTTTTTTTTTATGGAAGGCAAGGCAAGTTTATTTATATAGCACATTTCACACACAATGGTAATTCGAAGTGCTTTACGTAAAAGGAAATAAAATAATCATAAAAAAAATAATCAAAACACTAAAAGCAGAAATTTAAGAAACGTTTAAAATGATTTCAAATTTGATTTCAGATGAATTTAGAACAGTCAAAAATAAAAATGATTATACATAAAGTACAGTGCCGTTAGTTCAGACGTACAGTAGCACAGTGCTCATTCAACAAATGCACAGCTAAACAGATGAGTTTTGAGTCTGGATTTAAATGTGGCTATTGTTTTAGCACGTCTGATCTCTTCTGGAAGCTGGTTCCAACTGCGGGTGGCATAATAGCTAAAAGCGGACTCCCCTTGTTTTGTGTGAACCCTTGGTATTTCTAACTGACTCGATCTTAATGATCTGAGTGTTCTGTTAGGTTTATATTCAGTGAGCATATATGTGATGTATTTAGGTCCTAGGCCATTGAGTGATTTATAAACGAGTAAAAGTACTTTAAAATCAATCCTAAATGTAACTGGGAGCCAGTGTAAGGACCTGAGGACTGGTGTGATATGCTCAGATTTTCTGGTTCTAGTCAGAATCCTGGCAGCAGCGTTCTGGATGAGCTGCAGCTGTCTAATGGTCTTCTTTGAAAGGCCGGTGAGGAGACCATTACAATAATCCACCCTGCTGGTGATAAAGGCATGAACAAGTTTCTCCAAGTCTTGACTGGAAAAAAAACTCTCTAATTCTTGCAATGTTTTTGAGATGATAGTATGCTGATTTAGTTACTGCTTTGACATGACTACTAAAACTAAGGTCTGTCTCCAGAAACACCCCAAGATTTTTATTTGATTTTTTTTGTTTTGTTTTATGTAGTAGTGTTTCATTCATTCATTCATTCATTCATATTATTTTATATGCTTCTGGTTTGGAGTCTTTGCATCTGGTAGCCATAGCACAATTAATTAATTAATTATTTATTTACAGTTTTTTTTTTTTAAATCAGAGATTTCCTGAACTTTAAGATTATAGGAATTTTTGTTGCTGTTGTTTTAATGAAAGGAAAACCCTGTAGTGTGAGTGTAGAGACGTCTGGTCTGAGCAAATAAACCCCTGACCCTCCAGATCAGACTGGCAGCAGGCCCCGGTCCGCCTCTGTTCATCGGGACAGCGAGACGACCGAAAATCAATGCACAGCATCTCAATTAATCTGCCGGAAGGTCATTGATTAGTAAACAACCTCGTCTCTTTAAAAGCCCTGATCAGTTCATCATCACCAAACACAAACATTCACAAGTTGTGTCCACTTCAATAATATTAATTCATATATCAAAAAAAAAAAAAAAAAAGAATATATATATATATATTAAAGGAGATTATTTATTTATTTATTTCCTTTGAATTTGCATCTAGATTATGGTGATTATGGTGCTAATGATCAAATTAATAATTATTTGTGACAGAGATGCATCCCTCCCATGGTGGTTTGCATTATGCATGTGAACTAATGAGTGTTTTTATGATTAAACTCAAACAGTGAGAGAAATATTAAAAGATGCACAGTGGTTTATTTCACTGTCAGTGCAGACAGAACAATGTTTCCTTGCTTGTTTCCTTTTATTCTTGTTTATTTTTATTTTATTTATTTATTTTTTTGTGGTGAATGAGGGAAGCAGAGAGTGAAGGACGAAAGAATAGGTTCATTGCAGCTTTAATAACGCGTGCCAAGGAGTAAATGAACCGTTCTCTGCTACACTAACATTCTCTCACACACACACACACACACACACACTTGTTTTCCTTACATAAGTGTGTCCACCCTTTCCAGTGGATCTACGCACACGCACGCACACACAGACAGAGTTAAGTGTTATTTGTGTTTTCGCTCACTGTAGTGAGATGAGCTGTAATGTACTAATGAAAATCCTGTATCACTTCACTTACAGTCTGGTTCTTTCACTGTTTGATTTTATTCATTATCATGTTATGAATCTCAGTATGATGATAAATCGCTTCATTTTCTGATGATTCTTTGCTCATTGACCAGATTTTAGGTGCTGGATTTTATAAGTCAAAGTGTTTGTGAGATTGAGCTGAAACACTGATTACAAAGCCCCTCTTTCTCCAAAATTCTGACTTAAAATCTCCTGATTTTGATGTCATTTCTCAAAATTGTGACTTTATGTCTGTATATTATGCCTAAATGATGCAATATTATGCCTACATTTGTATACATTTCTACATTTGTATGGGCTTTTGAAAATAAAAATAATTATAATTCTCATTATTTGTGTCTGTATTTTCATATTTTTACAACCTTCGTGTCTTCCATTTTAATTTTAAAGATTTTTTTTGGATGGATATAGAAATATTAAATATAAAAAGCACAAAAATAAAATCTTGAGATTCAGTGAGATTCAAAATAAACAACAACAATAACAGTAACTCATTCAAGATGTCAAACATTCCTCCTTTGCATTTATAAGGACTGAAAGGAAGATATACTTTTTTTTTTAACATTATTTGAGTCTATACTTTCACTTTATACTTTTTTTTTTAAACACCTGATCTGTTGCACCTTCAATTCAGATCACTTATGAGAGTGTGTGTGTGTGTGTGTGTGTGTGTGTGTGTGTGTGGCTCTGGAGGTCAGCATTGCCCTAAGTGATTAGTGAGCTCCAGCCAAACAAACAGACACACACACACACACACACACACAGTCACTGCGGCAGCTACAAGCATCGACAGGCTCTCTCTCTCTCTCTCTCTCTCTCTCTCTCTCTCTCTCTCTCTCTCTCTCTCTCTCTGTCTCTCTCTGTAGCGTTTAATCGCAGTGTTAATATTTGATGCAGTCTGTGCAGGAGGTTGTGGAGTCTGTGGAATGAGACAAAAATCTACAGACATGTGTCACATGACACAACACAAACCCAACGACTCGAGCAGAACACACAACTTCCCGCGAGACTCACAAATAACAGCAGAAATGCCTCTAAGAGCAGTGTGCAGCAGTCGCTGTGATTAAATCACTCACTGATGTTTCTGCCTGCAGATGAATCTTTGATGTGCTCATGTGCTTGTATAGATGGTGTGTACATGCTGATATTATAGTACACTGAAAAAAATGGGTGTAGGATTTTCTTTTTTCTATCAGAAATTTCACAAATAATTACAAAGAAAATGCAAGTAATGCATTTAATTAAATGTGAAATTTTAAAACAGAAGACTTAATAATCTTTGTTTTATTTACAAATATTGTTATTGTTATTTTATTTTATTTTTTTAATTTTGTGTGGAGATGGTTGGATCCACTAGATGATGATGATGACGATGTGTGTGTGTGTGTGTGTGTGTGTGTGTGTGTGTGTGTGTGTGCACTTGTACAGCTATCTTTGTGAGGGGCGGTCTGAGTTTTAGACCATCGAAGTGAGGACAATCTTGTAAAGTGAGGACATTTTGGCAAGACTTGGCTTTAGGGGTCAGGTTATAATTGGGTAAAGGGTAGGTTTAGGGTAAGGGTTTGGGTGAGGCACTTAGTTCTGAAGGTTAGGGTAAGCAGCTAGAGATTGCATTGCGTCAATGTATGTCCTCACAAAGATAGTTATACAGAGTTGTGTGTGTGTGTGTGTGTGTGTGTGTGTTGGCACCTCTGTAATGGCTGTTTTGCTCTTAAATAATATATGTGCTGATGACACAAGCGTGTGTTTCTGTCTGTGTATGTGTGTGTGTGCACACTAGTGTGCTCATTAATATAGTAAAATATCATAGCGACATTTTATGTGTCATCGCTAGTTCAAAATGCTTTCAGATAGTCCGGGTGATATTTGTCTTAAAATCGAATGATCTGCACAGGGTTTGGAGAAATTATCACTAACCTGATAGTTTTTTTTTTTTTTTTTGATTGACTAAGACTAAAAGCTGATATGCATATGTGAACATTTAGCATTTTGTTTCAACTGTTGTTTTTGAAAATTTAATATGCAAAAAATTTGCATGTGCAGATGAAAGAAAAGTCACGCATGAGATCTCTTCATATCTGTGTTTGTCTTGTGAAAAAAAAAACCCTGGTTTTCTCACGTGTCTCCTCTAGAGTCTCAACAATGTCTCAAACTGTGCTCAGATTAACCAAGATTTCAAAGACAGATTTTTATTGCATATATTTTGCAAGACAATATTTCATTTCTTGCAAAATGTGATGACTGCTTAGAGCAATTAGGATGTTTCATAAGATTTCACCCAAAATTTCATTAATGCAATACGAACTAATGAATTAATGAATTAATGCATGCATTAACAACAAAAACAACAACATATTTAATCCATTTATGGATCGTGGTTGTATTGCCTTTATGCTAACTGTAATCAGAGAGAAAAGAAAAAAAAGTAATAAATAAATAAATAAATAATAAAAGCAATAAAAACAACTTCATTAAAAGAATGAAAATCTGAGAATCACCTTTGGAAACTAATTGAAGTTACAAAAACATAAGATGTTTTAGATGTGTTAAAGCAATGAGAATTTGCGTGAATGTGCATGGAAAAAATCAGTGCAAAAAATCTTAATTGGTCTCAAAATAGGCTTTATTTTAAGAATACGTTTGTGTTTTTCCTTCACATTTTGGGGTGAGACACCTAGATGTGTTATCAGAACCCATGAAGTCATTGTAAAACTTTTATATAGAGAGAGAAATCACAAGAACGAGAAGCACATTTGTGTTTTTCTGAAAGGATTTTAGGACAAACAAAGTTGATATTTGACTACAGTATAGCTGAGTGTTTATTGTCATGTTTCTGTGTGTGTTTTGTGGTCAGGTGGTGTGTGTAAGTCGCAGTGCGGGAGGCTCCTGAGCGATCACCTGTGCCGATTAGGACTTCCTCTCTTCAGCACGCGGGTGAGAGACACGCTCTGTGTGTGTGTGTGTTGATCCAGTGTGGTTTGTTTGTGCGATCATGATTGATTTGAACAGGTGGATTTGTGCTTGACTTGATGACATCACTCTTCCCTCAGCGTTCGGTCACGGTCCGAGAGCCGCGGTGTGTGCGGCGGAGCAGGTGTGTCGCATTCGGTTTAATGCGATGGTGTGTGTGTTGTTGTGATGTATTTGTGATGCTGTTTGTCGAGCCTGAGAGAAACAACAGGTGCGATTCGTAAAGCTGCAGCAGGTGATTGTGAAGAGATCATCACCTGTTACCCACTGAACAAATGAGTCTCCAACAGTCAGTGTTCATGTGATCGGCATCAGAGCTGGGTGAATGCTCTGATACTGAAACTCTGATGATTTTTTAGTGTTCTGTATGAATCAGAAACTTGCTGCAGAATCAGACTCGGTGTGTGAAAATCAAACTGTAGTCAGAGAGTCAGACTACAGTGAGAGATTCAGATTAGAGAATCAGAGTCGGAGAAGAATCAGACTTGTCGGAGTTTGTTTATAGATTCGAATTAGATACAGAGCATCAGAGTCAGAGAACCAAATTAGTCAAAGATTTAAAGTCGAACAATTGGACTAGAGTTGAAGAATTGGATTGATATCAGAGATTTCTTTTAGAGAATCAAATTAGAGAATAAAACTAGACGCAGAGAATCAAAACAACTGGAGTCGAAGAAACACACCAGAGTCAAAGAATCAAACGAGTGTCAGTGATTCAGATTACAGAATCAGAATCAAACTGCAGAGGTAGTGAAGAGTTCAAAGTTGAAGAATCAGACTAGAGTCGAAGAATATAGGACTAGTGTGTGAGAGGTTTATTTTAGAGAATCAGAGAATCGAATTAGAATCAAACTAGAGACAGATATTCAGACTCAAACAATCACAAGAGTCAAGTAATCAAACTAGTTTCGGAGGAACGGATTAGAGCATCAAACTAATGACAGAGACTCGGGTTCTAAGAGTCAAACTAGAGTTAAAGAGAAATATCCTTCAACAAAGAGTCAGAGGATATTAGTAGAGTCAACAATATCACTAGAGTCAGAGATTAAGCCTAGAGTTAGAGAATCAAACCAGAATCAATCTAATAATACTGATGTTAGAGATTCGGACTAGTGTCAGACAATCAGATTAAAGAATCAAACTAGATCCAGAGAATGAAACTAGAATCAGAGAATCAGAATCGGGGTTTTTATCAGACTAGAGCTTGTCTAGATTAGACTTCAGTCAGATCACAGGTGTGAATCCTTCAGCTCTACTGAACACAGAAAACATTGAGACGGAGACGAGTGCGGATCTGGACTGAATGTATCCTGTTACATGTGTGTTTTTACCTCTTGTAGTCTAATTATCATTTCTAATAATATTCCTCAGAGGTCTAAGAGAGATACTAGAGAGAAAAAAAAATGACCACAGATAAAAATCCAATTAAATGAGCGTATGGCTTGGAGAAGACGAGCAGCAGTGAAGTCAGATGGTATTACAGTGTGTGTGTGTGTGTGTGTGTGTGTGTGTGAGGAGACGGCCAGCATTTCTCTCTCTCTGTGGTTTGTTGGGTTCATTTTGAAAGTGTGTCCTGCAGGCAGATATTGATGACCTGTTTTTAAGATGTGCTGACGCAGCAGTGATACTACAGCGTCTCCTCATGTACTTCTCACTCACTCGCTCTCCGCTTCTCTTTATAGAAAGGGATTGAACTGACTTCAGGGCTGATCCGTATGATAACACATCTAGGTCACATTTCATCCCAACAATCTGAAAGAAAAAAAAATACAACATTATTATTAAAGTGCAGCCTCTTTTGGAGACATTAGTATTTTTTTTTTTTTTGCATTGTGACATTTAAACACATTTTCATGCAAAATCTTTTTATCTCTCTTCTTGAAGTTTTGCTTTTTACTTTTTTCCGGTTTTTCTTAAAGGTGATTCTCATTAGATTCTCTTTATTGTAATGTAGTTTTTTTTTTTTTTTTCTTCACTGCTTTTATTATTTATTTATTTTTTTAGTATTCATTACAGTACAAAATACTTTTATTACAGCTGGCGTAAATACAAAACAAAAACAAATAAAGCCATTATGCATAAATACTTATAATTTAAATATTTTGTTATTCAAATATCATTTATATACATATTTCTGCATAACAAGTATTGAAGAATTACCTTAAATGTGCTTAATTGTCTTAAAATAATGTTGGAATAAAAAAAAAATATTGCCCTTGAATTAGTTTTCTTGCTAAATAATTGCAAAAATATTAGATAACTTTTTGTTGTTGTTCACCTTTTTTAATTATATTAATACAAATTGCTTTAAAATGAAAATATTAAAATATTTATTTATTTTTTATGATTTATTTATTTATTTTTTTATTTTTTTGGTGTTACAATAATGCCAAAAATGGTAAATATACTTAATTGTCATGATTATTGTCATGATGCAATAAATAAATAAGTCCTTAAATTAACTTGCTTGCAAAATATATTGTGTAATATGTCATTTTTGTTCACATTACAGTAATGGGAATACATTTATGTATAAACCATATATTTTTTTCCCACATTACAGTAGTGGAAGTAAGTTTTGTGTGTGTGTGTGTGTGTGTGTGTGTGTGTGTGTGTGTGTGTGTGTGTGTGTGTGTGTGTGTGCGCGCACGCGTTTTTGTGACAAATGAGGACATACATTTGCATTATGACAGGTATTACAAGGAGAAGGTGACTTTTCAGGACATTACCCCATGTCTCCACTTTCCAAAACGCTTATAAATCACACAGAATGGAGTGTATTGAAAATCTGAAATAGCAGAAAGTCTCCTGTAAGGGCCGGGGCAGGGTTAGGTGTAGGGCAATAACACATACAGTTTGTACAGTATATAAACCATTACGCCTATGGGATGTCCCCACTTTTCACAAAAACAAACGTGTGTGTGTGTGTGTGTGTGTGTGTGTGTGTGTGCATTAAATGAATGCATTAAATGTTTTATTGCCTTTAATAGACTAAAAATATTGTCTTGGAAAATATAACAATTTCTTTCTGGTGAAATATGAGTCTTATGTGGTGGCTCCCAGCACATGTTAGAGACACAGATTTACAGTTCACTGTTTTAATGCCGTACTGTATATGACAGAGAAAGAAACATGGCTCCGTCCTCCATCTTTATATGTTCTCCCGTGTTTCATGTTTTTTGTTTGTGGTGGTTGTCGGGTTTCGTATGGCGTATCTTGAGAGGATTGTGGGTAGAGCCTGTTCACTCACATCCGCCATCAATACTGTCATCAGAGAAAACCCCCTCGCTCGCTCTCGCTCACTCTCGCTCTCTCTCCCCGCTGGAGGCTGCTGTTATCCTGGTTCAGACTCAGTCTTAAAGTAAAGCTGCTGTGAGACGAGAGCAAAGGAAGGAGTAAAAGAGTATCAGGCACCCTGACGTCGCTTCTCGAGGTGTTTCCTGAGAAAACCTCCAAACATCAGAAAAGTCAGAAGCGGTGTGTAGGAGGAGAGGAGGAGACGTGAGGAGAGAAGTGTGGAGGAGACGGGAGGAGAACCCAGCTGTCCTGAACTCCAGAGAGAGAAATATCTGTAGAGGGTTTTTGCGGCTGAAATGATGATGTACTTTTGGGTGAGTATGAAGAGCGTGGCATGTGCTGCATGGCTGGTGTGCCGAGATGTTCACGTACACTGTGTTTGTGTTACTGGTGTTTGGTCAACTGAGAACTACCCGCTTCTCTTCCGCTCCGGACAGGGAGCTTATGCTGAATGGTATTGCTCAGAGGAGGCTCCTTTAGTGCTCACGAGACTTTCATTTGTCAGGAGACATAAGCAAACCTTAACGAGTCGTTAAGACATGAGCTATAAAATGAATGTGGAGAGTGTCTTAAATCATTTGACGAGAAATTAGTTCATATTGAGATCTCGGACTTTTGGATCTGAGCAAAGTTTGAGACATTATTGAGATTTCTTTTGAAACTATGCATGAAATGTGTGAAGCTCATTGGTGACTTGGAGAAACATTTGAGACCTCAGTGCGATTTTTCTTTTCTAAAGGTGATTTATGAAAGTATTATTGCTCAGAGATTGCTCTTACATTGATCAGGGAACTTAATATTTCTCTTGGTATCAGCGTTGACCCATGTTTCTCCTCAAATCAAAGACGACTCCATTTGATTTCCATCTCATTGATGTCTTGGTGAAACATTTAGATCTCATCTGCGAATATAGATTGCTCTTTCATAACTCAGAGAGCTTCATGTGTTTCTCGCTTTCAGCATTATCGCAGATGTTTCTCCTTCAATCAAAAGAAATAGAAATTAAGATCTCTTCTGAAACTCCAAAGTTGACTTTTGAGACTTTTTCAATCCCACTGATGTCTTGGAGAAACATCTCAAATGTGATTTTTCTGTTTCTGTTCTGTTCTCAGGGAATTAAGTACGTTTCTCTGTGTCAGCATTATCTCAGATGTTTCTCCTAAAATCAGAAGAAATCAAAATGAAGATCACTTCTGAAACTCTGGAGGAGACAGGTGACCTCATTGAAGTCTCCTGTGTGGTTTTTCTTTTCTATAGATGATTTAGGGAAATGTTCATCTCTTCTGAAACTCTAGAGTAGGCGTATGTGAGAATAGGGCTCTTTCTCTCAGCAGAGAAATTGCAAAAACTCAGCAAATGTCTCTCTTCACTCTTAAAAATAAAGGTGCTTAAAAGGTTCTTCACAGCGATGCCACAGAAGAACCATTCATTCAAAGGTTCTTTTAAAGAACCATCTCTTTCTTACCTTTTTATAATCTGAATAGCATTCTTTCGCCACAAATAACCTTTTGTGAAACAGAAAGGTTCTTCAGATGTTAAAGGTCCTTTATGCAACCGTTTAGACAAAAAGGTTCTTCTATGGCATCGTGAAGCACCTTTATTTTTAAGATTGTTTGATCTCCTTTCATTCTCGTCGCTGTTTAGGAGAAACTACTGAAGAGTCTATGTTACACTGGTAAAAACAGCGAGTTCACCTCTGAGCTAAATAGAGCCGTTGTATTTCTCAGATAGCTTCAAATGTGTTGATTTTGTTTGTTTTGCTGTAGTTTTTGTCCAATGGGCTGGGTTATGTGACTGAGTGAGATGATCCCGGATGGTCAGAGATGTCCACTGACGATCCAGCGTCCACACCAGTGAGATGACCGCTGGAGTGTCCAGGTTCAGCTCATGAGAGCTCTGAGATTGTGTGTGTGTGTTTGAAGAATCAGCAGAATAGTCCCGTAAACCTTCTGTGCTATTTTATAGTGTGTGTAGCATTCAGGCTCTGTCCTGGTTTTTATGGTCTGCGTGTTTAACAGGGTTTTTCTGTAAATTCTGCACACTGATTCTGATCCAGCGAGTCCGTCACACTCTTCGCTGCAGTTCAGCTCTTTCATTTGGACTCAGAATTAGGGAGATTGTGTGTGTAGAAGAATTACAGTTTTTGTGGTTTATGCATTCAGCATTTTAGATACTATGCAACTTTATTAGTGGTGTTTAAGTCAAGTATCACTATTATTGCTCGCTGTTAATGTTTGTGATGTGATCAAACCTCTAGCACTAAGTCTTAAAGTTGTGTGTGTGTGTGTGTGTGTGTGTGTGTGTGTGTGTGTGTCGTCCTGCAGTATTTGATTCCTCAGATGTTGAGGTTTATTAAGTGATCAGATGCACCATTTTCACAGCACTTTTCACATTTCATGCGCCACTGACATTTTCCTCAGAAATGTTTCTGAAATGCATTGTCGTCTCAAAATACAACACACTCTGTAATGATTTGCACTTTACAATCAAAGCCTTTTACATTTAGACTGCCAAATGATGGATTGATCATTATTTAAAAAAAAACATTTGGCTTTCACACAAAGCTTTATTGATTACGTTTATTGATTTTAATTGCATTGATGGAATGAAAACACAAACAACACAAATATTTGAATGTTGTTTCTTGATCCAAAGAATCTTTTTCTTCCTCTTCGCTAGAGTTTAAAATCATCCAGGATGCACTTTATCTGTTGTATCTGAATTATTCGGATCAATTCTAGTTAATAAATTTGAACCCTCTATTAGCAGCATCACTATTATTGCTCATGGCTAGTTTTAGAGATGTGATCAAACCTTTATAGCTCTCCATAACAATTGTGTGTTGATTATAAATTCATTTCAGTATTTGTTGTTTGTTTTTCTCTTCTAATTAATAGTTGAATTTAAGTCAATAAAGTCAATCAATAAAGTTTTTGTAAGAAAACCAACTGTGTTTAACATCATTATTGATCCATCAGTCTAAATGTAGAGCTGAGGTTTTGAATGTTTTAATGGTGTTTCAGAAACAAGATGTGTGTTTCAGATCAAATATGAATGAAGTCTGGATGCAGAAGAATAAGAGCATTTTGATTTGTGTCACATGTTTTGATCACTGAATCATTCCCAGACTTCCATTTGTGTCAGTTCACAGTTTTCATCACTTTATTCTTCTAACACGTGGAAAAGTGTGTCCGGCTCCCGGCAGTGAAAGGATCTCACTGAGCCTGTAGTGAGAGAGACGGAGGTGAAGGGTGTACAGGTGTGTGGTGTTACCTGTCTCTGCGGCTGTCCCTGGGGAGCCGGCAGCACTGCAGTGCAGTATGGGAATTGAGTGCATTCGCTCCTCATTAGAATATTTATTCAGGAAACAGATGTTCAGTTTGAGGGCGACACCTTGGGCTCTCTGTCCCCTGCTGTTCTCGCACATATACATGCGCGCACACACACACACATGCGCGAGCGTATGCGGGCCGGCGGAGGCTCTGAGGGGCTCAAACCCTCCGCAGCAGCATTAATCTCTCTGAATGGAGCTCCATCTGCTGAAGAGAAAACACTCAGGTGATGGAGTCACACGAGACATTACTGAGACAAAACACCAGATCAGATTCAACCCTGACGGGCTGCGTTTCATCAGAGAGAGAGAGAGAGAGAGAGAGAGGGATGCGTGGTGTTTGTGTCCTGGTCTGAATGTGATGAATAATTGACGAGAACAGAGGCTTTACTGAGGAACAACATATGATGGTAATAGAGGAGAAAGAGAGAGGCTGTTCGGATAAAAGAGAGACGGAGTGTTAAAAACTCTATCTATCTATCTATCTATCTATCTATCTATCTATCTATCTATCTATCTATCTATCTATCTATCTATCTATCTATCTATCTATCTATCTATCTATCTATCTATCTATCTATCTATCTATCTATCTATCTATCTATCGTTCTATCTATCTATCTATCTATCGTTCTATCTATCTATCATCTATCTATCTATCTATCTATCTGTCGTTCTATTGTTCTATCTATTGCTCTATCGTTCTATCTGTCTGTTGTTCTGTCATTCTATCATTCCATCATCATATTGTTCTATCTATTGTTCTATACATAAGATGGATGCATAGAGGAATAAATTTAAATGAATGAATGGAATAATTTAATTTGTGTCATTAATGGTTCCCGTAAAACAACCTGTCTGTAGTTCAGTTGTGATATTGTGTCTAACACAAATATTGTTCACTATGACAAATATTATTCACTATTATATGTAAATATTAGATATAATGTCAAACAGCAGGTTTATCATCTATAACTGCCTGTTTACATGTCTCTCAATTACAGTGCGTCATGTTTGAGTGTGTGAATGAGGTCTGACTGATACAGCGGGTCACTGAAGTTTCTGTAGCTGGTATTACACAAGTAAGAGATTCCAGGTCAGTCAGAAGTGATTCCCAGAGGATGCGCCTTGCTGCTGTGGTCAGGACAGATGAGGAGTGTACAGTACGTGTCGTTAGATTCAGTACCGTTCCAGGCGCAGAGGTTAAACACCATTAATTGTCTGTGTTTTTAACATATGGCTTGTTGTTGGTAATTTTTCCCTTCAGGATGTGAGTGGAATGAGATTAGAGGATGATTGTGTTCTGACCACATCTCAGCTGCTGCACCTGCCTCATATTGATTAACCACTAACAGCCGTTTCTCACTGCGAGATTTTCATATACACGTCCACCGAGAGCGACGGCCGCTCAGGGGAAATCACATTGGAGTTGTGTGCAGAAATTCACCTCTCCGATCGCACCTGCCGTCATTAGATTCTCGTGCATACGGCAAACCGCAGCGGGCCGGACCGATCTATACACACTGAGAGAAAGAGAGAGAGAGAGAGTCTAATGTCTGCCAGCCGTCACATTGCTAAAGATATTAATCGCCGTCCGCCATCTTGGTGTAGGGCCATTAATGTTGAGTCCGGCCCAGCGCTCGGCTCTCCATAGGGACCGATAACATCGACCCGCATTTGATCCATCGGCACAGATTTATCATAATGTGTTACAGTGATTTCAGCAAACACACGAGACAAAGAAGTGGCAGCCAAAATGTAACAGAAACCAGTGTCTGATATATAAAATTAACCCTCGAGAGTCCATTTTAAAAAAAGTCATAGCTCAGATATTTTTTGTGCTTTCAGTCCTGATCATAACTACCAAAAATATATTCATTGTCAGGATTTTAACCCTTTCAATGCCAAATTGTTTATGTAATGTCACTGTTGTTATCCTTCATAGGCCAAACCTGAGAAAATGGTGCAATCGGGTAGGAATAATAATAATAATAATAATTAATTAAAATAAGAAACCTTGCCAACAGAATGAAAGCCTGTTAAACAAGGAATGCATGATTTTATGGTTTCGGTTGTGACTTTTTTTTGTCTTGAAATTAGCTATTTTTGTACCTAGTGTAAAACAGATTCATATGAGGAAATGAGAATTAAATATTACATATCTAAATGTACAGTTTTGACAAAATGTATGCTGTTTGCATTAGCACAGCCAAAATGATTAAAAAAAAAGTTCAGGACACATAAGGGTTAAACGATTATAAAGACAAGTTATCCTAATTATCCAAGTTATCCCAATTATCCTTGTGTAATGTTTATATTTACCAAACAATGTGGAAACTTGGCAGTGGCACATTAATGCAGAATTTAATCGTTTTGAGTGCTGTTTTTTATTTGCCTAATTAGCATAGACCAGATAAACAGATCATCATCTTAATGGGTTATGGCCATAACATAAACTAAAAGATATTGACTATTTAATGAAAGGACAAATTCCAGCCTCCTGTTTTGAATAAGAAATAGGAACTAAAAGAAGTTCAGTAGTTTAATATCCATAAGTCCGGAGTTTCATCTCGACTAATGTGGCTTTAACTAGTTTCTGAGACTTTATTGCAGTCAGCATTTTCAGTGCTGCTTGTTGCCTGTTGGATTTGAGATTTCATTGGTTTACATGTTTGATAAGGATGCAGATGTGATATGGATACAATACAACCATCACAATTCCTGTTTTCACAGTTTCGCTCTGTCAAAATCACAGTAAATGTATGTTTTTGTGTTTCCATGCAAGAGAGTATCATAAGTAACCATTAAAAATGTTTGTTCTCTGATGGTCATTTAATAAGTCAGTGCAAAAGTTTGAAACTGTTTAAATGAATTAGTTTCCTGAAGAAATTACTGAGGTTTATAGAAATATATTGACTTTAATTGTGATTTAGCCACTTTGTTTCAAACTATGTTTGTAAGCAGGTCAATCAATCAATCAATCAATCAATCAATCAATCAATCAATCAATCAATCAACATTTATATTTATTTTATACTTTTTAGTATAAATTAAGTATATATGTTATTTCAGTATTATTTTATATTATTGTAGTATTTATACATTTTTTAATAATTATTACACATTTAATATTTTGAGCTTTTATTTATTTTCTTTATATCTGTAAATTTTCTATAGTTATACCTTTTTCGTAAAACCAACATCTTTTCTCATAATAACGAGAAGTTATGTCGTTAACGAAAATCTTCTCATTAAAATGACATTTTCTCGTAATAACAAGATATATGTAATAAAAATTACATCTTTTTCTCGTTAAAATTACATTTTCTCGTAATAACGAGATGTCGTTAAAACAACAGTTATCTCTTGAAAATGATAATTTTCTCTTTAAAACATTTTTTTCTCGTAATAACGACATGTCATAAAAACAATGACAAACAATGACATTTAATGGCATAACATCTTGTCATTACGACATAATTAAGTGGGGGAAAAAAAACAATGTCTGTGGCTATATATACTTATACTGTTTAAAAGTTTGTGTTTAGTACATTTTTTTTATGTTTTGAGTAGTGATCGACCAATATTAATTTTTTTTATAACCGATACCGATACCAATTATTTGCATGTTTATGTGCCCGATAACCGATATGCAGAACCAATATTTATTTACTGTTATAAAGTAAATAAATGAGTAAGTCCATACTTCACTTTGGTTTTTCGTCCTTTCAGTCATCTTAAAAAAAAATAATAATAATTTTATTAGTCTCTTCTGCTCACCAAGGCTACATTTATGTGATCAAAATCATTTTCAAATAACTGTTTTATATTTGTTTCTATTGTAAAATGCATGTTATTAGAGCTATGCAGAACTGAATTATCACATGTGAACTTCATCTGTGTGATGCAAAAAGTGCTTTTCTTACTTGGATTTTGAAAAAGTAATGGTTATATGGTAAATGTTAATATAATATAGGGTGTTAAATGTTAAACAAGTGAATCTTCTTAATAGTTACATGCGGTGGCCGTGCTGGAGCTCACAGCAATATGAAAGTGGCTTCACAAGACTAATGATCAGCATAAAGACAACAGAGAGAGAATTAAATTCAGCTCTTTTATTTACAACATGCTCTCTTTCGTGGCTGCATATTATTTAAATCAGGCGAAGTTTTGTCTTTATTGGGACAGACTGACGGATTATCTTATGTGACTCTGTGAGTTCGTAAACTAGGCCTACATATCTATCATACTATTTTGTGCATTCATGGCTGTAATGTTAAATAAAGTTTACTAACTACAGCAAATCAAGCACTGTGCATGCTGTTGTTGTTGTCTTCCCTCAGACGCGCTGCAATGGCAATCCTCCACGCAGTTCTCAAAACAGTTTATCGCAGTTTATCAGTGAATCTGATATTAGAGAACCGATATCCGATATGGTAAAATGCTTATATATCGGGAAAATATTGGTAAATCGATATATCGGTCGATCTCTAGCTTTGAGTTACAGTATATTTTCATAGCACATCAAAGTATTTTATCTCAAGAGTTGAAAGAGAATATCAATGACTATTTTCCTCGTTTAAACTTGGTGAGTGTGAGTGAGGAGGCTCTGCTGTGAGATGTATGATGTCATATCAGCTTCAGTGTTTTCCTTCAAAAGTGTTTCACCATTAAGGGTCGTAAAGCTGTTTAATTTGCTTTATACGGTGCGGCCGGGGGCCAGTAAAGCCCTGCGGTGCTGCACTGACTGTGTGTGCGCGTGCGGAAGGGCTGTAAAATGTGAGCACAGAGTGACATTAGTGTTATGGGGTATTGACCAATTTTTGGAGAGTTTATGGTGCTAATCAAGGGCCGCGTCCGAACCGGAGATGAATGTGTGTGTTGTGGCAGAAAGCAGCAGGTCATGGAGGGAGTGTGTGGTGTTTTTTACGCTGGGACTTGAACGGATGTTATGTGGAGTGGGTCTGTATGAAGACCGTCTGCGTATATTTAGTGCTTTAATAAACAGTGTGTCGCGTCCCTGAAGAGCTTCTCAAACTACAAGCTGCTGATATTTAAAAATCTTCACACTTTCCTACACGGAGTCCTCTAATTAGAGTGCGGTGCACCTCGTATACTAACGAAGAGAGTGTTACAGGTGATCCTTCAGTGAAGTCGTTAGTTTGTGAGACGAGTGCTTAGTGAAGAGAACGTGAGATTTACAGACCACAGTGAAATCCCACAGAGTCATTTTTGGCAGTTTTCTCATCAGTCGATGGTCAAATTCAAGAGTGACGCTAACAGTTTAGCAGTTGTGGTGAACTAGGGTTTCACAGCCCATTCAGAGTCACTGCTTTGACTCAGTGCGATTTGTTTAATAAATTATTTTGTTTTAGTGCTAGTAACATTAAATAGAGATACTGTATGATAGAGAGACAGACGGACAGACGGACGGAAATAGAAACACACAAACATCTGATTGAGTGAGTGTGTGAGTGAGTGTGTGTGTGTGTGTGTGTGTGTGTGTGTGTGTGTGTGTGTGTGTGTGTGTGTGTGTGTGTGTGTGTTTCCTCTAAATCACTTTGCCATTTGCACTCAGATCTTCAGCTGTCCTGAGTGATCCTGTCGGCAGTGTCTCTCCAGCACAATACGGCTCGTTTTAAACCAGTCACTTGGTCTTTCCTTGTTGCACATTAAATTTTTATGTTTTGTACCCATAAGGAGGAAACAACATCTAAAAATAGTGCCTGACATTAGCGTTTGAAATGTTAAAGCGTGAGATGAATGCGTCCTGAATGTGTGTGGATATACAGATTTACCACTATCTGTAGCTCTATCTATCTATCTATCTATCTATCTATCTATCTATCTATCTATCTATCTATCTATCTATCTATCTATCTATCTATCTATCTATCTATCTATCTATCTATCTATCTATCTATCTATCTGTCTGTCTGTCTGTCTGTCTGTCTGTCTGTCTGTCTGTCTGTCTGTCTGTCTGTCTGTCTGTCTGTCTGTCTGTCTGTCTGTCTGTCTATCTATCTATCGTTCATGTATTTGATTAAATATTAAATGTATAACTGTCGTAATACAGATGTTTTTGTGTAGTATCTGTAGCACAGTGCTGTATGTGTTTGTGTGTGTTACGGAGTAAATCTGCAGTTGTTTTCTTTTGCTTCTCTTGTACTTCATGCAGCAGAATACAGCAGATGTCTGGTCTTCCTCCTCAACCATGAACAAACACTCTGAGTGACTGTAGTTTACAAACACACACACTGAGTGAGGGAATGTGTGCTGGGCTGCTTCAGTGTGCTAATGGACAGAGAGAGAGCTGATATAGAGGGTATATAGTTTCTGTTGTGTAGTGATGTGTCTCAGGGTGTGTCTGAGAGCAGATGGATGAGAACCATCTGCTACAAATGGATTCCACACACACACACACACACACACACACACGCGCGCGCGCGCACACACACACGAACACACACACTCTAATGTTAATGAGCACATACCACAGACTCGCACTGTATATATACGGAGCTAACTGTAACTGTAGTATTTAGTTTATGAATTATGTAATTTTCTTAAGATCATACGTGGGGTTTCAAACCATCAGTTGCTCTTGTACATTCAGGGTAGGTCTATAAGCAGAATATTTTCCTTGCATAGTTGCATGTATATGTTTTTGTTTATGAAATGCACACAGAGATATAATGCTTTTAACATCTGACTTAAAGAGATAAAGATGCTGTATTTGACTGACGTTTAATTTCATAACAGCTATCATAACAGCAATTAACATGAATGATGCTGAAATGTGGTCAAGATGACATTCAGATATAAAAATAAAGCAGCAGTGACATATACTACCAGTCAGATGTTTACTCATTATTTATATATATTTTTTTCTTCAACATTTTAGATCAGGGATTCCCAAACTTTTCTGTCAGCTGAAGCCATTTGACCTAAAATATTAACTTTTAAGTACTTCATGAGATTGTATGGTCATATTTTAATAATAAAGCATATTTACTTTATTCATTGTTCTCTGATGCTTAATGGTGGCATGACATGCATCTATTTTAGTAAGTGTTTATTTTTATTTTTTTTGTTTATTTTGAAATGTATTTAATTGTGTTATTTCATATATAAATAATAGTTATATTTGTTATATTTATTTATTTCTATTTCTATTTATTTTATTTTATTCTATTTACTTTTTATTTTTTAATAAATAGCTTAATTAGATTTTTTTTTTTTAATTTTTATTGTTCATCAACTCATGAGCCCCAAGTGCTAGACAACACTGTACTATACTGTAAAAAGTGATTGTTGCTATTAGATTTCTTAAATGTTTGCGTTAGAATAGCTATCCTAGATTTTTACTTGAGATAACTCAAATATCCAACTTAATGCAACTTTACATTTCAAATTGACTACACTTAAAACAATTTAAAGGCAGGTCAAATACTCAGATGCAGTATATTTATTGTTTGGAATAGTAGTCAAAAAAAAATTACAAGGGAAAAAAAGAATGATATTTACAGATTAACAAAATATTTTTGTACATTTGGATAGATGATGGAAAATTAAATATGGATGTAGTGACAACATCTAAAACATAAATACTAATATGCATTTACAGATACAGAAACATAAAATGTTTACAAATCTGAAGAATGATAGTCAAAAAAAAAAAAGAAAAAAGAAAACTGCTATTAGTAAGGAGTAGGTGCATAACATTTACAAGTACAAAACATATTTTTGTCGGTTGAAATAGATACTAAAACATACAATGTGGACATATTGGCAGCAGACCTAAACATTATTATGCATTTACAGCTGAAACATAAAATATTCACAGATCTGTATAATCAAAAGTAAAAGAAAATATGAAAAGTTTTGTAATGTAATGACATTAATATTTGTCTCCAAAACTGATCTGAAGCATGCAAGCAGAAGCCTTTAGATCAAAAGGCTTTGAAGCATCAATTCAGTCAAATGTGTCTGACTGATGGAGTACGTCTCACTGCAAGCACTCTTCCCTCTGTAGTGTGGATGTTGATGAACTTTGCAACATTGACACAGTTATTGAGCTGAATAATGACACTGTAGTCTTCTGTAGAGCTTGGATTTGCCTCATATTTGATGAAGTTTGCATCATTGATTCAGTTATTTTTCTGTTTATTACTGTGAAACTTGAGCACAATCTGTATGAAGCGCTATAGAAATAAAGGCGACTGCACTAGTGAGTAGGCCTCGCTGATGCTCACCGTACAGCGGGATTGGTCCTGTATCTTTGGGGAGCGAGTGAACAGGATCCTCCCCAGCGTTCACTCCTCCGTCTCATCTCTCCGCTCCACTGTGAGTGGACGTCTGGCTGTTTGCCTGCTCACTTTTCACATTCTCTTCCTCCGCTGTTGTGTCCTGTATTGCTCCTCATCTTCCATCTCTATTTCTCTCTCTCTCTCTCTCTCTCTCTCTCTCTCTCTCTCTCTCTCTCTCTCTCTCTCTCTTTCTCTGGGAGTGATTAATGGTGCGGCATGTTTCTGCTTTTGCCCTGCAGCATCTGCAGTGCAGCACCTCTCACAGTCTCTGTCTGTCTCTCTGCGCGTTTCCGTCTGTCTCTCAGGTGATGTCTGTGTCTCTGTCAGGTCCTGCGGCTCAGTACAGATCAGGAACTTCATCACACACTGTCACAAGTGTGCTTGTTATGTAGGTAGACTTGGTGGACCGAATGGCATCGGAAGGTCTTTTTGGTGGATTTGGGATGGGACTAGTTTCATGCTTCTGGTTTTATTGTGAACAGTTCTTCTGTGTTTGTTATTCCGAAGAAAACACTCAGTTTTTATGATCTTTCATCAAAATGTAATCACTTTCTCCATGTCTAAAGCAGATTTTTATAAACAGCTAGACAGAGCATAAAGGGATGGAAAAGAGCGCAGGCTCTCGAGATGCATTTTCTCCATTTTTAAACAGATATGTCTTAAACACAGAATAAAAATGGTGAGAGATGCTGAAAAAAAAACAAGCTAAGCTCAGTGAAAATGCGTGTCTATATGTTTTTGCTCCAAAAACTTACCTATACATAAAATTCACTGCAGCTTCCAGGTGAAATGAACACCAGTGGCAGTAAAACACCAACAACTTTTATTACTGTGTGCTCAAATTATGATTAAGTGCAGAATATCAATTAATAAAGACAGTATCATGCACGATACTATTTTATGACATTAGAACACTTTCACCATATTACATGGCTTGCCGTTAGTGCTGTCAAACGATTAATTGCGATTAATCGCATCCAAAATAAAAGTTTGTTTACATAATATATTTAGGTGTGCTGTGTATATTTATTATGTATATATACAGTCATGACCAAAAATATTGGCACCCTTGGTAAATATGATCAAAGAAGGCTGTGAAAATTAATCTGCATTGTTAATCCTTTTGATCTTTTATTTTAAAAAATCACAAAAATCTAACCTTTCATTGGATAATAATAATTTAAAATGGGGGGAAATATCATTATGAAATAAATGTTTTTCCCTAATACACATTGGCCACAATTAATGGCATCCTTTTATTCAATACTTTTTGAAACCTCCATTTGCCAGTTTAACACCTGACAAGAGATCAGAGACCATTCCTTCATCCAGAATCACTCCAGACCCTTTAGATTCCCAGCTCCATGTTGGTTCTTCTTCTCTTCAGTTCACTCATTTTCTATAGGGTTCAGGTCAGAGGACTGGAATGACCAGCAGAGCTTGGTTTTGTGCTCAGTGACCCATTTTTGTGTTGTTTTTGAGGTTTGTGTTTGGATCGTTGTACAGTTGGAAGATCCAAACGTGGCCCATTATAATATTTCTAACAGAGTATGTCACATTTTGATTTTTTTTTATCTGTTGGTATTTGATAGAATCCATGATGCCATGTGTCTAAACAAGATGTCCAGGACCTCCAGCAGGAATATAGGCCCACAACATCAAAAATACACATGGGGTACTTTTTATCTCTGTGTTCACCAAACCCATCTTGAGTGTTTGCTGCTAAAAAGCTCATTTTTTTTAGTTTCATCTGACTATAGAAGCCAGTCCCATTTGAAGTTCCAGTCATGTCTGATTACTGAATATGTTGGAGTTTGTTTTGGATGAGCAAGGAGATTTTTTCTTGAAACCCTCCCAAACAACATGTGGTGATGTAGGTGCTGCTTGACAATTTTTTTAAGGTTTTCTGACCCCGAGACTCAACTATTTTCTGCAATTCTCCAGCTATGGCCCTTGGAGAGTCTTTAGCCACTCAAACTCTCCTTCTCACCATGCATTAGGACGGGGTAGACACGTCCTCTTCCAGGCAGTTTTGTAACATATTATGTTGATTGGAAATTCTTAATTATTGCCCTGATGGTGGAAATGGGAATTTTCACTGCTCTAGCTCTTTTCTTAAAGCCACTTCACTAATTTGTGAAGCTCAATTATCTTTTACTGCACATCAGAAATATATTCTTTGGTTTTTCTCATTGTGATGGATGATTAAGGGAATTTGGGCTTTGTTTTCCCTCCTATTTATATTTCTGTGAAACAGGAAGCCATGGCTGGATAATTTCATGTTCATAATCACCCTGGAGTGCTCAAAATTGTGAATATGAATGGGAATATACTTCAGATATATTTTACTCATAAGAATTTCTAGGGGTGCCAGTAATTCTGTCTAACATGTATTTGAGAATTTTTTTTTTATTTCATAACAATATTTCCCGATTTTAAATTATTTTTATCCAATGAAAGGTTAGATTTTTGTGAATTTTTTACATAAAAGATCAAAAGGATTAACAATGCAGATACATTTTCACAGCCTTCTTTGATCATATTTACCAGGCATGCTGATATTTTTGGCCATGACTGTAAATACACACACATGCATGCATATATTTCAGAAAAATATCTTATGTTTATATATTAAATAGTTTTATTTATAATATAAGTGATATGAATATAAATATAGACATGTAAATATTTTCAATATATATACTGTATGTGTATGTGTGTTTATATATATATATATATATAGCCTACATAATAATAAATATACACAGAACACACACACATATTATGCAAACAAAAATGTTATAAGATTAATCGTTTGACAGCACTACTTGTTATCTAATACATTTTGATGTTATCATCACAAAATCTGCTCCTTATCTAAGGCGTTTCTGACATGGTAAACTTGCTCGTTAGTGCACCCGGTACATAGTTAAAGTGTCTTTCAGGACTTCAAGTTTGCTTTACAAATACATTATACATAATAATTCATAAAACTAATTAATGTAGAGGCAGAAGCAAAACATACAAAGTGGGAAATGCAACAAAGTTCAAAAAAAAAAAAGGGTCCAAATACGTTTATAATTTTATTTTAGTTTCAGCTGCTTTTTTATTTTTATTTTTTACCTTGCATTAAAAATAGCTGTGCTGCTTCATATTTTTATGAAAACCAGGGTTTATTCAGGGTTCTTTGATGAATAAAAAGTTCAAAAGAACAGCATTTACTTAAAATGAAAATCTTTTGCAACATTGTAAATGTATTTTAATGTCACTTTTGATTAATTCAATCATCATTAATTATTAAAAGTTTTAATTTCTTTAAAAACTAATCTAACCACAAACTTTTGAATAGCAGTGAAAAGTAATGCCATCTTTGCAGCATAACAAAGACCAGTCAGAATCAGAACCAATCAGAATGCATCATGCAAATAATATAATGATGTCATCACAGCTCAGCTCTGAATGCGGAATATTCTTAGTCATCAATGAGAGATTTTCATTTTTAATCATACTGTTTTAAGTATAAAGCTTATAAATAGCAAAATGCACACCTGAAACTGGACTAATCTGGAAAATAATGTTGAATGTACATTAAGTATGAGCTGATTTGAATTTATAGTCAATAGTTTTGGTCTTAGTTCTAGTAAACTGTCTGATAACAGTGTGTAAACGGCCCCGTGGTCATGTGATCACATGAGGGCGAGACGCTGCAGAAAACGTGCGGCTCAAATGAATTGTAACACATCAGAGACGCAGACAAGCCTGCTGCTGAGCACACACACAGTGTTGCAGTGATGTAATTTGTAGTGAGATCACATTAGCGTGTACGTGTGTGTGTGTGATGGGCGCCGTACACAGAACATCTGTTACTGACACACAGCGTTTGATTGATGCCTCTTCTTATGTGTGAGTGCATGTAAACAGGTAACAGTCTTTACAGTGACAATCTACACACGAACACAGTACTGTATGTAAAACACAGTGATGTGAGATTATTAGTGCTTCATTTCACACTTTCTGCTTTTGTTTTGTTTTTGAATGTTAAAATACTGTAATGGTGTGTGGAGCTTATAGAAACTATACATTTGTGATCTAGTTTCACGCAGTACTACACTTTTAGTGCGTTATAAACCTTTTACAAGCAGAGAAACAGATTAGCATCGGAGTTTGCTCGACAGCAGTGGAATAGTGATGTTTTGTGTTTTAGTCTTGAATGAGGTGATGTGCTCGGTGTGCATGTTGTTTTTTTATCGACTGCAGACAGGAATGAACACATAAGGGCACTTACTAGGCGTCAGAGAGCGCTGTGAATCTATTGATTTAAGTGCTGCAAGTACAGTACGTAAAGGATTTCAAACTGAACCGACTCTTTAGTAACCCTTAAAACTGATCTTGCAAATTCTTCTCCATCCAACACCATATTTAAAAATTTCTTTAATGTTTTGAAAGAAGTCTCTTCTTCTCAAGACTGCATTTATTTGATCAAATATACAGTAAAAGCTGTAAAGTTGTTTAGTTGATTTAATATGTGTTTCTCTTTGAATATGTTTAACTTTGAATAATATTTCTGTGATCAAAGCTGAATTTTCAGCATCATTACTCCAGTCTTCAATGTCACATGATCCTTTAGAAATTATTCTAATATACTGACTGCTGTTCAGGAAACATTTCTGATTATTATCAATTTTGAAAATGGTTCTGCTGCCATATATACATATAAATATATATATTTTTTTTTTCTTTTTTTTTTTGTGGAAACTGATACATTTTATTTTTTCAAAATTATTCTGTGTTCAAAAGAACAGCATTTATATGAAACAGAAATCTTTTGCAACATTATAAATGTCTTTACTGTCACTTTTGATGCACCCTTACTAAATAATAGTATTAACTTCTTTCAAAAAGAAAACTTTTGAATGATAAACAAGCATCGTTGCAGTGTAATAAAGACCAATCAGAATGCAAGTATGCAAATATTATAATGATGTCATCACAGCTTGACTTCAAATGAGGAACATTCTAACAGTGCACAATTATAATCTGACTCGTTTTTAAGCATAATGTGTATAAACAGCACACATTCCACACCTAAAGCTGGAATAACCTAGAAAAAAATGCCCCAATGTTGTAAACCTATGTAAAGCTTTCAGATGAGACACTTACAAAAATAATCCCAGAAGTGACTTACATCAGACAAAACCTTCCAGTGGTGATGAGGGAAACATGATTCACAGATACAGTAAATAATGCATATTTTTATGTAATCGCTGCTTTATTTATAAATAAAATATTGACAAATTGCTTCTCATATTATCCTTTTTTTTGCATAAAGTCATCAGCTAAATGAATGAATGTCATGTTAAGGGTGTGCAGTGACTATAATTAGCTTTATATAAAGCAGCAGAAGTCTGTATGTCCTGATTCACGTGTGTGTGTCTGTGTCCTTGAGTGTGTTTTCAGGGGTCTTTGTGAGTGTTGGGCTCTAAAGGGGGTCGTGGGCAATTAAAGCACACATGCAGCGCCACTATACCATCACACACACACACACACGCAGTCGCGCATCCCTCCTCTGCTCTCATGCACCTCCCACCTCAGCATGTGAATGTTTAAGTGATCTTTATTGTGTGCAGAGTAAACAGAGAGAGCGAGGGAAGCCGTGTCGACAGCCGGACAAGAGACAGACAGATAGAAACAGAGAGAGAGAAACAGAGAGAGACAGCAGTGTGTGGTTAAATGTGGAAACCGTCCTCTCTGAGCTCCATGGCAAACTCTGCATGCGTGCTGCTGTCCGGCTCCGGGATGCTGCCACACTCGCTGCATGCGCCGCATGCCTTCCTCTACTTGTCCGAGGTAAGCAGCGTCCCGCTTTTATCTGTTCTGAATGAGCATGCTTTTCCATCTGACCTCTGACCTCTTCTCCGTCTGGGGTCGGCTCTCTGCTTTTAGTCCACTTTTGCAGGCTTTTATTGCCATTGTTTAGGCTTATTCGCTTACTCTCATGATCATTTTATAGTTAAAGTTAACTGGTTGTGCGTATCTAGTGTTGTATTTGAGGAATCTGTTTGTGAATTTAGCGCAGAAATGTCATTTTTGTCACTTTGCAATCACAAAACGGAAGACTGGCGCTCATTTTAGGTCAAAATTTGCAAATCTATGCAGATTTTTATGCAATATTTTGCAGATGTGCTCATGAATTATGCAGAATTTCCATGTTTTTTCCCTGTGTTAACTTACTAAACACTGTTTTTAATGAACTTGAATTGCTTTGTAGAATAAGCCATTACATTAATGTATTAGTTACCATATAAATATTGGCATATGTCTGGCTTTTTTAAATTACTGATAAATCTATCAGTGTTTTCCTTGATCAAAATGGGAGTTAATGATTTTCTAATTCAATAAGTAGCCTAAATCAATTGTCTATAGCTTCTCATGCTGTATATTATACTCTTCAAACATCTGATGTGACTTTCAAACACATTATTGGTTGATGTTAACTGATTGTGTGCATCTAGTATCGTAGTTTGTTGTTTGCCATTGGATTGCGTGCAGTTTAGAGACAAACAGAGTTATATTTGACAAGCACATGTCAGACAGAATGCAGTTACTCATTTTATCTCATAATCACCGATATTAGCATATGCAGATACTCTCATGAATTATTCAGGAGCTCCATGGCTGGTGTTGGATCACTTGATCAATGTTCTTCATTAACACGAATTACTTTGTTGAATTAGTCATTAGATTGTGAATTTGTTTAAGTGCACAGGGGTTTGTTATTAAAATGTTTTATTTTTATTAGCAGTGCTTGATTTATCAGGTTTCTGTGCAGCCATATCAGCCAAAATAAGCGTTTTAAATTATTTTATACTGGTCTGATGTTTTATTTGGATAATGGCTTAAAAAATATTTATTTACAACTTATATAATATAATATAATATAATATTTTTTTTTGTTTTTTTTGTTTGTTTTTTTTACATAAAGCAGTCTTTTTATGTACTAGGATTCATAATTACTCATTAATTTCATATTTATTTATTTTTTTTTAAACAGTCTTTTTTCTGTACTAGAATTCGTAAGTAGTAAAGACATTTTAAAATGTCACACATTAAAATGTTTTGATATTTGTTTTTATGATTTGAGTTTTAGTATAAACAAAGTTTTAAAATATCATGCAAAACAGTTTGTTCACCAGTCATAACACCCAAAAAATGATCAATATCAGTCTGCATGTAGAGCATCTTTGGTCGTGGAGCATGTATGTGAGCACTACAGCAGTGAGACACCAGAGAGCGATAAATGAGATGAGTGCTTTCCTCCTGCTTTTAAATCTCTGTGAGACAGCAGAAGTGTCTCCTCCCCCATCTGTCCACACACACACACACACACACGCAGCACATGGTGGGGTTGCGTCGAGTCGCCCTGTGAAGAATCCAGGGCAAACGATCCTCCGGAGAGCAGCAGACATTATTCATGAGGCCGTGTGTTTATGAGCGAGTGTGTTTGTGCGCTTAATTGATTTCATATTCAAACACGCGGCCCCGTTTGCTGCAGTATGTAGCGCTCAATTATTGATACGGTTCATGAATGTGAGGCGATTCAGACGGGAAGAATGAGGAACGCAGATGTGAGAATGATATGAGACAGATCCAGTACTGTGGGAGCAATGGTGAAGTGCTGTTTGTTTGAAACGTATCAGACAGCTGCTGAAGTGTGTGTTTTGAAGAAGGTAAAGCTCGCAGTGTGTTAAACTCAGTCTTGCATTACAGGAACAGCTTGTTGAGGAGTGTTTGGACTCTGATGTTGGGTTTGAGAAATCTGATGTTGCTGTTTTCTGTGTGTTTGCTCTGTTAGTCGTCGATTATTGCAGAAGTAGTGACTTGAGACTATGCTGGTTGTGGAGAAGAGCCATGGCTTAGTGTTTAACATGACAAGAAACTCACATGAAGTGATTCAAACATTTGAGTGGTGACCACATAAGTGGATGTTACTAAGGCCACAATTTAAATAAAAAAAATTAAAATAATAATATAACAAAACATTTTTTTTAAATTTTTTATTTAGTTGTATTATTCATTGGAGGTGTACATGAATAAATTTTCATTCATATGATTATAATTTTGTATTACGTCAGTAAATGTAATTTTTTTTTTATGATTAATTTATTTTCAGTTTATATTTTATTTTTAATTAAAGATTTACATTTATTAATTTTATTTTTAAATGTTCTAATTTTTAATGTAATTTTTTTTTAATCTTTTTTATTTTATTTTATTTTTATTACAACAGCAAATACATGAACACATTATTGTTCATTTTGTTATGAATAAATTTAACAGTAAAATATTGTATTTACTGTAATTTACCTTACAGTAGGCAGTAGTATGTAAACTATATACTTTCTATACTTCATTCATTTGGACGATTCATTTACTGTTGACCAGTTCAAGAAAATGATTCATTTGAGTCATTGTTCCCTTTTAAGTTAAGGATTTAGTTTAAAATGTCACCATCAAGTCGTGCAAGATGTAGATGAGTTTGTTTCTTCATCAGATTTGGAGAAATTTAGCATTCCATCATTTGCTCACCAATGGATCCTCTGCAGTGAATGGGTGCCGTCAGAATGAGAGTCCAAACAGTTGATAAAAACATCCCAATAATCCACAAGTAATACACACCACTCCAGTCCATCAGTTAACGTCTTGTGGAGAGAAAAAGAAACAAATCCATCAAGATGTTTTTAGTTTCAAAGCATTAAATTAATAGTCAAAATGTCTGAATCAGGTGAGAAATAGGTCAGTGGATTTTGATTTGAAAGCACAACAGGTGATGGCCTTTTTCACTGAATGAAACATTATTATGGATTATGAAGATAAACAATGCCTTAATGATGGATTTGTTTGTTACAAGCATGCAGCTTTTCTCTTCACAAGCATAGACTCACATCAGTCTAATGCTTGTGTCTCTGGAGGACATCGTTGACCTCATGACCCATGAGAGTCTTCACACCCAATGACTGTCATCTGGAGATGGACATGATGAGCTGTTGAAGCTCTGTGGATGTTGAGAGAATTTAAATACTGTCTAAAGTAACTAAAGTAAGAGACAGAATAAGAAGGCTTTGATTAAATAGTTTTGTCTGCAACTTATTAGGCACTTGTTTTTCTTGATCTTTTAAAGTAAGAGTTTGTTGTGGTCTAAATATACTGTAGCTTTCAGCTGAAGATCTAACCGTAAGAGTAAAACAGTGCTGATTGACTCATAGCATGTTTTATGTATGTGTGTCTTAAAGGTACAGTAGCACAAACAGACGGTTTAATTCCAAGGATCGGAAGAATTGTGGAAACAATCATGAAAACTAAAGTATGCATGGAAAAAGATCAGCTGTGAGAAAGTGAGACCTCAGCAAAATTATCTCTCTCTGTCTGTGTGTGTGTGTGTGTGTGTGTGTGGGTTTGAAATGTTGTGCCGGTGGTCAGTGTGTCTGGTTAGAGAGACTGTGCTGTTGAGCTCCATCAGTCTACAGTCTGTGTGCTTCTGTATTGCTGGCTCGTACATGTAGGTACGTATTTTCAATTTTGCAGAAATGTATGTAGAGGCACGTATTTCCATTGAGCCTATGTTGTGAAATAGACTTCGTCCTCACTCTCTCTCTCTGTATATCAGACCGAGAGCAACATGCTCACATTCTTCAGGTTTAGTACAAGACTGACTCTGCAGAACTATTTGAGCAGAGAGTTCAGTATTTGGTGCGTGTCTTCTGCATTAATGACAGCAGCGCTGGAGCTACACAAACAGCATGATCTCGGGAGTTCAACTTCAGTGTAAAAATGTTAAATATTCATCAAAGAATCCTGAAAAATGAAATGCATCACAGTTTCCACAAAATTATGAAGCAGCACAACTGTTTTCAACATTGATAATAATCAGAAATGAGCAGCAAATCATAACATTAGAATGATTTCTGAAGGATCATGTGACACTGAAGACTGGAGTAATGATGCTGAAAATTCAGCTTTGATCAAAGCAATAAATTACATTTTAACAGATATTCAAATAGAAAATGGTTACTTTGAATTGTAATAATATTTTACAGTTTTGTTGTTTTTACCGTGTTTTTTGATCAAATAAATGCAGCTTTGGTGAGCAGAAGAGACTTCTTTCAGAAACTTTATCAAATCTGACAGACCCCAAATGTGTGATCATCCTCTCATCTTTGAATGGTTCGGTACATAGTTGCGCATAATATTAATCAATAAGTTTGGACACATTTAAATGTGAGTTAATGTGTGTGACTGAAGATGTGCTCTTATATATTCATGCATCATAAATCTATTGCAGCTAGATTTGATCCGGGCTGCTTTTGTTGGTCATAGTAAATCCTCTCACATGCTGCTATTGTTTAACACAAAGGCCTAATTTATCTGTGCAGCCGTTTCATCGCTGTAAAGTGTGTGTGTGTGTGTGTGTGTGTGTGTGTGTGTGTGTGTGTGTGTGTGTGTGTGTGTGTGTGTGTGTGAGATGCACTCTCTCAGTAATAAAGTGTAATAAATTCCTCCACACTCTTACAGTCTTTTCTCCGTCATTCTGTCTGCTGATTACCGTCGCTGCTGCGCTGCTCTAATTAACTGTGTGTGTGTGTGTGTGTGTGTGTGTGTGTGTGTGTTTGAGACATGAGCAGCTAGAAAATCTCTGTGTAAATCGCAGGCTGTTGCAGCAGGCTCTTCTGATGCGCTTACATTTCAAGGGTGAAATCCAATCTCATGGCCGTCTCTCTCTCTCTGTGTGTGTGTGTGTGTGTGTGTGTGTGTGTGTGTATGTTTACATAGAGTTGTTTCCTTCAGTTTATACTCACTATCAATGCAGAAAATGCTTTTTGCTTATTTTCTGTGTACTAGACTTTTGTAGTCAGACTTTTAACTACATCCATCAAACCATTTTTTTTACATCTAAGTAAAATAAATAAATAAATGTCTAAAGTGAATAAATCAAAATAAAGTAAAATAGTAAAGTAAAAAAGGTAAAATTTATTTACTTATTTTATTGTTTTATTTGTTTACTGAGTACAGTAAATTAAAAAGTAACAAGTAAATAATAAGTGAAATGAATAAATTAATATAAATATTTATTTACTTTTTCTCAATTATTGTACATGTCAAATATGCAAATCAGTAAATATTAACAAAATAAAGTAAAATTTAAATGAGTTAAATAAAACTCTTTATTTACTTATTTAACTTTTTGTTTACTTTTTATTTTACTTATAAATAGAATGCAATAAAATAAATAAATAAACAAAAATACAAGTGAAAGAGTGAATAAAAAGTTAAATCAGTAAAATATAAATTTATTTACATTTATTTACTTATTTCACTTAATGAATAAATAAAAAAAGTAAAATAATAAATTAGTATAACAATAAAATAAATAAAAAAAAGTTTATGTAGTTATGTAGGTTTAATTACATTTTTATTGGCTCTTTTCTCTTATAAAAAAAGTAAATAAGTTAAATATGTAAATTATGAAATATTAAAATATTGTAAAAAAAATAAAATAAATAAAAGACATGCAAAATAATCTAAATTAATTTACTTTATTTTACTTTTATTTGTTTATTTACTTTTGATTTATAACTAAAATAAGTAACATAATCAAATTAATAAATAATAATACAATTAAATAGTTATTTTACTTTATTTACTTATTGTTTTGTTTGTTTTTGTAGAGCTGAATGGAAAAGTGTAGTCAGTCAATAAAAACCCTGTAAAACATTCAGCAGTGACGTGTGAAGAGTTATTTATCCAGACAGATCTTATGTCTGTCCCAAAAGAGGCTTTGTGATGTTAGGAACGGTTTGCCATCACGTCTCGAGCAGAAACGTCTCTTCACGGGTCACTGCGTGTGATTTTACAGGACTTCTTAAGAGCGTTTGTCTGTCTCTCGCTGTACTTTTCATCTCTCCGGACAGTTTAGGGCTGAATTATGCTGACAGAAAGCGGGAAATGATGGACAGCCATGAGACGCGTGTGATCATCAATCGCCAGCTGCTCGCGCTGATTTATGAGACGCCGTATCAGTCTTCACCTCCTCGGGCCCTTCGCCCACTTTATTAATGATGGCGTGATCGTCTTGTCTGGCGTGCTGGAGTTTAATTTCATTTCCATCAGATGCGGCGAGCGATGTGTTTAAACGCTCATCCTTTACCCTGCTGCTAAAGAACCATCATTCACGCTCAAATCACAGATTCAACAAACTCACATCGATATCTTTCAGGTCACTCTGAACTTATTCTCAGTGTTGAGTCCACACTGCAGCTTATTCTGTCTGAGAACCGCCCACTTAGGAAGAGAGGCTCTGATTGACATGTAAAGCAGCCAATCACAGTTCGGTGTTTCACTGTGCTGTTAAGGGTCAGATAAATGGGGAATAGTTGATATAAAAGACAATGCAGTGCATGAATTGATGACAAAAAGTTGATTTATTGGAAACATACGCTCACAGAGATGTGATAACATGGTCGTAATGTGATGAATGACTCTTCAATGCACACAGTAAGCGAACCACAATCTGAGCACCTGAGTTTGGGTTGTTTTAAAAGGATTTGGGTTTATTTTCCATCTCTCAAACAAACGAATGTGAAAAGTTTTTTTTTTTTTTTTTCCCTGAGGTAATATAGATATTTATTATTATTATTATTATTATTTTAATTTTTATTGTTATTGTTATTATTGTCATTGTTATTATTGTTGTTGTTTACAATATTTTATTGTTTATTATTGTTTATTTTATTGTTTATTAATAATTTACTATTTTTTGACTTTGTTGTTTATATATTTTTTCTGTTTAGTTATGTTTTATTTTATGTTTTAGATTTTATTTATTTATACATTTTAAATGTTTACTAATTTAATTGTTTTCAAATTTTTAAATTATTATTACCATTTTATTGTTTATTTTATTTATATATTACCTTATTTCAGGCATAGCTTTAATTCAAATCTAATGTTTTTATTTTATTTTATATATGTATATGTGTGTGTGTCAGTAAATTATTTGCTAAAAATTATATTAATACAATTTTTTTTTATATTGACAATCATATACTGTATAACATACTAATTTATAATAATTATAACAATAATATATTATGGTTATAATAAAAGAAAAGTCACAGCAATCAGCTTCCGATATAAGAAACAGCATGAGTGGTACAGTGATACTTTCGCTGGTATAAAGACATGATGAAATTAGCGAGTTCCAGTAGGCACAGAATAAATCCTCCTGCACTGAGATCTAGTTAAAGGCAACTCACTAGGATTTGGAGCCGATCCACAGTTTAACTAGATTATCTAGAGCCGGTTATTGAGTTTAGTACGGGCCACTCTATATGTGCGCTCTTGACTCTCTTTCTCTGAGTGTCACTCGTCTGCTGGCTGAAGTGAACTGTGCTCACAGGAAGTGATGCATCTACACAACAAAAGGCTTTGGGTCGAGTCCAGACCTTTGGGTTTTACTGCTGAATGTCTTAATAAGAATCTCCAGTATAATTCACTTCCACTGTACACATGCTGTCAGATATCAGCAGACGAGATGAGAAGGGGAACAGGACGAGACAGGCCTCTGTCAGCAGAGCTGAAGCCATCATTAACTGAAGTTACTGAGATCAGGTTATGATTCTTTATCCAGGTAAATGTGTGTCAGCTCCAATACTTCCTGCGCTGGATAAACGTGTGTGTGTGTGTGTTGATCTGAACACACAGCTGGTATTATGGCCGTTGTGTTTTTAAAGTCTGTCATTTAAAGGAGTAGTTCACCCAAAAATGAAACTTTGTTGAAAATGTATTCACCCTCAGGCCATCCAAGATGTAGATGAGTTTGTTTCTTCATCAGATTTGGAGAAATGTAGCATTACGTCTCTTGCTCAGCAATGTATCCTCTGCAGTGAATGGGTGCCGTCAGAATGAGAGTCCAAACAGCTGATAAATACATCACAATAATCCACAAGTAATCCACACCACTCCAGTCCATCAGTTAACGTCTTGTGAATCCATCATCAAGATTTTTGAACTTGAACTTGACTTTTTGAACTTTAGCTGTTTGGACTCTCATTCTGACGGCACCCATTCACTGCAGAGGATCCTTTGCTGAGTAAGAGACGTAATGCTACATTTCTCCAAATCTGTTCTGATAAAGAAACTCGTCTAAATCTTTGATGGCTTGAAACTGAGTAAATCCTCAGCAAATTTTCATTTTGGGTGAACTATTTCTTTAAACACAGAGGGCCCTATCATACACCCAGCGCAAGTGTTTTTGCTAGTTTCAGCCCAACGTAGTTCTCATTTTCCCGTCCTGCGCTGCGTTGTTTAAATAGCAAATGCATTTGCGCCCATTTGTGTGCCCATGGGCGTGCTGGTCTAAAAGAGAGGTGTGTTCAGCCGACCGTTTTCCCGTCGTTAAAATAGCAAAAGTGGATTCGGACACGCCCTGAGTGCACTTGCGCCGTGCGCTTTAGACCATGCGCTTAGATCATTAAAATAGGGCCCTGAGACACAGAAGAGAGTAAACTTATTTACCCTGCCTCTGTTTCTTTTTTCTCAGGTGTCATTAAAAAAATAATAATAATAAAATAATAATAATAATATAAATAATTAATTTGTGTTTTGAAGATTAACCAAAATGAAGACAGAATGATGACGCTGACAAATAATGCTAAAACTAATCTTTTCTGTGTTTATATCTGCATCAGTGTTTATGGAATTTGCTTTGAAACTGTAGCAGGTCAAACTAGAATCTTATGGTGATTTAAAGCAGTTGAACCAGTCAAGCTGCTCTGAAACCATTAAAAGGAGCAGTATCGTTTTAAACATATACAGTAGCTATCGGATGATGTAAATGGGTTTTATTTTCAATCAGAGCAGTATTTAACAGGACTAAATCAATGGCGATCTCAAAGGATCTTTGTGCAGGTAGATGTTAATTTTAATTTGATGTGAATGAGAGCGGGTCTGTGAGGGATAGACGTCCAGTCCGCTCAATGTGGTCAATACTTTGTTGTCTGAATGATTGACACACAACAGTACAAGCACGCGTTAGTCCTTCAGCCTAGTTTTCATTCACGTCAGATTAAAGTTGCTGTCCCAACTGAGATCCATCAGAGTGACAGCATTGATTCAACCAAAGCATTTCATCAAATAAAACCATTATGTGAAGTTTGAAAACATAGTGATGAACAGCAGTTTTTTATCTCTCAGCAAAAAAAAAAAAAAAAAGATGATATCAAATCCTGCACTGCAGCCAAAGTTGGTGTTTTTTTTTTTTTTAAATCACTGAATTGAACTAAAATGAATTCAACTTATGGATACTTGTTCTGCCACAGGATAAAAGATAAAGATAATTGCAACTTTTTATTTTACAATTCTGAAGTTTTTCTCACAATTCTGAAAGAAAAGTCATAATTGCGAGAGAAAAAGTTAGAATTCTGACTTTTTTTCTGTTAATTCCGAGTTTGGAATTCTGACTTGATTTTGCAATTCTTAGTTTATATCCCGCAATTCTGCCTTTTATTTTTGCACTTCGGAGTTTATATCCTGCTATTATGACTTTTTTTCTTGCAATTAAGTTTATATCCCGCATTTCTGTTAAATTAAATTAAATTTTTACATATTAAGGAATATTATTTTCTTGTTAAATATATATATATATATATATATATATATATATATATATATATATATATATATATATATATATATATATATATATAATTTTTTTTTTTTTTTTTTTTTTTTTTTTTTCAGTCCTGTTCTGTTCTAAATGCCATTAAATGTAAATGACTTTTTTTAGTTTATTTATTTATTTATTGTGGAATGAGAGGAACTAAAATACAGTAACTGCTGCCATGCTACTGAAGGTTGTAGTTAAGATACTAGCGCCACTGTTGTTCTCCGTGTGTGGCTTTGGCAGGTAGTTACTTTAGCTCTATGCAAATTGCAGCAATTAGCATGTAAATGATCATGAGTTGAAATGAGAGGAGAAAAATAAATATTGATGCTAATTCCTGGCGGTGGAGGAAAACAAGTTCCTGTGTGTGTCTGTATGTGTAACCTTAAAGCTCATTTCCATATGCTAATTGACCAGTTGTATGTTTAGATTATTATTACTGAGGTCTAAATGAATCAGTCGGTGCTGGGGATAATTAGTATGCTGGAGGCGGAGCCTAATGGGTCACAGGGTCCATCATAGAGCTTTATTAGAGTAAACAGCACACTCTGAATGATTCAGTCCACTTCACTTTGTGTGAGTGGGTTGTTGTGGTGGGTGTAATTTGATCATCTGGAGAAACCCAGTAGACTGTAAGGCACTCAAGACTTTCAGAGTGTCTGATCTCGCAGAAAATCAAACTAAATTAGTGATTTAAGAATTAACCAAGGCTACATTTGTTTGTTCAAAAAATACAGTAAAAACAGCAAAATTGTGAAATATCCTTACAATTTTAAATGATTGTTTTCTATGTGAATATATTGTAAAATGTAATTTATCGCTGTGATCAAAGCTGAATTTTCAGCACCATTACTCCAGTTTTCAGTTTCACGTGATCCTTCAGCAATCTGCTGATATGCTGCTCAGGAAACATTTCTGATTACTATCAGTGCTGAAAACAGTTTGTGGAAACTGTGATGCATTTTATTTTTCAGGATTTTTGATTAATAGATTAAGTTCAATTGTTGCTGAATAAAAATGTTCATAAATAAATAAACTAACTTAGTAAGTTCAGTACAACATTGTTGGTGCCATTTCAAACATTTTTTTTATTATATTTTGATAATTAATATCAACTAATTATTCTGTAAATATCTAATGAGTAATGTGTATGGCCATGTTTTTGGGTAATAAATACTGAAAAATGAATTTATTCGTAATTCAGTCCATTTTAATTTTAAAAATATCAATTTCAGTTTAAATTGAGATGATTGGAATTTAAAAGCATTCTTAATTCAGCTCTGAATGGTGCACAACCCTGAATCACACTCAGGTATCCAGTAGTGTGTGTGTGTGTGTGTGTGTGTGTGTGTGTGAGTGGTGTGTAATGAGGGTGGTCGGTCATCAGGCCCTCGGCATCCTGCTCAAATCACACAGATTTAGTTGCAGCAGCCGCTGGAATACAGCGCTTTATTGAATCTCAGGGCTTCTGGAAAGCATCGGTCTGATGTGTAGGAGAACATCCACTCATCAGATCGTGGCCTGTAGGTCTGACAGAACACAGCAGATCACTTCTGTTCACACACTTGTAAATGAGCAGACTTCTGCAGGTCTTAACTCAGTCGCTTTATAAAGTCATGTTTGTGTGTCATGTGAAGTTGTGAGTGTGGATTATTAACTGTACCTCTCTTGTGTGTGTGTGTGTGTGTGTGTGTGTGTGTGTGTGTGTGTGTGTACTGGTTTTTGTGGTTTACGGGGACAAAATTTGTATAATAACATGGGTATGACAGAGGTATTACAATTTGAAGGTGGTTTATGAGGACATTGCCTATGTCCCCGTAAATCAAAAGGCTTAAAAAACATACTAAATGGTGTTTTTTTTTTAATCTAAAAATGCAGACAGTCTCCTGTAAGGGGTAGGTTTAGGTGTAGGGTTGGTGTAGGACAATAGCACATACAGTTTGTACAGTATAAAAACCATTACGCCTATGGAGAGTCCCCGTAAACCACTGAAACAAACATGTGTGTGTGTGTGTGTGTGTGTGTGTGTGTGTGTGTGTGTGTGATGGTGTGTATATCCTGCTTTCGTCTCGTGTTGGTCATAATTGCTGCTGTATTGATCTGTAGCTCCTCTCGCTGTGAGCTGAATTGCAAATGAAAGCAACTTCCTGCTCGGATCCGTGGAGTGTGTATGTCACAACGGGACATACATTAGAGAACGTACTATGTGATGATGTCTCAGTGGTCAGTGATGGGGGTTTCTCATCTCCACTTCTGTGAGAAAAGACAATACTGTACCACTGTACATATTTCTCAGTTGTTACTCAGGAGCTTTTGGTTTCCTTTTAGTATCACGTTAAATTCTAAAATTCTTTGAGAAATAAAAATGGGCACAAATATGTCATCCAGTAAGAGTATAGTGCTAAAATAAATGTGTAGATGACAAAAGTTTGAGTTCATATCGAGATTTTTGATACTTGATTGAGAACTTGACACATTTAGATCTCTTTTTAAACTCTAAATGAGATCTGGTGACTCCATTTGCACTCTATTCATCTTTTGCTCTCCAAAAATTTGTATGGAGATGTAAAGCTGCATCTAAAGGGCTATAACAGATCATTTGACGAGAGGATCTCTGATGGTTGATTGAAGGCTGAGCACAGTTTGAGATCTCTGTTGAAACTCTAGGTCTGGGGACATCATTTGCACTCTATTCAATCTCACTGAATTCTTGGAGAAACATCTGAGACATCAGTAGGATCTCCTGTGTGATTTTCTTTTCTATGGCTGATTTATTTAAGTGCTATTGCTCAGAGATTACTCTTTCCTAGCTCGGGAGACTTGTTTCAGCATCAGCTTTGTCTCAGATCTTTCTCCAAAAGTTGATTTGGAGACATAACAGCTAGATCTAGCTATAAAATGAATGTGGATAGCAGCTCAGATTGTCTGATGAGAAATGTTAGAGTTCATATTGATTACAGTTTGATTGAAGCTTAGTGGCTTCTTTTTAGTATCATCTTGTCTCAGATGTTTCTCTCAAAATGAATTTAGAGACATAAAGCTAGGTCTGTAGAGCTATGAAATGACTATGGAGAGCAGCTCAGATCATTTGACAAGAAAGGCTTGAGATCATACTGAGATCTGACACTTGATGTCTGACTTTGGTATCTTAACAAATCTGAGGAGAGTTTAAGATCTCTAGAGGAGACATGTGATATTACTAGGGTCTTTTTCTCAGGAGAAACATCTGATAAGCAGGAGACTTCAGCAAAATTCCCCATTTGCTCTCCGTTTAGTCTCACTGCAGGCCTAGAAGAAACATCTGAGACATCAATATTTCATTTGTGATTTTTCTTCGAACAATAGGTCTGTTATAAACTGGTTTCTAGCTGGATGTCAGTCAGCTTTTAATAGATGACTTCAGGTATAATTCATGAAAAAAAAACATTAATATTTTGGAGCAAATTCATTAATCAGATATGCCACTTTTGCCATTAGTTTCCATGCAAATACACCTCCTTTATTATGTAAATTAGGCATATTGTGTCTTAGTCACAAAACTCAGCGCTGTGTTCTTGTAAAATTAATATTATGCTACAAATGTTTGTGTATTTTTGAACTGTTTCTAATTCAGCAAATGATGGAGAATAGAGTCATGTCATTGTGTCCAACTTGTGTGTTTCAAGTAGACGCTGTGCACACACTCCTTCATATTTGATTAGTCCATAATTGTCTCAGCACTGTTTGGGTCGAGTCGGGTGTCATTTAAGGACCTGCCTCATGTTTCAGTATAATATCCGTGTGGACCTCTGCTGTCTGAACCGTGTGTTTCGGGAGCAGAGCAGGAACGCTGTCTCTCTGTGCTCTTCAACTCAATGTTTTCATGTCTAATTCAGTGATTTAGGTCTCATTTATTAACAATAAAGAGCATCAGTTAGCTTAGACTTTTTCTTTTGGAAGAGATTCAGCAAAGACACGTTAAATTGATCAAAAGTGACAGTAAAGACATTTATAATATTACAATACATTTCTATGTCAAATAAATGCTGTCCTTTTGAAATTTCTATTCGTCAAAGGATCCAGAAAAATAAAAGTGTATCTCAGTTTCCACAAAAACACGAAACAGCGCAACTTTTTTCAATATTGATAATAATCAGAAATCTTTATTAAGCAGCAAATCGGCATATTAGAATGATTTCAGGATCATGTGACACTGAAGACTGGAGCAATGATGCTGAAAATTCAGCTTTGATCACAGGAATAAATTACATTTTACAAAATATTTACATAGAAAACAGTTATTTTAAGTTGCAAAAATATTTCAGAAGTTCACTGTTTTTACGGTATTTTTAATCAAATAAATACAGCCTTGGTAAGCAGAAGAGACTTCTTTCATGAACATTAAAATATCTAACCAACCCCAAACCTTTGATGGTAGTATATACAGTATAAATGATCAATATCTGAACAGCTTCTAATTCTCTGTTCAAGTTCATAGAATATCATATTTACAAATGTGTTTTTTTGTGCAGTCCTCTCAGTCTAAAGACTGTCATGCATGTATTTTCACTCATATATGTGATCAAATCCGTCACAGATGATGATAGGTAGACTATATTTCTGCTTTAAGCATCTGTCCGTGTGTTTTGTGATGTCGAGCTCGTCCCGTCATGACCTGAGCTCACAGAGCACAATCCAGCAGCACTTAGTGAATGAATATTTCATACAGCGTTCAGCTGTACAAATGCTCTCGGTTTGCCTGTTCGTCCTCTCCTCCTGCTCGCTCAGTCTGTTTGAGCTCAACATGAGCATGCTGATCAAAGAGCGCATGTGTAATATTGATAATGTTTGATATCTGCTCAAACTCTTTTATCTTGTATTGTTTCGCGGTAATGCGACGCTTTATTTTAATTGCAGTGGCATTATTCAAGCACACAGCCAAAGAGTGCTGAATGTTTCTCAATATTTCATGATGTCACCTCACGTTATATTTGATTTCATGCACGTTGCTTTAGGTAGATGTATGCAGTGTTTGCATCGGCAGCTGATTTGCACATGTAAAAAGGCATTTTGCTTTATTTGACCTGTTGATTTCCTCTGTGTTCTTCTAAAATCTGCTTCAGTGCAGAGACTCTGTGTTTTTAGTCCTTAAATGTGTGCAATTGTCTAAACGAAACCATCATCTCTTGGTTAGCAGACTAAGAAATTATGCACAGCTTCATTTATGTTTTTAGACCGACTCTGTGTGCATGCATGTGCAAAATGAGGAATGTTAACTTTTAAATATTTATCATAATATTTATAATTTATTCATTTTTATTCATAAATTATAAAGCCAAAGCTGATGCAAGTTACACTGGAAAAACTGAAGTGAAGCTACAACCCACAACCTGAGTGTTTGCGTTTCCTTAAAGGAATAGTTCACCCAAAAATTAAAATTTGCTGATAATTGCTGTGAATGGGTGCCGTCAGAATGACAGTCCAAACAGCTGGTTAAAAACATCACAATAATCCACAAGTAAACCACACAACTCCAGTCCAATTGATGTCTTGTGAAGCAAAAAGCTGCATGTTTTCATCATTAAAATGTTTTTAATTGTTTTTTGTTTTGTTGCCCCCCCCCCCTAAAATATGAATCCATAATATTGTTTTCTCCTCTGTGAAAAAGTTGAAAAAGAAATATCCACAGATCAAGCTGTTTACACGTGGAAACAGGGCAATACAAAAATGTGGGTGGATTTGGATTTTGAGAAACAACAGGAAATGGACTTTTTCATTGGAAATTGAAATTATTATGGATCATGGACTTGTATTTTGGCCTAGAGAAAAGGTTTGAATTTAAAAAACATCTTGATGAATTTGTTTCTTATAAACACGTAGCTTTTCTCTTCACAAGACATTAACTGATGGACTTGAGTGGTGTGGATTACTTGTGGATTATTGTAATGTTTTTATCAGCTGTTTGGACTCTCATTCTGACGGCACCCATTCACTGCAGAGCATTCATTGGTGAGTGATTGGCATTGGTGAGTGCTACATTTCTCCAAATCTCCAAACATAGTCCTGATCCTATTCTAATAGCCATAATCACAGTAAAAGTAGGGCTGCACAATATATCGCATGCAATATTTAATGCGCATCTTGTCAGTAAAGCTGGTTCTGTAATCAGCGGTAAATTTCCATCATATGCGTGATTTCACATGAAGCAGAAATTATTACACAGAGCCGTTGTTCACTGACAAGCTGCACAAATCAACGTGGAACAACGGCTCGTAAATGCTGCTTCATGTGAAATCACGCACGTGATGGAAATTTACCACTGATTACAGAACCGGATTTACTGACAAGATGCACATTAAGTATTGCATGCGATATATCGAACAGCCCTAAGTAAAATACTACAAGTACTGTGGTTTTAATCGCATTACAGCCGAGACATTTTAGGCATATTTTTGACAAAATATCTGTGGTTAGAATCAGTATTTTGTATATTGAAGAAACTGATGCAGCATACAGGCCTGTTGCATTTGAATTGAAGACTTTGTGTTGAGGTTTGTCAATAATCTAAGTAATGACCAGTAATCATAATGCATGTAAGTATGACTGAAGAGGTTTGTTCGCTCTGTTTACAGTGTTCGTGTTCCTCACATTCTGCCCTGGGTGTTTTCTAAACAATTAACTAGTTATTAAACTAGTTATTCACTGATGATACAGACAGTTTTATACATCACTTCAGTCTTTGATGTGCATACATTTTTACTTTTTGTAAACTTTTTAAATAAACTTAGGAAAATTTGAAAATCTCAATTACAACCCGAATTCCGGAAATGTGGGACGTTTTTTTTAAATTTGCGATTGAATGTTCAGCGTTCTAAGCAGCGGCAGTGATAATCATAATGTTTGCATTCTGAATTGCAGTTGGTTGTCTTTCTCACATCTGTTTGCATCTATTTGCATTTGACCTTTAAAATGTTTTTTGAAAGAAGTCTCTTATGCTCATAAAGGCTGCATTTATTTGATCAAAAATATAGTAAAATAACCTAAAATTGAGAAATATTGCAATGTTTTAAAAAAAAGGCTGTTTTCTCTGTGAATGTGTTGTAAAATGTAATTTATTCTGGCGATGCAAAGCTGAATTTCCTGCATCATTACTCCAGTCATCAGTGTCACGTCAACAGTGTTGAAAACGGTTGTGCTGCTTCATATTTTTTGTGGAAAGCATGATACATTTAATTTTTCAAGTTCAAAAAACAGCTTTTCTTTGAAACAGACAATTTTTGTAACATTTCGAACATCTTCACTGTCGTTTTTGATCAATTTAATGCATCCTTGCTGAATAAAAATATAAATTTCCTTTAAGTGAGAAGCAACATTGTGACACAAACAACAACATTAATGTCGTGAGATTCGGGCGGGGCTAATTATTTGTCCAACCAATGGAAGACAAGAGAAGTGTCAATACTTTACAATTCAAAGTAGTGACTCTTCTGGAGCAGAAGCTTGAAACGAATCGCATTAGCTAGTTTGCATTTGGTGTCTAAAACAAACTCTGACCAGAATGTTTGAGGAATATCAATACCATATGGCTGCAAACAGTGTTATTAAACGTCGATGAGCCCATCCAGGCCTTCCTGCTGTGATTTGTATCCACTCACAGTGATTTACTGCTGTTTTCCCCTCAGAACTGAGCCTGTGTGTGTTATGGATCAATAGCCTCTGCTTGCGCCGTATTGTTGATTGCAAACGGAAGAGAGAGTGTTGGCGTGAGGGAAAGCGCCTCTAATCTGCGAGGTTTGTGTGTCCGCGGCTCCCTGTGGCCTGACGTGAACATAATGGACTCTGCCATGTGAGACAAGCGGTGCTGGTTAATTACTTCACCAGGCCGCTGCCCTTTTCTCTTCTCCTCCCGGCTCTCTGCGTCTGTGTTTTCTCATGTGTCGCTGTACAAAGCCGCCGTAATTATTCCTTCTGTGGCGGATGGAGAGGTGCGAGCGGGGGATTTATCCGTTTGGGACGGCCACGCTTTGATCACCCGTCACCGGCGCTGACAGGCATCTGCAGCTCACCACAGATAAAAAGAAATCTACCACGACTGGACAAACATCTTTCACAAACAGTTGTCTGATTTGCTAGCCTAGTCTAGTTTTGAATGCTAATTAACCGCGGGTAAAAAAAAAAACAGCTCCTTTCTGCTGATGCTACTGATAGATTTGCCCATCTTTAAGAAGCAAAATACACTTGAGAAAGTTCTTCGTTGAGGTGAAACTTCATCCGATGCATAAAACATGGATGTAGTATGATATTTCTTTCCAGATGCATTGCTTTATCTCATCAGCATCTGCATTTATGAAGCAAAGCAGGTGTTTTACTTCTCTGTGTACTTCAGGTTAGGTGTTGTTTTGTCAGGTTTGGTTTATTTAATGTGATGCACAGGCTGATAATCTGAGGTTGGTTTACTCCGGACCACAGGGTCTCGTTTTTCGATCACAGCTCATTTTTTGTCTGGAATCAAATCGGTGTGATTCAGATGCTCGTATCTGCCTCCACACTGCAAAAAATGACTTCGCAATGAGTTTTTAATTTAGCTATTTCCCTTGTTTTCCAGTCAACATGTCTCAATATCCTTGAAACAATATAAATCTTCTCGAGAAGCAACTCTGCATAAAATATTAGTGAATATAATTGTGTTTTGCCTTCTGGCACTGTTTGTTTTAAAACAAACAAATAAAGAGAGCGAGTGTAGTAGGACAAAATACTCTTGTGTTAAAGACAATCTGTGAAAACAAAATGTAATATCTTACGCAGTCTTGCTTCTCAAGGAAATTTATCTTGTTTTATTGATTTTTGTTCATTTTTTTTTTTTTGATATTCTGAGTTGAAAATAAGACAAAATACTTAGAATCAGTGTTATTTTAGTAGTATTTATTATTTCTATATTTTTCTTTAATTTATTTTTATTATAGTTTTAGTAATTTAGTACTTCAACTTTAACAACAACAAAAAAAACAGAAATAATAAGTTTATAATGTATATTTCAGCTTTATTTCAGTTACTGACAACAATTGTAATAGTTTTGATTTTATTTTTAGTTAACAAAAAAACAATGCTGTTAAGATTAGCATTTCTTGCAGAGCAGAAAGATTTACAGCGAGTAACCTAAATATTCTCATATTCTATTAAGATTCTGCCATTTATTTATTTACTCAACCTCATTATCGTTCCAAACCTGTGACCAACAAAACTTTGATGCTTACATGTTTTGTTCCTCATGACAATCTTCACAAATGAACACAAATTTCATGAATTTTGAAGCCTACAGTAAACAGAATTGGTAGAAATAAAAAGCTAAACATAGGCTATAACAAACACCACCGTTGCATGACTTCAGCGTCACCATCGTTAAGCTTCTCACTCTATATTTCCTGAAAGAGTTTGATTCTAAACCGTAAGTAGATGTGTTTATCTGTTCTTATGATGACATTTAATGTCCCAACAACCTCTGCAATCCCATTTAGCCACTTGTTTAGCTTTAAAAAAAAAAAAAAATTATAAGGGGGTATTACTGATATTTTATATTGTAGAATAAAATGTGAGAGAGTTTGTGTTAAATCACATAGGCCTACTTATTTCAAGCATTTAACCCAAAGCCCATTGAATTCAAGACGATTGAACTGGACGCGCTAAAATGCGAACTCGTTTATGCACTGTACAAAATAAATAGTTGAGAAAACGTTACAAAAATAAGGCAAATTTGAGTTCTCTCAACAATAATTTTTAAGTTCTGCTCAGTAAAGATACTTTGTTGAGCCAATGTGAATTTGTTTGTTCTTGCAATGCTGATTGTTTTATTTTGATAATAGAAAAAATCTTGTCAACTTACAAGACTAAGATATCCAGGAAATGAACAGAAGTAGTTGAACTCCAGGCATCAAAACTAGACTCACAAACCTCAAGAACGGTGGCAGTCAACAAATGTTAAAAAGATGAGCTCTTTACACCACAGTACAACAAATAACTAACAATAATGATAAAACAACAACAAAACAGTTTAAATGAAGTCAGCAAACAGCAAAACAATAATCCTATAATAGTAACTTCTTAATTTATTCATGCTGCAATGCATGATGGGAACTCACAAAGACTTAACATTTCAACAATATGAAATTCTTTGTTCAGACAACTGTGTTCGACTAGTTGGGACAACATTTGTGGTAATTGTGTTGGTTTGACAAGTGTTGTTATGTAGTTTCAAAAAATTGCATTTTTTTTTAGTATTCGAAACTCAAAAGGTTTCGTAAATGTGCAGTTGCATTTTTTACAGTGTGGGTTTTGGCCTATAAATATACATCATCTCTACTATGCTCTATAGCATTAAAGTTCCCCTAATTTTACTTCAGTATCAATAATTCTTGAAAATACACCGTGCTTGGAAGGTTACTTTCAAATTGAAGTCCGCTACTGATTACAAATTACATGATGATAAATTGCAGAGAAACATAATCTGGATTACACACATTATATAATGTAATCAGACTGCTTTTGATTACTTTTAGATTACTTTTTACCCAAATCGTTTTTATCACATAAACTTGAATGTGCTGCCATTGTGTGAATATACAATCATGTAAATCCATAAAAAGTAACTGCAATCTGATTATGAGCATTTTACTTAATATTTGTAATCCGATTACATAATCCAGATTACATGTAATCAGTTACTACCCAGCACTGACTATACATGAACACAAATGAGAATGGAGAGCTGTAATGAGATTTAAAAGCTTAGAACTTGCTTAAATTTCGAACTTTTAGAATGTAGTTCACAGTCTGCTTTCATTACATACAAAATGTGTTTCATGTTCAAAAAGAAGGATGAATGCAGGTTTGAAGTATGACTGTGACATCATGAGCAAACACTGACGGAATATCCACCTTATTCTTACCGTAAAAAAAAGGGCGTGGCCATTTGTAAATTTTATGGGACTTGTGTCCGGTCTCATTTGCTTCCAGCCATTTTTAACTGTACAGAACCACTCATTTTGCTGCTTGATATTGCAAGTTGGTGTGTATCACCATATTATTTTAGTGCATTGTCTTAATTATGAACACACTGGTTTGTAGTGCAAACAGTTTTACCGTTTACTGCACGTTGTTATTCTTCTCGTTATTTCTCTATAGCGGCTAATGAACCGGAAGTCTCGCCCATAGGCTCACTTCCGCATTTAGGAATAAGGTTGATACAGTTTTAACCATGTGAGATTTGAAAAACAAAGCAAAACTAAGTGGTTTTGCACAGGAATGCAGTCATTTTATGGCACGCCTTTGGTTACTCTAGATGTGATCTAACCCCGATCCTGAGCCCCGCTGTGGGTGTAGCTTTACTCCATTACCCAGACACCAGACCGGGCCTCTTCCATCAATGATTCAGGGATTCACCCCTCGTGCAGCAGAAAGAGGGGCTCCTCGTGCCAATTAGACAGGCTCGGTGACAATCACACGGGTGCTAGAGATGGAGGAAGACGGATGGAGAATGAGGCAAGCGGCAGTTAAGGAAGCTGACCGGATCTTCAACCCCCCCACTCGATCGGGGCGACCCGATTATTCGCTGCTCCCCCGGCGGTGACATTACTGAGAGACAGTCATTAGCGTGCGCTGGAGGAAAGACTCAGTTCTCCCTCCGCTGGGAAATCTCAGCCTCTTAGACGAGCTCGAGGAAGAAAAGAGCATTAGGATCAGATCTCTTTACCTCCGATCGCTGGTTCACGCTCACGCAGTGCTGTGGAAACAGCCGTAATTCACTCGCGTAATAGCGCAAACTGGCTCTAATTGCCAAATTGACACGGAGACAGTCGGAGACTTTAGTTTTTCTGTTGCGGGGGGAATGAAAAATTGCCTTTTTTGAGCCGAGTGTCTTCTGCAGTATCAAGAGTCGGTTCAGCGAGGAAGTTGTGATAACAGGACTGTGGCTGGAGAGTGAAATTAAATTCTGCCATGTGTCTTTTTTTGTGATTTATTTAAGGTTTCTTTGTGGTTTTTTAGCTCATAAGTGCTAACTTTAGATTTAACTTTAGTTACTTATTTCAGCCGGTTTTGCTCACTTTAACCTCGCCTCTTCTCTTCAAAGTCTCAATATAATAAGGCTCTGACTTATTAAATGAGAATATCCAATATTAATTTAATATAATATTATAATAATATAATATAATATTACAAATGTTACTATATAGCTATATATCATATTTGCATATGCAATGATGTATAAATAAATAAAAAGAAATCAGAATATCCAATATAAATCGAAAATAATGATACAAAAATGATATAGATCTATAGGATATAAAAAATTGCAAATCAGTAAATAAATGTTAATGTAAATCAGAATATCCAATATGAATGAATAATAATATATTAAATAAAAACAATGGGCTAAAGATATTTACATATGTATTACTATGTAATTTTATATTTTATTTTACAGCAACAACAATAATAAACTATAAATATATATTACTATATATATAATATAATATTTTATACTTTTATAATATATATGTGTAACTACACTATGTATAGAGAGAGAGAGAAAGAGAACAAAATATCTATAATACTGTAATATAATTTTGAGTTTTCTTTGATATTTTAGTGCAAAGTCATTTTTTTGTTGGTATTTTCCCACTGCTAGTTTTATTTTTCATAACATTTCATGGTAGTGATATTAGTCTCGTTTGACTCCTGAATGTTAATTTATTATGGCAAGTGAGCTGTTTTGCTCTTTAGCCTTTTTACCAGAAGTTCATCCCGATTGTGCAGATTTTCAGAAGTTGTGACCGAATGTGAATCCCACCAATCACAGTGGGAACGGCTGCTTTATGATTTGACCATAAAATCCCCGTAAGTTTTGTTTTGCGGCCCACGTGAAGATTATGATGGTTTTGTCGCCGGCGTCCCTCCATCATTCCCACACCGGCTGTTTCCTCCCTCTCTGCTCCTCCAGTAAAGTGGCATTTCCATTTTCAGATTGCATCGCTGCTCCTGTGTGAATAGAATGGAATTACACTGAGACGCACTGATTGATTCTTACTGAACACAATAGTTTGAGCACTTGAGACAGTGACACCAGCTGCCTCCTCCTGCTCCAGGAGCCTCATTTTGTCCATTATGGGTGTTTATAGATGAGGGGGAATAGAAGAGGAAAAAAAGACAGACAAGACCCGTTTAAGATGGTTAGTGGAGTTTCAGAAATACAGGGAGCTTACGGGGATCTTTTTTCTTTTTTTTTATTTATATTTTTTTTATGATTTATTTTTTTCACTTGTGTTAAAATGCATTTACATTTTAGTTACAGTAATGCTCTTTTGGACCGGATAGGAAGTTTTGACAATGTTTTCATAGTACAGTGATTTTTTTCTATGATAATGATAATGTTACCAATAAGTCAAATATCCAATTTTGGATTATATAAATCAGAGTATCTATCTATCTGTCTATCTGTCTGTCTGTCTGTCTGTCTGTCTGTCTGTCTGTCTGTCTGTCTGTCTATCTATCTATCTATCTATCTATCTATCTATCTATCTATCTATATACATACATTATATATATATATATATATATATATATATATATATATATATACATACATTATAGATAGATAGGTTGTATTTTATGTATGTGTGTTATTTTATAATGTATTATAAAATATGAAAAAATAATAATACTGTAATTTTGACTGTCCTATCATATTTTAGTGCATATTATTTTATTATTTTCTCTCTCTCTCTCTCTCTCTCTCTTTCTCTCTCTCTCTCTCTCTCTCTCTCTCTCTCTCTCTCTCTCTCTCTCTGTGTGTGTGTGTGTGTGTTTGTGCGAGTGTGTGAGAGAAACAGTGGCGTTTCAGAAATACATTGAGCTTCGGGTAATGTCAAGTGTTAAAGGACTCATTATATGTTTTATGATACTTTCCCCTAAAGTTCACTTATACTGTTATTGAAGTGTGTTTGACTCGCAGTAAATGCTGTATTGGACCGGAGAGGAAGTTTGGCGTTGTGTTTTTGTAGCACACTGAGCTCTTGTCTCAGCAGATGAAGGCAGATTGATTGGTGATGATCTGAGGCTGTAAGTGCTGTGAGTGTGGATGTAATGCGCTCAGGAACGCTCTCTGCTCTCATTACATGCATTAGAGCACTATTAACAGCAGCCGGACTCGTCCACTCTCACACATTCACACTGTGCTGGGAGAGAAGAATGTGTCCAGGTCTTTCCCGGAGGAGCCGTTCCGACTGATGAACACACACACACACACACACACACACACACACACACACACACACACACACACACACACACACACACACACACACACACACACACACACACACACACACACACACACACACACACACACACACACACACACACACACACACACACACACACACACACACACACACACACACACACACAGTTATCATCTCAGCAGTGATGTATGGATCATCTGCGTGTTTGATATCTCTTTCCATAGATCAGGGTTGCTGTCTAATTAGTGGTCCACCAATGTGGGTTTATATAATGTGATGACCGATATCTATAGAGCAGCGTAACAGATCCAATTCAGTATCATGCAGGTAATATAGTGGGTGTTTTTTATAATGAAAAATTGTTTGATTACGTAAATGCACAAACATGCGCACACACAGACACACATACAGATGTATAGTATGTAATAAAATGTTTTTGTTCTGTCAGTTTGTGTTCATGTCAGTAAAATGTACTCTGTACAACATGAGCAGCGGCTGGGAGAACAGTTTTCGTGATTTGTCCGCTATCAGTCTTAAATTGGCACTTCATCATGAAATCATTTCTGTTTTTACTGAAAGTCATCAGATGCTCATCTGCTCCTTGACATTTCCGTCTTTCCCATCTAAATCCAGCCTGGATTCTGTGACGATTCCTGATGAATCCGTGTGAGGCGTGAAATCAAAACCCTGCGTTTTTGTTGCTCGTTTTTTAATGCCGTGAATCACGGATTTCAGCAAATGTCACAGAGAGACGTGATTGAACGGTTTCAAGAGTATCACTTCAGTCTAATTACTAACTCTGAACTAGTGTAATACTGAGAGATTACCAGCCTCTGAGAGATTCATGTGGGATAAGAACCTGCTATAGAATATAGTTTAATATCTGTTTCTGATGAAAGTTAGCGCTGGGTTGTTTTAACGATTCTAGTGTAAAATTCTTCTTGTTTTCTAACTTTCTTGGCATTTCGAAGATTTCCTTAAGAAATCTTAAGAACTTCTTATGAATTTAAGAACATTGTTATGAACATATTGGAATTTATCTTGAACTTCTTTCAGAATCTTTCGGAATCACCGAAAGAAAGAAAGAATAAGATGTTCCTAAGAAAATATTTGAGAGCTTTTATATTTGAAAGTTTTCAGGAATTGCATTCAATTGCTTTGTATCAATTGGATGCATCATGGCACGGCACGCCATGATCAAATGTATCATGAAAAAGATTCTTAAGACAATTCTTAACATCTTTCTGAAGGAGATGTATGTGGGATAGGCCCTTTCAGAATATTTATGACATAAACATTTTCACTTCGGATTGTGATGATAGTGAGGTTATTGCAGGTTTACTTTTTGGATGTAATGATATTTTGTTAGGCTATACAGTTGTGTCTTAAGAATAAAAGAATATAGAATTAAAGACAACTTAAGAATTCAAATTGCTAAAAATATGTTCTCCAAAAAAAAAAGTTATCATTGTTGAATGATTGTTAAGAAGGAATGGTACCTTTAAGACTGATCTTAAGACAAAACTTTGATTGATTATGAATCAACTTTTAAAAATCAATTGTTCATCTTTGGGAAGAACTATCATGCAAACACCAAAGCCTGTCATTTTCTTAAGAGAATATTTGAGAACTTTTCAAGAAATTGCACTTAGGAGCATTCTTACAAACTTTTTGGAATTTATCTTAAGTTTCTTAACTTCGTTCGTAATATTTGACAAAAATACTCAAACACTAAAGCCTGTTATTTTCATAAGAAAATATTTGAGAACTTGAAATCTTTAAGAATTGCACTTAGGAATTCTTAACTTCTACTAACACCAAAGCCTGTAATGTTCTTAAGAGAATATTTATTCATTTTCAAGAATTCCACTTAGGAACATTCTTGAAATTAGTCTCAACTTTCCCCAGATCTCCATCTACACACACACACACACACACACACACACACACACACACACACACGCACGCACACACAGAGTATCTCCAGCAAGGTCTGCCAGTTCCTTTTCCTCCTCTAATGTGGATTTCATGGCTCTGTGGGTTTCCTGCCACCTCAGCGTTTAGTTCTCTCCTCTGTAAATCGCTCTCTCCCTCCAGGCATCACAGCCGGCCGTCCGTCCGGGCGCTCGCACACTTTTATGTGTTTCTCAGCAGCGTGGATGGAGCCCCGAGGAGCCGCGCACCTCGCTCCTTAAACCCTAAAAGCCTCTTCCAGAAAATTGCGTGCGGAGATTGGGCTAATAGATGTGCATCTGCTCAAACCCCGGCGAGCTCCATTGATTTCCAGATGATCTGGAGCCGTGATGGATTCGTTTTCCTCTTCATAAAACTCTTCACACTCCAGCGTTTCCCAGCCGAAGCGGCCGCCGCGTCACGAGCGCCGAGAGACCAGCTTCCTGAAACCCAAACAGCCGCCCGATCTCTCGACCCGCGGCTCCTCCACACGCCGCTGCCGCTCTAATTGGCTGGGTTATGGAGTTGGGTGAAAGTTTGGAGGTGGGAACAGCTGGCGGAGGTTGATTCGGGTCTGAAGCCGGTAATGTCTGCATCAATCTCCGACCCACACGCCTCCATCCGCCCACCACCGTGACACAAACTCCTCGCACAACTCTTCAGAAGTCCTCCGATCAATCACGCCGAGCGAGACATCGATTTTTCTCGCGCTCTCCACCTCCTCTTTCTCTCCATCCACTCACCTATTTCGCTCCTCATGTTTGAGTCCGTCATTGCAGTGTTGCACTTAAACACAACTTAACTACATTTATCAGTTTTTAAAACAGCTTTTCCACTAACAAACTAGTTTTTCAGCAGGTAAAAGTGACAAAGTGTCAGAGCTACCACGTTTATCACAGGTTTTCATGCATAAAATGATCTCAGAACAGCCAAAGCAGCTGTTAGTAGTGAAAATATCATCTAAACAGTATGTAAGTTACTTTCAGTTCAGAAAACTGTATATGAGTAGTTGAGAACTACTCTATAACAGATATAGATAAGCACCTGACACCTTAAAGTGTCTGTCAGCCAATCAGGATCCAATATTCAAAAGTGTTATGGTATATGTCACATTTTGTGTGTCCATGTTATTGTAATTATGTATTTGGATGGTTTCATTTCATATAATTTCTAAAATATTTTAAAAATACAATTTATTTATTTTTTATTTATTTTTTGTGCAATGTACTGTATAGTTTGTCTTGTATTTTACTGGGTTAGGATTTATTTTATTTTTTTAATAAATATTATAAATAATTTCCAGTTAATTCTCTATAACTTATTTTTATTTATTTTATTATTAGTTTTTAATACATACACACACACACACACACACACACACACACACACACACACACACACGTTTGTTTCTGTGAATTGTGGGGACTTTCCATAGACTTCTATTACTTTTATACTGACCAAACAATATTTTCTATTACCTAACCCTAAACCTACCCCTTACAGAAAACCTGTTTGCATTCTTACACTTTCAGATATATTTTTCTTTTTTTCTGCAGGCCTGTCCCCACAATGTCAAAAAATTAATGTTTTGCTATCCTTTTGGGGACATTTGGTCCCCACAATGTAGCATAAACTAGTACACACACACACACACACACACACGCACGCACGCACGCACACGGGACACCAAATCACAAAACGTGATGCATGTACAACATGTGCATATATGGGCTGGAGACTTTAATACACTTTCTTTTTTTTTTTTTTTTTTTGTATAGACTAATTAAAACATTGACTCCTATTATTGATATATGCATTGCTTAATATTACATAATATAAAATAATAAAGTTGTATATTTTGTGTATATATAATAATATATATTTTTGTGTAAGCTAATTAAAATATTGACTCCTCCTAATAATGGTATTTATATTAAAATTATTGACTCACATTGACTTATGTAAGCTAATTAAAATATTTTTAATTCCTACATTACATTTTTTCATTACATTTTTAAATTTTTAATTTTTTTTTTTTTCATTACATTTGAATTCTTTTTAATTAAACTCCTCTAGTTAACTTGTTTTCAGAGAGGTAGTGGTAGTCTCTTCAGTGTCAGTGATGACAGACTCACACACGTGTTTGTGTTCTCCGTCCGGCTCTAATGAAACATTGGCAGCTCAGCAGCGGTCCCGTGAGCAAACACACCGGTCAGTCGATTGTGATTCACGCCGGCCGTCATTAGAGCTGTGTGGATCAAACGCCTCCTGACACATCTTTAGTGAACGTCTCCCTCCTGAGCTGAATGTGTGAAATCATGTTTCCTCAGATATTGATATACTTGTGTACTTTTTATTTTATTTTATTTTATAGCTTGTAATATATATCTTGAATAGAATTAATTTTATTTTTATATTTTCTGATGTTCATTTCATAACAGAACAGCTCACACACATGCAGATAAATTGATCTGAATTAAATTGAGGAAGCCATAAAACACACACACACACACACACACACACACACACTCATGGTGGCCGTGGCGTCAGTTATGGGGTGTATGTGGTAACCAGGCCTCCGTCCAGTTGAAGAAAATTAATTGGAGGAAGCCGATGAAGTGTGTCGTGTCTCAGTCTCTCAGCGGTCAGTAATGAGGCCAGCTGTGGGAGGTTTTGTCAGTTTGCATCATATTGTTTTACTGCTTAACTTTCTCATTAGAGCTCATGAGTGCTGAATATCGTGTGTGTGTGTGTGTGTGTGTGTGTGTGTGTGAGACACACACACACACACTCACACACTTTTATTATGTAACATCAATCTAAAGTTTCAGCATATAGAGAGGTTTGCTTGAGAACATCTTCATTTGCCCTAAGAATAAAATGGCAGGCTTTGACATTTTCTGATCTTATAGTGTGAGGATTATTTGTCTAATACTTTAAACTGCAAAGCTTAATGATATAAAGTATATGTCCATTTTTATGTCGATATTATTTGCAAATATTATATGAATAATGTTTGAAAAAGCTCAATAAATTCAATAAAAATCTTAACTATGTGGATTCATGACTGGTTAGAGGTTATGTTGACTTATTAAACTAATAAAAATGACAAAAAAACAAAACAAAATGACCAAAATTTTAACTAAAATAAAAACCACCTTACAATATGATAACATTAGTTAAAGGGTTACTCCACCCCAAAATTAAAATTTTCTTTTACAGGTTTGGAACAAACCTGGGGGTAAGTGATTAATGACAAAATTTTCACTTTGGGGTGGAGTAACCCTTTAACACTCGTTAAAGGAACACTCCACTGTTTTCAGCCGATCTCCGGGTCTGGCGAGAGCACTTTTAGCATAGCTTAGCATAGATCATTGAATCCGATTAGACCAGTAGCATCGCGTTCAAAAACGATCAAAGAGTTTCGATATTTGTCCTATTTAAAACTTGACACTTCTGTAGTTATATCGTGTACTAAGATCGGCGGAAAATGAAAAGTTGCGATTTTCTAGGCTGATATGATTAGGAACTACTCTCATTCCGGCGTAATAATCAAGGAACTTTGCTGCCGTAACATGGCCGCGGCAGGCGCAGTGATATTACGCAGCGCCTGAAAGTAGTGCCCGGTAGCTAGGGACTACTTTCAGGCGTAGTCACATTTAGTTCATGAACTACATTTAGTTCATGAACTAAAATTAAAACTAAAACCATAAAAATAAATGTTACTTAAAATAAAACAAATGTTAACTGAAATAAAATAAAATAAAAAAAAATGTCATATATAAAGAAAGTATTATAAAATTTATATAAACAATACTTATTGTATTTCAGTAAGTGGGCAAGACATTTCTCTAACTTGATGTACTAAAATAACTAAAACTAAAACTGAAATACAAAAAAAATATGAATTATATAGACATTTATAATAATAATAATAACAACACAAGCAAATGACAAAAATTTAACTAAAATTAAATTAAAATGTTAACTAACTGAACCTTCTTCTTAAGTTTTGTCTTAAAAATCAAACAAACAAAAAAAACAGTAGTTTTTAAAAGTATTTTCAGGAATATTCTTAATTTTCAGAAACGAAGACATAAATAGTTTGAATCTTGTGAATGTTTGGTGTTCTTGACTCTGTCATCGGATCAGGCAGATCATCCGGACTGATTTTCTCAAGCTCTCAGGAACGATCTCTCTTCTATCAGAGATAATTACTCTTAATAACCGCCCCATTAACAAGATGAGGATCATGCATCATTAACGCTTTTATATCCTTCATATCTTCATCGCTGAGCGCCTGAGGGAAAGTGAACACGAGTTCACTTCATCCTCCATCTGAACCAGAGCAAACACTCTTCTGAGCAGAGATCGCTTTATAGCTGATATATTTCATTATATTTCTGTCGTACACGTGTTCATGAGAGAGTGTGTTCCAGCGGATGATTTTCTCAGTTATGTTTCATTTATGTATTAGCTTTCCAATGAGCTGTTTTACACAAACGCTCTCATGTGGTCTTCAGGAAATTATCTTCTGGCTTGGTTTATTTCCTAATAACTGTGATTTTGAGTTGAATTGGAGTAAGTCTTGCGCATTTAGGTCATGGCAGGTTTCTCTCAGTCAGGATGTGCTGCGTTCAGGACGGTGGAGGGTTGCGCGGTGTGTGTTTGCGTAGGATGTGTGTGTGGTCCGCTGAGAGTCACAGGCTGCCTTGCCGTGTGTCATAAGAGTTTAAAATGATCTTCTGTCTTTGTGCTTTATTAAGACACTTTCAGCTCCAGGTCTCGGAGGACGAACGGGTCGCGGATGCCTGCTGTAGACCATTACTGCCGCACTGCAAACTCCCAAAACACACACACATCTGAGTGCGAGAACATAAAGCTTTCTCTCTTTATTTGTGTGATACTGTAAGTGGCCGTATGTGAATAGTGTTTGCATGTGCAAAACAGTGTGGTTTTTGTTCACTAAAACTATTAAAAAACATTTTAGAATATCCGTTATATTTCAATTCATTCTTCTAGACAAAAATGAGATAAAATTAAAACAAAAAAAAAATATTATTTGAAATAAAACAAACATTGACTGACATAAAATAATAATTTAAAAAAATAAATAAATACTGTAAAGACATTTAAACAAACAAAGAAAACTAATAAAAACAACTCTCTTTATTCATATATATATATATATATATATATATATATATATACATATATATACATATATATACATATACTAGTAGTTGCTAGTAGTTTAACTACATTTCTCAGTAGCGTGGTTTCTGAATCAAATAGTTTTTCAGTAGCGAAGCTCTATTTTTGATCAAGTAGCGCGGTAGCGTCAACAAAAGCTAACGTTACATTATCCAAAGCATTCTGAAACTCAAGCTCAAATCGGTAATATAACTGCTACGGATTACTGATCCTGGATCAGTAAAAGTGACGCCAAAGCCACTCGTAACACCATTGGCTCCTCAATCTGTCAATCAAACTTCATTATTCCTCCCGCCTCTCCAGTGAATGAAGTGTGGCACGCAGTTCAGAGAATCTCAGATTGTTTGCTGTGTGAAAGTAAATAAAGAACTGTTGATTGAATAAGTACAGCGTTTTCTTTACTCAAGAAACACTATATTTATAAAGGCTAATGTTTTTTTTGTATTTGAGGAGCGGAGAAGAGTGTCTTAGTCTAGCATTTGTTGTCAAATCACAGCTGAATAGCTTGTACGAAGCGCTGAATCTTTTATAATATGATACTTTGGCCAAATAACACAAAAAACTGAGTGCCCACATAGCGATAGAAAACCATCCTTAATATTTGCAAATCATGTGCATTTCTCAAAGCAATTTGTGCAAACAGCACCACACAATGGATTTCCTGCAAAAGATGTCCTGTAACTTATTCAAAATCTTTAGTTCATCTCTCAAAAGTAAGTATTTATGTCAATGAACATAGTGTCATCAGAATGAAAAGTTCTCATGTCATTGTTCTCAAAAAGATGCTCAAAATGCTTAGTCATGTTGTCAATATAACAGTGCTCTGTTAAGTGCTTCTGTTCACCTGCACAATCCATGGCAAATTTACAAAAAGACTAATCGAAATGTGTAGAAAATATGCTTGACAGTTTATGACAACTAGATCAACCATTTTGCATTTAATGACTTATACGATGAACTAATGACTAGATGTTTTGAGGGGTGAGACTATAGCACAGAGAACTATGTAATACATTTTGAGAAACATGACATTAGCAGTTGATAATAGGAAAGTGCAGACAAATGTACGTAATCGATTGCATGAATGTACCAAAGCAATCACAACTTGTTCAAAAGAATGCAAAACTGCTTTTATCATGTGCACAAGTGACATGATGATGTGGAGGTTGAACAAGTAGTTTTGAGAATTTCATTTCTGATCTGAGAAATGCATCAAAGTGACTGAGATGAACTGCAATAATGCATTAGTAAATTGCTGCAGAAGTATTGTTCGTTCGTAGTTCATGTTAACTACACTAGTTAACTAATGTTAACTAATGAACCTTATTGTGAAGTACCATTTATATAAATGTATCTGTATACAATAAAGCCACAATACCAACTACCAATAGGAGGTTTCTGGCTGACAGCAAAAATTTTATTTTGCCTATGTCACAATATAAAGTAAATCCGGCCCTGTACATGATACTGATTTTTGTTGCCAAATTGGTTTGGAACAGTTGTTGAATAAACAATTAACCTGAACTATTATGCCTGTCTATCTGCTTGACTGACAGTTGTATTGATCACTGAGAGAGCATTGATTGGTATGATGTTGGTTCAATATAAATATGATTTTTTTTTTAATTTTTATTTATTTATTTATTTATTTTTTATTGCTTAGATGTTGTAAACTACGGTTGCCATGTTGCTGTAGCTTAGCTTGCTAAATTTCCCAGGGCTGTAGCTTTAGTGTAGTGAAGCTTCATTTAATGAGGAGCAACTGTTAGTTTAGCTCATTCTCTAAGTAGCTTGCCCAACACTGTGTGTGCGTGTGCATATATATATATATATATATATATATATATATATATATATAAGAACACACATGGTTCTTTTAATTGTGACGAATTGGTGGGTTTTTGTTAAATGTGAGCCAAAATCATCACATTTAAAAGAACCAAAGACTTAAACTACTTCAGTCTGTGTGCATTGAATGTATTTAATACACGAGTTTCACAATTTGAGTTGAATTACTGAAATAAATGAACTTTTCCACAACATTCTAATTTATTGAGATGCACCTGCATATATATATATATATATATATATATATATATATATATATATATATATATATATATGTATGTATATGTATATGTAAACTGTAGTATTATCTAAATTCTAAATTGAAAGTAAACTGAAGTTTTATCTAAATTGAACTTTAAATTAAAGTGAAAAACTATAAACTATACAGGTGCTGGTCATATAATTAGAATACCATCAAAAAGTTGATTTATTTCACTAATTCCATTGAAAAAGTGAAACTTGTATATTATATTATTATATTCATTCATTACACACAGACTGATATATTTCAAATGTTTATTTCTTTTCATTTTGATGATTATAACTGACAACTAAGGAAAATCCCAAATTCAGTATCTCAGAAAATCAGAATATTGTGAAAAGGTTCAATTTTGAAGACACCTGGTGCCACACTCTAATCAGCTAATTAACTCAAAACATCTGCAAAGGCCTTTAAATGGTCTCTCAGTCTAGTTCTGTAGGCTACACAATCATGGGGAAGACTGCTGACTTGACAGTTGTCCAAAATACGACCATTGACACGTTGCACAAGGAGGGCAAGACACAAAAGGTCATTGCAAAGAGGCTGGCTGTTCACAGAGCTCTGTGTCCAAGCACATTAATAGAGAGGCGAAGGGAAGGAAAAGATGTGGTAGAAAAAAGTGTACAAGCAATAGGGATAACCGCACCCTGGAGAGGATTGTGAAACAAAACCCATTCAAAAATGTGGGGGAGATTCACAAAGAGTGGACTGCAGCTGGAGTCAGTGCTTCAAGAACCACTTCACACAGACGTATGCAAGACATGGGTTTCAGCTGCCGCATTCCTTGTGTCAAGCCACTCTTGAACAACAGACAGCATCAGAAGCGTCTCACCTGAGCTAAAGACAAAAAGGACTGGACTGCTGCTGAGTGGTCCAAAGTTATGTTCTCTGATGAAAGTAAATTTTGCATTTCCTTTGGAAATCAGGGTCCCAGAGTCTGGAGGAAGAGAGGAGAGGCACACAATCCACGTTGCTTGAAGTCCACTGTAAAGTTTCCACAGTCAGTGATGGTTTGGGCTGCCATGTCATCTGCTGGTGTTGGTCCACTGTGTTTTCTGAGGTCCAAGGTCAATGCAGCCGTATACCAGGAAGTTTTATAGCACTTCATGCTTCCTGCTGCTGACCAACTTTATGGAGATGCAGATTTCATTTTCCAACAGGACTTGGCACCTGCACACAGTGCCAAAGCAACCAGTATCTGGTTTAAGGACCATGGTATCCCTGTTCTTAATTGGCCAGCAAACTCACCTGACCTTAACCCCATAGAAAATCTACGGGGTATTGTGAAGAGGAAGATGCGATATGCCAGACCCAACAATGCAAAAACAAGTCAAAAACTTGACTAGTGACTTATTTGTGTCTAATTATTATTTATTTTGAAAATAAATTTAGGAGAAGCATCTGAGATCGTTCACAAGAGATTCAACTGTGAACTCAATTGAAATCTCCTGAGCAACTTTGGCCAATACATCTTTCATGTCTCAGCTGGTTTCTCTCACTCGCTGTTGGTTGTGAGCGTTCAGGTCGGTGTCTGAGGTCAAACGGTGCAGAGCGACGCTGAGACGTCGATGGCTGTGATGTTCACAGCAGAGCCGCTGAGACTGAGGACAGACAAGCTGTTTGTTTTGCCAAATTTATTCTCTCACAAATGAGGTGTAAAAACGACACAGCAGAGCTTTCAGCCGTGCTGAATGAAGACTAATAAGCAGCAGGCGATGGACAGAACTGCTGTAAATTGGCCTGCCGCCCCTCCGCTGCTCTTTCTTGTGTTGTTGAGCAGTAATTGGAGTGAATGAGGGGGATCCTCCAGTGCTTGTGCTGTTGGTTAACCCTGAGCTGCTGCCTTATTTTACTGGACTCTCAGGTGGAAATGATCAAGTTGTTCTTGCTACCCGACTGTTTGCTTTCTCCTCCTAGCATTCAGTTGTAATTTAGTTTTACATGATAACCTTTGTAAGGAAACTGGATGGCGTTACTGTATCTTTAAGACACCTTTCTAATCATCCTACTACTTGTCAGCTTGATCCTATTCCATCTCATCTCCTTCAAGCTATTTCTCCTGCAGTTGTACCTGCACTCCCTCACATCATTAATACATCCCTTCACACTGGTGATTTTCCCTCAGCATTTAGACAGGCTCGTATAACCCCACTACTTAAGAAACCCACCCTTAATCCATCTCTTTTACTACAGACCGGTTTCCCTTCTTCCTTTCATTGCTAAAACACTCAAACGAGCTGTGTTCGACCAAGTCTCTGCCTTTCTCACACAGAACAACCTGTAAGTTACGCTATCGTTAAAAAAAAAAAAAAAAAAGATTTATTTTTATATAAGATGCATTGTCTATTCCGAATAAATGCTATTCTTTTCTATTTATTAAAAATGTTTATATATGTCAATTTACTTGTAATTGTAAATTGTAATAATATTTCCCAAGTTTACTATTTTTACTGTATTTTTGATCAAATAAATGCAACCTAGCATGTAAAAGTAAATTTCAAGCTTTACAAAAAAGGCCAGTCAATATAGATTTATAAAATGAGTTGTCAGCTAAATAAATAAATAAATGGATAAATGAATGAATAAATAAATAAATAATATATCATATTAAAGGGCTCTGATTTAAATACACATTTAATCACGCACACACACACACACACACACACACACACACTATAGATAGATAGATAGATAGATAGATAGATAGATAGATAGATAGATAGATAGATAGATAGATAGATATAATCAGCTAAATAAATTAACGAATAAATAAATAAATCTATCTATCTATAGTGTGTGTGTGTGTGTGTGTGTGTGTGTGTGTGTGTGTGTGTGTGTGTGTGTGTGTGTGTGTGTGTGTGTGTGTGTAATTAAATGTGTAATTAAATCAGAGCCCTTTAATATGATATATTATTTATTTATGTATTTATTCATTTATTTATCCATTTATTCATTTATTTATTTATGTATTTATTTAGCTGACAACTCAATTTATAAATCTATATTGACTGGCCTTTTTTTGTAAAGCTTGACATTTACTTTTACATGCTAGGTTGCATTTATTTGATCAAAAATACAGTAAAAACAGTAAAATTGGGAAATATTACAATTTAAAATAAGTAAATTGAAAAATAGAAACATTTATACATATTTTTTATTATTAAATAATAAATGTATTATATATTTAAATACATTACATTAGCAAAAAAAAAATGGCTAAAATAAAAAAAATAAAAAATAAAAAATGTACAATGCCATTGTCGTTTAAAAATGCTATTTAGTTTGTCCTCCATTTGACAGCACATGGATATGCAGTATTAGTTATACAGCAAAACTTTTTGCTGTTTTTACATTTCCAATCTCCTGAAACCTTTTCGGTTTTTTTCCCCCTTAGGTATCAATTGAATCTCAGATTTTGGACTATATACACTTGTATAATTTTACTACAAGTAACTTCTCAAAAAAAAAAAAAAAAAAAAAAAAATATATATATATATATATATATATATATATATATATATATATATATAAAATCTTGCCAACTCGAAGCTTTTGCGCAGTTGTGTGCTGTATTTCTATTATAACTAGTGTGTATTCACACTGTTGAAGCTGCTGAATACTAATTAACTGTTAAATGTAGGCGGTCATATGTTAATCAGCTCATGATGTGATGTCATTAATCGTAAGAGAAGCGCTGGTGAGTCTGTGTGATTACACCAAATAAAAACAAAAACTCGTGATATTGATATGCAAAAAATGACTTTGGAATGCACATGATATGCACGTGTTTGGCATGCATATAATAAGCCGTTTTCGCGTGCATATGACACGAAATTTGTTGGCGTGCATATGATACACAGTTTTTGCATACATATGACCCTAATCCTACCCGTCGTATAGCATTTACATGCCAAAGTAAATTTTTGTGTATCAATACCACGACTTTTTGTTTTTATTTGGCGTAGTATTTATATGGACTTTCAGGAGATCGGGCTGATTGTGTGGAATGTGAGGGCATCTGCGCTGGACTCGTGGGGGTTGAAGGTCTCTCCACGTCTCCTCTGATTTACCAGCCTCTTTTTTCTCGTCTGGTTCATCTGCTCTGTTTGTCACACACTTCAGAGCGGCAGCAGAGATCACACACGGCAGCAAGCGCGGCTTTGTGTTTTGCTAATAAGCTCCTTCTTCTCCCCGTGTGACTCGCAGCGCTGCCCTTTTAAAGAATCTGTGTGTGTGTGTGTGTGTGTGTGTGTGTGTGATTCACTGCTTTGAAACTCAACACTGCTTTGTACCATGTTTTGTGTTGCGTCATGAAAGTGCGTTTTCAGAGTTGTTAAGCATGCTACATAGGTAAGTTTAGTTTGATTACTTTTGGGACTGGAATACTTATAGTAGGGAAGACTGTTTCTGCTACAGAATGCAAAATAAAAAAAAGTAATTGCAACTTTTATCTTACAATTCTGAGTTTATATCTCACAGTTCTGACTTTTATTCTCGCAAATCTGACTTTTTTCCTCACAATTTTGAGTTTAAATCTCACAATTGTTTTCTAGCCGAAATAAAAACTGACTATTTAGATATAAAACTCAGAGTAGCAAGATTTGCGAGAGAAAAAGCTTTTTTTTCACCGTCCCGTCGCAGAATACTTGCATACTACATACTGCAGAGTACATAATCTACTGAATACTTGATGTTTTTTTGTTTTTTTTAAGGTGTATGAGCAATTTTTTTATATCATGTATATTTGTGGATTTTTTAAATTTATTGCATTTTTTATATATATATTTTTTTAATTTGTTGTTTTGTTTCTGTGCGTGTGTGTGTGTGATTATTACTTTCATAGTATTTTAATAGCACAAATTTAGACTTCTTGTTAGTATTTGTAGGTTTTCACTACTTATTTTCCATATTTACACTGCTTAAACTAAAATTTATTTGAGTCAAACTAAAACTAAGGAAAAAAACATTTGTGTTACTTGCAATAAAATAAATATTAAAACAAATGAAATAAAATAAACTGTAAAAAGGTAAAATATTAAACTTCATTTAAAACAAAACTGGTATAAAAAGTATAAAAATGACAAAAACACAAAATAATATCAGAGAATATAAAAATAAAACCTAATTCAAAATATTGATTAAAAGCTATAATATTCTCAGATATGCTGAAGTAACACTGATTGATTTGAAGTAAAAGTAAACTGACTGAGCGCTAATCTCACTCACCCTGTATCAGCTGTAGATGCTCTGAGCTTTAATTGGGACCTGTGGTTTGTTCACGATCTCTCTGTGTAGCTGTAATTCGCTCTCATTTACAGCGGATGACGGCTCTCGCCTCATTAAGACTCCAGGAAAGATCTCCAGCAACAACAGCCAAGACAAACATGAAATAAGCCCAACCAGAGGAGATGACGGGGAAAATCGAGTGCATTTATCTTCCTCCTGCATTCAGAGATTCCATTTGCTTTATCTGTTTAATACAGATTCTTATTTTTTTTGTTGTTCTTTTTTACCCATATGTGTACTTTCCAGTGAAACTGTGCCTTTTAGAAATGATCCATATCTTAAAATTAAAGCTGCTGTGTGAATATACAGTATGTGTGTGTGCATATATAATTTCAGTCATTCTTCATGTTTTATTATTATTATTTAACCCCTCTCAATGGTTTTTATCCCTGTAAACCTGATGTAAAATAGTAGAAAAAAAATAATCTGAAAAATTGCATTTTTTTTTTTTTTAAATGGAACTGTTTATTTAACCTTTAGACAAAACATTAGAGAAAAATTAGCTTATGTGTTTTTTGCTGAGTATCATATTGGATACATCAGATACACACATGGTATGATATATGATAAAAAAGTACAGATTTCACCACAAAAAGACATGTGGAACTCAAGCTGAAGATGGACATTTGTACAATAAAAGGGTTTTTACTTACTAAAAAGTCTAAATTGTCAATCAGACAACAGAAGGCATGCAGTTTTGATCATGTTGATCATTTAAAGGCTTTAGAAATGTATCAGATATGATACAGCAGGCTTTATAGAGTTGACTATAGTGCAACTCTTGCAGCTTGACAAACAGCACTGAGCAGAAAGTGTTTATGTGAAGACGCGTCTGAGCGCTGTTAACATTAGTAACCTGTCAGGAAAATCAAAGCCCTCTGTCAAAACATCGTAAGGAGGCTGATTTCCCTTTTTTCCACGCTGTGGAAAGTCCCAGTGGCCTCTGGTCCTCGGAGCAGCTTCTACAACACAGAGTCTGTTCATTAGGAATGATCAAGCGTGTCTGTAATCATCCGTGAGATGTGATCGTTGTTTTCCTGGCCTATTTAAAGTGCGGGGCGGCCGAATTCCCCGATCGGCCCATCAGAGGCGCAGATAAAATGCCTCATCACTCGCCTCAGACATGCACTGCATTGTTGGGACTGAACATCAACCAGTGCTGGGCAGATTACTTACAAACTGTATTTTGTTACTGATTACAAATTAACCTGATGAAAATTGTAGTCAGTAATTTAATCTAGATTACGTATTTTCAGTGTTGAGCACGTTACTTTAAAAAAGTAATTAGTTATAGTTACTTGTTACTTTTCACAAATAGTAACTGAGTTACATCATTATAAAAGTAACTAATTACCAGTTCAAATGTCAAATAACTTTGGATGCCCCCAATATTAAATATGTTAAATGAATGAAATGGACACTAAAAAGAATAAATTATTAGTATAATACATTGTACATTAATCTACACTATTTATGTACTGACACTTAGTATCAGTCAGTCAAGCATTATAATATAATATTATGATAATTTTATATTATATGATGATAGAACTTTAGTAATTAGAATAACCAAGTATGATTGCATATTTGTCATCAATATAAAACGCACTAAGGATTAATGAGCTGCTGGGTTCATGAATATTAATCACATTGTCTGCGTTCGCTCGAATTGATTTGCTAAAATCAAAACAGGGACGATAATAGGTGAGCACCAGCCAATGAGATTGTCGTTTGCGCATTAGTTCCGCCCACTACCAGAGAAACGAGCAGTTCTTAAAAGCTGAAGAATTCCAAAGGAACTCCATTATTTTGACAGAAAAATACAACAAAGAATATATTGTAGGTACTACTTTTGGATTACTTTTAGATACTTTTGACGAAACTTGTTTAATTGGGATTATTGTTAAAAATAGAAACAGAGATAAATGTGTTGTTAAATATTAATTTTAAATCTCAGGGAGACTAATGTAAAATATGATAAGTCAAAGCGGTTTGACTGAAAATTTTGGGGAATCCATCATAAATATAAATATAAATTATTTCTGCTATGCATCAGCAGCGTTTAGCACTATGCATAATTGTTTAACTCATACATGATATAATTTGACTGAGAGGTGTTTTGTCTGCAAATTCAACTGCATGGGTTGCAAATTAATTCATTTGCATGATATTTATATGGCTATTAAATATTGTGAATACTCACTGTATTCGATGCAACACAGTATAATTTTTTTAAAAAGTAAAATTTAAAAGAGAAATAGATAAATGTGTAATTCTGGGCAATGATTAATCGTAATTTAATCACATCCAAAATAAAAGTTTTTGTGTACATAATAAATGTGTGTGTACTGTGTATATTTATTATGTATATATAAATGCACACATGCATGTATATATTTAAGAAAATGTTATGTTTATATATGAAATATTTCTATATAAATATTTAAAATAATATAAAATAATATAAATATTTTCAAAACAAATACTGTATGTGTTTGTCTTTATATATGCATAATAAATATATACAGTACACACACATATATTATATAAATAAAAACTTTGGATGCGATTAATCGTGATTAATTGTTGCGCAGCACTATAAGTTTGTAATCATGTAATCCTTAAAAAGTAATTTAATTACAAGTACAACATTTTGGAATCTGGTTACATACTCCAGATTACATGTAATCAGTTGTAAACCAGTGCATATGCGAAGGACGCAGGGGTTTAATGTATGCTTTCATTTGCGTGTGTGTTTTCAGGGTAATCAGGAGGCCAGCAATCCGGCGGACGCGATGGCCCAGACTTACACCCCGCAGTTCGCGCATCCCCCGCAGAACGGCATCCCCGCCGAGTTCACCGCGCTTCCCACGCAAGACTACGCAGGACAGAACCGCGTCCCGGATCACGGCCTGACGCTCTACACGCCGACACAGACCCACAGCGATCTGGCCAACGCCGACAGCAACACGCCAGCCATCAGCAGCAGCAGCAACACAGCACCGGTGCGTCAAACACGCTAACTGTGACACTCGTCAACACATCATATAAAGCAGTTCAACTTCAGTCAAGCTACTCCACAGACCGCAAAATATCTTTCTCAGTATTTTTGGCTTGTTTTTCAATACAAGTATCTGAACATATATATATATATACTGTACTGAAATGAAATTCCATATCTTGAATGTGTTATTTCAAGTAATGGAATTTCATTTCAGGAGGGTATATATATTTTGATCATTTCAAACATTGTTAATAAGTAATATAGTTAGCTTTTTTTTTAACCCTGTAAAACCTATACATATTTGACATTTAGTCATATAGTAATAATAGTCAAATAATAGTTTTTATTTATTTATTTATTTTAATGGAACAATTAAACCTTTTGATAAAATATTACTTAAGATATTGAGTAATGCTTTCTGAAAAATATATGACAATTAACACATTTTGTTGTGTTTGGTCATTTTTAGCCAGAGAGAATATTATTTTTCTCAAAAACGGTAGTTAATGGTATCACTTTGAATTAAAGTGCTCCTATTATGGGTAATGAAAGGTTCATATTTTGGTTTTGGGAGTCCCCAACAACAGGTTGACATGCATGCAAGGTCAAAAAACACTTTCATTGTCTTATAATATGCAATTATTTTTACCTTATTTGCTCAACGACTCCCAACGATTCACTCAATGATTATTTTTTCCAAACCCCTCCTTGCATGGCGCTAATCTGCGGTGATTGGTCGATTTGTCTCATTTTCATTTCATCTCTCCTGTAATGCCTGATAAAGCAGCGTTTATTTTTACCGCTCCAAAAGCTGAACCTAGTGGCAAAGAATTTGCATTTTCATTCAGACCAATGTGAAAAGACCAACAAGTGGGCGGGCAATATGCTAATGTTTCATGTTGACATCAACATGAAACGGCTTGGGATTCATTTTAAAAACAACTCGTTTCAGTCATTCAGAGTCGACTCAGAGTCTAACAATACTAACTAACTAACAATAAATATTTTCATTCACTTAGAGCTGTGTTACACACTGCATGAAAGGTAATTTTCAAAAAATCCATAATAGGGGCACTTGTGTGTGAAAAAAAAAAAGTCATTATGCTAGATTTTTTACCAAATATTGGATTCAATCTTTTTATGGGCTTGTTTACTTTCAATTAGCACAAAAAAATCTGCATTTGTATACTTTTTTGTGATAATTTTTCCTACTTTTTTATACTTTGTTTTCCTTATTGAAAATGACCATCCTACAAAAAATTGCTTATAAATTTCTTATGCTAGATTGTTACCAAATACTGGGTTCAGTCCTGTTGTCAACTTGTTTTCTTTCATTCAGACTCAGGTTTAAGTGAACATTGCCAAAATTATCCACAAATAATGCTTCTTGTTTTTTTTGTTTTTTTTACTCCATAACTGATGTGCATGACCTTTGTTACATGAAAGAAAACCAAGTCGACAAAAAGATTGAATCCACGACTTATAATAAAGCATAACGAGAGGCATTTTTAAAAGGTGGGTCATTTTTGACCCGTAGCACCAAATTAGGTGAAGTATTTTCAGCGTTGCTACCCTTTGAAATAGCATGCCCCAATGAATTGTTCAATCAATAAGACCACAAACATGCATTAAAAATATGAATTTGAGTTTCATTAAGAGAGACTAGCTGCAGATCTTATTGAGTTCACACTAGAGGTGTCACTTGAACTTCATCAGATGAACCTGTGTGTCCCGAAGCATCTAAAAGTGGACAGGGTTCATCTCCCATAAGTCACAGTTAAAATATTGAGATGATGCAGTGATTATGAAGCCTTGGAGGAAGCTGTGCATGGGCAGGTGTGTGAGGAGCTGCTGTGTTTTGGGAGTACATGCTCCTCTGTCCAAAATAATGAGGCGAGAGCGAGCGTTTGGCGCCACTGTAACGACATGTCACCCTGGCTGCGGTAGGAATGACATCATCACTGTCATGTATTACTAGCTCCCGCTCGCAGACAGTATGACACCAAATAAGTGCTGTGTCTGTTTGCATCATTCCTGCTTCATGCAGTCGGGACGTTAATTGATGTTTCTGTGCTGAAGACTCGTCTAAATACCAGCTCTGTGTATTCAGTGCATTGAGGAGCGTTAACACGAATGCAGTGCAGTGGCCTTTATGCAGTTCCTTTTGGCAGTTTCATTAGTTTTAGAGGCCTTGCTTAGCATATTGCATCTTAAATAAGAAGCAAAGTCTAGTTTTCTCAGTGGTTGTGCTCAGAAAATCATCTCGTCTTTCACTGCTGTAATGCTCTTTTGGATTTCTGCTTTCTCTTTTCCTCCTGGCCTGTTTTCTTTATGCGCGTACATGGTGTAGCATGAATAATTTAGCGTAGCAGAAAGGTGGACACGCTTGCTAGTTAATCTCGTTGGGCCGGGTGGATTTCTCTCTCATAGTCTTTCTGTGGCTGATAGTGGTTCTTAGACACCCACATCCCTGAGCTTAAACCTCATTATAAATGATTATCGTGTTGATGGAGAGTGTGGCTTATTAAAAGTGCTTCAAAATAACTTTATATATTTTTCATTTAGTTTTTTAATGTATATTTTTTTTATAATTTATAAAAAGCTCTTTTGCTATTTTCTAAATCACAACCGAAATGGGACTTTTATTTATTTTTTATTTTTTATTTTTTTCAGATTCAGTTTAATGTCACCATTATTGAAATTAATGTGTTAAGCATTAATCTAATTATATTTAGTGAGGTTTATGCTTACAACAAGAAAAAACAAATTATTAAAAATAAATACATTTTATAGATTCAAAGCAAAAATATTTAGTTTTTCTTGTGCTGACCATAAATTGAACAACATTTAGTGAGATTTATACTTACAACACACTGTTTCCGGGTTCACCCAATTGTCTCGCCCTGTTGACAAATTTGTTTAGTTTTTCATGTTAAAGGGGTCATGGATGCCCATTTTCCACAACTGCTATGACAAACTTTGGTTAAAATTTCTCAAACGTAGTGTAAAACAACACCCTTTTTACCCTGTCAAAAACAGCTCTGTTCACAGCGCATCGATTCGGTGCATGTGCCTTTAAATGTTAATGAGCTCTGCTCACCCCACCCCTCTCTTCAATGGGGTGAAGAGCCGTTCTCATGAACTTTAGCCACATTTAGCCGTGGAACTTGCTAACTAGCACATTATTAGGAAAGGTGATTTGCAAAGATTCATAAAAAAAACCTTATACTCACTGGATCACGAATGATTCGCGTGAACATAGACACATTTAGGTAGATCAGGTAGATTCCTTTCTAAAACAATCGTAATCCACTGCGTCTTCAGCGGCTCAGATGTCGGGAGTAAATGATGACTGCTATGTTCATTATTACATCCAACAACAAAACACCTTGTCTACATCTGCTCCGGCGGTGAAACAATGGCGGACTGATGACAGCTCACTCAGGGCGGGTCTATCAACTGTTGTGGGAGGGGCCTGAGCCTGTGTGACGTCACACAGACAAGAATCTGTGAATATCTTGATCTGAGACAGTTCTCATGATTTATTGGGATTTAAAAAAAAAAGCACTAGGTGGATTTTTATCATTATAGGGTACATGTGTACACACACTGCCAACACACATTTCAGTTCAAACAACATGTAAAAGTGAATTTTGTATCTGATGACCCCTTTAAGCTTAAATCTAACCATTTAGTAAGAATTATGCTTACAAGAAGATTATTAGATAGAAAAAAAGAATAAGATAGAGAGAGAGATAAAGCTAAGTCATTGTGTGATATTAACCTCCACCCATCTCCACGCGGCCCCGGGGGACGTGCGTCCTCCCATTACCCAGGGTGCAGTGAGGGCAGGAGGGGGAGGAACGGGGTTGGTGGCCCCGTCTTCACCTGCGGCCCCAGAAACACACTGGCAGAGCGATGGAGTCAGACAGCTGTCAGTGAGAACAGAGCGTGTCAGAGCGCAGGCGAGAGCCATAAAAGAGCACAAACGAGCCTCGTTACTGCCGGGACAGTGATTATCATAATGGCAACAATAAAGCCGACGGTCGTTACGCTGGTGGTGATGATGATGGTGATGGTGATGATGATGCTGGGGTGATTAATGCTGGGAGATAAATGAGAACGATGTATCTCACTCCTCCCTACAGCGGAGCAGCACATTGAGTGTGTGTGTAATGAATTATGTACTGCATGTGTCTGCATGCACATACGTGTGATCATAAATCACGCACCGCCTGACTCCACACCAGCACCAGCCTGTGTTTCACATGTATAGAAGAAAAATAAAAAAAAAGGTGAGTGTCAGGAAACTTGTAAGGAACATGTCCAGCTCATACTTCACCCCAAAATCAAAGGAAACAATAAAAAAAAAATAGGAACTTCCTCCAATTCTCATTTCTGTAATGTCAATAATATTTCAGCTTTTCTTTTGCGTTTAAACATCTTTTTTTTAATGATGTGTGTGTGTGTTTAGGTCATATTTCACCCTAAAATCAAAAGGAAATATAAGAAATGTATATTTTTAGAAAATTATTTTCATGACTTTCAAACATTTCTCATTTCTGTAATGCAGAAGGGAAAAAAATGTTATTTAAATTACAGCTTTTGTAGTGTTTTTATTTGTTTTTTTTGTTTGCTGATTAAAAAAAAAAGCATATATAACTGTACTTTTTATGACATTAACATTAAAAATGACACTATTACAGCAATAGGAATATAATGAGAATCATCACTGAGAACTATAAACAAACATGTGCATTACAGTAATGAGATTTTGGGGTGAAAATGTGTTGATTGGCTTTTTTTTTGTCAGTGCAATGCAATAGTATTAAAATAAGGTTTCATATTGTCACGTGTTTTTGTGATATATCTTCTTTTTATTTTTTCTTCTTTTTTTTGTGGCATGCATGCATTCGTGAGAACCAGTAGTATTTGAAATTTACGAGTGACCAGTGTTATTTTAGTACAACCTAGATTATATTTTTATTAATAATTTTAATTAGTTTTCATTTTAATTTCATTTTAAATTTAGTAATTTTGTTCTGTGGTTTTTGTAATTTTTATCATTTTTTTTATTTTTTAGATTTGTATAGTTTTTTTTTATTTTTTTTTTTATTATTATTTTAGTTAAAGCTGCAGTCCGTAATTTTTTTTTGGTTAAAAATGACCCGAAATCAATATTTGAGCAAATACATGACCAGCCAATGTTCAAAACTATCACCTTACTTTAGCCCGTTTCACAACATAATGTTTTCTAATTTGAGTGGTACGGGTAGGTTTTCGCAGGAAATTTGAACATGGCACTGCGTCATTACGTCATGTCTGTAAACATAAAGAAGTTGTCCCGGCTAGTAGGCTATCGCATTTGAGGATCGTGCAGGTGGCAGATCGTTTATAGCCTTTTCTCACAGCAGCTAGAATAATTCATTTTATCATGTTGATGGCGGATTGTAATCCAGAAAGGATTATGTGTTTATGAAACGCATGTGAATGAAATTAAATTATATTCCAGTTTTAAATGTGCATCTGATTACAGATAGCCTGGGATTACACAAGATCTATATTTTAAAGAAAACCAGTTCGAAGGGAGCATAATTTTCTTTTTGGGTTAAAATAATTTCTTAATATGAAATTCAAATGGTATGACGATTAGAGATTAGACTGTACAGAAATTGAAATCTACACGCTAATGCACACTATATTCATAGTCACGCAATGCTGATGTTTTTAACATCAATAATTTGAGAATAAAGTATAACAATAATAATAATTTGCACGGTTTGATGTGATATAAGCTAACCGATCGTTAGATTTAATCACCATCGGTAGCGCGATTTATGGTAATGCTTTTTTCCTCGGTTGGTCAGAACAAACGTGTCAGACATGTTACTTACTTGTTCAGATGACAATATGCGGTGAAAATTCTTATTTGGGTCATATATTCCAAGACCTAGACTAATCTGTGATTGCGAAGTACAGTAAACATCCACACCAGTGCAGTGCAGTGCAGCCACACATTCACCTCAAAACATTAGATTCATCCGCGCTGGAGCACAACCCACACATGGAATATAATTCCGCAAGGAACTGCAATTGCAGGTTTTCAAACAGAGATGGCGGCAAAGAGGCAAAACTTGTGGACTGCAGCTTTAAGTACATCAAGTTAAACTAAACAAAAATTTGAAATGCTGAAAATGTTATTTAAATTAAATAAGTTTAAGTTTTTATTTTATTTCAGTTCATGTTTTTCATGCTTTTATTTAATGCTGCAAGTCACATTTGAGACCTGCGGCAGATGAGTTTTTCAGTGAATAATGACTTAAATTTGTGCCCATTTCTCTCATGAAGCATCATTAGCAATTGCACATGCAATATTTCTAGCAATAAATCATACAGGATACTTTCATGTTTTTGTGAGATTTGTCAAATTACTGGCAGAATTGACTGCATGTATTTGCACGCGTGCCACACACAGTGTGTTTATATGTGTGTGTCTCCGTTACGAGCTGATGCAATAATGTTGGTGCTGTGTGTTGATGTTTTGATGAAGCCTGTGATGCTCTGGGGAGATTTGTTGATGTTGTTGCCATTATGTGTACATGCATATATATGCGTGCGTGTGTGTGTGTGTGTGTGTGTGTGTGTGTGTGTGTGTGTGTGTGTGTGTGTGTGTGTGTTTGAATGAATCTGAACATTTTTTTTTTTACCTCAATGATGACATTCTGATGACATGCTGCTGTAAGCGAGCACATGGAAATGAGTGTGTGTGGGTGTGTGTGTGTCGTTCTGCTCGACTGAGCTAGCGGAGAGAGAAAACATCTGTCACACGCATCTGAAGTTTCATTTGTGGCGGATCATCAACATAATGATGGAAACAACAAGCCAATGGCCTCCGAGAGCGTGTGTGTGTGTGTGTGTGTGTGTGTGTGTGTGTGTGTGTGTGTGTGTGTTTGCTGGATATTTGTCAGTATATCTGGTGTGTTTGGGCTCCTCAGACAGTAACAGGTGGAGATTAATAATCATATTGTAGATGCATGACCTCAGGAAGGCCACCATAACTCAACGTCTGTTTAGCCGCGTGCCGCTGGAGTGAAAAATGATAGCTGCGGATAAGTAGGCTAACTTGCTATCCTTCATCTTTTTTTTTTTTCTTATTCTCTTTTCTTTCGTTGTGAGTTTAACCTGGAGGCACTCATGAACGGACGGCTCTTTTGTCTTTGTTTTGCTCGGACAGACGGAAGACGTGACGCAAACAGAAGTTTCCCAGCAGGTGCCACATTCAGAGTCCACGGAAAAACAGCAGCCCAAACGGTTACACGTCTCCAACATCCCCTTCCGCTTCCGTGACCCGGATTTACGGCAAATGTTTGGGGTGAGTTTGAGTACTTCTTGCACTATAACACATTTCTGTTTGCTTTTAGCCTGCAGCCTCTTTCCTGGTTTCATCGCCTGGAGATGCATGTTCTTTAAAGGAATAGTTCACAAAAAAATTGCTGAAAATGTATTCACTCTCAGGCCATCCAAGATGTAGATGTTTTTTTTTTTATTGTTTTTTTTTATGTCAGATTTGGAGAAATGTTGCACTACATCAGTTGCTCAGTAATGGATCCTCTGCAGTGAATGGGTGCCATCAGAATGAGAGCCCAAACAGCTGATAAATACATCACAATAATTCACAAGTAATCCACACCACTCCAGTCCAGCAATTAATGCCTTGTGAAGAGAAATGCTGCTTTTTTCTAATAAACAAATCCATTATTAAGATGTTTTTAACCTCCATCCTCTATCCATAATATTGCTTTCTGGACCACAAAACCAGTCATAAGGGTACATTTTTTGAAATTGAGTTTTTACATAGATTTATATCTGAAAGCTGAATAAATAAGCTTCCCATTGATGTATGGATAGGACAGGATAGCACAATATTTGGCCGAGATACAACTATTCGAAAATCTGGAATCTGAGGGTGCAAAAAAACATCAAAATATTGAGAAAATCACTTTTAAAGTTGTTCAAATGAAGTTCTTATCAATTCATATTACTAATCCAAAATTTGGTTTTGATATACTGTATGTTCAGTAGGAAATTTACAAAATATATTTACTTAATATCCTAATGATTTTTGCCATTAAAAAAATCATTTTGACCCATACAATGTATTGTTGGCTATTGGTACAAATACAGTATATTGTAACCGTGCTACTTATGACTGGTTTTGTGGTCCAGGGTCACATATGTGGGTGAATTTTGATGTGAGAGGAGGACAGTAGATGGACTTTATCACTGGAAGAAGCGTTATTATGGATTAGGGATTTGTTTTTGTTTTTTTGGTATGAACAATTTGAAGTTAAAATGCTTTAATAATGGATTTGTTTCTTATAAACACAGCTTTTCACTTCTCAAGATGCTAATTGATGGACTGAAGTGGTGTGAATTACCTGTGGATTACTCTTCATTTTAAGGTGTCCTTGTTACATGTTACATGTACTTACTATTATAAGTTCAATTAATTATGCATAATTGCATGCAAGTAACCCTAAGCCAAACCCTAATCCTAAACATAGGATTAGGGTTGTGGATTATTGTGATGTTTTTATCAGCTGTTTGGACTCTCATTCTGACGGCACCCATTCACTGCAGAGGATCCGTTGCTGAGCAAGTGATGTAATGTTACATTTCTCCAAATCTGATCCCATGAAGAAGTCAAATTTGATTTGCAAATGTTATCTATTTGCGAAGTAAAGTTTTAAAATACAAATAAGAGTGAATGTGTAAATAATTTTAAAAGGCAAAACAGCTAAATGTTTATTGTCGCACCACATTCGTTATGGCTTACATGAATCACGTAAATGATGGTGAAATTAGACTCAAAGGTTGAGTAGTTTGTATCACAGAATAATTGCTATTGGTCATTTATGTCATAAACAGTTGTCAAATATTAAATATTTAGCTACTTCGCTTAAAAATAAATAAATAAAATCCTACTTAATATTTTGTCTTGTTTTCCACTACAAGTATCTAGGCATTCTTAAATTAACTTACATTTACTTGAGAAGCAAAATTACTTATCACGTAATTTTAATTCTAAAAAAGTATTTTTTACTCATCAAGTATAATTAATTACTCGTATTACTTAAGATATCAAATATTGTTTTCTGAAAGAAAAAAAATCTAAATTACATTTGAAAATTGAGAACAAGAAATGCCATTAGGGTAAGAAAATAATCTTGTTTTCCCTTTGAAGTAAGGGATTTTTTTATTTCCTCATTTTTCTTTTCTCATCGGCAGAGAGTTTTTCTTCTAAGCATAAACTTGCTTAATTGTGAAGACTTAGTATCTTAAGTTGTTTTGCTTCTCAAGTATATATGTTTATTTAAGACTGAGTATATTTGTAATGGAATACTAGACAAAAATACTGAGTAAGAACATCTTTATATCTGAATTACACTTTTATATCTGAATATATGAATTACATTAACCGTTCTCTACAGATGATGTGGCGAACTTACCTTTAGGGTAAATAAGACGACTTTGTGCTCACTAAATATACGGACACACACACACATGCCGCTTCCTTCTTATTTGCTAAAATCATCTCAATCATCTTAATGACCCGTCAGCAGCAGGCTGGCCAGAAAAGCTGCTTTAAACAGCGCTCATTTGTTTGGGCTGGTGTCGGCCGGTGGCTCTGTCGAAAAGATGATGTTAATTACAGCACAGACTGCCGCGTAGCCGTATAAATTACATACAACATGATATGTGGCCCCTCGCTCGTTTCCCGTCATACTCTGTGATAGCTGGATTATTGTTCTCCGAGGCTGCCAGGTTTGTGTATGCCAAATCAGCACAGTAATTAGCTCGCAGTTATTGTGCATAGGTGGTCTAGAGATATATGATGCAAACTCAATATGGATGCCAAAAACAATATGGACAACAGGGGACATTTGTTTAATCACTACTAACCAAGCTGGCATCCTTTCTTACTCAATATTTTGGTCTTGTTTTCTATTATAAATATCTGAACATTCTTAAAGCAAGACATATTTAGAGATTTGGATCAATTTAGCATTCCATCACTTGCTGACCAGTGGATCATCTGCAGTGAATGGGTGCCGTCATAATAAGAGTCCAAACAGCTGATAAAAGCATCACAATAATCCACAATATGAAGTGAAAAGCTATGTGTTTGAAAGAAACAAAATTATCATTAGGGCATTTTTCCCTTCAAACCATTACTTCCCGGTAAAATACGAGTCCATGATCCATAATATTGCTTTCTCAAGTCACTTCATCTGAATGAGGAGAGAAATCTGCACAGATCAAGAACCGTTTACTAGCCAAAACAGTACGAAGCAGATCTAAACACATATGTGGTTGGATTTTTATGTCAGAGAACGACCGGGGATGGACTTCATCAGTGGAGGAAATGTTATTATAGATCATGGATTCTGTTTTGTTTTGTTTTAAAGTTAAAACGCCTTAATGATTAAAATGTTTCTTACAAACACAGTTTTTCACTTCATAAGACATTAACTGATGGACTGGAGTGGTGTGGATTACTTGTGGATTATTGTGATGCAGCTGTTTGGACTCTCATTCTGACGGCACCCATTCACTGCAGAGGATCCATTAGTGAGTAACTGATGTAATGCTACATTTCTCCAAATCTGATGAAGAAACAAACTCATCTACATCTTGCATGGCCTGAGGGTGACTGCATCTTCAGCAATTTTTCATTCATTTTCCTTCACAAGTAAACGGTTTTTATTCAAAAATTGCTTGAAGTAGAAAAATTGTAATAGTATTTTCTTGAAACCGTACTCCAATAATCATTTGTTTATTTGCAACTTAAAAAAAAATCTTGTTTTACATTGTATTATAACCAAATGGATCGCACCCATCTGTAATTGCTTGAAGCGCTATGTGGCTTTGTGTGCTGTTAGCGTGTTGAAAGTTAGCCACATTTGCATAAGACATCACAGAAGGTAAACAAAGGAAATATGGCCATACTGTAGCCATGTAAGCCCAACACCTTGAGACGTAATCGTTCGCTATAAGCTCCATCTGTCTGCACAGACTCAAGGAAGCCACGCTAATGACTCGATCCCGTGCTAACAAAGCTTGGCGGCGTTGATTAGCCTCGTGGCTAATGGAGATTTAGCCTGTGGTGAGCAGAGCCGAAGATTTGCCAAGAGAAAGCAGTGCAGCTAATTAGCTGCTTGGCTAACGGAGAGTCGAAGCTAAATGAGTGGGGCGTCAGGTTAGCGTGGCAGGCTAAAGTGCTGGAGACTGGGAGTCACTAATGAGTGCAGAAGTACGGGGCTCATTATCCGGAGCCGAGTGGTTTATTACTGAGGATGTCCGTATGGAAATGTGAGGTGGGAGAGAGCGTTCCTAGAAGTAAAACCTCCGGCTTTGTGTTGGCTTTAGGGCTGTTTCTTCTTCCCCTCTGCCTGTGGGCCTCAAGGGCTGCTGGGAATTTCTCTCACAGGGGGCCTTACCTTCATCTCCGGCTTTCCCGCTGTGCAGACACTATGTTAGCATTCCACCTGCGGCTCTCCTTTTTTAAGAGACGGAATTAAAGATCTGCTTAAATCTAACTCTTGTGAGCAGTGAACAAGTCTTCATCGGTATGGAGAGACCACTCACATTAAAGAAAACCCCACCAATCAGAGCACTTCAAAAGACGCAGAGCTCTGAAACTGCCTTCAATACTGCTTTGGTTTGCAGAATACGACATGAGCTTTTTTGGCAGGGTACTTTGTGCATAATTCCCCGCCGGAGAATCCAGCTAATCCAGCTTCTGAAGGAGACTGGTTTCACTTTGGCCATTCAAAATTGAACTGACAATGCCTTTTAAATTGCAGTTTAATTTCTGCATATGAATTGAGGTTGCAAACAGGATTGAGGATCACTAATTGAATTTTCAAATTAGTTGGAATTCAAAGATGTTTTTTTTTTTTTATAACTGTAATTTTTAAACTAGAAAAGCAAATTGTATCAAGATAAACTTGTTGAAGGCTTAAAGTTTGCAATTTTTTTACTCTGGCCTTTCAGAATTTATTTGATAATGTTTTTTACATTGCAATTTTCTGTAATATCTGCCCATCAATTGAGGTTGCAAACAGAAATGAGAATTGCTTATTGAATGTTTGAATTGGAATTCAAATAAATTTATATAACTGTAATATTTAAACTAGAATTCCAGTTTCTGAATATGAATTGAGGTTGCAGATGCACAATTGTAACACTAATGTTCAACTAGAAAAGCAATATTTCATTTTTTTATTTTTTTTTTTTTTTTTTAATGTATCAATATTAAAAAAGTCTTTACATTTTAAAGTTTAAAAATGTTGTGTACTTCTCTTTGAGAATTGAATTGAGAATGTCTTTGAAATTCAAATTAAATTCTGGAATATGAATTAAGGTTGCAACAGGATTTAGATTTTTATCAAAAATAAATTGACAAAGCCTCAAAGTTAAAAATAAAATAAAATAAAATAAAATAAAAATAGGTAACACTTTATTTCAATAGTCCACTTTAGACATTCTAAGTGACTTTGTAACTCCATGTCAACTAATTGTCATTAATTTGTAACTGCATGTCTACTAACTCTCAGTAGGGTAGGTTTAGGGTCAGTAGAATAAGTTGACATACTGTACTTGCAAAGTTTCTCATAGTCAGTATGTTGTATGTTGTGGACCCATAAAAATAAAAGATATTAAACAGACAGTCTACTAATACTCTAATAACTGCTAGTTGACATGTAGTTGTAAAGTTACTTACTGTTAGTAGAATGTCTAAAGTGGACTATCGAAATCAAGTGTTATGAAGTAAAAATTACTCTGGCCATTCAGAATTCAATTGAGAATGCCTTTTATAATCCAATTCAATTGATGAATATGAATTCATGTTGCAAACAACTGTAATTTTTTAAACTAGAAAAGCTAGAGTTTTAAAAGATAAACTTGACAAATGCTTGTTTTATTGTTGTAATATTTTAGCTTACATTTTAATATTTCATTTGATTATAGTTTTAATATGTTTTAATATTACATTGATTAATAAAGTTTAAAAATATTTTAAAAGTTTAATGTTTCATATGCAAACCGGTTTGTTTTATTTAGTTTATATATTTGTCATATTTAATAAATTAACTTTTGTGAAACATAATGGAAGAACATGTCATTTCCCAGAATACACTGCACCTGTGTTGAATTTCTTTGAATGCTTCTCCGTTAAAAATCACACTTTTTACGTAAGCTTCCAGTATACAGTTTTTCCATAGCAAACTGTGATACTGGCAAACTGTTGATCACAACCAATTATATCATAATATAATCATTTGGCAGACATGTATTAGTTTGACAGGCGCTTTTATCCAAAGCGGCTTCAATTGTATTGAATTGCAGAACATTCCTCTGCAAAAATACTAAGTGCTTCATTCCCTGCAGCGCTGTGCTAAGGTTTTACTGCACGTATGCATGAGAAAACTGCCACCACAGGGGGTAACTGAGCATGCTCAGTAGAGACGACCACTTCCCCAACCATACGCAACTTTCCCACCAAACTAATTAATCTCTATCACTGGTCCATTAGGCCTGGTTAAAACAATTAGCATCTGCGGCAAGCTAGCCAGGGAAAATCCCACCATACAACACGGAGCTCACGCTGGGGAGTTAATGTGTTTGTGTGTCTCTGATTGAGCCCTCCGCAGAATGTGCATTCATTTGAATAAATTGATAGATTTCAGCCTACAGTTTCACACAGATGCTGATTGGATGAGCAATAATATTAAGCCATTGTGGCTGTAGCACAAACAAAAAGAGCATGAGCACAGAGTCATTCTTGAAATGTTATTGCACTCGATTTGTTTTAGTGTCTCAGATGTTTCACCTCAAATTCATTTGAAGAAATAAAATTAGAGACATAAGATGAATGTGGAGAGCAGCTGAGATCATTTGATGAGAAATATTTGAGTTCATATTGAGATCTCTGACGTTTGATTGCAGATTTTAGTATCTTGGCAAATCTGAGCACAGTGTAAGACATTGGCGAGATGTCTACTGAAAGGAGAAATCATCTGAGAAGCAGAAGACTTCAGTAAAAGTCTCAATTTAATTTCATCGAAATCTAGGAGGAACAATTGAGACTTTAAAGAGATCTCATTTGTAACTTTTCGTTCCAGTTTGAGCATAGATCTTATTCTGAAAATTAGCAATCTGATGGATATTTTATTGCTTAGGAAACTTGAAGGAGTTGACTGTTATGTCTCAGATGATTTTCCTAAAAATCTCTTTGGAGAAATAAAATGTAGATAACAGACAGATTATTTGATGTTTAGAGAATTTGAGTTTGACTTTGGATTGCGGATACTGGTATCTTGTTAAATCTGAGCAAAGTTTGAGACGTTGAGATTACTTGGGTCTTTTTTAGGAGAAACATCTGAGAAGAACATTTCAGCAAAAGTCTCCATTGAATCTCATTGAAATCTGGCAGAAACAGTTGAGGCTTTAATGACATCTCATTCGAGATTTGTGATCTTTACAGTTTGAGTGTTTCTGGATCTTATACTGAGAGATCACTGTTCATTGGGAAGTTTTATTGCTCATATGACAGATGAGTCCACTGTTGTGTCTCAGTATCATCTCAGATGTTTCTCCTAAAATCTGTTTGGAAAAAATAAAAGGTAGCAGCCAGATTATTGGATAAGAAGTTAAATTCATATGAAGATATTTGACTTTGGTGTTTTGGCAAATCCAAGTACAATTTTAGACATTGCTGAGATCTCTTCTGAAAGGAGACACGTGAGATTACTGGAGTCTTTTTCTCAGGAGAAATAAATGAGAAGCTGAAGCTTACTGAAATCTATGGGAAGCAGTTGAGGCTTAAATCCGATCTCATTTGTGATTTTTCTTTCTAGTTTGAGCGTTTTTGGATTTTATGCCGAAAGCTCACCAGAAAGTGATATTGCTCTGGAGACCGCTTAAAGGAGATCGCTGTTATGTCTCAGTATCATCTCAGATGATTCTCCTAAAATATAGATAGCAGATTAGTTGATTTTGAGATATTGAGACCTCTGACTTTGATTGTACACTTGGCAAATCTGATCAGTTTGAGACATTATTGAGATGTCTTTTGAAGCTCTAGAGGAGAAATGTGAGATCACTGGTGACTTCTGAGAAGCAGGAATCTTATTCAAAAGAATGCATTGACTCTTCATTTCATCTAACCGCTGTCTAAGAGAAACAACCAAGATTTTAAAGAGATCTCATGTGATTTTTTTTATTTTATTTCCTAATTACAGTGCTGTTAATGAAGATGAAGGCTTCCCGAATCTTTGTTTCTCATGTCTAGCGACTCTTTCCTGACCTCTCTTCTCTCACACAAACAGCTAATTAACATTAGCAAGTAGTCTGATTAGCGTTGACCCCATAACCCAGTCTATTCATCCTTTTTTGTAGTCGGTGTCTGTAGACAACTGCAACGCTCTTGATCCTATTAGCACTTCCAGTGTCATCTCTCTCCATCCGGCATGGCACTCGCAGAGGTTTTATTTTCTACCGCAGTGGCCAAATGATGGCGATGCAGCATGCTTGACAGGGTAATTACTTTTAATGAAATAATACGACCATCGCAGGCATCAATTAAAAGCCGTGCTCATTAAAGAGATTTGCGCTCGTCCCTCATCCCTCCGCTTTCTAACGAACCAAACAGCACGGAAGCTAAATTGAAGATTGGTGAATGTTTCCCCCCTTGGGAGCGATGCCACACAACAAAAACAAGAGAGAGAGGGAGAGAGAGGAAAAAAGAGCTTGTCATCAGTGAAAGACAGAAAAAAAACAGACTGTACACTCGCACATAGTTCAGTTTATCTTTATAATAATAAAAATAAAACATGTACATAATTAAATTGCCTGTTATTCCCATTTTTTTCCCCTCTCTCCGGGACACTCTCAGGCCTCTGATGAGAGCTCACGCCAGAGACTGCAGATACCTTAAAAAATTCGCATCACAGACTTCTAATGAAAAACCTCACACAAGAAACCTCACACCGGAGGACTCACTGCAAAAACACCTGTTAGACCTCATGCCTGAGATTCCATATATATCACATTAGAAACCTCAAACCACAGTCTTCCACTGAGAAACCTCACACCAGAGACCTCACTGCAAAAACATCTTATTAGAAAGCCTTCACTGCAGACTTCACTTTATAAATCTCATGCTAGAGACCTCACTTCAGAAAATACATCACATTATAGAAACCTCACACCACAGACTTTGACAGAGGAAAAAAAATAAATAAATAACTCACCTGAGAGACCTCACACCAGAGACATCACTGGAAAAACAACGCATTAGAAAATATAAAACCTCACGCCGGAGACCTCACTGCAAAAATATCATGTTACACACTACAGGCTTCACATTACAAACCTCATACCAGAGACTTCTGTTTGGAAAAAGAAAAGAAAAAACTCCACATGATAGACCTCATGCCAGAGACTATATAGACATCACATTAGAAATATAATGAAATTAGTGTTGTCAAAAGACCCGGTACTTCGGTACCAAGTCGGTACTAAAAAAATGAAAACGTCACGGTACCAGTTTTTTTAAAGTACCGGTGGTACCGAGTACCCAGTCAACCCGGTTCTTGACGCTTACGGCCGTATGATTTCCGCGATGCAGAAAACGCGGACGGAATCGCGGAATCCAGTTACAAAAACGGAAGTTACAGTTTAGCACGGAATGTCACGGAATTTGTCAAAGTCTGGATGAATTAATCAAAAGTGGGTCATTGCACTTAAGTCAAATCGCGATACGGACTAGTATCTGTAAATATTAAGCCGCAAAAGTCGATTCAGACATGAATCCCGCATGTTCTGCGAGTCTCTGCGAATGAATGAATGGCAGACACACGCGTCTTTTTTTACATGCACTGAAGCGCGCGTGACGCTCGCAGTGATTTCAGCTTCTGCTGTCTCAATGAGGACATAAACGTATAAACAACATCTACAGAACTGCTCTGAGAGTCACTTCACGAGCATTTTACCGTTTCATTTGAGTAAAACCAGCTTCATATCATATAGCTACACACAGAAATTTAAAGGTATTCACGGCAACCCGTCAAAATAAAAGTTTATCTTAAAGACATTGTGCCAGAAATATATTACTATTATTTAGTAGAATGTATGTGATACTATTACTACTGTTAATAAATTAATAAATTTTTAATTTTAAAGAAATAATCACACTATTTCTTCCATATTTTAATTTTAATAGTAAATCCCCTTTTACCCTCCTCTTTACCAAAAAAATAAAATGTTTAAATTTCATTATTTAAAAGACAAATTATATTTGGGTGAAACTTGTTTACTGTTTTTCATACTTTTAAAAACTTGAAACACAATTTAAGTAAGTATAAAGAATGGCATTGTTTTTTGTACATTTTATTTTTGTTTGATTTTATTATTAAAAATGTTTTTTAATTAGCATGTGGTACCGAAATTGGTACCGAGAACCGTGGATTTTCACTGGTATCGGTACCGAATACTGAAATTTTGGTACCGTGACAACACTAAATGAAATTATTAGAAATCTCACACCACAGACTTCTAATGGAAAAAGCTGACATGATAGACCTCAGTAAGAGACTTCACTCTAATATATATATATATATATATATATATATATATATATATATATATATTAGAAACCTCATCACAGAGGAACCTTTCCATAGTTCCTAGAACTATTGGCGGAAGTTCCCGCTTTTTGGCGGTTTTAGTTTTTAGTTCTAGGAACTAAATTAGATCCTACTTCAGAGTCGGGTCTAAAACAGTTTTCTAGGAACTAGTGACGTAAGTGTATGCTGATTGGCCAAACCCATACGAAACACCAGCTACCTGGCATTTTTAAAAAGCTGAGTAAAAATATTTACTCCACAAACATGCAAAAAAGAAAATATAACGGTATATACCTGTTGTCTGCAGCATTGTGCGTAAATTCCATTCCATCTCTGTTATCATGAAACCTATGACACACAACACAAACAGCTCTGATCACGGCGTCATCCATTCACCGGTTGTTGATGTTTGTAAATACTCCGTATAAAGACTTCGCTGTTGGACGCTTCACAGTTCCTGCTGCCGGTGCGAATGCAACCAGGAAGCCGGCCCGAGGGAGAAATTGCTTCTCTAAGAGCCACCCTGCTGGCTAATTCCTAGAACTAAAGCTTCGTTCAGACTGTCAGCCAAAATCCGATTTTGTGCATATCCGGATGGAATCGGATTTGAATAACTGACTGTCCACACAGCATATCGCAACTGTTCATATCCAATTTGTGTGTCCATAAGCGCTCTTTCATTTTTACTGAATGTTCATTGGTTTCTATGGTAATGCAGTTGTGTTGTTATGACTACGCTAAAAACAACAGTAACAGATTTGAATAGGATTCCAAACCACATACAAATGTAGCTCGAAACGGATTTGCACAAATCGGATCTCATGTAGTTTGTTGCCGTTCATACTATTTAAATATGATCGGATTTCAATCGGATTTGCACAAAAATCAGATTTGGGCTGACAGTCTGAATGAGGCTTAAAGTGGTGCGAAATGAAAAACCTCACATGTGAGACCTCATGCCATGTACATTACAACTGAAACCTCACGGCAAAATAATCACATTAGAAACCTCACACCACAGATTTTACAATATGAACTCATTCCAGAGACTTCATATTCATCCCATTAGAAACCTCACATGACAGACTTCTAAAGAAAACCTCTGCTGAGAGACCTCACACTAGAGACCTCACTTCAAAAATATCATGTTAGAAACCTCACGCCACAGACTTCTAATGAAAACCTCACCTGACAGACCTCACGCCAGAGACCTCATTGCAAAACCATCACGTTAGACACCTCACACTGCCGACTTTAACTGGAAAAAGCTCACTTGATAGACCTCACGCCAGAGGCCTCACTCCAAAAACATCTTATTACAAACCTCACACCGCAGACTTCGCATTACAAACCTCACGCAAGAGACCTCAGAGTCTGCAGATACTTAATAATGCTGTGGAATGTGATTATAGCAACAGAATTGCAAAAGTTTTTCACAATCTAAACTCAGGAAAAGTTGTTTTATGAAGCCTGCAGTGGGAAGCACCTAACATGTCCTGTGTGTTATGTAATTTTCAGTTTGCCGGATGCGTGATGTTATTATTTCATCCCAGGTTTCGAGCCCCACTTTCTCATGGACACAGAGGCTCCTAATCGATTTATCTCTCTCTTATTCCCGTCTTCATCTTGCTTTTCTCTCCCTCGCTCTCTGTTTCTCTCGCTCTCCTTTTCTGCAGCAATTTGGGAAGATCTTAGACGTGGAGATTATCTTTAATGAAAGAGGATCAAAGGTATGAATGACGCTTGCTTTCTTCTCCTCTCTGTTTGTGTATAGCCACGGTCTTTCTCGTTCTCTTCTGAACTCTTTATTGGCTTAGAGACGCCGGTTTGATCTTCCTCGACTCAGATTAAAGACTATAAAGTTAAAGAACAAAACAGACACGGCAGTGCACATAATCAGAGCGCTGGTCGTGGATAGAGGTCAGCCGAGGACTTTACACTCATCCACTGTTTGTTCAGACGAAAGACAGAATAAAGTACCAACTCCTGTGCTGCTGATGTTCACTTCAGTGCTGTATGAGTAAAAATAATATTAGCAATGTCAAAGTTAACTATTTCCCCTTCAAAACCTATATGTTCTGACATTTTGGATATTTTGGGGCACTACTTGCTGGAATGTTAAACATTAAAATGCCCTAAATGTTTAGCTAGAACCTAAATTAAATAAATAAAATAAATACAAATATTTTTTCTTAATTGAAATAAAACTGAAATGGAAATAAAATAAAATATAAATGAAAATAAAAAATAAAATGGATATATAAATATTAGGTGAAAAATGTAAACTAAATAAAGCACTAAAAATACTATTTAATAAATTGAACCTAGTAATGTTTAAAAGCAGAAAACAAAATGACAAAAGATTAAACGCAAATGAAAATTTTAAATGCAGTTTAATTATATAGTGACTCTTAATGAGTAAAAATAATAAATCAATCAATCAATAAATAATGTTTTTGTTCATTTGAGGTGAAATATAATATATATATATATATATATATATATATATATATATATATATATATATATATATATATATATATATATATATATATATATAATCAGAAATATAAATATTAGGTGAAAAACTTAAACTAAATAAAACTAAAATTACTAATTAGAAATTACAAAAAGATCAATCTGAGCCTGGGTTATTATAAATTAAACATAAATAGTAATATTTAAAACAAACAAACAAATACAATCCTTATTCAAAATAGTAATACAACTATAATAGTGCATAAATTATACTATTTAAATCAATGTAATAGTGCATAAGTAATACTATTTAAAGTCAGTTTAAATTGTTGAAATATAACAAAAATAACATACTAAATGTAAGTTGATTTGCAATAGATTTTAATCAATGAAATTAAATTTTATATATATATATATATATATATATATATAAAAATTGACCTATATTTATATGTTACAAAATTGACCTGATTGCTTACATTAAAAAACATGTTGAGTTGGCATCGGGGCCATCGGCGCGAGCGAGAACTCTGATTGGACGTTCCCGAGAATTAAAAAGAAAGTGGTGAAAACGAGCACGAAAATGAAGGCGGCATGGACAGAAGGCTGTTCTAATGTTACTTGACCTTTCCCAAGCATTCCAGTATGTTAATATTTTCATAGAAATATGCACCGCTTAAAATGAAGAAAGTTATCAATATAACTGATATTCAAAATATCAGTCGGCTGTAGTCTGAGCAGTGTGTTCTAGCACGGCTTTCTGCTCCGATGTTGCCGACGCGAGGCGACAACACCGTCGGCTTTTGTCGCCGCTATTTCACTGAAAAAAAATGATTAATTGAATTTACAAAAATATTTTTTAATGCAAGTGGTTGCAATCAATTTATTTTAGCTACATTTAAATAAACAAATTTAGCTGACTAACTTTTTTTTAAATGTAGCTAAAATAAAGTGTTTGAAACCATTTACCTTAAAAAAATGTAATTTTTTTTTCAGTGTTCTCTGAAGTTGGCTTGGTGTGTCCCAGCCTTTAATGTATATCAGTGTTCTTTTATTGTGGCAACTAGCCCCGGTCTCCCCTACAGCTATCTACTGACTGAAGCTTTAACCCTGTTTTACAAAAAAGTTGGCATGCATTTTTCATAAACACTCACAATACAGTTTTATATGTTGGGTCTCTAACAGAAATGCTTTAATATTAACTAATGTTTGCCCTGTGAGTCACCTCTCTGACCCCAGACAGAGCATGATTGACAGGTGCGTGCTGAAGTTTCTGTCAGCAGTCAGTGTCCTCCGTCCCCCACGGCTAGATAAGATGAAGATGACAACCATTTACTGCTGTGTGCACTACAAAGCCCATTACCCATGATGCCTTGCTGTCCCCACCTCCAGTGTTGCTGTATAATGAACCCACCGGCCCATTAATAAACAATCTATTCTCTAAGAAGCAGCAATTTGCATTCAGTATGTTTGTCCCTTTTGAAAAATGGGCTGTGTTTTGGCCCTCTGTGTAAGCTCATTATTGCGTGATAAACCAGAGCAGATGCAGGCGTGTGAGATGTCCACAGGACTCATGCGGCCCTCGGTCTATTCCTTTATCTCTCTGACTGGTATAAACCCACCCCTCGAGCTGCTAGTAGCTCATCCAGCATTAGCCAAACAGCATCCGTCCATCATATGTAGCCCCGCCCCCTCTCCGCTCCTATTGGACAGTGTGTCATCACAGGCCATCTTTCCCGCTACACTATTGAACCTCTTTTTATGTTATGATATTTTAATATTAAATCAAATATTAAATTATAAACAAACTATATGGCTGATATGTCATACTTAATTTTAAAAAAGAAAATGTTTAGTAATAAATATTAGTAATAGTTTTTTTTTTTCTTTCTATTTTTAAGCACAGTTGTTAACCAAAAAGCAAACATTATATACTAAATTAATATTAAATAAATAATTTATATATGTGACCCTGGACCACAAAACCAGTCTTAAGTCGCTGGGGTATAGTTGTAGCAATAGCCAAAAATACAATGTATGGGTCAAAATTATTGATTTTTTTTCTTCTATGCCAAAAATCATTAGGATATTAAGTAAAGATCATGTTCCATGAAGATATATATATATTTTTTTTTTACTGTAAATATATCAAAACCTAATTTTTGATTAGTAATATGCATTGCTAAGAACTTCAATTGGACAACTTTAAAGGCGATTTTATCAATATTTAGATTTTCAAATAGTTGTATCTCGACCAAATATTGTCCTATCATAACAAACCATACATTATTGTACAATGATGTATAAATCAAAATTTGGAAAAATTTACCCTTATGACTGGTTTTGTGGTCCAGGGTCACATTTAAATAACTTATATATGATGTATTTTTGTTAAAAGTTCAAGCTCAAGTGAAATTTGTGTATTAAATTCTAAATTAATGTTTTGTTTTTACTATCTCTCTCTCTCTCTCTCTCCCCCAGGGTTTAAAGAGAGTAAAAAAATAATAATAATAAAATATTAACTATAAAATAAAATAAATTATATTAAATTGACATTAAATCAACTATTCCTATACATATTACAAATACAAATATATTTATAATATATTTATCTTTCTGCAATATTAATACATTTTTGTATATTAATTTAAATGAACTAAATTAAAATTACAGCCAGAGTTTTACATGCTCGGCTGAAAATAGTTGCCTATTATGTTATGAATGTGGCCGTCGAGGAAACTGACTTGCTTTAAAGCTGCTTTAGTCACTTTTTAACTCTGAGTAAAGCAATATTTCACATGTGACATTCTGACAGAGGTTTATAGGTTTTGTATGTTATTTGTGTCACTAACATGATCTGAATGAAGCTCTTCACACACAGACTGTGCATCTGTGTTTTACTGTAGCGTGTCTCTGTAATCCTCCTGATCATGTTCCTCCTGTCGTGGGCTCCTGACTCTCTCCAAACCTGTTTCTCTCTCTCCTCCTGCTTCACTCCATGCGTCCGCAGGGCTTTGGCTTTGTAACTTTTGAAACGAGCACAGACGCAGATCGAGCGCGGGAGAAACTAAACGGTACAATCGTAGAAGGACGTAAAATCGAGGTGCTTTCCTTTTCCCCTTCTCTCCGTCCTCCTTTCCTGCTTGCTGACCTCATTTCCTGACCTCGTCCTGAGATTCCCGAGCATCTGCATGATATCTGTCCACATGTGTGTGTGTGTGTGTGTGTTTGTGACATCTGAAAGCAATATTCTGGGTTAAATATGATTTATGCTCCAACAACAAGAACAACAACAAAAAGGGTCCAGGTCATATTTCACCCCAAAATCAAAAAGAAAGAAAAAATTAATTATTTTGCATACATATCGTTTATACTGTTTTAGGACTTTTAACATGTGTTGCATAGTAACAATAATTAAAATTAATATTAAGAACATTTCCTCTGAAATTCCTGTTACTGTAAAGTGTTTTTTTTTTTTTTTTTTTTTTTTAATTTACCATTGGGGGAAAAGAATAGTATTTAATTTAATTTAAGTGTTATTTAGCATACATTTAATTGAAGGTATTTGTATATTATATTATATTACATTACATTTGTTCAATTTAGAGAAACAATACAAAATATTTGACAGATACTGTCAATAGATATTAAGTTGAAAATTTCCCAGAATATTTCTTGAATTTTTATTGATCTCTGAGAGGAATTTAATATGTTGGATGTGAAACCAAATATTTAAAATGCTGAATCTATGAAATGTAAAAAGTGCTGAATCTTATTATATTCATCACCCTCCACCATTTTTCATTGGTAATGTACAACGGGTTTAAACCAAACAATATTTCAGATCATATATCATGCTCAAAGTGTTGTTTACTGCTGTTATTCATTTGTTTTTTTATCCATTGCTTGTGTATGTCATCAATTCCAAGCATCTATTAATAAATAAGACTGCAAAAATGAAGCAAAATATCCAAATATAATAACACATTCTGTAAAGTGTGGTGTGCATGGCTCAGAACAGCCAAAAGAGATGCATTGTGGGTGATTACAGGAAGAGCAGAGGGATATTACTCACATGCATGTGTGTTTGCATGAGCGCAGTGTTCCTATGCATGTGTTTTCTGAGCTCACGTTCCCTCTCTCTCTCAGGTGAACAACGCCACGGCGAGAGTGATGACGAATAAGAAAGTAGTAAACCCGTACACAAACAGTAAGAGCTCCTCTCAGCATACAGCTGTTTAAAACATCTGACATCAGGATCTGTTCAAGCACATCTCTGTCCTGTGTTTCTGCAGGCTGGAAACTCAATCCGGTGGTAGGAGCTGTTTACGGACCGGAGCTCTACGCAGGTGAGGAACATCGCTTTATTCCGTCACGTCACATTGTGTCTACACTGGACGCGAGCGGAAAAATACAATAGAACCCATTATGATCAGTGATGCTGTCTACCCTGACGGTAAACTGATGCCTCGATCTGTTTATGACATACTGACATACTGTTGCATCCGGTGTAGACACGGTGTTACCTCTTTGCACAGGAATCATTGAAAGTGATCCGTTTGACTGGTATTTTGCTGTTTGGTTTCAAAAGACACACACAAAAAAACAGCTTGTTCATGCAAAGCTTATTGCCACACTCTATTGTGGTTGCCAAGGTGTTACTATGCAGTTGCTTGGGTGTTCTGACTGGTTGTTAGGGTGATGGATGGATGGACATACAGATGCTTGCAATGGCATTGCTATGCAGTTGCTATAGTGTTTTGATTGGTTGCTAGGATGTTGTTAGGGTGTTGCTAGGGTGATGAATGAATGGATGGATTGACAGATCGGTAGACTGTTGCTAAAGTGTTTTGACTGGTTAGGGTGTAGCTGGGGTTTTCTGACTGGCTGTAGGGTGTTGCTGGGGTGATGAATAGATTGACAGATAGGTAGACTGTTGCTATGCTAGAGTGTTGTTGGGGTGCTCTGACTGGTTTCTAGGGTGTTCTGAGTGGTTGCTAGGATGATAGATGGATGTATGGATGGATGGATGGATGGATGGATGGATAGATAGATAGATGGCTGTGATGGCATTGCTATTCAGTTTCTAAAGTTTTCTGATTGGTTGTTAGGGTGCTCTGACTGGTTGCTAGAAGGATGGATGGATGGATGGATGGATGGATGGATAGATAGATAGATAGATAGATAGATAGATAGATAGATAGATAGATAGATAGATAGATAGATAGATAGATAGATAGATAGATAGATAGATAGATAGATAGATAGATAGATAGATAGATAGATAGATAGATAGAAGGTTGTGATGGCATTGCTATTCATTTCTTAAAGTGTTCTGACTGGTTACTAGGGTGTTGCTAGGGTGTTATGACTTGTTGCTAGGATGATAGATGTATGGATGGATGATAGATAGATAAATAAATGGTTGTCAAAGCACTGCTATTCAGTTGCTAAAGTGTTCTGACTGGTTGCTAGGGTGTTTCTAGGGTAATAGACTGAGGGATCATTCAGATGTTGCAGGATGAGACACTCACTCACTAGTGCAGAGGTGGGATCAGTAGTGATGTTTGTCATGTATCTGCTGTTATTGACTCAGATGAGTTCACTGCAGATAGTGGCTCTGTCCCGTCCGGGCCGATGTGGGGTTAAATGTCTTGCTCAGAGGCGCAGTGCTGATGTCAGTGATTTCCCACTTTATGGAGGTGAAGCGGAGAGCGCTGCGTTTGCACTCCTCAACCGCCAATCCAGCAGCACCAATAAAACGACTCATGCTAGCGTGATATTAGCCAAACTAGACGCCACGTTGGTTTCCATTCCCAATAAAGGCACAGGCTGTTGAACGCTGCTGTAATTTATGGCAGTCAGATGGTGGTCGTATCATTAGCGCTGCTAGTTAGCTCTGGGCTCCATTTGATTAGCAGTCACGGATCACATTTCTTTTAAAACTCTTCGGTGGCACAAATGAAGAATTCAGCACAGAGTAATTGGCTTTAGTTCGTTTCACGTGCTCTGTTTTGAGTTCATTCTGATTTGCCCTCGAGTCTCGATGACTGTAAAAGTCTTTCATAAGGAAAATGAAATGACAGTAGAGCTCAGCAGAGCCATACGCTAAAGCACACTAACACACACACAGCTAATAAACAACATACAGGGTTACCTACAGATCCAGATAGATAGATACATAGATAGATAGATGGATACTGTAGATATTGTAGATAGATAGATAGATAGATAGATAGATAGATATATAGATAGATAGATAGATAGATAGATAGATAGATAGATAGATAGATAGATAGATAGATAGATAGATAGATAGATAGATAGATAGATAGATAGATACTGTGGATGGATAGATAGATAGATAGATAGATAGATAGATAGATAGATAGATAGATAGATAGATAGATAGATAGATAGATAGATAGATAGATAGATAGATAGATAGATAGATAGATAGATAGATAGATAGATAGATAGATAGATGGATGGATGGATGGATGGATGGATGGATACTGTAGATGGATGGATGGATGGATAGATAGATAGATAGATAGATAGATAGATAGATAGATAGATAGATAGATAGATAGATAGATAGATAGATAGATAGATAGATAGATAGATAGATAGATAGATAGATAGATAGATAGATAGATACTGTGGATGGATGGATGGATAGATAGATAGATAGATAGATAGATAGATAGATAGATAGATAGATAGATAGATAGATAGATAGATAGATAGATAGATAGATGGATGGATGGATGGATGGATGGATGGATGGATGGATGGATGGATACTGTAGATGGATGGATGGATGGATGGATGGATGGATGGATAGATACTGCGGATGGATGGATGGATGGATGGATGGATGGATGGATGGATAGATAGATAGATAGATAGATAGATAGATAGATAGATAGATAGATAGATAGATAGATAGATAGATAGATAGATAGATAGATAGATAGATAGATAGATAGATAGATAGATAGATAGATGGATGGATGGATGGATGGATGGATACTGCAGATGGATGGATGGATAGATAGATAGATAGATAGATAGATAGATAGATAGATAGATAGATAGATAGATAGATAGATAGATAGATAGATAGATAGGTAGACAGACAGCTTTATTTACACATGCATTTATTTCTATTTTTTAAAATAATAATATATTTTAATATTTTTGATATATAGATGAAATAAATAGATATATAGATGATATAATTTATATGGAATATTTATATCCTTGTTAAACAGTTTGTGATGATGCCAGGGAATGCTGAATAAGAGTTTTGAATCAATTTGCATTTGCAAATGAACACTTTGAACTGATTCACAGTAATGAATCAAACTTATTTACTTTATTTACAAACGTATTATTTTGCCACTGAAGTTCACGAGTTGTGAAACTAGTAAAGTACAAATAAGTAGTTCATTATATTTACAATCATGCTTTCATGATTTCATAATTATATTGTAAATATAATGTTATATACAAATAGATATATTGTAAATATATGAAACTTCAGGTTACTTTTTTTAAAGTCTTTTTCAGTCTTTTTTTAATGTAGAGAGTATAAAGTGAGAGATGTCCGTGTGTGTGTGTGTGTGTGTGTGTGTGTGTGTGTGTGAGGAGAGAATTGTCCAGTCACACTTATCAGATTGTGGGTCTCTGTACTATGGATGGACTTTGCGAGTGTCTCAGATTAGCTTTCAGTCGTCTAACAGAATGAGAGCTCTGGAGTGAGTGATGCTGCCCGCACTCGCGGTGTAATCGAGCAGCGAGACACACACACACACACACTCACACGCGGGGGTTTCTCTCCGTTTACTGCCGGCTGTTAAACCAAGCCGTTGCGTTCTGATGAGACGAGCAGCTACGGTTTCATCTGGAGGAAGTTCAGGGACCGTCTCAGATCTCTGCCGTTACGCTCGACCCTTTAAATACTGCGGGTCCTCTCAGGGGTGTGTGTTTCCTCGTCTGCTGCTGAGAGACGCTTTATCAGGACTAAACGTCAGCATATGTTCAGCAGTTGGCTGTCAGCCTGCAGCCGCTAACATGCTCCGGAAAGAGTTTCCATCACCCAGAAGAAAATAATGTCATCATTTACACTCGCTCATCCATACATTCTTCCAATCCATTCAACACTCTTATTAATTTTATATTATATAAAACATAAATTGTAGTTAGGTATATAATGATATAAATAAAGTATACTCTTTTTATTATATAGTGTAATTATTATAAATATAATACTAAAAATTATAAATGTTGAGTATGGTATTTAAAAGTAAACAATATAAAAACAGTATATTGGTTGTGTAATGACTTGTTTAATTAATTCACCTTTATGTACTAAATGTCAGTACCGTAATTATTATACTGTTAATATATTTGTATATAAACAAAAAAGGACAAAAAGAACCATCAAAGCATAACAGGGGTGTCATAAAAACAGTATTGTAGTCATATAATTACTTTTAATAATTAATTTGATATACTTTATATTTAGAAACATATATAATACTAATATATTATTTTTAAGATACTCCTAAGCTTTCAGGGTGCCTTTTGCATTGTTTTGTAGTTTGACTGTCTCTGGTCATATCTGTGTTTGTTAAAGTAAAGTGCAGTGTCTGCAGTCTTCACTTCACTTCACTTCACTGCAGTGTGTGTGTGTGTGTGTGTGTGTGAGTGAGGGTTTTGATGCCACATGCAGGTGTTTTATTGAGAGGTGTGTGTATTTTGCAGTATTGTAAGGTGTATGTGTGCTGATGGAAGTCTTTGTGGCGCCAGATTCCTGGTGGTTCTTTGTTGTTTGCAACCCAAACCTTCCCATGAGCCTCTAGTGATGAGTGTGAGGTAATGAGCTCAGAGAGTATCGCTCTGGATCAGTCTCTCCGCTGCCACTATAGCGCTCTGTGTGTTTGCCTCTGATGGTGGAAGCGTAGATGCTGAAGATCTTTTCAGATAACTTTAAACGAATGAAGAACAGCGGCTCTCATAGTGATAAAGGGGGGTTATTATATCAGGATTTCCTTCAAAGGAAGAATTCCTTTCAGTTCTGTCAGTTCTGTTTATTTATTTATTTTGGATCCTTTGGATACTTAAAGGTAGGGTAGGTGATTTCGGTAAGGCTAGCGATAGCAAGCCAGCTTTGAAAGCATAAGATCCCACCCTCCCTGCAAATCACTGTCCAAAGCCACACCTCCTCAAAACACATGAACACGCTCAGGCAGAGTAGAGGCAAACCAGCGACACGATGAGAGACAACGTCAACACTGTCAGATTACCTCATGTCTCATTCACCACTGAGAAAACATTACAGTACACAGCGTATAATGTTACAGTAATAATGCCTTCCATTCTCGCTCAGCCTGCAATAGTGTAATGAACACGCCGATATCGTATCAAGTCTGCGCAAACAGTTTCCAGAGAAATGCAAATACATACTTTGACAGGCAGGTAGGACAGCCTATCATAATCTTTGGACCGATTAATTTGATTGGAGGAACAATTTATGGTCTTACACTTAACACAGATGATATAAATACATATAAATACATTTAAACCACTTAGTGATTGCTGTCGGGATGTGAATAGACTTTTAAGTGACAGCATCACAAAAAAATGTTTTTGAACCAAATCACCTACAGTACACCCTGCCTTTAAGTTACACTTACAAATTCAATTTGAATTCCCTTGGATATAAAATTCAAACAAAGTGGCATCTGCAAGCAAATGATAGCCTACTAGAAATTTTCTCAAAACAAAATTGTATTTATTTATTTAATTATGCAAGTATAACATACATTATTATTATAGATTATGTCATTATATAAATGAAACAATTATACAGTGTATTTAGTAAATTACATAAATTGTGTAATTATTCTAACGGAGTGACTATTTACACTAAGTGCAAATAGCCCACCTTGTTGGCAGAGGCTATTTACACTAACTCCGCCCACCAACGTGTGATTGGGGGAGTCAATACTACAAAATACACTCATTAAATTTAATTTCCAGTGGCGTAGAATAGATGGTAAAGCACATACTTTTTGATGCGATTGACCCAAGTTCAAATCTGCCTTTTGCCAAACTTTTTTCTTCCTTTTCAAATCTCATATCAAATTGTAAAGGCATTTATTTTCAATAATAATGAAAGAAATAATCAAAAAGTTGAAAATAAAGTATTGGGTAGGGTTAGGGTGGGTGTAGGTTTGGGCTTTATTGTCCCAATAAGGTGGCATCCATTTCATAATTTGAATTTTGAGGTACTGAGGTGCAGATAATTGCCACTACTAGTAGTATAAATAGCAGAAAAGCTTGCTTTTTTAACATAGTGTAAATAGAATCTATAGCTATTTGCACTTAGTGTAAATAGCATATCGTTAAAAAATACAGCTATTTTCACTTAATGCAAATAGCCGCTGCCTTATTCTAAATATTTTGTTTGTAATTTAAATATCAAATACAAAAAAAATATATATATATTAGTATAAAAGAGAATAATTATGTGTATAAAAGCATATAACATAAATTTTAATTATAGATATGCATATGTATAATTATACAGTTTATATGGTATATTATATAAATCATGTGATTGTTTTAAATATATGATATCAGTCATTTAAATATATCAATATAAAAATAGTATAAAAATGAGTATAAATATATAAAAATATGTAATATTACAATGTAAAATTGTGGTTCTATCATTTTTTATAAATATATAATTATATAATCAAAAAATAATTATACTATTACATAATGTTATAAATATTACAAAACATTTTAAATAATATACAGCTTTTAAAAGTTACACACACATTGAACACATACTTTTAAGCTCCTGAAAGCAAATGAAAAGCCCCTAAAGCAGGCAATGATGACACAACGTGGATTTTTTGCTGATCTCTCTCTCTTTAAGCTCTCGTATAGTCCGGTCTGATCCGGTCTGAAGTGTTTTAATGAGTGTAGATGAGCTCTCTCATTGTTTCTCGGCATGTTATGATAATGAGATAATGAAGCACTAGCTGTTGATTTGATGAATCTGTGTCTATTCCCCCGTGTGTGGATTACTCACTCCAACTCCTCACAGTAACCAGCATTAAACATCTGAGCGGCTGCTTACCAGTCCTTCAGAGCCGGACTAACATTCCGTCACTGACTCTGTGTTTTTAAGTCTTTCTCACTGTTTCTGCTATTCTGAGAGGGGTTTTTTTTCTGGTGTTTTGTGCCACAGCATGTCGGCTGGTTTGATGAATGTGTTTTTATTGAGGCAGTGTAGCCTATCGCCTGCTCATTATCAGCTTCATTTACATATATCACACGACACGGACGCCGGTGCAGCATAAACAGAGAGAGACTTATGAGTCATTGAACAGTATTTAATTTCAATGACTGATTATTACCTTGTATCAGAAAATGTTATATAAAATTATATAATAATTATTTGTTATAGGTTATTTTTATGCTCTTGTTGGACAAAAAAAGTAGTCTATGATAGGGTCCAAATTCTGTTCAGATTTATGAAGAGTGAAACCATCTTAACGTCAACTTAGTAAGCTTACCAACAGAGCCGCAAACTAACAGAGAGGGAGATCAAACCCCTATATATGGTCAGTTCTGCAGATAACCAAATCAAGCAAAAGAAAACCAAATCAATCAATTAAAAAAATGACATTTGGGTAAAAATAAAGAAAAAACTGAGGGAAAATACTTTTGTTGCTCAATAAAATAGGTAAAAGAAAAGAATGGTAAACAAAATACTAAATAAGTAAAAATGGAAAAGAAATTAAAAAACAAAATAAAAAAATAAAAAATAAAAACTTTTGTTGGCAAATAAAATAAAAATAAATAATGTTTAAAAATCATTTTAAATAATTTTGAATAATTCTGTGACCAATAAAATGTACAAATTAGAAGGAAAAAAATTGAAAAAATACTTCTAATGGCCAATAACATTAATAAAAATTAAGAAAGGAAAAAAAACCTGGAAAATGACTTAAAAAGCAAAAATAATGGTTAAAGTGCTCCTATTATGGGTAATGAAAGGGAGGTTTTGGTTTTGGGAGTCCCCAACAACAGTTTGACATGCATGCAAGGTCAAAAAACACTTTCATTGTCTTATAATATGCATTTATTTTTACCTTATTTGCTCAACGACTCCCAAACGATTCATTTAACGATTAATTTTTCCAAAGCCCTCCTTTGCGTGACACTAATCTGCGGTGATTGGTCCGATTGGTCTCATTTTCATTTCATCTCTCCTGTAATGTCTGATAAAGCAGCGTTTGTGAGCACAGTGCTGCTTTGTGTACAGCGTTACCAGGGAAACCGCTATTTTTTTAAAACTTATTCACTTAGAGCTGTGTTACACACTGCATGAAGGGTCATTTTCCAAAAATCCATAATAGGGGCACTTTAAAAAAGCCAATAAAATGGGTACAAATGAGAAAATACCGTTTAAAAAATTCTTTGGATGGCTAATAAAATGGGTAAAACTAGGCAAATAATATGTGACTATTAAATGGGTAAAATAATAAGCTTGGATGATAAAACAGGAGAGGCACAAGCAACATCTAGAGATCAGATCATAGAGACCTGAGGGTGCAAGAATACACTAGCACATGCAAACAGCACTCCGTTTGTCTTTATAAGTCTCGTTGTGTGATAGAAACACATACACCTCATCTACTGCCTGTGCGTCCTCATAAATGTTCCCTGTGTGTGTGTATGTGTGTGTGTGTGTGCAGTGACGGGTTTCCCGTATCCCGCGGCAGGAGCGACGGTGGCGTACAGAGGCGCTCACCTGCGGGGCAGAGGCCGTGCCGTTTACAACACCTTCCGTACAGCTCCTCCTCCTCCACCCATCCCGGCGTACGGCGCGTGAGTCTTTCTCAGCAAATACTGATCTGTGCCACAGTAATTACATCAACTGATACATAATTAATGCAATTAAAAATCAATCGATTGACTGCTGTATTCGGACGTGACATTTTTCAGGCTGCAAACTCATTTATTTCTCACAGGCATGTGACTTTATTCCTGATGCAGCAGTTTTGATGCTCATGTCTGTGATAATCAAACGCTCTCGTCGTCTCTTCTCTGTCTCACAGGGTGGTGTATCAGGACGGATTCTACGGCGCGGAGATCTACGTGAGTAACTTTGTTTCTTGAGGGATGAGAGCGGAGTGTAATTTCAGTCCAGGATCTCTGGCGTCGATTAAGCGATGCCTCGCTTTTGCCAAGAAACCTGACAACCCAATTCTAGATTCCCTTCAGTCACCACAAACTCAGAGTTTGGCAAAGGAGCAAAGCGTTCTCCATGTCCTCCAACTTCAGCACGCACACACAAAATCATGCTTTCAAACCACTCCTGCATTTGGCAGATGCGTTTATCCAAAGTGACTTGCGTTGCATTCAAGGTGTAAGTTTATATCAGTGTGTGCATTCACTCAGAATCAAACCCGTGACCTTAGGCATTTTGTTTAACAGTTAAAAAGGAATAGAAATAGAAAACTTGACTTGTTTAAACAGCAGTGTGTTGGTAAAATACTGGGGCGAGAGTTCACAGAGAACAAATTGGACTCCAGTTTAGTGTTGTTTATTTGCATGTGCCGCTTGTGCTGTTAAAAAAAAAAAAAGAGGTTACGAGGTGAACTGAGAGCAGAGAATTGAAATGAAATGAGGTGAAAATAAGACAAAAAAGTGAGGGGAAAAATACATTTGGTTGCCAGTAAAATTGGTAAAAAATAAGAAGGAAAAAAATTGAAGAAAATATTTTGGTGGTCAACAAAATGGGTAAAAATAAGATTTAAAAAAATGTTATTTAGTAAAATACATTTAGTGACCAATAAACATGGTATAAATATATAAGAAACAACTGTGAAAAAATATACATTTGGTGGCCAATAAAATGAGTTAAAATAAGAATCGAATGATGAATTACATTTATTAGCCAATAAAATTGGTAAAAATAAGAAGAAACTGTGAAAATGTTACATTTGGTGTCAATAAAGTGGGTAAAAATAAGGGAAACATTGTGAAACTCTTTGTGGCCAATAAATGGGTAAAAAAAATCAAGCTTCAACTGGACAATAAAACAGGTGAAAAAGATGAGCTTTCATTGAAGAAGGGTAAGGGGATAGAAAATAGAGTTTGTACAGTATAAAAACCATTCCGCCTATGGAATGAACCCACAAAAAATGAAAGCCTTTTACGTCTGCATCTGCATGTGTGTGTGGTGTAGTGTTTTGTTGATTGTTGGCTGTGGACCCTCAGAAGTGAGAGTTTTGTGGTTGGTCTGCAGTGAGTCACTGATAAGGTGAAGCGGCTTCAGATAAATGAATTCATCTTCCTGCCGGCACTGTTGTTCTCTCTCTCTCTCTCACACACACACACACACACACACACACACACACACATCTGTAAGACGTCTCACATCTGTGTTACCCTGACAGTGACACACTGACCCGCAGGAGAACAAACACATTCACACATCTCTCTTTCGCTCTCATCCTCTGTTCTGTTCATCTTCTTACCTTTTTTTAAAAATTGTTTTCAGTTTGAAATGCTGCATATTTTTTAATCTGTGTTTCATTTTATTTTGTGAATTGATTTTATTCAAATGAGAGTCTGTGTGGAATATACTGATGTTTTTAGTGTCTTAGAAATGGTTACATTACTTACTTTCATTTTTTTTTCATTTTTCACTTTTCTTTTTCATTTTCATTTATTTTTTCTTTTCATTGTCCCTCCTTATTCGTTCTGCATTGCTTCCTTTCTTTTCTTTTCTCTTTTTTATGTTCACTTGTTTTTTTTCTCTTCAAATGTTCATCTAATCCTTTATATTTCTTTTCTTTTTTCTCCCTTTTCTTTTTTCACTTCTCATCTTCTCTCCTCTTTTCTCACGTTATTCTTTTTTGTTCCTTTTCTGTCTTTTATTTTCTTTGTAAGTTTTCTCTTTTCTTTAAGTTTTTCTTCTTTGCTTTTCTCATTTTTCTTTTCACTTTTCTGTTTTGTTTCTCTTCAAGTTTAACTTCTATAACTTTCATCTCTTGTTTTGTGATTTTTCTCTTTCTTTCCATCTTTTCTCCTCTCTTCTTCTCCTCTGGTCTTCTCTCCTCGTGGCTCTTCTCCTTCTTCCCGCATGTTCTCTCTCTTCTCTCATTGTCTGTTCTCTCTTCTTCAGCGGTGTGGTCTGTTATATTTAGCGTCGGGGCTCTCGGTGTCCTGATAAAGGCATGTTCTGTGTATTGGGCCGGAGGTGCTGACAGTCTGATTTATTACCCCGTGTGTTCGCAGGCGGGGGCTCCAATCAGTGAGGTCCCGCAGGAAGTTCACCACGCCTGCTCCTCCTCACTTCCTGTCCCCAGGGGAGGGGTCACATGACCTCGCAATCCCCCGCTCAACCTCTAACCTGATTTCATTTCACTTTCACTCCCAAACTTCTCCCGATTCAAATTGTTTTCCGAGTGATGGGAAACCCAGCTCTTCCTGTAGTGCTGGAGAGTCTCCGTGTGCTCGTTTCAGTAACGCACAAGCCGTTCTGTGCTGACTGTCTCAAATTCTCCACTCAATAAACTTTCCGTGCCCAATTTAAATGCGGCACACATTATCAATGTAAGCCTTCCACACTCAGCATCTCTAATATAAATCAGCAGTGTTATCACGTGTTGCAGCGCCCCCCAGTGGTGCGTCGCGGTCGCTCATGGGCGGTCTGTGTTTGTCGGGCTGAGAATGTATAACAGTGGCTGTTCTCGTTCTGACGCTCTGATTAATGTGTGTTATTAGCGATCTGTCTACAGACAAATGAGCTCGACTCCACCTCAGAGTCTCTGCTGATTATGATACAGGCGGCAAATCAACAGAATCTGCTCCGTTTTCATGAGAATCCAACAAGAACCAAGACAGATGTGTTACAAAACCTATAAAGATGGCATATGAAGGCATCATATGCACACTTCTGAGGATGCTGTACAGATACTAGGCTGCAGAATTAACCCTGTACAGTCTGATGTATGAAATAATAGAAAAGTCTCATTTTTAAAAATGGAACAGTTTATTAAACCTTTAGACAAAGCATTAAAGAAAAAAGTGTGCATCTGTGTTTATTGTTGAGTATTATAGTATGAGATAGTGAGAAACATAAACTGAGCAAGAATATGTAATTTAGTTCTGATGCTGATGTTTCAATGGACAAAAATTGAGATGAAATTCTGATAGCTTGTAAGTCAATGAGATCTTTATAACAGTGTAACAGATACTTACATCAAATGATAGAAATATCAGTCGTCAATCTATATCTCCAATAATATGTCTTAGTAAAACGATATTTAAATGCTTTATGATCAGAGCTCTGTAGTTTCAAAACATATAATGCAATACAATACAATACAATCATAATTGAGAGATATGCTCCTCAAAAGATGTGATTTGAGATGTTCTGGAGGCTTGTGAAGATCATTCCTCCACAGTGAAAGTAAAGCTGCTGGACACAGACGCTCCTCAAAAGCCTTATGATCAGATCTGATACTTGCTGTACATTTCAATATGATTTCTTCTTAAAAATGATATACGGATAATCTAAGTTGTTTCACTCCAGTAAGTGTTTATCTTGAAATTTTGCTAACAATATAAGTAAAGATTTCACAGCAAAGAGATGTGTGAAGCGTAAGCTGAAGATGTACGTTTGTATAATTACACTAAAGGCCTTTTACTTGCTAAAAAAAGGTCTAAACTACCAATCAGACGACAGAAGGCATGGGCTAGATTGTGTGCAACAGGTTTAACAGCAACATTTTGATTATGTTAGATTATGTTTAGAGGCCTTAGAGATGTATACATCAAATGAGGCATTATTTCATAGTAGGTATGTTGTAAATCTGTTGGGGTGGGATAGATAAATTCTAGTTTTGTTGTTGTTTGTCTGTTTTGTGTTGATCTTTTTGTGTTTTCAGGGTGGATATGCGGCGTACAGATATACTCAGCCTGCAACGGCTACAGCGTACAGTGACAGGTACGAGTTCACAAGTTTATAAAGGTTTTTAATTTATTACATGTATCTTTTTCAGTGTCACTGCTCATTCTCCTTAGCGGTGGTACATGTTTTTTTCTATTAAAACTGACCTGAAAACAGTATTATGTTAATATAGTTATGTATTAATATTTTGAGAATTTATTAGTGTTTAGTAATATAATTAGCTTTTTTTTTTCAGTTTTTTACGTGCTTTTGTCACTTCTATTGTTTTGATGCTTTTTAAATATTTCTTAGCTTTAGCTTACATTTATTTCAGTTTTAGTCATTTTAGTGCTTAAACTTGCTTCTCTACCACATGAACTTTCCAATTTTCATTTAAGCTTTCCATCTAATTTATTTCACATGAGGAGAAAATAAAATACAGCCAGAGTCTGTATAGGGAGCCTGAGTGAGGCAGCAATTTGCTAATGAGGAAGAGAAATAAACTTAATTCAAGACCCGTCACTGAAACCAAGTCACAATTTTAATACGCAGTTTTGCTTCGCAAGGAAATTTATGTTGTTTTAAAGGATGTTTAGCTATTTTTACTGGAAAACAAAACAATAATACTGATTACACAGATTAATGAAATGATGTTTTGTGCTGTGCCGAAGTCAGTGTTGTGCTTTCAAAGCAGGTTTCTTGCCAATCCAGACTGAGTCAGCACACTTAACGTCCAGTTTCACACACACAGACATTAAAGCGTGTATATCTCTTACGGTAAAGCTGGCCTTTTCTCTCTCGCTCGCCGTTCGTCTGCTGGAGCTGTTGCCCGCAGCCGAGGGCTTGTGTTTTCTTATCTGCTCTCTGCAGACCTTCATTTGCAAGCTGTATGTGGAGAAGAAGCAGAAGAGAGTGGAATATGTGCAATATATAAATGAAAGGAAATGACACGTGTTGTCCTTCCTGTGGAGGATTAGTTCCAAACCAGCGACACGAAGCCTGCGGCACCTCGTTTGCCTCTTTCACCTTTCTTTCCCTTTTCAGTCATTCTTTTGCACTCATGCTTAATTTTTCTTCAGTCTTCTTCTCTTTACTTGTCGTTTACCTGAAATTGTGTCTTAGAAAAATAAAAACACATTATGAGGTCGTAAACATGCTAAAAGCAAACAAAATTTGACTCCCTGTGAACCCGTTCACATCTGAAGTCTGAATGTTTTGATGTAGTTTCTTTCTGTAGAAAGTCACTGAAAAAAAACAAAAGTCTCAAAATGTACCTATACATACAATTCACTGCTGTATCCAGCTGAAATAGTTGCAGTAAAGAACCAGCAACCTTTATTCTTTTATACACAAATTTTGATTACAGGGGAAGATTATTGATTAATAGACTTATTTCCATGCACAATATTTTTATGTTTTGACCTCAATACACTTTTAAAATAGCACCTGGTTTAAAAAACTATGACATTTTGATGTTTGCATCACATAACAAGCTCCATATGTATGGTTTTTCTGACATGGTAAGCTTGCTCGGTAGCGCACCCGGTGCATTGCATTTGTGATGCAGGTCATGATAATTTGGTATTTCTCTTTACTTTAATTAGTGTTTATTCTGTTTTAGTATAGTATTCACACCGATTTTTGTGAAGCTTCTAACATGGTGAGAATAGTTTTGGTGCGTATCGTGTATTTTAATTTCGATATTTGATTGATGTTTCTGCAGTTATGGGAGAGTCTATGCAACTACTGACCCATATCACCACACTATCGGCCCGGCAGCCACCTACAGCGTGGGGACCATGGTAAGATAAACCACAGTTATAAACCCAGAAGAGTCAGAAACAGCACGCAAATGTATTGTGCACTTTGTCAGAATTGTATTAAGAACTGTTTCCCACCTTTTTTGTCCACTGCATATGTGCCAGGTGTGTTTCTGTGAGCCGTTTTTCCATGACACGCTCCCTGACGAGAGGAAGTCAGTCGGTTAATGTCTGTTTTTAGCTAGCGTTTGCAGCTAACATCAAAGATGAAGGCACTAATGGGCCGTCAGAGTGAGGAGAGCTCGTCTCTTCTCCGCTGCGTCGTTTGCTCTCTATTTCCCCTAAATTAACGAGCATGTAACGCATGCAGCAGTGTGCCGTGGGACAGACTCGACTAAAGGAAGGAGACAACAGAGGATGGTTTATTTCCAACCACCTCTCTCTATCAGAAAGAAAAAAAAATGACTCTTGTTTGGCACTCCGGCATGCATGCAATTTCTCAACGACAAGGACGTCAGAAAAACACATTAAAACGAAATAAGAAAGAAAAAAGAAGCAGTAGTAAACAGTTCCCCGGTGCAGCTGCTAGCTAAAAGCTTTCATTAATTAAGACGCTTTGTTTGAGACTCTCTTCATTTACTTAATTAAGACTGTGCCTGTACGCTTTTCTTTAATTCCTGCTTCCCTGCAAATTTCCTTCCTTGTTTCTTCATCAACAGTGAGAAAAATGACCCCATCACAGAGCCGAGAAGCCCCGTCAGTGGCTCCGTTCCAAAACATAGTGAGCCGCCTGTCTACTGCTTACAAAGAGACCGTTCTTGCATTGACAACTGCTAGAAAGAGCACAATTTTTCAAAGCTGAACTAAAATGATATTCCATTTTAAAAAGTGTTAATGATCCATTTGTAATTGGACTGACCTTTTTCATTTATTTATTTATTTATTCTAAAATTCAATTATATTACAATTGTAATATTATTTTCTCACACAATTTTGGATGGATGTTTTGTTGCAGTGCATTCTGGGATTGCACACAATGGATGCATTGCAAAAACCCAATTTTCTTCCTTAGTATTGTGTCTTGTTTTGCCACAATTAAATCTAAATATTTAAAATAAAAGGGTAATACAAAAATAAAATGATGTTTTATGAGAAATAAATTGAAATAAAGTAAAAACCTAAAGAACTGCCAACTAACTCAAATAAAAATAAATAAATAAAGCTAATTACAATTATTTAAAAACTATAAAATTACAACAACAAAAATGACATCAAAAACTTAAAATATAAAAATACATTCTAATTCAATAAACACTGTATTAATTATATATATATATATATATATATATATATATATATATATATATATATATATATATATATATATATATATATATATATATATATATATATTTTTTTTTTTTTTTTTTTTTTTTTTTTTTTTTTTAAATAATGCTAACTGATCACTGATCACGATTTAAGAATGGTATGATATTCATACTAGAAAATAATAATAAAAAAAAAGTAAAATACTGAGGAAGAAAATAACTTTTTGCAGTGTAAATCTGATGCTGCATTTCAATTTGGCCAAAAAAAAGTTGTCATAGAAGATTTTGAGTTCCTTTTGAAGTACCTCTATGATGTCTTACAATGCTTTCTAGTTAGGGAGCTCACTAGGTTTTGGAACAGACCCAACTTGTCCATTTATTTATGTGTGTGTGTGTGTGTGTTTGAGTACTGATGCAGAAGAACCTGAGAACTCTGATTTACAGAGCAATCAAATGATCCCTCATCTGTCAGAGAAAGAGCACTTTGGTTTTCGGCTCTTTCATCATAACTGATTAACGCGACGGCGCGAGATGGGAGAGCTTTTCGCTTTTCAAATTCCTTTAATAATTAGTTCCTCTGAGGTTGCATTAAATTCTCTTTGCTGGTTTTCCCAGCGTCATGAAATTGCAGAAGGCTTCCACCCAGACCAGCGAGCGGGTTCCCCCTTAAATTAGGGAGAACTATCCTTTGAAGGTCTCTGCTTTCTGGAGTAAATTACGCGTATGGTCCAGTATCATGGGGCGTGTTCGAAGACCATCACTCGCTCCCACGCCTGCAAGCTTTCTGCACACTAAACTTTAAAGAGAATAATTGTACATGCCTTTGAACACCATTGGAATTCATTTGATGCATCGTAGTTTGAGGTCTATAATGCTTTCAAAGTCGACGATGCCATTTCTGCACAATGCGTGCAGACGGAACGCTAGTGAAATTGCTAGTTAGTGACTCTGTAATGAGATACAAAAAAAAAGAACGCAGATCCCTTCATGAGCAGAATGACCCCTTGATCTCATCATTATTAAACTCAAGTTTTGAGAAGTTTTCAGTTCTAAATCAGTTCTCAGAGTTCATCAGCATTAGTGAACACACACACACACCGGTAAAGGAATGGTTCACACAAAAATGAAATTTTGCTGAACATTTTCTCACCCTCAGGCCATGTAAGATGTTAGATGAGTTTGTTACTTCAAGAAAACAAATTTGGAGATATGTAGCATTACATCAATGGATCCTCTGCAGTGAATGGGTGCCGTCAGAATGAGAGTCTGAACAGCTGATAAAAACATCACAACAATCCACAAGTAATCCACACCACTCCAGTCTATCAGTTAATGTCTTGTGAAGAAAAAAGCTGCATGTTTGTAACAAACAAGTCTATCATTAAGATTTTACATTTACATTTATGCATTTAGCAGACGCTTTTATCCAAAGCGACTTACATTGCATTCAAGTTACAGTTTATCAGCTCTTGCTTTCCCTGGGAATCGAACCCATGATCTTGGCGTTGCTAGCGCCATGCTCTACTATTTGAGCTACAGGAAAGCTGTTAAAAGTTAAAACATCATTAAGATGTTTTAACTTCAAACTGGCTAAAATAGTCCTCTATACATAATATAGCTTTCCCAGTGAAAAAGTCGCCTTGTCTGAATCAGGAGAGAAATATGCAGATATCAAGCTCTGTTTACAAACCAAAACAGGCCAATACAGCTCTAAACAAATATGTGGGTGGATTTCGATGTGAGACAACGGGAGATAGACTTCTGTGGATTAGTGGGATGTTTTTTAATCAGCTGTTTGGAGTCTCATTCTGGCGGCACCCATTCATTACAGAGGATCCATTTGCGAGTGATCTAATGATATATTTCTCCAAATCTGTTCTACTGAAAAAAGAAAAAAAAAATTCTACAAACAAACTGACTTTCTTTTTTGAGTGAACTATTCCTTTATATCAATGCCAGAATTCTAAAGGAAGGAAATTTGAGAAGCAGGAATTCCGTCGTTGCCGTGACCACCAGCTTGACTCTGATTGGTGCTCTGTCATCTTTGATGTTGCAGGCGAGCCTGTACAGAGGAGGCTACAGCCGCTTCACGCCCTACTAGAGAGACTAAACCACTGATTACGCAAACTAACACACAAAACCACTAGACTCGTTCTGCTACACGGAGTGTGCTTTCAAACTAAAATGCTTCCAGGTCACCCAATGACCTCATCCCGACAACATTCTCTCAAGTGGACATTGTGGAAATCAGTGGGAAAATCAGAAGAGCAGCTCAAATGTGGAGTTGATGTCAGATTTTTTGATTTTACACATTTTTTAACGTCAACAGTTTTTTTTTTCGCATTTGTGTTTTGTCTGCAAAAGCAAGGACAGTGTTTCAAAAAGCATTTTAAAATGGGAAGAACGTGAACTATTATGTGGTCCTTCAGATGATTGTTTTTCATTATTGATCATATTGTTGTGTATATAAGTGTCTAGTGTGAATTCAGACATGAGACAAAAAATATCTCAGGACTCTCTTCAACTTTTCTCTGAATCCAAAACCACCCCAGCAGACGTTCAGATATATATCTATATATACTTCACCAGATATTGCCAGCATACTCTAGTCTCTGTGGTCTGAAACTGTGTTTGCTGTATGAATAAGCTGTTCTTGTTTAGTTGCTGGGGTTTTATTTGAAGGGTTTCTATGCATGTTGTTTCAGAGATGAGAGGACACGTCATGTGTTCGGCCCTCTCACGTTTGCACTAACAGATTTACCTCTGTACACAGTGGACAGGTTTAACTCATGCTAGCTAATGCTGAATAAATGTGTGAGAGTTTGTACATTAACATATAAGGGATTAAACCATCATTTCTTATATGTGACCCTGTACCACAAAACCAGTCTTAAGTAGCACGAGTATATTTGTAGCAATAGCCAAAAATATATTGAATGGGTCAAAATTATTGATTTTTCTTTTATGCCAAAAATCATTAGGATATTAAGTAAAGATCATGTTCCATGAAGATATTTTGTAAATTTCCTACTATAAATATATCAAAACTTAATTTTTGATTATTAATATGCATTGCTAGGAACATCATTTGGACAACTTAAAGGCGATTTTCTCAATATTTTGATTTTATTTCACCCTCAGATTCCAGATTTTCAATTAGTTGTATAAAATATTATCTTATCCTAACAAACCATACATCAATGGAACGCTTATTTATTTAGCTTTCATATGATGCATAAATCTCAATTTCCAAAAATTGACCCTTATGACTGGTTTTGTGGTCCAGGGTCACATATGGAAATATTGCATAAAGTAATTTTAGAAGTTAACATAGAGACTTTGGGAGCAATATGATTTTCAAAGAAAGGACAAATAATTAGATTCATGAAAATATAAGGAAACTTATTAAGACATGGTGGGATTTAAAGAGATGTGCAAACAAATTTTAAAATAATAATAACTAGTTAGACTTTAGAAAATATATAAGGAGACATGGGGAGATTGAGGGAGATATATAGAGAAATGTAAAAATAATAATAATGATAAGGTGACATGGGGAGATTTAAGGAGATTCACAGAGAAACTGAAAAAAAAATTATTACGCTTAAGAAAGAGATGTAGGGGAAACAAAAAACATTGAAGGCAAGGCACTCACTACTGTTCAGTTTTGAGATTTTGGGCTATTTTATTTCCAGACTAGTGAATAGATATACAAAATAAATATTTTAGTGCTTATTTTATTACATGATTTTATTTGCACCTGTAGATTTCAATTACAGTATATATCTTTAAATCTGTTTTCTCAAAATTCATTTTCTCTCTCTCTCTCTCTCTCTCTCTCTTCAGTTTTACCTACATACACCAAACGTATCAGTTTTATTCCTCTCTATATTCTGGAGGTTTTCATAGAGGGGTTTGTTCATACGTCATTCGCTTGATTTCATTATTGCGCTATAACTATTTATGCCTGTAGATTTCAATTACAATACATATATTTAAAGGCCGTTTTCTCAAAATGAGTTTGTTTCTCCACTTCAGTAGTACTGAAATATACCAAATTTTACAGTTTTATTCCTATCTATATTCTGATGATTTTTACTGAGGGATTTCTTCATATATCATTCACAATGATTTATATACCATTTTATTTCTAAACGCATGCTAAAAGTGTATTTTTTTTCTGGCCGTTGACTGTATTTCTTCATCAATAGCACTTACATATACCAAACTTAACAGTTTTATTCCTGTGTATATTCTGAAGGTTTTTACAGAGGGGTTTGTTCATACATCATTCGCTTTTTTTATTATTGAACTTTATCTATTCGCGCCTGTAGATTTCAATTATAATACATAAAGACCGTTTTCAAAATGAGTTTGTTTATCCACTTTAGCAGCACTCATGAATACCAAATTTTACAGTTTTATTCCTATCTATATTCTGAAGAGTTTTATAGAGGGGTTTGTTCATATATCGTTTGCACTGATATATATTACATTTTATTCCTAAAACATGATGAAAATGTCTTTTTTTCTGCCTGTTGGCGGTATTTTCTGATTTATAGAGTGATAAAAAGAGATATCAAAAATCCCTTCTGTAAAAACCTTTAACTCTAATATGTCAACAAAGTCAAACAAAAAAAATAAATCTGGCTTTATCCACATTTTTTGCAAATTAGTGCATATTTAATTAGAAAATGCCTCATTTGCGTATTTAAACGAAACATTTCTGAAAATGTATAATACAACACAGTTTTCTTAATGTACTGTGTGCATGGGTGATATAGTAGCTCAAATTTTTACTCTGTTCACCTGTAGTGTCTTGCCTTAATAAAACATACTGAGACACAGCGAGGCATAAAGAATCATAGGGAAGTATAAAGAAACCTAAAGAGACACGAAAGGAGAGAAGCTGTCTGCTGAGAGTTTCTTGTCCTCATCAGATGTCATGAGAAGGTCCTGCACTTCCTTTTCCACACCATTCATTCAATCTGAATGCATTAATGATTAAATGTGAATCAGTTCAGTCTCTGCCTCACTGATTCAAATGCAAAACATGGATAGAGACCTTAAGTAGTGTGACATTTGTTAATAATTAAGATAGAAACTCTCAAGATCACATCCCTGAGCTCATGTTATGATACTTTGGACTGAATTCAGCTCCCATGCGCTGTAAAATGTCATTTGATTCACATAATTAGGGCTATATCCTTAAGGTGTACGTTGAAACTTAACTTTGAGTGATGTGACTCATGCAAAAGGGCCTTTGCTTAAAATAAGCGTAGTAAAAGTTAACAATGTTTACACCCAAACATATCAGCAGAAACTTTAAGGACATTTGGTTCCTCTTCTCCTTTTCTTCCCAGATCTGCTGCAGATTTTTGCGTCTCTTAAAGTCACTGTCACATTCATGACTTTGTTTTAAAAAATTGCATATGCTCTTAAGAGAAATTGCATCAAAGTGCAAGCGAATAGTTTACACTCCAGCATAAAACATGTTTTTGCACTGAATTACAGTATATGTAAGTTTCCAGCAGACAGCTGCTCTGTGTTTTCCTTTCTGTATCTGCTGCTGCTGCTGATGTTCAACCAGAAAGAGCCTCTGTGAATGTGAAAGATGTGATTTGTTGTTTTATTTCCACTGTTTCGACTCAACATTAATGTACAAAGAACCAGCAGACGGAAAACTATACATATGACATGTATTTGCTAATTGTTTTAATATATTATTAAGTACATGAGGGGTCAAATAATTATTCTGCAGCTCATAACGTCAACATATCGGCACACGAATTGATATGATTATTACTCACGTCTATGAAGTCTTCAGGTCTCGACTCATTCAGACCAGCATGTTTACCTGCTGTTTAAGCAAAAAAATAAAGAACAATAACAACTAAATAAATACAAATTAAAGACACTTAGAGTTGGAAAAAAAGAAAAAGACAAAGCAAAAAAGTTTGTAAATACTTGTGTATATATACTTCATAAATATCAGATGATTCTCTATAAGCGTTTCAATACACTTGTATAATGGATTTTATGTGTCTGAAATGTTTTATTCTTTAGACTCTATGTAATTTATTTTTCATTTGTTTTTGTCTGAGATTTTTGTCAAAAGTACTTTTGTTTGATATATTCAACACTGTATATGACGTGGTCTTTTTGCATATGAAAATATTTGATGTTTATATATACAAGTTCATTATAATTCATGAATATGTCTACATAAAATAAAGTGCTTACATGAGCTGAGGTCTCTTCCCTTATATGTATATAAAATACAGCAGCTCCAAAACATATTTAGACACATTGCAATGATGTTTAAGAAATGTTGTGCTTACAAAATGTGCTTGAAAATAAATTACAGTTGCTTTAATATTTTGTTATATGACTTAAGGAATAGTTGATTCGCCCTTCTGTGATCCTTGTACTTTGTAATTTTGTGTTTTTTGAGCACAATCATTTTTTAAGAATCTTTACATTCTGTGTCCCGTTTTCTAGTTAAACTGTTTAAACGAGTTAAATGTACATGAAAAGCAGTGTTTCTTGTTCATAAACCTCACTAAATTTAATGAAAAATGAGAAAAACACTTGTTTATTTTTAACTTTTTTGTATTTTTAAATGTATCTATTTCATTTCATCCATTTATTTGTTTGTTTATTTAATTGTTTTGCAGTGTATGATATGTTTATGTGAGGAACAGACATCATGCTGTTCTAATATTTAAAAATGGATGTTTTGCCATGCACGGTCTGACGTATTTGTTACAGTGAGGAACTTTAATTTGGGTCTGTTCCGCACATAAAACATACAACTTATAAGACTTATAATATAGTGTACAACTCATATGGGTTGACATGAGAGATTTGGGGGCAGCTGTAGATTTAATCCTGAAACTGAAATGAGTTCATCTGAAGCCAACAAGCATCACTGAATAAATTCTTATCTGCTTTTGCTTTTTCAGTAAATACAGCAGAAGAAAAAGCAATGAGAGAGAGCGAGATCTGTACTGAGCACTTCAGGAAAGCAAGGACCATCATAAGAAAAGCAAATCTAGAGTAATCAGAGGAGAATGAAGAAAAGTGCCAGCGGAGAACATAAAGGACAAGAATACAAATAGATGGAAGAGAAAGAAAGAAAACACATTCAGAAACATTTTATTTTTCTATATGTTAGCGTTCATGGATGGAGCAGAGACGTGTGTGCATCTCAGAGACGACAGTAAACTGACGCTGATACGACTGTGCAGGGATCCTCACGCTACGGCCCCGCCCACAACGTCATCCACCAATCAGAGGCAATGTATGACGGGGGAGGAGCCAAAACAAGCCGAAGGCTGCATGACTAATGTGTTTCCTGTGGATGGAGTCATCGTGTGTGCTGTGATTGGTTGCTTCGCAACACTTCCCAGAAAGGATATCACTCTCGCCACACTTCCTGCGTCATGTACTTCAGCTCACATCCTCATTGGTCATCCATTCACCCGCTTCCTGTGGAGAGACGTCGCCAGACCACTTACAGGATACAGTTCATCCTGTGTGGGCGGAGCCACTCATTCACTTCCTGTGGCTGATGTCATAACTCAGCTGATTGGCCACGCTGCTGACCAACTTCCTGTGGTGTTCCTGGTTAGAACTCTTAAACTAAAGATGTCAACTACTGATCAATGTTGTCCAACGGTAGAGTACGAGGTGAGGGTGTTGGTTCAGAAGGGGCGGAGCAAAATTTCTAATTAAGATTTACAATTTATGTCAGAATGATTTTATGGACAGTTTACATTGATATTCATTCTGGTGCTCGTTTCATTAAGACTGAGGGCTGTTCACACAGAACGTGGCTTTGCGTCTAAAAACACGAGACTTTAAAAAAGGGCAGCACAGAATGCCTCCTCCGCCAAGTCGCCATCGAATAAAACTGTCGCCATGCCAGTTTGCTTCTCTAACCAAAAGCTCGCAACGCTTGCCCCACCTCTGGGGTTTTCTGATTGGTCCTCTGTTCTGGAACTGACATGGATGAGCGGCGCTGCGTGTAAAAGTTGAAACTGGACAGGACGTCTCAAAAAAATGCAGCGCTCATGCAAGATACTGCAAATAACACAAGCGCAGCAGCCATTCACATCCGTCTAGTGCATGTTTACATAGAAAAACAATAGAAAAGTAGCACATTGAATTGGGAAAAACAAATAAATAGTAAGACTATTTACCATGTGAACTACCATTTAGAAGATATGAACAATTCAGGAATAATTAAGATTTGTTTATTAAATTAGTCTCATCTGCTTACCAAATCTGCATTTATCTGATCAAAACTACAGATAATATTGAAAATTGAAAACAATAATACTGTGAAAAGTTATTACAACTCTTTTTTTTCTTTTTTTTTTTTAATAAGTAAATTAATACCTTTACTCACCAAGGATGCATTAAATTGAACAAAAGTGACAGTAAAAATTTTTATGATGTTACAAAAGATTTCAGTTTCAAATAAATGCCGTTCTTTTCAACTTTTTGAAAAGTAAAATGTATCACAATTTCCACAAAAATATGAAGCAGCACAATTGTTTTCAACATTGATAATAATCAGAAATGTTTCTTGAGCAGCAGATGATTTCTGAAGGATCGCGTGAAAGATGCTGAAAATTCAGCTTTGCATCACAGGAATAAACTACAGAATACATTATATTAAAATAGAAAAGAGTTATCAAAGTGTAATCACATTTAACATTTTTACTGTTTTTACTGTATTCTTAATCAAAGAAATGCAGCCTTTGTGAGCAGAAGAGACTCTTTTCAAAAGCATCTTAGATTCCAATCTTTTGGACTGTAATGTAGTAATTTGAACTCATAATGAAATTAATTTTGCCTTTAATTCAAATTCATTTTATGGCATTTTTGCAGTTATTTTAATGCCTCTCAGTGAATTAAGGGTTGTAGACTCGTGCACACATTTCCGTTTTTACCATTACAGCGTCATATTTATGAAACACAGGCAGAATGATCATCTATGTGAATTATTCATAATATTTATGCAACAATTTATGCAAAAAAAAACCCCAAAAAAACAAAGTACGGCTTCACCCGAACAAACACTCCCACAGATCATGTGCCGAGAGAAAAACTGATCAGTGACTTCTGGTCTATGAAACTCACTTGACTGAAGCGTGAGGTTACGATGTTTACTTTTAAACCAGGGGACAAACTTCCAGCCAAAATGAACCGAACCACGGATGCATCTAGTATTTAACTTATGAAAGAAAAAAAAAAGAGATCAATGAAAAAGTAAAGTATTATTCATTATTATCATAGTGCTATATGACAAATATATCCATGTTTATCTACGCCTACATTAAATGCTTCCTTTAAACGATGTTTTACACAACAGTGACTGTTAACCTGTTCTTTGGTAAATTTTGTCAGCTGTATGAAGTATTTCTGGGGTTTGATACGCCTCCAGGAGGGAGGGAGGGAGGTAGGGAGGGAAGGGAAGTAACAAACAGAAGATTTTATTTGGGGGAACAGCTTGAATTTTTAAAGCACATTTTCCCTATCCACATGTTTTCAAGAATGTATTGATATATGTTCAGAGTGTAACAGTAGTTGTATTTGTACATACGTAACATATTTATTATCGGGCTGATGGGGTTGAGAGCAGGGGATGTATGTGTGCGTGTGCGTGTGTGTGTGTGTCTGAATGTGTGAGATGTGTATTTTATTCTTTTTTAATCCAATCGTAATCAAATCATGCTTTATTATTCAGCTTCTACTCTAATACATTAATATTCTTTCAGTTTGACTACTATTGTTTTAGTATTAAGCTTCTTATATTTGCAGCTCTTAACACCCTACAGAAACTCTTGGCGTGTTTAGAGTTTAATTAAGATGTGATTTAGTGTTTTATTCAGCAGTTTTATTTGTCCAACCAAATCTTTAGAGAAATTTCTTTAGAAGTGCATCTACATTTCTGCAAAACTTGAATTAGCAAGCAGAACATTAGTAAAGGCTCTGTATATGCAAAGTGAAATCACATTGTTGGATTTATCCAAGTAATGAACAAAAGACAACACTTTAAGGTTTACATTTACTGATTATTAAACAGTTTACATCAGGGTTTCCAAAACTTTTTTTTTTTTTTTTTTTTTTTTGTCAGCCAAACCCCTTGATGTCTGTTTATAAGTTAATATTTCAATAATTGAACTAATGTTCTCTGATGTTGGTTAATGGTCACATGACATGCAGGTAAACAAATAAAATATTTCCTTTAGTAAGTGGATCATTTTATTTATTTTTTTTTATTTTCTAAATATTTATTTGTTCTAATTTTACTTTAATTTTAATTAATTATTAGCTTTGCATTGCTGTTACCTGCTAGTTTTATAGTTTGATCAATATTTTGTATTAGTTTGCAATTTATTTGTATTATTTTGCAATATTTTTATACACTTTAATTATTCTTTTTTTTTTTACTTTTAAAATTGTTGTAATTTTATTGTGCTTTTGTCATTTTTATTGTTTTAGTAACTTTTTTTTATGCATTTAGTGAAAATGTTTTTTTTTTTTATGGTTTTATGAATTTTTTAACCCTTATCTGGATCACTCATTCATGAAGTTCTATACATATCCATCCCATTTCTGTTTGTTTATTAAAAAGTTTACATATTATACCATATTTCAAGTCCTTCTGCAGAATTTCACAGATTCCCCTTCAAACTCGACATGAAAAATAGACTAGCAGTTCTGCTTAAACAGGTGAGATCACATACTTTTCATCTATCATAATTCTGACGCATCTACACTGATATTTACAATCACTGCACCTCATACGTCTATATATTTGAAAAGTTTTCACCCAGGGTGAAGGAGGAAAGTGAATAACTGTGTGTGTGTGTGTGTGTGTGTGTGTGTGTGTGTGTGTGTGTGTGTGTGTGTGTGTGTGTGTGTGTGTGTGTGTGTGTGTGTGTGTGTGTGTGTGTGTGTGTGTGTGTGTGTGTGAGAGAAGTGAACGAGAGAGAGCATCTGTCTGGTTTTACCGTGGTAAACGGTTGTTTTTCTATCTCTGCTGTGCTGTAAATATCAGCCCCGTCTCCTCTACCCCTCAACCCAGCAAAATCTTGTATTTTGTTCTAAAACGATAAGGTTTATTTGTAAGGATTTTTAAAAATCTATCTCTTTCTCATTTTTGTAAGCATTCAAATGATAAAATATCTTTAAAAAAAAGGTTTAAAGGTGAAATATTGAAAGATAAATGTGTCTCTCTGAAGCCCTCCAGATCTGTGACAGTATCAGTTTGTGTTTTCTTTCTCTTCTACTATCGCTACAAGCCTCAGATGAAAACTCTATTTGTTATTCTGACATTAAAGTTATCACCATTATTATGACATCATATTTATTACTACCCATTGATATGAACACCATCATTATTATTACATGAATAAACTTGTCTACTTCAGCATTTGGTGGAGCTTTTGTTTCTATATTGTTTACAAATATAAAGAATAATTCCTCTTTAAATATTTCCAGATAATGTTTTAATAATTTCTTTTCTACTTTAATGTAGTAATTCTGGAAACATGTCTTCATAACTCAATACATGAACATTTATAGATACCGTGTTATATTTTAGGAAGGGGTCACGTTTAAGGGGATCATAATATTTTATATCACTGTAAAAAAAAAATGTTGAGCCAATTTAAAATTTTAAGGCAACCAGCTTCAGCAGATTTTTGAGTTTGCTCAATTTATTTATTTATTTTTTATTTTTTTTTGTGGGAGATTCTCAAATTTTTTTGTTGTATAAACTTAAAACGACAAGTTGAGAAAAGTCAAAAATCTGCTGAAGCTGGTTGCCTTGAAATTTTGAGTTGGCTCAACTTTTTTTTTTTTTTTTTTTTTTTTTACAGTGTAGAAAGTTTGAAACCCCTTGAGTCCTAAGATAACTGCCCTTAAGAAAGCATGATAAGATTGTTTTGGAAATAAGTAGTTATGCACATCCAGTCAAGACTCAGTTTGACAAACCCAACACTTCCATACTGTCTTACGATATAGTATCTATACTTTCCCCATCACCAGTGAAGTACTTCTAGTGTGCGGTAGGTTATACACAGTACTGGGATTACATGTAATCTAGATTATGTAATCCAGATTTTTTAAAAAAAGTACTTGTAATTAGATTACATTACATTTTAAAATACTTGTAATCCAACAACAGATATATATATATATAGTGTGTGTGTGGATTACATGATTATATCATTAACAAAATTTTTCAGAATTTATTGATTCTTTCTAATTCTTTCATTTTTCAACTATTGATGCACACATTATTTATCATTCAATTGGTTATTTAACCACGTATTACGGTGTCTTTGGAAGGTTTTTTTCTTTCAAACACATTAAAATGCGTTGGGTCAAAAGTAATCAAAATTAGCATAGTCATGCAATTTGGAATGAGTAACGGACTACAACATGTAAGTAATCTACCCCATCACTGGTTACACATGTATGAATTGAATCTTCGCTGATAGAATTCGAGCGTGCTGAGCTGGACGTCCGGTCGAGTGCGTTCCGTTGTTTCCAGGGTGATGTGAGAACGGAAGAGAGCATGTATATGTCTTCCTGCTCCCCCTCAGGACTGTAAGATGGAAAGCACCTGTCCATCTCCTAGGCAACCATTTACCTAAGAGTGGCATAGATCTCAGTGAATCAGGCCCTGCGGAAACATACATGCCATTACACTGAGAAGTATAGACCACAATAGACAATAAACAAGAGTTTGCAGGAACTTTAAAACATCTCCACAAACACATGCTAGAGGTGCTGGATAACAGAGAACGCATACAATGCATGTATGCAGATAAAGTGTGATGTTAAGACCAGGGCTAACTGTGTCACTTTTTCCAGTGAATTCCAGTAAAAGCCAGACACAAGCCAAGTGCTAAAAAAAGCTAAGTGTCAGCTTAATTTACAGAATAAAGAGACCACTGAACACATGTCGATGGATTTATGACTATTTAATGAAAATAATAATACTAACCAGAAAAGGCTACAGGACATAAATGCATTAAGCTTCATGTGTTGTGAACTTCAGTGCGGCTTTACTGACATCTAATGGTGAAATTGTGCAACTGACTCAAAACTTGAGGTAGATGTTTCTTAGGTCCAGTCCAGTAGATGACATGGTTAAAATCATTGTTAGCTAACTATGGTCATAAGTTAGCGACCAAAGTTGCTTTCGGGAAATGCACCCCAGGTTTGAACACTGAACATTAAAATCAGTCATAATATCTATTATGACTGATTTTGTCATAATAGACTTTGATTTTTATCTCCTGATCTCCTCAAAACGGCAAGAGCCAATCTGTCCCGCAGCATCAAAACTGCAAAATGATCATATGCTCAAAAAATCAACAATCACTTCACAGACAGCAGAGACACACGGAGTCTGTGGCAAGCCATTCAGACCATCACAGACTACAAGCCCCCGCCACAGGCCTGTGATGACGACACATCCCTCCCAGATACACTCAACCACTTTTATTCACGGTTTGAAATGCAGAATGACACACCTGCACAAAAACTGCCCACACCTCCCAACAAGGTGGTCCTGTGAGGCATGACATTTCGTTCCACTGTATGCCCCCGCATGTAGCGGAACGACAATAAAGCTCAACTTGACTTGACTTGACTTGACTTTTACTTGACGTGAACTTTATTTTCATCAAAAATAATGTTTGGCCAGATAAGGCTGACAAAAAAAAAAAAAAAAAGCACTGTAAAAGCACTTAACTAGATGTGAGTGTCTTAATAATTAACTACTCTAGTGACAATGTCCTCAATGTCCTGATAAAAAAAAAAGAGGAAACAGGAATCAATGATCAGTCAATAACAAAAAGATTTTGGAGAAGTTTGTTCCTCAACAAACAGCAGATCTCAGTGATTCTTGCAGTTTTCAAACCATAATCAGGAAGTGATGTACCCGAAATGATCTGCCCATGAAACCAAACTTGAGGAACTCCACAAAACAGATGGGTTACACTTTATTTCGATAGTCCACTTTAGACATTCTACTAACTAGAAGTAACTTTGTAACTACATGTCAGCTACATGTCAACTAATTCTCATTAATTTGCAATTACATGTCTACTAACTCTCAGTAGGGTAGGTTTAGGGTTAGTAGATTAAGTTGACATATACTTGCAAAGTTTCTTATAGTCAGTATGTTGTATGTTGTGGATCCATCAAAATAAAGTGTTAGAAGATATTAAACAGACAGTCTACTAATACTGTAATAACTGCTAGTTGACATGTAGTTGCAAAGTTGCTTACTGTTATTAGAATGCCTAAAGTGGACTATCAAAATAAAGTGTTACCAACAGATGTCATGCAACAAAACGGTAAACTAATCTGGAGAAGAGAAAATGACAGCACCTTGCCCAAACTTCCCTCCTTGCTCATTTATGACCCCCTTCTCCTCTCTCCCTTCTCAAGCTTCTCTCCCCAACACTGAAATATCCCACAGATGATGTATCTTATGAATCTGTTGTTTTACCCCTTCATGTTTAGTATCATTGTAAAGGTCTCTGTGCGACTGGTAAAATGGTTTCAGTTTCACAGCAGTCACTTATATTTTGATAATTCTGTTCTGCTGCTGAGCGGCAACCAGGGGTGACCCTAGGGTCACGAGATTCTAACAAACCAAAAGGTCTTTTATGTTTTTACAATTGATTTGAAGATTAATTTGTCCTGGTCTAGGTATGTAAGTGAAGTGGCATTATAGTCATTGGGGATTCTGTAACCAGAAAACCCCCACATGTGAATCCCTGGAGCTCTGCATCCAAATCTGTCACATGCTGCTGTGTGTTTCTCTGCTGTCGGGTATGCGTCTCTCACTCTTTTAGATTCATCTTTGAGCAATTGATGTTATGTATTTATCTTAATTTTAACTGAATTTAATTCTGAATTGGATTCTCATTGTTTATTTAATTGGCATGATACATTTTTACCTGAAAAATAAGAAGTTGTATTTGATTTATTCTGATCTCTTGTGAAAACTTTGACTAGTAGATTAAGTGGAGTCTGGTATTACTGCAAATCTGCGTCCAGGATAGGTCAAACTGAAGGCCCAGACAATGGAGCATGTGGCACATCATGTGGGACCTTCTGATTTCTGTCCATCACTGACTTAGCAAGATGTAGCTGTGTGACTAAGTTAAACTACACTCTTTGTAGGAGTGAGCATGTGGCAACTGACTTTAATTTATTAGTTCACTCTACATCCTCTGACTAAACTCAGAACTGGCGATTTTGTAATTGTGAGGCCTGTGCTGGCCACGCAAGGCCTTAAGCAATACTGGGTCCCTAATGAACGAATAATTGAATGTATGGGATGTCTAGAATATCAAATATCTAAATGAATACAAAATCAATATTTGTGATCAGTTCTTAATTAGAAATACAGCCTAAATTTAATGATCACATGAATCTGGAGTCAGATTAAACACGGAGCTCAACTAAAATTGAAACTAAATCCTGATAAATTAAGTCAACTTTGCAGGAGTGCATGTAAAAGACCTACACACATTATACCTTCGCTCACGCCATTGGATTCTGTCGTTGGGCCAATTGGGTGGACAGTGAAAGTTTAGATTGCTGGAGCTCAAACTGTGAAAATAGCTTCAGTATCTGTTGAATTTACACAGTGAGAAACTCAAACTCTTCTGTCTGGAGGACAAACAGCCTGTGTTGTTTAGTGTGCAGAGATTCACAGAAACATGACAATCACACATTCAGACCCATCAGTGAAGTTGTTCCACGTCTCGATTCATATGTTAAACATAAAAATTAGTCATAAACACAGATATCATGACATTCATGTGCTCAATACTCGTTTTACTCAACATATATCAGCATATCAGTGTATTCTCTTTATATAGAGTCTCTGGTCTCTCTGCTTCTGAAGTCAAAGCCACTGCAGTTCTGACTTCTGAATGTACTGTGACGGATCGACGGCCCTCCCCCTCATCATCATCACCACCCCGTCCCTTATTCGCCGCCCTTCACCAGGCTCCCGACTGGAGTGGGTGGATGAGAGGAGGGGCGTGGGACCAACGTGGGCTGGCGGCGTGTGATGAGGCACAGCTGAACTGAATTAAGCCTCATCACCGCCGCCGTTAAATGCCGAGCGCGCCTCTCCTCGGGAGACCGGTCTCTTCCCCCGTGCATGCACGCTGGTGTCCTCGTGGGTCCAGGAAGGGTGCGTCGAGGGACATCGCGCCGCCGAGGATGTGAGCCGCGGAACCTCCAGGGTCATCGTGCAAGCCGCACCCGTATAACGGCCGTCGGGCCAGGATGCCGGGCCGTCCATCCCGCCAATGCCCGTAAGAGGCAGAAGAGGAAGAGCCGCCGCTCCAGAGAAGCCGCCGCCCCTCGTGCCCCGGACCGCGGGAGCGTGTGCGGCCACCTGACTCCGCCCCTTGCCTGGACCCTTCCCTCTTGGAACACTGCCCTCCTTCACGAGCCCCGCAGCACATCGAGGACACCAGATCCCCCCTGTTTTGTGGACACTTATTCCCCTGGACACTTTCTTTTATCATTTTTGTTTAATAAAAAACCTCTCCGAGGCCTGACGCCACACCCACTGTGTCTGTCGTTGGCTCCTCCCGTCACAGTGGTGGAGAATGCGGGCAAGGCGGAGCCTAGACAGCGCAGTTGGGCAACATCTGAAGACGTCATCCCCTCTCGCCCGCTGAAGTTCGTGAAGAAGCGCGTGGGACGGAGAAACGACGGAGACGGCCTCCCAGCCACCGAAGGGGTAAGTGACATCTAGTCAATTGTCATCTTACCCTGTGGTTGGTTGAGGCTGTCGACTAATACCGGTTTCTCTGTCCCTGTTCCGGCGCGGTGCGAGAGGGAGGTTCGCCCGGAGAGGAATCCCTGCCCCGCCCACTCCGACCGTATGGAGCCTGGTTGAGGAAGGTAGCACTCCTGCGTGGGCGGCGACCGACGACGGGGATGTCGCTTGGGGGGGGGGAATGTGACGGATCGACGGCCCTCCCCCTCATCATCATCACCACCCCGTCCCTTATTCGCCGCCCTTCACCAGGCTCCCGACTGGAGTGGGTGGATGAGAGGAGGGGCGTGGGACCAACGTGGGCTGGCGGCGTGTGATGAGGCACAGCTGAACTGAATTAAGCCTCATCACCGCCGCCGTTAAATGCCGAGCGCGCCTCTCCTCGGGAGACCGGTCTCTTCCCCCGTGCATGCACGCTGGTGTCCTCGTGGGTCCAGGAAGGGTGCGTCGAGGGACATCGCGCCGCCGAGGATGTGAGCCGCGGAACCTCCAGGGTCATCGTGCAAGCCGCACCCGTATAACGGCCGTCGGGCCAGGATGCCGGGCCGTCCATCCCGCCAATGCCCGTAAGAGGCAGAAGAGGAAGAGCCGCCGCTCCAGAGAAGCCGCCGCCCCTCGTGCCCCGGACCGCGGGAGCGTGTGCGGCCACCTGACTCCGCCCCTTGCCTGGACCCTTCCCTCTTGGAACACTGCCCTCCTTCACGAGCCCCGCAGCACATCGAGGACACCAGATCCCCCCTGTTTTGTGGACACTTATTCCCCTGGACACTTTCTTTTATCATTTTTGTTTAATAAAAACCTCTCCGAGGCCTGACGCCACACCCACTGTGTCTGTCGTTGGCTCCTCCCGTCACAGTACTTCCAGAGTCCAGATCTCATCACAGCCGGATGCAGAGACGAATTCTGGAGCTTTGATTGATGTGCCACGTTACTTGGACAACCTGCCGTTTAAGAGTTCCTTCCTACCCACAGCCTTGACCTTTTTTCCCAGGTGTAATATAGTAAAAGCTGTGAAATAATTGCCTAATAATAACCGACTTTGGTGTTTTGAGGATATTGCACAACACCAGGATAGACTTTCTCATGAGCTGCCTTTGCTGTCTAATAGTGCTGGTCAATGTCAAAATATTTGAGATGCCCAATCAAGTCAAAGTAAGTGGGCTTTACTGTTCACAGAGGCTGCTGAGCCCAAATAGGCCTTAAAGTGCTTGTCAAAGTATCTGTACAGTATCTGTACATTTGTTTTACCTTTGTGACTAGGGACAACTGGGGAAATGCAGGAACAACTTGAAACATAATATAGGTGTAAGTAAAGAGTTGAGACTAATAATGTTAATGTACTCACAGGTGGGTTATTTTGCTAACATCATTAATTGCCTTAGATGTTTGGGAGGCTAGCTAGCAGCAGCTGTGGCAATGTACTGTAGACTTGCTCTTAAAATTTGACTACACAAAATATATATTTAAAACCTTTTCACTTGTTAATTCAGTTTATGTCATTCCTTGGATATTTTATTTTTTTTATTTCATTCATGACATATGCATGCTATGTTTGTAAGTGTACACACTAAATCATCTGTATGTATTTATATGCAAGTGTACTTGTTCTGAGTTAAAAAAAAAAAAAAATGGACAAAGGCATGAATGTTTTTGTTGTTTTAAGTTTTATTTTTATATTATATCTTCTCACATTATATGAGAAGTTTCACATCCATTAATGCAAGTGGTCCGAAAAGAAACCCAATATTATCCAGTTCAAGAATAAAATGGCTTTATTAGAGCCTTTATTAGAGAGGATTTATTAGGAGCAAGGAAGAGGAGACGTAGGATAATCTCAAACAAAAGTCATTAATAAACCAAACGCATGGAAACACTGGGCAGGCGGGAGAGACGCATAGCACATTTAGACATTTGACACCGGATAAGGAAACATGGGGCAGACAACACTTTAAATACAGGCTTAACAAGGGGTAATTACAAGACACAGGTGAATCAAATGAGACAATCAACGAGAGGGAGAAACTAGGTCATGGGGAGCATATGGGGAGAAAAACACACACAGACAGTCCATAATCCCGACATATGCCCCCCCCTTCCCGGAAGAGAGCAGATAGCGCAGGCGACCGATGTGGAAGCAGGGATCCGGGAGGCCACGGTGGAGCCGGAGCGACAGAGGAGCAAGGTGAAGCTGAAGGGAAGGAGGAGGCTGGCGGAGCTCCTGGACTGATGGGCCACGGCAGAGAGGAGGGAGCTAGGAGCCATGGTGGAGCAGCTGGGTCGAAGGGCCGAGGCGGAGTCTGGGACTCAGAGACTGGAGGCGGAGGACAGGGATTTTCCAGCCACGCTGGCGATGGAGACTGGCAGACCCACGGAGCTTGCCATACAGATGGTGCACTGAGGGCGAGCAGAGGGGCTGCCAGACGACAGTGGTGGAGGGTGGAGGAGGGAGGAGCGGGCGGTTGGTTGGGCATCTCCACTCTCTGCCCAAAAAAGCGGACTGACTCCTCCTGCTCTCCTGGACAAATAAGGATTTTTCAAACTTTGCTGCTCTGTGTTTCACAGAAACCTGGCTGAATGACGCCATTCCGGATAGTGCATTGTCTGCTGGGCTTTCAGTTGTTCAGAGTGGACCGCAACGCAGAATCAACGGGGAAATCGTGTGGGGGCGGGACATGCATTTACATCAATGAAAGGTGGTGTACAGATGTAACAGTGTTAAAGAAGATGTGCTGTCCCGATCTAGAAGCACTTTTCATTAACTGTAAGCCTTTCTACTCGCTGCGGGAGATTGCAAGCGCACGTGAGCTCAGCTTTACAGAAACTCACTGATCAGATCACAGACACGGAACGACAACACCCGGACTCGGTTTTAATCATTCTCGGGGACTTTAATAAAGCAATTCTCTCCCGTGAACTGCCAAAATACAGACAGCATGTTACATGTCCCACCAGAGACAGTAATATATTGGATCACTGTTACACAGCAATAAAAGATGCATATCACTCTGTCCCACGGGCAGCTTTAGGACTCTCTGATCACTGTTTGGTTCATCTTATACCAACATACAGGCAGAAACTGAAATCCGCTAAACCTGTATTAAGGACTGTAAAGAGATGGACTAATGAAACAGAGCGGGTTTTATAAGCCTGTTTCAAACTTACTGATTGGAGTGTTTTTGAAGCTGCTCCCAATGATCTGGACGAGCTCACAGAGACTGTAACATCTTATATCATTTTCTGTGAAGATATGTGCATTTCTACCAGGACTCATCTAACTTACAACAAAGACAAACTGTGGTTTGTCTTTGTAAGTGAAGTGGCATTACTCAGACAGCTCTGTCAGGCCAAAGAAGATGCTTATAGGAAGGGGGACAAAGTCTTGTATAAACAAGCCAAATACACACTGGAAAAGGAGATCAGAGTGGCATAGAGGAATTATTTTGAAAAACTAAGGATTCAGTTCACTTCCAGCAACTCAGCATCAGTGTGGAAAGGTCTGAAAGAGATCACCAACTACAAGACACCATCCCCCAGCACTGTGGAGAATCAACAACTGGCAGACGATCTGAATGAGTTCTATTGCAGGTTTGAAAAAACACCCCACACCCACTTTGAACACCTCTCCACACAACCATTAACACTTCCAGCAACCCCCCTGTCCCCCACACCTACACTTCAGATCAGTGTAGACGATGTGCGCCAGGTCTTCTGGAAGCATAAAAAGAAAAAAGCATCTGTGCTAACCAGCTGGCCCCCGTCTTCACACAGATCTTCAACAGATCACTGGAACTGTGCGAAGTCCCTTCATGCTTAAAACGCTCCACCATCATCCCCATCCCAAATAAACTCCCATTGCATGTACATACAAACAGTAGCCTAATCAAGATGCTATACTGTAAATTGCTGTGCGAACGTGACATTTCGAGAGCAAATGCGGCTGTCAGACACAAAAACTGACAGTGTGAATGTAGCAGTGACTGCAGAGAGACTTTAATGCAGAAAAAAGAGTGCAGTCTAATAAAGGCTTGCTTACATCTGGTCACGTCATGCATTTTCTGGGATCGAATAGCTATCCGATCGTGAAAAAACAGGTGTAAATGACCTTTGAAAGGCTTTCAAGACGGATTTAAATCAGATCGCTCAAACCACATCAGGTGGTTTGGGACGCATTCAAGATGAAACTGGACAAGTGTAAATGGATCCAGTTGTTGAAACCACATATGTTAATTTTACTCTTCCCAAAATATGACGTTATAGTCAGATATTACAACACATCGCCGTAGAGGAGTATGGGTATCTCTTTAGCAAACTGACACGCAAACTGTCGCAAATGAAACTGAAAGTAATTTGCAGACTCTCAAAACACAATCATCTTCATTAAAAGTAGTAAAACTAACGTATCTTTCCAGTGCTGAGGCCGCACTCTCTCCTGTTGCAGAATTTAATCTTGTAATAGCTAATGATGAATAAAATGTATTTTCATTGATGTGAACGCTGATAAATTTGCATATTGAAGATCGGATTTATAGACCTATCCATTTTGCGGAGACACATTTATGTCTTAAGACTAGAAAAAAAAACAGTCAACCACCCCTTTTAAAGATAGATATCTGATCAGAGAAAACGCATGAAGTGACCAGGTGTAAACAGGTCCTAAGTTTTAACAGCTCAGCGACAGAATGTTCTGTAGAAACAAGCACATTCAGTCCTCTGAACAGAGGAAAAGCCTATGTTTCATATGGTTCAGAGTAGCATCATTATTTTTCCTAAATGCTCGCAGGATTCTCATCCATGGTATGATAAAAAAGGCCACAGCTGCTATTTGTTCCGATTTAGTGTCTAAACTAAAACTCTGTCAGCTACACTGTTAAGTGTGCTCAGTTATTTGAGTTTAGATAACTTCTGAATTTCGCTTAAGATCCTCACCTGCTCTTTTAAATCAATGATGGTTTATTGAATCCTGCCAACTGACAGTCCCACTTTATAGCCTAAACATGTAGGCTACTGATCAACATAGCCTACCTTTATAAAAAAATGTGCTCGATGGTCTTTGACTAATGCATCATGAGTGGCATGTTTTTAAGACACCTTGTCAAGTTTAAAGGACTTTTTTTAAAATGTGTCTTTTTTCCTCATTCCACTACACTGTATCTGGTGTTTCTGTTCATTCAGCTCACCATAGTTAACACTGTATGCAGCGCCAAACAACTTTTCAACAAGTCCTCCATCCAACACTACTCAGGCCAAAGGCGTGGAATCCCATTGAAACAAAATGGATTTAAAACTCAATGCAGTTTGCTCTGTGGCCCTTTTTATCATTTATTTTTACTGTCAGCTTTCATCTTGTAAAGACTTTTTCAGTCAGTTGCACAATTTCACCACTAAATGTCAGTAAAATAACACTGATGTTTCCTCACACTTGCCGTGAGTACTGATTTTAAATAAACAAGTGAAGTATTTTCTAGTTTATCTATTTATTAAGTGTTAGCGTTAGTTCTGGCAGGTCACGTGAGTCAAGCTTGCATTGGCTGATTCTCAGCTGATCACATCTACCTATAGGAATACGACACCTATCGCGGCATTCCTATATAAGCTTTATTCAGTATTAATCAGCAGCTTTTTCTGCTTGCTCAGGAGCAAATCACCCTCCTCCATCCCCAACTCCTCCTTTCGCACAGTCAGGACTTGGCTTTCTGATATTCCTTTCTGAATCTGACTTCTTTTCTTGAATAATGTTACACTTAAATATCATTAAGTACATTAATTATATCTGCTTTGTTCTGTTCTGTTTACCCTAGGGGGGTTATTATTGCTGCTCTCCCTGCTCATTCATGACGGGCTGCATGGATGGGCAGAGAGTTTTTTGCACAGAATAGAACCATACCGCCAAACCAAAACACTTATTTATCTAAAAAAATAGATAAATATCAATTTACACATAATATAGCTGTACATACAAAACTGTCTATTGTAATATAACCTGCACATACAATTGTCAATTTGTATATTGTTATTCCCTATTTACTTGTTCTATTTTTATTCTTCTTTTATCTGTGTTTTTGTTCTGTCGCTGTCATTCTGTTGCAACATCAACATTTAATTGTCAGATACATCTAAGCAACTTCATCTGCAATAAAGACAGCAAATACTGTGCGAGGGTTACGTGAAATCAGAAAACGTATGACTTAAGTGCTCTATTGTCAGAGGAAACTGACAACACACCGACAGACAAGACAGAGCAGGTTACTGCTGCTTTGAAACAAGGTCTCATGACTCTCTGCCTTCAAATTTAAAGAAATTCAAACAATAAATACCGTTTTATGGCTCTTCAATGTGTCGTGACAGAGTATTGCCTCAGCTCAAACACGTGAACCAGTAGTCGTTTCATATTTACGTAAAGCACGAAATGAACATAAATAAACATCAGAAAGCATTTTATGTCAACTGCAGAACACACCATTTTTCCACCGAAGTTAATCTACTCTCCTGTCTGATTTGTAGCTAAGGCTAGAAGGGATACAGGGCTACTGGACATGCGCATTTACATATTTTCCGAACCAACAATATAACGTGAAACCTATGAAAATGGTTTAAAGGGCACCTATTATGTCCCTTCTTACAAGATGTAATATTGGCCTTGGGTGTCCCCAGAATGTGTCTGTGAAGTTTCAGCCAAAATATCCCCACAGATATGTAAGGGAAACAGGTCAGTTTAGCTCAAAGGGAATCATTTATGATTTTATAGAGTATTTGAACAAAATCACTGTTTTGCGGCTGATCACCGAGTCAGCCAGCGATTCATTAAACAGGTATAACATCAACTCTGCACTGGATATTAAAATCCAAAATATAGTGAAAACACTATTAAATAGGACAGTAGCCAGATCGGCAGTTAAATACATTAACTTGTAAGCACAAAACACAAGATACTTCTCTTTTCAATATAAATAAGACTTTATTTATATAAACCTAAGACATGTAAACTAATCTAACACATGAACACAAGCATTCACACAAGTTGCAGAAAGAGAGAAAGTGAGGAAAGGATGAGTTTAGAGAATGAAAATGTGAAATCCCAAGTTTATAGCAATATGTGCAATTGCATAGACTTGAACAACCATCAATCACTTAATTAACCCTCGCATTGATTTTCTCAATGAGGCTAAAATTTATATTAAATGCACCAGCTCAGCAAAATTCTGGAGTTGTATTACTTGCTTGCATTGCCTTTGTGTTAAGGGATTCTCTTTTGTTGTTGTCTTTGTAGAAAGGGGGTTTCCCGAGGTTGCTGATTGGCTGACAGTTCAGTGGTTGTTCGTAGTGAAGTCTTGGAAGCCAATGGTTGGGCGTTGGCTGACGAATGGTTCCGGAGTCCGTTGCTAGTTTGAAGCGGGTGCAGTAGGAGCTGGACTTTGCGGCAAACTTAACTTTTGAACACAAAACTCAACGGAAAGAAAAGAAACTAAAGTAAAACAATAAAATGATGTAACGAGACTAGGTGTTTTTTTCTTCTCATCATGGTAGCAGCTGGCATGTAGGCCAGAGCACGCTGGAACGGCGCTCAAAGAGTTCACGGGCAAACAGCAGTGGCAAAAATCATGGCTAACAGAAGAGAAAGAGTTTGATGTAATCCTGACTTTTTAAACTCAGCTTTTGGACACATCCCAACTGGTGTGTTGACCAATTAGATATTATCTTAGCTCGGGGTGTTGCTCTGTTTCTCCTCCCCATCCATAAATAAATTATCTGGTCACATTGTCTGAACTTTCCCGCTCTTGGAGAGTATAATTTTGGACAGGATTTCTATAACCAGAATATGATACATTTGACAAAGTATTGATTGATAGAAAAGTTTAAAGCGTGAAATTTCAAACTCATACATACCAAAGAAGAATATGAACCTTTAAGCTATTCAGTAGTTATTAAAAAGACATACACAATAAGTGATTAAACATGATAGCCCAATGTGTGGGTTACATACATAATATGGAGTTATGCATAGAAATGATTAGTTGCTCATAAATCCTTTTAAGATGATTTTGGGTGCATATGGAAAAGACAGTCTCTGTGTAGTTCTGTGTTGAACAAAAAGGTTAAAAGGGTTTGGAAGGAATTTCAGTCTGGTTCTTTTCTGGTTGATTGGGGGAAGTCAATCTAAGGAATCTCATGATTTTTATCATGGCACACATGATGGCCATGCTGTGCATCTCTTTGACCATCAATCTTGATTACTTGACCCAAATTTTCACAAACTCCTTCCTGAGTTCGGATTATCAATATGTGTTCTTTTGTTTGAATGTTGCAAATTGTTCACTGGAAGAGGCTTGTTAGTTAGACTTGCTTCAGACTGGCTGGCTCTAGGGTATCGTGGGCAGATTTATGAACTGTAGGGGCCTCTCTGTGGAATTTGGCTCTTTGGGCTGTTCAACGCCAATCTGATCAAATCTTAATTTGTCTGATTCGTTCTGATCCTACAGATCATTTATTATAACAGCTGGAAAATGTCATTTTTGTGGTGTGTCTAAAAAAAAAAAGAGCTGATTTGGCGTGTATATCTTTAATGCAAATGAGCTGCATATCCCCGCCCTTCCAGAAGAAGGCGTAAGTCTCTCTGCATTGCATTATAGCTACAGCAATAAACAGCTGGTAGACGCAACATAACTGAGAGCGAGAGAAGCGGTGTTTAGCTGTACATATGGAAAGTCAAATGCACTGAAAGTGGGATGAAACAGCGCGATGGCACAGAGCTCGCGCCGAGGTGACCGGTCATCGGCGCGGATCAATGGACCGAGCCACGCGAACGAATCTTGCGCTACGAACGGCACGAACTAATCTCACAAGCACGCCGCTGATCAGTTAAAATTACTTAATGTACGCACACAAATAGGTTAAAATGTTAAGCACTATAAGACATGACATTCAAAGGAATCTGTAGTGATACACATATTTAGGTAGATTTTGAGGCGCATTACCCTGAAAAATGAAAGTAATCCACAGCATCCTCAGCAGCTCAGATGTTGGGAAAAAATGAAGACTGGGAAATTGGGAGATTGGGAAATGGGGAAAGCACTGGGAGATTTCACTGTTTGTAAGACTCAGACAGACTGACAATCTAAATTAGGAGATCCCAACCCTGGTCCTGGAGGCACCCCAACACTGCAAGTTTTGAATGTCTCCTTAATCAAACGATGTATGTGATGTACATAGAAGCAGGCGTTGATCATCTTCTGGGGAGGCGGTGTTTTGCCACACTATTACATCATAGAGTGGCACATTCCACAGCCTACCGTTTTAATAGACTGGCTTCAGTATAAGCTGTTTTTTGACTAATAATAAATGACCTCTTATCTGTCAAAAGATCAGGGGAATTTTGATTTCTTAGTTCCTGACCCTATAAACCAGGAGGTGGCGACACAGTCTAGCACAACCTGATTTTGCTGAGTTCCACATGTTCCTAGGTCAACATTTTGTTGACCCTGGAACAACATTGTGATTAGCCAATCAGATTTGAAGAAACAGTTTATAGTTTTAGTGAAGTTTAGGCTTACACGGGTAAGGTTAGGTTTAGGTGTAGAGATATGGTCAAGACTAAATTTTTGGATTAATATGTTGTTCCAGGGACAACAAAATATGTTGACCTCGGAACACGTCGAACTCAGCAAAATCAGGACGTGCACAAGTCTATGGGTGAGCAATTTAATTATTCATTGAATCGGTTAGTTTTAAACATTGATTAATTCAGGACAGAAACAATTTGCTGAAACTATTTGATCATTGATGCTCATACAAATTCTCATAAAAAAAAAAAAAAAATTGAGAATTTGATTTCTGCTTGACAAACGGTTTACGTTACTGCCCACTGACATAGTTTTAAAGCTTGTTATTTTTGTCCTTGAAGCAACTTAAAATGCACGTCGAAAAGAAATTTCAAATATATCCGCAATTCTTGGACCTTGGTATTTATAAAACCCTGCAAATGGCCCTGCCTGCAGGAGTAACATTTACTAACTATTGAACGGTAAGACACTCAGTGGAAATCTACTATAAAAGAAAGGAAAGACGGTGTCAGTGAAGGTGGCTGTGAATGTGTGTAGATGTGTGTTAGTTACAGGATCAGAGAATGACACCGTTCCTCTGTCATAGTCCAGATCAACCCTCACACGCTCAAGATACTGTTTAACACGAAAGCCAGGCAGTTCAAATGGTCCACACTGCACACTCCAGACATCAGTGTTAAAGAAAACACGTCCCTTTCTTTGTTTTGATGCTGTAGTTAACCCAACACTCCAGGATGAACGTTCATCAACCTCCACATCCCAGCTGTGTGTTCCTGAGTTAAAACCCTCTGAACCCAGAACACAGGGATAGATGTCGAATCTCTCTGGATTATCAGGAAGCAGTTCACTGATCAAGTTGCATCTCACACTGGTCAGATCATCAGAAAGGCCGAGAGATGGATGAGCCGTGTTTGGATCCAGAATCACAGGAGCTTATGAGACACAATCAAAAGGTGCTTTTATTCTGATGTTCATACATTATGATGATCAAGAATGAACCATACAAAGATTTTTATAAATTATGAACACTTGTTCCTACTGATCCTATGCATCAGACATTTTCCTCTGATCACTGTCAGTGTTGTTATGGTAAATATGTGGTTCCCACTTTGTATCTTTAACTACCATGTACTAACATTTAAATTGCTTATTTCATATTCGTACTTATTGTGTACATACGTTTTTACATCATGCTTATGTCTAAAATTGTATGTTTATGTTGTTACACAGGTTACATGTACTTACGATTATAATAACAACTAATTATGCATGATTACATGCAAGTAACCCTAAGTCAAATCCTAATCCTAACACTAACCACATAGTAAGTACATGTAGATAATTAATATTACTTAGTACTTAAATGTATAATTACACTGGTACAAGGACACCTTAAAAAAAAGTGCAACCAAGAAAAACGTATATAGTTTATATTTATTTTTTTATATTTCTATTTTATACTGCCCCCTAAACCACCATCCCGATGGTCGGCCTTCAGGCCGTCGGCGAGCATCTGTCAGGCTAGTTTGTTTGGTGTGTTCCACGTTGACTCTCGTTGGGCACATGTTGGCAGTAGTTTGCCTGATTCAACATGCTGAATCGGCATCGGAGCCATCCGCGCGAGTGAGAACTCTGACTGAATGTTCAGTGAATGAGTCAGTGCCCGAGAATTAAAACGAAAGTGATGAAACCAGCATCAAATGAAGGCAGCACAGACAGATGTCATCTAATGTCATGTGAATAAAGTTATCAGAACAACATGAGCCGCTTAAAATAAAGAAAGTTATCAAAATAACTGATATTCAAAATGGTAAGCAAGCACTGCTTTGTTCACGTTTCATTTATTTGGGTATATCTTATAAATCTTTGTTTCGGTTTCTCCTTTTAAATGACAAATACGTACTATTGATAGCTGCTGATATGGAAAGCTAGTTGAGCAGAGGAGAAGAGGCTTGGTTGACCAAAATTTTATTAGTCAAATAAAAAAAAAAAGATTACAAACTTCGTAGGAAGCAGCGAAGTCCGATGGTAATACATCGGGCAGGGCATCCAAACACTCAAATATGGCTCATCATCTGAAATATGTAAGTGATAGCAACTTTACATGGCTGCTCAATCTAATGACTAGTGACTGTGCGGAGTGTGGAAGCTTAATAGTAGCGTGCTTACTGCATGATAACATGCGATTAGTCGTGTAGCATTTGAAGCAATCAGACACACAATTTTTCATTTGATTTAACAAATCAATTAGTTATTAGATTAACAAATAATCACAGCCCCCTCACCCAATATACATACTGGGTGCTAGTATGTCTGTGGATGACTCCAGGACCCCAGTTCCATGGCAACCAATCTGATAACACTAGTTTTATTGCTCAAAGGAATGTGGCAATACTCACCTCATTTTTCCTTAGAAAAGTGAATTTACGCCATAAAAATGGACTCTTCTCTAATTAATTAATAGAAAAACCTTTCTTTGAATGAACACACACATCTTCAGGTCATTGTGTACATCATTACTGTTCTTGTATATGTTCTTGTGTATTGTATTCTGTTTTATGCATGCTTATGATAGATCACTAGTTAATATTTCCTCACATACCATATTTGGTCTCTATCAATTTGTCTTCGGATTATTTAATTGAGAGTGTACAGTATATTATATGTTGGTACATATGCAACATATTAGTGTTTTAAGGATCTTTAATAGTTTGTATATCAACTTCCAATCCAGTTCATATGCAAATTACCATGTTCAGAGACAAAGAGTCATAAAACTTTCCCTCCAAAAGTTCATACCATTGGCTTTTTGACACCCCAGTGGTGTGACCTCTATATCAGATAAAGCTCTCACATCAGTGACTCCTACCAGCCTGCGAATCTTTTAGATTCCGAGAAGAAGAACTCTTCTGGACCCTTAAGTTTTTTTGCCAGGCCCTGCGGCCTTGACTTTTCATTCAACCAAAGGTCATCAGACCCCAGCAAATCTCCTTCTTAGCTCTTTTTCACTTTCTACCTGGGAAGAAATGCCCAATCACCATCGAGTCAGGATATCTTTGGAATTCATCTCTCTTCAACCCGGAAGAACGTGATTGCGAGTCCAAACCTTGAAACCATCAAGACTTTCATCCGAGACTGCATCTGAACACTCATCAATCACCAAGGCAATGCAAGTATTGTACATTTAACTAAACGAAACAGAAGTTTAGTATAAGTTATACACGCTGCTGATGGTTTTACTCAGTTGGTTAACTGACTCTGTCCATAACTGCATTCTCTGGTTTCTCTAATGGCTTCATTCATCCACTTTAGCTCCGCTTTGTATGTACGTATGAGTGTATGTTTATTCGTTTGTTTGTTTAGATTAGTTATGTGTGTTAGCGTTTAGTTAATAAAAGTTGTGCATACAAATTACATGAGTTTCTGGTTCTGCCTTGCAAATTAAACTATTTTGACCCTCGCTACATGCTCTAATGCATTAATAGGAAAGTATTTTCTGTAGCCATGGAAATATCCTTTCTTAGAGTTGATATGAACTTACACTGAATGTTCGCTGGACAAACAGATCAGTTTATGGCAAATTTAATTCTGCTACAGTTACTGTCAGCCGATATAAATAATTGTAATTATTTATATACATTTCCCTTTTGAGCTGATTTGCTACAGTCGACTAATCGCTTAAGATGAATGACTACTGGTCGACCAGAAATGTTTTTAATCAAGGGCAGCCCTAGTTATTCACACACACAACTTTCAAATAAATGTGATCTTACCGCACTATACTTCATCTCAGTGTCTGATTTAAAGAAGGAAGTATACTAAAGATTGAAAATAACCATCCTAACCCTTCCGGTCAAATATTGCGCTGGAAAGATAAAATAGCTAAGATAGGAAAGATAAGATAGCTTTAACTTGTCAATGCTGGCAAATTACTATGGTATAAATGGGATAATCCACAGCTTCATGCTGAGTGGTTCTTTGCAGCCATGTTGTGCATTTATTGTCCCTTACATAATGCACACATGTTAACATTTGCAAATATTCCTCAAAGCAAATTTAATTTTCTCATTTCCAGTGTATGTGAAGAGCACACTTCTTCTCTAGACTCACTGTGTTTGACAATATCCTGCATCTTCTTCCAGACTCTGAAGGGCAGGTTGCCCAAGTAACGTGGCACATCAATCAAAGCTCCAGAAGACATCTGTGGATCCGGCTGTGATGAGATATGGACTCTGGAAGAACATTCAGGATCAGAACTGCAGTGGCTTTGACTTCAGAAACATAGAGACCAGAGACACCAGCAGATCACTCACCTTTCCATTGAGACTGGAGACTTCTGCAGAACAAACACACAATTTATTATAAACAACTCAATCATCAATCAATCAATCAATCAATCAATCATGATCTGAAATCAAACCTTTAGAAAGCAGACATCACTGTCTTTCATCATCTCCTCCGTGTCTTTGATTGTGTGTGAAAGAGCTGAGATGTGTCTGTTGATCTCCTCCAGCTTCTCCTTCATCATCTGATTCTTCTGCCCCTCTTCTTCCCTCAGTGCAGTGATTGTAGCTTCTTCTTCATCTCTGAGAAACTGATGAAGCTTCTCAAACTGCTGTTTAATCTGACGCTCTGTGTGCTCAGCTTGAGACTGAAATCAAATCACATTCACTTTAATCACCTCATTCAACACACATCAACAAATGTCTAGACAAGCTGCATTTATTTTTCTTAAAATTGCTTTGAATGTATTTGTAACACACTCATTCATCCAACCTCCAGAGGCAGCCCTTGTCTGAGTATTGACTCACGTCACTTCTTGTTTGTAGCACACGTAAGCCCAAAGTATAGGGTCCATGCACAATGTGCATGAGACACATTTTGTTACTAGAATAGTACGTGCACCATCTGATTTTTGTAACTGCTTGTACTTTGTATGTGCAGGTCACTGTAACGTGGGGTTTTGGATTTTGTTTGATGTTCATGTTTTCATGTCTTTTATTTTGGAGTTTAGTCATGGTCCCTGTTTGTGTCATGCTTCCCCTGCACTCATGTATACATGCTATTGGTTCTCTTGTTCATTGTGTCATGTTCTGATTTGTAGTCTTAAGCCCCGTTCACACCGCCAGCAATTTTTTTCAATGTTTGTCGCTAGTTGCTCAACTGTCTTAGGTCTTCTTTGTCGCATCTTCCTCTTTATGATGCAGCAAATGTTTTCTATGGGTGAAAGATCTGGACTGCAGGCTGGCCATTTCAGTACCCGAATCCTTCTTCTACAAAGCCATGATGTCGTAATTGATGCAGTATGTGGTCTGGCATTGTCATGTTGGAAAATGCAAGGTCTTCCCTGAAAGAGACGACATCTGGACATCTGGAGCATATGTTGTTCTAGAACTTGGATATATCTTTCAGCATTGATGGTGCCTTTCCAGATGTGTAAGCTATCCATGCCACACGCACTCATGCAACCCCATACCATCAGAGATGCAGGCTTCTGAACTGAGCGCTGATAACACCTTGGTTTGTCCTTGTTCTCTTTAGTCCGGATGACATGGCGTCCCAGTTTTCCAAAAAGAACTTCAAATTTTGATTCGTCTGACCACAGAACAGTTTTCCACTTTGCCACAGTCCATTTTAAATGAGCCTTGGCCCAGAGAAAACTCTTGCGCTTCTGGATCATGTTTAGATATGGCTTATTTTTTGACCTATAGAGTTTTAGCCGGCAACGGCGAATGGCACGGTGGATTGTGTTCATCGACAATGTTTTCTGGAAGTATTCCTGAGCCCATGTTGTGATTTCAATTACAGTAGCATTCCTGTATGTGATGCAGTGCCGTCTAAGGCCCAAAGATCACGGGTATCCAGTATGGTTTTCCGGCCTTGACCCTTACGCACAGAGATTGTTCCAGATTCTCTGAATCTTTGGATGATATTATGCACTGTAGATGATGATAACTTCAAACTCTTTGCTCTTTTTCTCTGAGAAACTCCTTTCTGATATTGCTCCACTATTTTTTGCCGCAGCATTGGGGGAATTGGTGATCCTCTTCCCATCTTGACTTCTGAGAGACACTGCCACTCTGAGCATAGGCGTAAATCCCGGGGGGGACAGGACCCCCCCTATCTGAGGGTTGTCCCCCCTAAAAATATAATTACAAGCGACTCTGTGTATTGAAAATAATATAATGGACATATGCTTAAAATAATTGTGTGATTAGTAAAACAAAATAAACGCCAAAAAACGTTTTAAGTTCAGAAATGTTTTGATTCCCCCCTCCCTTTCCTCACAGTGGTTTGGTCCACTGCCTGCTTTCCTTCTTTATCGATACACACACACACGAGTCCGGTGAGAGAGCAAGTTAGTTATGTGTAAGTAGGCTGTCAAGGCTATTTTATTCTCTTTAAACATCAAGTGAAACAATTCTTTCTCTTTAATACAGATGATGCTGGATCATTAATAAATTAGTCATGACAAATAAATTATGACATCCGATGTATTTTCTATGAGCGATTATAAGGTTAACAAGCGTAAGGCCGTGTTCACACTTGGCGTCTTTTTTTGAAGGTGCCAGCATCTGTTTTACATAATCCTATGGAGTAAACCGTGTTTTCAAAAAAGTTCTGAGCGCTTTTTAAAACGCCACCGCCGACGTCTTTTTCTGCAGCTCAGAGCGTCTTTTCGAGTTGAAAAAAGTTTAACTTTTCTGAAAAAAAAACGCCCCACGTCAAGCGCCTTTTTGACAGCTGACCAATGACAAGCGAGTGGCGAGTCGTTTCCATAACAACAAAAACAACAAGAAAAAAGGAGAAGATAGCCGGTAGACAGATCGTACTAGTTTCGGAGCACAAGGAGTTGTATAAAACCGTGCATCATCCAACCGGAGCTCCTGGACAAAATTGTTGGTAGCACCATACAGTTTCCTTCCCCGTATAATGTCGCGCTCCCACAAACGCCGTTGTGAACCGACACCCTCCCCGTTAACTTCAAAAGCCGACATTTCTGCAGCACACAGCGCTAGCTACCGTTGCAGCTGTTGTTATAGCAACAAAAGACGCCCTCGGCTGCTATTTGTAAGCAAAACGCTGCCAGCTTTTTATTTTACTAAAAAAGCGCTCTTGTCGACTTTTTCTAGTCAAAAAAGACGCCAAGTGTGAACACGGCCTAACACTGTAGCTTGTCACCCGCTACAACTAACACGGCGATAAGCTTGTGTGTGAACTGATATTAGGCTAATATTGTAGACCTATGATGTTAAGTGGCAGAGCAGTGGGTTTAATGCGGTTGAATTAATGTGAAAGAGACATACTAGGTTTCAGACGAAACCTAAAATACTATGGATGACGCAAAATAATAATTATAATATGACCGCGTGGTGAACCATGAACTCATATTTAAACATGGTCTCCATGCTATGTACACATGCTGTGTACACATATCTATCCTTACAAGTACAATTTTGGCTATATTATTTGTGTCCCCCTTCAAGAATTGCTGTTGAGAAATTTTACGTTTATTGTCCCCCTCTACTGTCAGATGAAATTTACGCCCCTGACTCTGAGAGGCTCTTTTTATACCCAATCATGTTGCCAGTTGACCTAATAAGTTACAAATTGGTCCTCCAACTGTTCCTTATATGTACATTTAACTTTTCCGGCCTCTTATTGCTACCTGTCCCAACTTTTTTGGAATGTGTAGCTCCAAAATGAGCCAATATTTAGCATGACATTTCAAAATGTCTCACTTTCAACATTTGATATGCTATCTATATTCTATTGTGAATAAAATATAAGTTTATGAGATTTGTAAATTATTGCATTCCTTTTTTATTCACAATTTGTACAGTTTAGTTTAGTTTAGTTTAGTTTATTTATTTATAAAGCACATTTAAAACAACATGAGTTGCAACCAAAGTGCTGTACAACAAATATAAAACAAGGTAAAAACATACCCAATCAAGACAAACAAAGGGACAAATAAAATTGTACACCCTCAAACAGAATTAAAACATACAAAATAAAATGGGTTTTCAAAGCGGATTTAAACAAAGAAAGAGAAGGAGAAGATCTAATGTGGAGGGGAAGACTTTTCCAAAGCCTAGGTGCTGCCACAGCAAAAGCCCGGTCGCCTTTCGTTTTAAAATGTGAGGAACCGAAAGAAGAAATTGACTAGACAACCGAAGAGATCTAGAGGTGGAATGCGGAGTGAGGAGATTACAGATATACTGAGGAGCATAACCATGTAAAGCTTTAAAAACAAAAAGCAAAATCTTAAAATCAACACGAAACTGAACCGGGAGCCATTGTAGAGAGGCGAGAACCGGGGTAATATGCTCACGTTTTCTGGTGCCAGTCAATAATCTGGCTGCCGCATTTTGCACCAATTGCAATCGGTTCAGAGATGATTTAGGCAGACCCAGATAAAGTGAGTTACAGTAATCCAACCTTGACGTTATAAACGCATGAATTACAGTTTGAAGGTCCTTCATAGAAAGCATCTTCTTGATTCTAGCAATTGATCTTAACTAAAAGAAACTGATTTTCACAACAGTACTAATCTGCTTATCAAAAGACAACACAGGATCAAGGACAACACCAAGGTTTCTAACATGATCACGTACATTTGATGACAGGGCCAAGCTGCTTGACAATGCCAGTGGACACAGCTGTTGGACCAAAAACCATTATTTCAGTTTTATCATTATTTAACTGTAAAAAATGTGAGTCCATCCAGTATTTAATGTCCTAAAGACATGCAAACAGAGTAGACATAGAACAGTTATTGTTTTTAATAGGAAAATAAAGTTGAGTACCATCGGCATAGAGATGATATGATAATTTATGTTTCTGAAAAATATAACCAAGTGGAAGCATATTTAAGTAGAAAAGGAGAGGACCCAGAATAGAGCCCTGTGGAACACCGTAGGACATTGTAGCCCGAGATGAGAAATAGTTTCCCAGATTCACAGAAAAAGATCTGTCCTTGAGGTAGGAAGCAAACCAGTTCAGTACAAATCCCTGAAAACCAACTATTTGATCAAGTATTTGAAGAAGGATGTCATGATCTATTGTATCAAATGCTGCACTTAAATCAAGCATGATTAAGATATAGCAAGAACCAGAGTCAAGGGAAAGTAAAATATCATTAGTAACCTTCAGCAGGGCCGATTCAGTACTATGAAATTCTCTAAACCCAGACTGAATTCTATCAAAAATATTAAAAGTACTCAAGTAAGATGAAATTTGTGAATAAACAACTTTTTCCAAAACTTTTGAGATGAAAGATAATTTAGATATGGGTCTATAATTATTCAGATTATGCTGATCAAGATGATGCTTTTTTAACAGTGGTTGGACTATAGCATGTTTAAAAGAGGCTGGTACAATTCAATTTAAGATAGTTGTTGATAATAGCAGTAACAACTGGACTTAAATCTGGAAAAACCTCTTTGAAAATCTGAGAAGGCAGAACATCGGAGTGATAAAATGAGGGCTTCATACTAAGAACAATATCATAGAGCTGTGAAGGTGACACGGGTTGAAAAAGAGATAGAGAGCTCCGATGAGAAACCATTTCTAGAGGCAAATAATTTTGAAATGGTATGTTAGACCTGATACCTCGACTTTATGGATAAAATGTTTTAAAAACTGTTCGCACAAATCAGTAGAGAATTCTAATGAAGCACTAGGAACAAGATTTAAAAAGGCATTAATTGTATTGAAGAGTATCTTCGGCCTATCTGCATTTTGTGCAATTATATCTGACATGTATTTCCCCTGAGCAGTGTCCCAATTTTTTTGGAATCGGGTTTGTACATGTTTAAACCCGTTTCTGTTTCCTCACCTTGTTGTGTTGAACTGTTTCCGCAAGCTCTCCTTTGATTTTTTCTCTGCATTTAAGTTTCCACTGCAAGGACTTCAGTGCTGTATTGAGCTCCTCCTGGAATGATTATATATATATATTATTCAGCAAAATGCCAAACAGAAATACTGAGCATATGAATGTAATGATATCTGTTTATGACTATTGTTCTTTACATAATGAAACGAGATATTTGTCCTACCTTACAAGATGAAACAGCTTCACTGATGGGTCTGAATGTGTGATTGAGGTGTTTCTGTGAATCTCTGCACACTAAACACACCGGCTGTTTGTCCTCCAGACAGAAGAGTTTGAGTTTCTCTCTGTGTAAACTGCAGACCTCTTCAGACCCTGATGAACGGCTCTCATTTCTCTGCCTCTGTAATGCTTCACAAAGGTTTTTTAATGCAAGATTATATGGAGGAACCTCTCTTGAGGATCTTCTCCTGCAGACAGGACACTCCTGAGTTTCCTTGGTTCTCCAGAACTGTTGAAGACACTCTTTACAGAAACTGTGACTACATGATAAAATAACAGGATCCTTGAATATTTCATGACACAAGGGACAAGAAAAATCATCTGCGGATAGTGAATCCATTTTCACTCTTTGAGCTTCAGCAATGTAAACTTTACTTTCAGTTTCTGAATGATGGTTTCACAAATGGAAAACGAGAATCACAAAGATATGCTGTCTTTTTCTTTAAAGTGGTTCTCTCTTTTCTTTACTTCTCGCTGATTTTTGTTTTCTTTTGTTGAGATATTAAATAGACAGAAGGAGTGAAATAAGACAGCCACGAGTCCACGATAGGTTAAGTGTTTTGAGAGGGTGGAGCTTCTGATCATCTTTCGGTATTTTGAACAGGGCCATTAGTATTTCTCCAAGTCCCTTTCTTTGGTTAACAAAATGCCTTAAAATATATTGTAGTGTATTAATGGTTAATATAAAAATTATAGGGGATAGAGGGGGTGACAGTAACGCAGGACGAAAGTAAAAAAGCATTTTTTTTTTTTTTATAGCCCTGACTATGTTTGCCTTCCAACCTATAACATCACATTAAGCGCACAACCCATGATCTGCCAGATATCACGTGATTTCTTCATAGTTTCCCGTGGTTAGATCCGTCCAGAAAGCAGTTTTTTTTTTTTTTTTCTTTTCTAATTAAGTTGTGTTTCTCATTTCATGGGTCAGAGTAATAATAAATCTGAATGTTATTTAGTGCTGTAACACATCCTGAATTTTGCCTTGTCAGAGTTTTCCTGTATAAAAGTAAATCGGGTTTAAATGTCAGGAGTTCCTGTCGGGACGAATGTAACACTTGTTGCATTTGTCCTGCTGCAGTGAAGTGATAATTTTGTCCCGCTGCTAATGTGGTGACTTTCTGTGTCTTGGAGCAGTAATTAAAACGTTTATATCATATTATACCCAACAGAATATGCCAAGTGAGGGTCAGAAAGACCGAGGTCTAATTCAGCCGGATGCTTATGATAGGGCGTTTCTGGATATATGTTTCCATTTACCTTAGTCACGTTTAGGTTTTAGTCGTGCCTTAGCTTTGCCACCTCCACCTATAAATTTGCAGTTTTTCCATCCAGATGTTTTATGCACATGTTGAATGTATGTATAAAAACAACTGGATGGAATCATGACTACTGTTAAATTATGCTGAGAATTTACATTATGCACTTTTAATTTAATTTAATTTTCATATTGTCCATACTGTTAAAAAACGGTCTATAACATGGATTGACATTGCCAATTAAAAAATAAATATTCTAAACAATTCAAGTTTGTACTGTCAGGTTACTTTTGAAACATTTAATGAACTTTTTTTTAAGGTAAAGGACAAAATATGCTTGCAGTTACATATTAACAAGGTCATAGTCAGGTATATTTAATAAAAGTAACATAAAAAATCTAGGTTGTATTGTTGTTACTTTTGACCCATCTGTGTTACTTTCATCCCAACTGATGGAGCTGACAGTAACAATGTGCAACTTATGTTCTAAGTGAAATTATCTACATTTGTACAAAATACCACCAGCATTGATAGCCCACACTTGTGAGTTATTGACCACAGCAAAAATATGTCTAAAACATTATCTTTTAAAATTAGTACCTCCCCTATTTTGGGAGAATGAGTTATAGGCTTTTTTTCTAAGATAAACGTGTTGGTTATGATCTGTGAGGTGTATGTAAAAGGTAGAGCTATAAAGTAGCCTCAGTGAGCCCTTAAAAATGACTCTTCCTCACCTCTGAAATTCTATTGAAGTATTTTGATAATCATTTACGATGGTACCATGGAAACGCCACTGATGAAAATAAATCATAGTTATTTTGATTTTATGTTAATGTTCAAGCTTTTTAAACATACATCTACTGGACAGCAATACAAGAATAAAACACTGATGACCCAGGTGACCGGTGGTCTGGGCCTGATTTCAGGAGAAAAACACTGTCTACTTGAGAAACACCAATATGAGAAACGTCTCTCTGTCTGTTTCTTTCTCTTGCTGTAATATGTGGGCATTCAAGTTGGTTACACTGTTCCACAACTAGATGTCAGTAAAGCCGAGCTGAAGTCTCCACTTCACATGAACATCAATGAATTTCTGTCTTGTAGTTTCTGTCTGACTAGTTTCTATTTTCAGTCAGGGCTGGTGCATTTGGCATGTAGTCTTCAAATTAAGCAAGTTTTGTTCTATTATATCCATTTTTAAACATGCAACATTTAGAACATTTTATACATTTTATCAAGGGAGAAAAAAAATAGTAATAATTGATTAGCTAATAGTTAACTACCACATTCAACTGAGTGCTATTACTTACTGCCATTCTGGATTGCATGAAGAATACGATAAGAATAAGCCTACAGGAGAAGAAAGTTTAACACTTTTAGCAATGAAACCCAAATGTTATGTTTAACTAAAGTAATTTTTGTTCATATAAGCATTGTTGAATTGGAGCATAAAAGGTCAGCATCAAGGACATCGGTTTAAATAAAGAATTCCTATTCAAAAAAGACTGCAGGTGAATAAGAACAGCATATCCAGCACTTTCAAGAGAAAATGTCATTTTGAAATAGGCCTATAGTTTGAATAATCGGTCGGATCTAACTTAGTGTTTTTAATTAAATGTTGTACTACAGAATGCTTAAAAAAGGCAGTAAAAGTCCCTGATGCAAGATAGCTATTTATTATTAAAACACTAGGCCCAACTACATCAAACACTTGTCTAATCAGTCTTTGTTGGGACAATATCAAGTGGGGAATCCAATGGGTTAGACTGTTTAAGCCAAGGTAGAGAGATGAAGAAGACTGAACTGATCAAATGCAACAAGGAACAGCAGAGGGATCGCAAGCTACATGAGGTATTTGAGATCTAATGTTTTAAATCTTTGACAAAAACAAGAAAAGAAATTATCAAGAGTATCTCAAAAATTCTCATGAGTTTCCACTGAAATCTCAGGCCCAGAGATTATATTATTAGGTTATTTATAAGGGTTGGTTTATTTTTGACTACAAAAAAACAAACAACAAAAAAAAACTAATAGACATTAATGTGCAGGATAAAAATACAGGTAGGGTTAAAGATAGGGGCATGCTGTTACAATACAGATTATTGAGAATATGCTATTGCACTTGTGACAACTAGCCTAGCCTCTCCTTCATAAACTGTAAAATACATATAGGCCTATCACATATTTTAAAAAAATAAATAGATGTAGAAGAAAATGAATAACTTGTTTAATTTGAAGACTAAATAAACTTTTATATAAACATTTTAGCTTTTATTTTCCTACTGTAATCAGAGCCAGACCACAGTTTTGTTTTGTTTTGTTTTTTTGTGTTTTTTTTGGCATGTATTGTCACATTTTTTTCTGAGGAACTAGTGGTTAGCTAGTTGTTAGTTGTTGTGCAAGGTTTTAAATATTATGCTTGCAAGTTTCACAGTAGTTTCACTTTGAAGGGAAACTTGTGAAACAATGCCAGTACATGAACTTGAAGAAATCTTGATGGTGCGGTCGGACCTGCTGCACAACATTCCCAAAGATGATCAAAAAACGACTCACCCTCTGTACACTCATACTAGATAGAGAGAGTCTCATTATTTCACTCATTCTATCATACAGATGCTTTTCTGACTTTCTGGACATAATCAAAAAGGAATCAGTAAAGAACAAAACACTTTCAAACTGGATTTTTGAGAAGATTGTTTCTGGACAGACAGCAGATCATTGTTAATCTTGTGGTTACATTATTATTCACAAAGTGAACGTAAAGTTTAGATTGCTGGAGCTCAAACAGTGAAAATGGCTACACTAAATGTATCTACAGAAGAACTTTCTTGTCCTGTGTGTTATGAAATCTTCAAGAATCCTGTTCTTTTGACATGTAGTCACAGTTTTTGTGAAGACTGTCTTCAACAGTTCTGGAGAACCAAGGAAACTCAGGAGTGTCCTGTGTGCAGGAGAAGATCCTCAAATAATCATCCTCCAGTTAATCTTGCATTAAAAAACTTGTGTGAGTCGTTCCTGAAGCAGAGAAATGAGAGCTGTTCATCAGGGTCTGAAGAGGTCTGCAGTTTACACAGTGAGAAACTCAAACTCTTCTGTCTGGAGGACAAACAGCCGGTGTGTTTAATGTGCAGAGACTCACAGAAACACGTCAATCACACATTCAGACCCATCGGTGAAGCTGTTCCATCATTTAAGGTAAGACAAATGTCTCTTGTTTCATATGTAAAGAACAATAAACAACCATTAACACGGATATCATTACATTCATAAACTCTATGCATTGTCACGTTGTTCAAATCTAGGAGGAGCTCAAAACAGCATTGACATCCTTACAAGAGAAAATTACACATGGAGAGAAAATAAAAGGAGAGTTTGAGAAAACAACTGAACAGATCAAGGTGAGGAAACAGAATCAAGAATCAAATACTCAACATCACAACAGTTTACCATGGACCAACACTACTAAAACATAATAGATATACCATAATTTACAAGAAAATGCTTATTTAAAAACTATCTGCTTTTAGCCCAGCCCTGTTAAAATATAGGAAAGTTCACACCTTGGACTGACCTTACCCAGTATGCTGGGTAATTTATTTATCCCAGCATAATAAATGATTATATCAATTTCTTTTTACAATACCTCATACTCATAATCATGCATTAATTAGTACTTATAGATTAACTCTAAACCTTTGTAAAGTACACTAAACAACCACTGTGTTTACATCACTATATATTCCTTTATTAGAAATTTCTGTGACTTACTCCATAACCTGCCCATAAACAAACAGTGCACAAACATAATTTAATATTAAAGTAATTGTGAAGTAATTTGGTACCCTTACGATTGCTTGGGGAAGGGGAGAGGTCCAAAAGAAAAGGGGGAGAGGAGTTCCCCGCTGGTTCAAGTGTGGTTCTTTGAGCAAGCCGAGGTGTATATGCCATGACTGTAGACAACAACACCCCTTTTGGATCAAAATTGGCTCATATCATTGTCTCGAGATCACTACAGTATCTTTTTCGAAGTTGCCAACTTTCATAGATTTTTTATACGTTAATACATTTCTTATAAATTCAGTTGAGTGCATCCACAGTCCACACATTTGAGTGGTGCTGTAGATGATGTGATGTGTGTTGATTGAGACGACTGAAGTGAATGCGATTTGATTTCAGTCTCAAGCTGAGCACACAGAGCGTCAGATTAAACAGCAGTTTGAGAAGCTTCATCAGTTTCTCAGAGATGAAGAAGCAGCTACAATCACTGCACTGAGGGAGGAAGAGGAGCAGAAGAAGCAGATGATGAAGGAGAAGCTGGAGGAGATCAACAGACACATCTCAGCTCTTTCACAAACAATCAAAGACACGGAGGAGATGATGAAAGACAATGACGTCTGCTTTCTAAAGGTCTGATTTCAGATCATGCGATGATTGATTGATTGATTGATTGATTGAGTTGTTGATGATAAATTGTGTGTTTGTTCTGCAGAAGTTTCCGGTCTTAATGGAAAGGTGAGTGATCTGTTGGTGTCTCTGGTCTTTCTGCTTCTGACCCAAATCCACTGCAGTTCTGATCCTGAATGTTCCTCCAGAGTCCAGATCTCATCACAGCCGGATCCACAGATGTCTTCTGGAGCTTTGATTGATGTGCCGCGCTACTTGGGCAACCTGTCCTTCAGAGTCTGGAGGAAGATGCAGGAGATCGTCCAAAACAGTGAGTCTGGAGAAGAAGTGTGCTCTTACACATACACTAGAAATGATGCATGAGCGAAGATTTACAGATTTTAGCCTTATGTGTGAATAACCAGATGAGCTACTGCACCAAAATGAACTGTAAACAATAGAAGAGAATGATATTTAGTTACAGTGTTACAGTAGATCTCTACAGTTTAGTTTGTGTGATCAGATAGTTTGATCAATAATGTTCATAATTCATAATCATCTGTGTTTGATTCACTGATCATTATATGAACATCAGGATGAAAGCATCTGTTGATTGTGTCTCATCAGCTCCTGTGATTCTGGATCCAAACACGGCTCATCCACGTCTCGTCCTCTCTGATGATCTGACCAGTCTGAGATGGAGTGAGAACAAACAATCAGTTCCTGATAATCCAGAGAGATTTGATGATCATTACTGTGTTCTGGGTTCAGAGGGTTTTAACTCAGGGACACACAGCTGGGATGTGGAGGTTAAAGAGAGTTTATGCTGGAGTATAGGAGTAACTACAGCATCAAACAAAAGGAAAGGGTGTGATTTCTATAATTCTGATGTCTGGAGTGTGCAGTATGATCAGTATGGACTGTATGAACGGTCTGGTTTTCATATTAAACAGTATCTTGAGCGTGTGAGAGTTGATCTGGACTATGACAGAGGAACGGTGTCATTTTCTGATCCTGTAACTAACACACATCTACACACATTCACAACCACCTTCACTGACACCGTCTTTCCATCCTTTGATAGTTTTTCCCCTCTCAGGATCTTACCGTTTAGTAGTCAGTAAACATTACACCTGTAGGTCTGGATCTTCCTGCTTTCATCTTTTATATTCATTTTTTTTCTTTTCTGTATTCAGGGTTATTTACCATTTACCTCAGGCTGTGTGGTTTTACCAGCTCCCTGTTGTCTTAAAATTCCCATGTATTTTGTCTTTGTTGGAACAAATTTTCAGTGTCTCTGGGATTCATTAAAGCACTCACTGAAATCTCTTACAAACTTTGACTCCATTTCAGAACAAACTGTGATCTCTTGAACTTATTTGAACAGATGTGTGATATCAGTGCCATTCTCTGAATAAAATGTTAAAGGATAGGTCTTATTTCATGCATTCAGGCTTAGGCTGTTTATTTTACCGTTCAGTAGTCAGTAAACATTACACCTTTAAGTCATCAGATAGTTTCCATTTTTCTATAGCACTTTTACACAGTTAGACCAATTAGAGACAATTTTATGATTCATGATTTCAGGCTAATTACCATTTACCCCATCAAGCCTTTTTTAAACAAATGTGTGAGTGAGATTACTGTATATAACTTCAGTGCCATTTTCTGAATGACAGATTAAATGTTTGGGATGTTAATGAAGTTCCCCCCCATCCAGCGAGATAAATTAATAAATAGATAAACTAGAAAATACTTCACTTGTTTATTTAAAATCAGCACTCACGGCAAGTGTGAGGAAACATCAGTGTTATTTTACTGACATTTAGTGGTGAAATTGTGCAACTGACTGAAAAAGTCTTTATAAGATGAAAGCTGACAGAAAAAATAAATGATAAAAAGGGCCACAGAGCAAACTGCATTGAGTTTTAAATCCATTTTGTCTTGAATTTCAATGGGATTCCACGCCTTTGGCCTGAGTAGTGTTGGATGGGGGACTTGTTGAAAAGGTGTCTTAAAAACATGCCACTCATGATGCATTAGTCAAAGACCATCTAGCACATTTTTTATAAGGTTAGGCTATGTTGATGTTTAGGCCATAAAGTGGGACTGTCAGTTGGCAGGATTCAACAAACCATCATTGATTTAAAAGAGCAGGTGAGGATCTTAAGCGAAATTCAGAAGTTATCTAAACTCAAATAACTGAGCACACTTAACAGTGTAGCTGACAGAGTTTTAGTTTAGACACTAAATCGGAACAAATAGCAGCTGTGACCTTTTTTATCATACCATGGATGAGAATCCTGCGAGCATTTAGGAAAAATAATGATGCTACTCTGAACCATATGAAACATAGGCTTTTCCTCTGTTCAGAGGACTGAATGTGCTTGTTTCTACAGAACATTCTGTCGCTGAGCTGTTAAAACTTAGGACCTGTTTACACCTGGTCACTTCATGCATTTTCTCTGATCAGATATCTATCTTTTAAAGGGGTGGTTGACTGTTTTTTTTTCTAGGCTTAAGACATAAATGTGTCTCCGCAAAATGGATAGGTCTATAAATCCGATCTTCAATATGCAAATTTATCAGCGTTCACATCAATGAAAATACAGTTAGTTTTACTACTTTTAATGAAGATGATTGTGTTTTGAGAGTCTGCAAATTACTTTCAGTTTCATTTGCGACAGTTTGCGTGTCAGTTTGCTAAAGAGATACCCATACTCCTCTGCGGCGATGTGTTGTAATATCTGACTATAACATGTGGTATTTTGGGAAGAGTGAAATTAACGGTTAAACTTTACTTGAAGGGGTGTGCATAAGACTGACATGACAACTTCATAATCATGACATGACACATGTCACAAATATGAAGGGTTTTTATGCATGTTTATGACAACTGTCATTAAGTACTCAGTTAATGTAAAAATGACATTGTTTGAGATGTCTTTGTTATGGGCTAGGGGTAGGGTTAGGTTAGGTTTAGGTCAAATAATGTCATCTTTGCCAGTCTTATGCACACCCCTTCAAATAAAGTGTTTTAACGTATGTGGTTTCAACAACTGGATCCATTTACCAGTTTCATCTTGAATGCGTCCCAAACCACCTGATGTGGTTTGAGCGATCGGATTTAAATCCATCTTGAAAGCCTTTCAAAGGTCATTTACACCTGTTTTTTTTTCATGATCGGATAGCTATCCGATCACAGAAAATGCATGAAGTGACCAGATGTAAGCAAGCCTTTATTAGACTGCACTCTTTTTTCTGTATTAAAGTCTCTCTGCAGTCACTGCTACATTCACACTGTCAGTTTTTGTGTCTGTCAGCCGCTCTCAAAATCTCGCGTTCACACTGCAATTTACAGTATAGCATCTATATATATAGTTATATATATATATAACTATATATAGTTTGGTTTGGTGGTATAGGTGGGTTTAAGGGTGGGTTAAGGTGTAAGCAATGGGTCAACAGTGTAATTATAAATGTAATTACAGAAATTAATTACAGATGTAACTAGGTATTTTTAAAAATATAAGTACAATGTAAAAACATGTATGTACACAATAAGTGCATTGTACCAAATAATTAATTTAAATGTAAGTACATAGTAGTTAAGGCCACCTAATATAAAGTGGGACCAATTAGACTTTTATTTAATCTGTTGCCAACATTATGAAAAAGAATGAAAGGAGCTAAAAGAAAATGAAGATTTCTATTGGCACTTGGGTTGAAGCTTTTCATAGAAACATCTAACAGGATAGAAGGTTAATCACTCTTGAGTGCAAAAAAAAAAGAGACTTTTATTTATCATAATGAAAACATATCATGTATTATTGTGAAGTGGATGTGGAACCAAGGTGCATGACAAACAGTCATTAATATTTGAAATCATCAAGTCAAATAAGGCAGACAAATAGGCAAGCAACACAAGACACTTACAGGCAAGATGAACAGGATGTTGAAACCGCACTCTCTTACAGCACTTACCAGGAAGAGACTTAGTGTTTCTCATTTCCTATTTGACTCTTTTCTCAGTGTCAATAATCAATGGAGAACAAATGGAAACATTTTTGAGAAGGATTTTTTTAGAAAAGTTTTGTTTGATTGTTCTTTAAACAGACAGCAGCTCTTTGTTGTCCTTGTGGCTATTTATTTATTTATTTATTAACTATATATCAGAAAGTGAAAGTAAAGTTCAGATAGCTGAAGCTGAAAGAGTGAAAATGGATTCACTATCCGCAGATGATTTTTCTTGTCCCGTGTGTTATGAAATCTTCAAGGATCCTGTTGTTTTATCATGTAGTCACAGTTTCTGTAAAGAGTGTCTTCAACAGTTCTGGAGAACCAAGGAAACTCAGGAGTGTCCTGTCTGCAGGAGAAGATCCTCAAGAGATGATCCTCCATGCAATCGCGCGCTAAAAAACTTGTGTGAGTCGTTCCTGAAGAGAAATGACAGGTGTTCATCAGGGTCTGAGGAGGTCTGCAGTTTACACAGAGAGAAACTCAAACTCTTCTGTCTGGAGGACAAACAGCCGGTGTGTTTAGTGTGCAGAGATTCACAGAAACACCTCAATCACACATTCAGACCCATCGGTGAAGCTGTTCCATTGTATAAGGCAGGACTAATTTATCTTGCTTTATATCTGAAAATAAAAAGTTGACATAAACATTACTCAATATTATTTGGATCAGTACCTTGTATTGCATGCATTAATATATTACAGAAATATCTGTTTTTTTATATATATATATAATTTCACTTTGAATTCTAGGAGGAGCTCAAAACAGCGCTGAAGTCCTTACAAGAGATACTTAAACACAGTAAACACCTTAAAGGAGAATTTGAGAAAACAGTTCAACACATCAAGGTGAGGACTTTTTTTCTTTCTTTTCTTTTTTTTTTTTTTTGGACGTATTTCTACGTTGGATTGGCTGAATTTGGTTGACTGACATAATTGCATTGCAATACACTTCTAAATGGGTGATGTTTATTTTTGTGGGAAGAAAGGTTGCATTAATGCCAAGTTCTGTCATGAAACTCTAGATGGTGCAGGCTGAGGGGTTGTTAATGCAAACTGATGATATGCACAGTATTAAACTTGGCACACGCTGATTGCTTCATGTTGTGTACGCAGCCAATGAGCTTGCTGCTTTACATTTAAATGCCTGGTTAGCATTCACTAGAGCAGTGGTTCTCAAACTTTTATGCCCCCTGGGGCATTTCACATTCTTCTGAGTACCCCCACTTAGACCGCAGTCGCATCTTTTCCATTAAGGGACAATATTTGCCCCCTTAAATTGATTTACAGGTGCATTTTTTTTACCTTTAGGGAGGCAAAGTTTTTCTAGCCTTATTATTAATTGTATATTATGTCATATTCTTAACATGCCATTAAGTGTATTATTAGTATAATAAATAAAGCAATAAACAATGGCAAAATGAAGAGAAACCTGTAGATTTAAAACTAAAATCACCAGTAGGTGGCACTGTCTTAATGAGCGAAGCATCACGTCATTCATTCATTCATTCATTCATTCATTCATTCATTCATTCATTCATGCAGTAACGAAGCAAACGGCTGTAGTTCTGAATGGGTTATTAATCACTGACTCTCCGAATCGTTCAAAGCTGCAGATTAATTCACTACCGAAACACCGCTGTTGCTTGCAGACACACACCTGTGGCGGATTTTGTTGGAAATATTATTTCGTTGTAAGATATAACAAACAATAATTGACAATATTGTGTTTAAAATGTAGGCTACATTTAAAATGTAAAATGTTCACTTAATATCCTAACTTTTTTGTTGAACTGTTATATAAAATAAATGTCACAGTTGCAATCGTTTGAATATTCAGGGAAAATTGCTTTCTTGGTCATATTTTAAAGATGAAAAACAATAACGGGATTCTTAAATTGATCTCTATGTATAGTCCTTGTCAATATTTGTGCTTCATGCTATAAGAGCTACAAATCTACTTTGAAGATACAGTGAACAGCGTGATTTGCTAAAGCAGCATAATCTTATAATACGCATGAATGCTTGTGTGGATGCAGTCAGTTTTGACCGAAAAAGATGAGGTCATTTGATGTCATTTGACCGTTTATGGCACTCCGATTTCCTTGTTTTATATTAGAAGCAGCATTTTGCTTGTTAGAAATACATGTTCGGTTTTAATATTACTTTAAGTTGGTATAGAATTAAATGAATGCTAAAGCTCAGCAATTTGTTTGCGTACCCCCATCCGTCACCTCATGTACCCCAGTTTGAGAACCACTGCACTAGAGCATTTCGCTGCATGCTTTCAGAGTTACTCTGAAACCCTTCACCTTCCCCAGCTCCACCTGTATAGATCTGCTATGGGTTATTATATATGCTATTTGTGCAGCAGCAATATGTCTTAAATACTCACAGCACTGTATCTGCACATATATTGGCAGTAGCAAGTTCCTATAATCAACAGCAGCAGCAATTCAACAGTGTAGCAGATCTATTCTGCCAAGACCAAATACAGTAACATTGTCATAACCATCACCATGCTAAAATCTTCAGAGAGTTGTCATGATAGAAATAGTTTTAGGTAGTATATACTAATCCTTATATAATACAATTTTATGTCACTTAATTTTTCAAAAATCTATTAAATAATTTTGAGATACATCCCACTTTCTGTTCTGGGAAAACAGATGAAAAATGTTGACTCTTGCACACACAAGTGTTTAAATCATTTTGACCAATCAAATATATTCTGCAATCAGAATGTATTTCTCATAAATTATACTGTAAATACCTCTTAAATAACTCTTACTGTTCGCTTCATATTGACTAACAATATGCGAGAGAGAGACAGTGAAAAACAGATAATTAATTAAGCCAGATGCTACTTGCATGTGTGATTAGTAATTAGTAACCCACACTTATCCACTCACGCTTCATGCTGCTGCAGAATCAGTTTTGTCATTTTACGTGAATGTGTTTTGATTTCAGTCTCAAGCTGAGCACACAGAGCGTCAGATTAAACAGCAGTTTGAGAAGCTTCATCAGTTTCTCAGAGATGAAGAAGAAGCTACAATCACTGCACTGAGGGAGGAAGAGGAGCAGAAGAAGCAGATGATAAAGGAGAAGCTGGGGGAGATCAACAGACACATCTCAGCTCTTTCACACACAATCAAAGACACGGAGGAGATGATGAAAGACAAGGACGTCTGCTTTCTAAAGGTCTGATTTCAGATCATGCGATGATTGATTGATTGATTGACTGACTGATTGATTGAGTTGTTGATGATAAATTGTGTGTTTGTTCTGCAGAAGTTTCCAGTCTCAATGGAAAGGTGAGTGATCTGCTGGTGTCTCTGGTCTCTGCTTCTGACCCAAATCCACTGCAGTTCTGATCCTGAATGTTCTTCCAGAGTCCAGATCTCATCACAGCCGGATCCACAGATGTCTTCTGGAGCTTTGATTCATGTGTCACGCTACTTGGGCAACCTGTCCTTCAGAGTCTGGAAAAAGATGCAGGACATCGTCCAAAACAGTGAGTCTGTACTGTTAAAAATCCCCTGGAAATGATGCAAGTAGAAAGATTTACAGATTTTAGCAGAACTTGAAATTAACAGTTACAGTGATATGACAGATCTCTTCTGTTTCAGTAATCAGATAGTTTTGTCAATAGGACCAGTGTCATAATTCATAATCATCTGTGTTTGATTCACTGATCATTATATGAACATCAGGATGAAAGCAGCTGTTGATTGTGTCTCATCAGCTCCTGTGATTCTGGATCCAAACACAGCTCATCCACGTCTCGTCCTCTCTGATGATCTGACCAGTGTGAGATGGAGCGAGAACAAACAATCAGTTCCTGATAATCCAGAGAGATTTGATGATCATTACTGTGTTCTGGGTTCAGAGGGTTTTAACTCAGGGACACACAGCTGGGATGTGGAGGTTAAAGAGAGTTTATGCTGGAGTATAGGAGTAACTACAGCATCAAACAAAAGGAAAGGGTGTGATTTCTATAATTCTGATGTCTGGAGTGTGCAGTATGATCAGTATGGACTGTATGAACGGTCTGGTTTTCATATTAAACAGTATCTTGAGTGTGTGAGAGTGTATCTGGACTATGACAGAGGAACGGTGTCATTCTCTGATCCTGTAACTAACACACATCTGCACACATTCACAACCACCTTCACTGACACCGTCTTTCCATCCTTTGATAGTTTTTCCCCTCTCAGGATCTTACCGTTTAGTAGTCAGTAAACATTACACCTGTAGGTCTGGATCTTCCTGCTTTCATCTTTTATATTATTATTATTTTTTTTTTTCTTTTCTGTATTCAGGGTTATTTACCATTTACCTCAGGCTGTGTGGTTTTACCAGCTCCCTGTTGTCTTAAAATTCCCATGTATTTTGTCTTTGTTGGAACAAATTTTCAGTGTTTCTTTGCAAGTTTGTACATGCTTTAATAAACAATACTGAGACCTGTGCATTCCTTAATGATTATGTTTTTGAAACAATCTGTAGTGAACCAAGACTCACTCATAATGTTCATAAGACAGTCACTGGTCGCCACCTACTGGTGGAATATATATATATACACACACATATATATATATATATGTGTGTATATATATATATGTGAGTATGTGAGTATGTGATTCAGACATACTGTAGACACACGGCAGCTGAATGAAGCTCACTTTCAGCTCCACATGAACAAGAGATTTGATTCAAATCTTTCCTTTCATCTGAAGATGTTCTGTTGTTTCTTCTGCACTGGAAAATATGCACCTTAAACTTTAATAACAAGTTCATAAAATAATTATTTCACATACAAATTAATATTTACTCACCCTTATGACAATCCAAACATGTTTGACTTTCTTTCTGAAGTGAATCACAAGAGAAAATGTTTGCACTGCAGTACAGCAGGGTCTCTGTTCTCTTCTCTCTGTCCTCATGAGAGCTGAGATGCTTCAGATCCTGCTACAGACTCATTCTAGAGCTTCAGTGTTTCATTCCAGCTGCTGCTAGATGTTAGATGAGTAATGTAGGCATGTGCTCACTGCAGAACATTGCATGCATTTATTTCTGTTGACTTGCAGGATGATGCAGAACAGACGGAGAGGCAGAAACTGATTTCTTTAAACACTGATGATAAGCAGACATGTATTTATCACTGTGACCTCAAGGATTTGTTTATGACAGACCATGGAGAAACTCTGTGAGCTTCAAACACACCAACAAATAAAGTGCAATAAATAAGTCACACCAAAAAGTATATTGAGTGGGGCAAAACAAGGTGCAAAATTGAAAAAATACAACTTTGTACTCAGGCAAATGAAACTACATCTTATTTGTACTAAGCTACTGAGTTATGCTTTGATGCAACCTCCCAAACTTTTTTTAGCAAATCGTGCTTTTTACCTTGAACTGTGTAATATAATTTCAACTTTATCTTTAATAGCATTCAAGATGTGTTTAACATTTCAAAACACATTCTCATGTTAGCAGACAGATTACACTTTCACATGTGACCAACAATTCCACAACAAATATAAAATATCATAATGAAATATCATCAAAATATTCCTCTGATGAAGGTGACGAAAACCTGAATTAGTAGTCTTTTTAACTATCTAATGCATTGAATCAATCAATTACTGTATTAAAACAAACACAACAAACAGTGAGTATGTTATTGTTCATAAAGCTTTTATTCGAGTCACATTTTAAGTATTTTTGGAACACAAAATCTTACGGTGGTGACATCTGACGGTGTTGACAAATTTGGCATTTCTTTCACAAAACAAATGGAGTTCATGTAGAAGCCATTTTGTTTTTTTTCTGTTGATGCTAGATGCTAATGGAACCTGCTTCAGGAGAATAAACTGATCTAAATATTTCAAATAATCTCCTCAGAAATTGGAAGATGGTGTTGACATATGGTTGTGACACGGGAAATATTAAAATTAGGATTTAAAACTATAAAACTGAACAGAGCCTGTCTGACAGTGATGTACTCTGCAGAGGAGGACTGTGGCGAGGGGTCCTTTAGAGTGACAGCTGCCCCTGATATTCCCTGATTTTTTACATACTGTATAATAAATGTCTGACGGAGTTGACAAAAAGTGGGGACACAACTTTGAAACCTTATGAAACATGCATGTGTCACTGAAAAACAACTTTGCTTTGATATGAGATATTATTAAGTGCTGCTTTTCATAAAACAAGGCCTTTTTCATCATTAAAAACATGTTTAACCATTTTATAGCATATGAATGATTGAACCCTTCTCTGTGGACACACTGTTTTAGATGTAGTGAGAAGATAATAGTGTCATAGATTTCACATAATAATGATAAAACTAAATTGAAGGGGTTTAATTGTGTTAAATACATTCTATTATTAATTAACATTTACAATTGAAAATATATTTTTTTATTTTTAAACCTAATAGCAGTTACAATTGTTGGACACGTTTTGTCCCATGTCTCAAGAATGACTGTATTATTATTATTATTATTATTATTATTAATCGGTACACTGTAAAAAAAAAAAAGAAAGTTGAGCGAATTAAAAAAAAAATAGTTTTACCAGCTTCAGTACATTTTTGAGTTTGCTCAACTTATTTTTGTGGGAGAATCTCAAATTGTTGTTGTATAAACTTAAAACGACAAGTTGAGAAAACTCAAAAATCTGCTGAAGCTGGTTGCCTTGAAATTTTAAGTTGGCTCAACTTTTTTTTTTTTTTTTTTTTTTACAGTGTATATGTGTTCATTTTGAATGCATTTTGTTCATATTAACTTGAAGTAATCCTGATGTTCCTGTCTGACCTGTTCCACAACATACCTAAAGATTATCATAAACTGATCCACCCTCTTAAAACACTTACCTTAGTTTCATTATTTCACTCTTTTTGGTTATACTGGTGCTTTTGTGTTATTTCTGGGTATAGTCAGAAAGGAATCAGCAATCAATGAAGAACAAAGACAAAAGCACTTCCAGGAAGATTTTCAAGAAGTTTGCTTCTGAACAGTCAGCAGTTCTTTATATTTCTTTTGGTTTGGTTTTTAAACCATTGGGAAGTGAAAGTAAAGTTTAGATTGCTGGACTCAAAACAGTCAAACAGTGAAAATGGAGTCACTATTTGAAGAAGATTTTTCTTGTCCCGTGTGTTATGATATCTTCAAGGATCCTGTTGTTTTATCATGTAGTCACAGTTTCTGTAAAGAGTGTCTTCAACAGTTCTGGAGAACCAAGGAAACTCAGGAGTGTCCTGTCTGCAGGAGAAGATCCTCAAAAGAGGAACCTCCAGTTTGTCTTACATTTAAAAACGTGAGTGCATCATTTCTGAAGCAGAAAAATGAGAGTCGTTCATCAGGGTCTGAAGAGATCTGCAGTTTACACAGTGAGACACTCAAACTCTTCTGTCTGGAGGACAAACAGCCGGTGTGTTTAGTGTGCAGAGATTCACAGAAACACCTCAATCACACATTCAGACCCATCGGTGAAGCTGTTTCATCAAGTAAGGTAAGACAAATGTCTCGTTTCATACAGTATGAAATAAAAAGGAGTCATAAACGCATACTGTATATCATCACATTTTCTCTGCCATTTTAATCAACTTCATATAACATACAATGTTTTGAAAAAAAAAAAAAAAGTATTTGCCCATACTGATTTCTTCGATTTTTCTGTACACAGTATATCATAATAAATAGTGCTACATCATCAAATGAAATACAACACAGAACAAAGACAAACTGAGTAAACTTAGTCTTACCCATGTGAAAAACTAATTTAGCAATACTAACTGCAACAATATGCTTAGGATATCTGGAGATCAGTTGTGCTAAATCATTGGCTTGTTTGGTTACTCTTGTGCTAAATCATTGATTTGTTGCATAATCCAGTTGCACTTGAGCTTCAGCTTACAAACAGATATTCTTCTTTAGGATTTTCTGGTACAGCAGAAAAATGCACGTCCTTTAATGTTATTATTGGCTTGCTACTGTGTCAAGTTGTTTACACTGTGGTTCATTGAGGACCAGCGCCTTTAAAATTGTTTGCAACCCTTTCAATCACTTTGTTTCTCATTATCATTTTACTGTTTAGTTTAGTTTAGTTTTATTTAAAGATTGATATGACAGGATATTGCAGCACAAAACCCTGAAATGTGTCAAACATACACAAGACAATCATCTATTACATGTGTATATATATATATACACATGCACATACATATAAATAAATTATGTGTATATATATATATACACATACGAATAACACAGATTCACAGAAAAGGCATCCTTATCAATGACCTGTGAGTTATCTATACAACAATTTTAGCGCACGGGGAATAAAGGAGAGTTCATGACATTTAGTCTTACTCCTGGGTACAACAAATGTCTTGTGCTGCTGAAGAGAATAAGTAGGTGTTGGAGCCATATGCAGGAAACAATGCAGTGGTGATGAACTGTCCTTGAGTGTTTTAGTAAGAGTACGTATGGTGGCTTCCTCACGCCTCTCACTCAGTGTTGGGAGAGTTGACGTCGGAATGCCTATTATCCGACAGCATCGCTTTTGGATCCTCTCTAACTCCTCAGAGAGACCTTTAGGTAGACCACCTCATACTGGACTAGCATACTCGAGAACTGGCCGTATAAAAGTCAAGTATACTTGCACTAAAACATCACAAGGAAGACTCGCTTTTTTTTTGCAGCGCAAAGATAGTATATTCTGGGGCGCATCTTCGAAATCATGTACTTAATGTGGAGGATATTTGAACTCCAAGCAATTTAAAGGTGGAAACTCTACTAATCGCATGTCCTGAGATAACAGGAGAGGGAGGGGAGGGAATGTTGTCCTCTCTCCTGGCACTAATTACCATGTCCACAGTCTTAGCTCCATTCATTGCCAGTGTAAATTCCTGTCCCCATTCCACTACAGAATCCAAGGCTTTCTGAGTGAGTCCAGGTAAAGATCCCATTAGAAACTCTGTGAATGTTAGATCATCAGCATATTTCACATGTATTACCGAATGAGGCAAATATGAATCCAGGCTATTTATGCATATGACAAAAAGCAGAGGGGATAGAAGTCCCCCTTGAGGAACACCAGCTGCAACTGGAAAGGAGTTAGACACACAGGAGCCCCACTTCACCCTCTGCTCTCTGTTACTCAGATAGCTCCTTACAATAAGCCAAAGGGGTCGTCTGACTTGCAAGTCAGCTAAGGAATGTAGCAGTCGACAATGTTCAATTGTGTCAAAAGCTCGAGTGAAGTCAACAAAAACAGCATGTATATCCATTTTGGGGGAGCCGTTAAGTGCTTCATGCCAGTGCTGCAGAATTTGAATCAAGGCAGTGTCATTTGATCTGTTCCTCATAAAGCCATGTTGTGATGGTTCGATCTTAGTAACTGTATCCTCCAGAATGGCATCTCTAAGGATTTCTTCAAACACTTTTCCAACACAGCTGAGTAGTGAGATCTAGAGATGATCTGCTGGAAAACCAGGCTTTGCTTTTTTAGGAACAGCTTTGACTATAGCCTCCTTCCATTGTTTTGGAAAAATGTTATGCTGGATGCATGTATTGAAGATGTCACATAACACTGGTGCCAACTCTTCATGAAAAGTCTTTAGCACCTAAGGAGGAACGCAGTCGGGACCAGCAGCCTTGGCTGCATTCACTTTATGGAGTTTAGTCTTAACTTGTCCTATACTCAGAGGAGGCAGTGGCACCTGCAGGTGTACGGCTGGACGCACTGTGCGTACCATGAGCGCTCAGACTGACCTGAGATTTCCCCCGCAAGCATTTCAGCAGTAAATTATAGGACCGTGTGTCCCGTATTTCTGTCGACTGAACCAACCATGCCATTAATAATGAATGTATCAGTCTTTTGCATGCTAATTTCTGCTTATAGACATTGCTTCAAATAAAAAGAGAAAATCGTGCTACACGCACGTTCATGAGATCGGGTTAGAATACAACAATTAATTTGTAGCCTATTTTACAAATGGGAATACAACAAATTCATGACAATGTTTTACATTTAAGCTACCCGTAAAATTTATAGTGAAAAGTTCGTTAAAATCATCTGGAATGCAATGAAGTAATTTTTAAAGCTGTTTTGCTGCATGGATTAAATTAGGCTAATAAATAACTCACATATAAGACACCTTGCAGAAAATCCTTTAAATTTTAAGGAATTCAATCAGAGTAGAGCAACGTAAAAATCAGAAAAAATATAATCGGGCCTGTTTTAGGCTTTTCCTTATTTTTATATTTTAGACGGTGATGAAAAATGACTCGCCATCTCCTCATTGGACGTGGCTTTAGAGAGAAATGGAGAAATCTTTACGGATTACATAATGAAAGAGTTTTTGTTTTCGATTTGAATGATTTAGTTTTATAGTAGTAATTTACAGCTTTCTATAGATATATGTATCATATTTGTGACACAATTCGTTACGTTTCTGTTCATCATTGTGAAGCTCCTGTTCAAGACGAGACAGCAAGCCTATCCTCTGTTTTCCTATTTATTTTAATAAAAGCACAATGTTTTGTTGTTATTGTGAATGCACACAAATAAAAGTAGACCCTTTACAGTTCCGAATGATGTATTACTCTTACCTTTTATAAGCAAAAATTACGGCATATTTTAAGTTGTTTCCACTATCAAGAAAAAAATGCAAGTTACCAATCTGGCGCCTCCATGTCCTACAAAGTGCGCTTCAGCTTCCACTCTTCACACAAACGATTAGATATGCACCTTAGCACACATTCATATAATTCAAACATTTAAACTAACATTGACATGCTTGAACTGTTTATATCTATAGATTGTATTTTAGGCAAGTCGTGATGATTTGAGAAGGTTAAATTGATGAAACATAGGCTATGATCAGCTCACTGTCTGCCACTGGCCGCTTGGTCGTTACTTAAAAAAAAAAAAAACTTACATTTAACGAACCAAAAGTGCTCCAAACGTTTTTATAAATCAGCCTTATAAAAAACAAAGCGAAATATAATCACTTTACCATTACATACGACCCCCCCCCCCCCCCCCCCAAAAAAAAAAAAACCTTTGTGCGTACCCTCGGAAGAAATCCTGCAGGCGCCCCTGAGAGGAGGTACACTACAATTTGACAACTTGCAGGTAACTTTTTTTCTCAGACGAAGACATGTGGCTCGCATAATTCCACACAGAAGCAAAGTGCCTAGCCAGAGTGTCACACTCACGTTGCATGATGTTTTGATCCTGAGACACCATGTCACTCTTATCTCCTTCCATCCCCATTAAATTCTTCACTGACTTAAACCAATGTTTTGGCTTGGAGCATCGCCGTTCCTCCACCTCATGCCATACCTCAGTTCTTTAATGGAACTGTTTTATCCAAAATAGATATGATAGTGGAAGTAAAGGCACCAACCTTGATCCATAGCTTCGTGAATGTGAGAAAAATCAGTAGTGTTCATAAGGAGGCCCAGTTCCCTGATTGTCTCAGGGGTACATTTTCTGCAAAAAATATGTTTAATAGGCTTGGTGGGCCAGTTTCCTGCATTTATCAAGATAGTCTGATGGTCAGAAGGGCCAACAGGAGGCAAATGCTCTGGTGTCTGATACATGGAGGAAATATTGGTAAATATAGAGTCAAGTTGACTAGCCTTTCTTGTTGCTCCAGCCACAATTTGTTTCAAACCATGTCTGCTGCAGATGGTTTCAGACTTGTACTTATTTGTATCACCAAGTATGACAATTGCAGCCTGCTGGTAGTTATTCAATATATCTGAGACAACTATCCAATAATAATACAACTTAACCCTCGAGGAAGACGACTGGGACATAACCAGACCCACAAAGCTTCATGCTCTTCCTCTTCTAGATGAGTCAGTCGAATTTGTTTGATGGTATTACAAACATACAAGGTAACTCCTCCTCCCCCACTTCCCTTGCGATTCCGCCGATGTATTGTATAACCAGGAAAAGTTGAATCTGGGATACCATCATTTAGCCAAGTCTCTGAAACGGCGACAACTGCTGGGTTATTATTCAGTGCTACACTGTGCAGCTCATCACATTTGTGGCGTAAAGAACGCACATTAGAAAGGAGAAAACCAGGCATAGATTGTATTGACTTGTGTTGGTTTATCCTGATATGAATTAAGTTCTTAGGTTGGTAGCAACAGTCAGATAAAAACATTCTTTGCCCAGTTGGCTGTCTTTTAATATCCACAGCAGTTCCACAGGAAGTAGAGTGATTTCCAACAATATTGAACGAATATAATTTCTCGCAGCTTTCTTACCCCTTGGGCGAGATCTGAGTCGAAGAATCCCATTTAACTGCTGTATGTTCTTAACTTCAGGAGCCAAAGGAGATGCACATCTTCTCAGACTTCTTAAAAAATGGAAATCACTTAAATGTCCAGATTGTGCCATTGTAAGGAGAAGAGGGAAACAATTACTTGAAAATGGTTTCCTCAATAGTTTCCTATCATCCACCCAGCTATAGAAGAGTAGGCCGCATACCAAAATCCATCCAAAATGTCCTAATTATAACAATATAGCAATATAATCATACAAGTAAATGATCTATCCATGCATTTCCAAACTATATTTAGTTAAATTTGTTTAAAAAGCTAAAAAGACCCGACTGCCAAACAGCTCAACATTCATGAGGCTGCCCTTAAAAGCACCACCTAGCACCTCCTTTAGCCCTTTTGTATTCTCTTAGCATCTGGCATTTTATGTATTTTAATTTCAATTCTAGGAGGAACTCGATACAGCACTGAAGTCCTTAAAAGAGAAACTTCAACATGATGAAAACATTAAAGAAGTGCTCGAGAAAATTGTTCAACACATCAAGGTGAGGAAACAGAACTTTTTGAAAAAAAAAAAAAAATGGTTTGCAAAGACATTAAAAGCATTCAGATCAAAAGATCATGAGAAAAAAAAAATTAGTGTGCCCAGACGTTTGACTGGTGTGTTGTAGATGATCTGATGTGATGGGCTACTGTATGTTGACTGATTGTGACGATTGAAGTGAATGTGATTTGATTTCAGTCTCAAGCTGAGCACACAGAGCGTCAGATTAAACAGCAGTTTGAGAAGCTTCATCAGTTTCTCAGAGATGAAGAAGAAGCTACAATCACTGCACTGAGGGAGGAAGAGGAGCAGAAGAAGCAGATGATGAAGGAGAAGCTGGAGGAGATCAACAGACACATCTCAGCTCTTTCACACACAATCAAAGACACGGAGGAGATGATGAAAGACAATGACGTCTGCTTTCTAAAGGTCTGATTTCAGATCATGATTGATTGATTGATTGATTGATTGACTGAGTTGTTGATGATAAATTGTGTGTTTGTTCTCCAGAAGTTTCCAGTCTCAATGGAAAGGTGAGTGATCTGTTGTTGTCTCTGGTCTTTCTGCTTCTGATCCAAAGCCACTGCAGTTCTGATCCTGAATGTTCTTCCAGAGTCCAGATCTCATCACAGCCGGATCCACAGATGCCTTCTGGTGCTTTGATTCATGTGTCATGCTACTTGGGCAACCTGTCCTTCAGAGTCTGGAAGAAGATGCAGGACATCGTCCAAAACAGTGAGTCTGGAGAAGATCTGTGCTCTTACACATACACTAGAAATGATGCATGAGCGAAGATTTACAGATTTTAGCATTATTTGTGAATAAGGCTAGCCGCACACTAGACAATTTTCAAATCTTAACCGATTTTTAAACCATGGGAGACCACAGGCATGAAGACAGTTTGTTAACACTTTATTTCGATAGTCCACTTTAGACATTCTACTAACAGTAAGTAACTTTGCAACTACATGTCAACTAGCAGTTATTACAGTATTAGTAGACTGACTGCTTAATATCTTCTAACATTTTATTTGTATGGGTCCACAACATACAACATGCTGACTATCAGAAACTTTGCAAATACGTTAACTTATTCTACTAATCCTAAACCTACCCTACTGAGAGTTAGTAAACATGTAGTTACAAATTAATGAGAATTGGTTGACATGTAGTTGACATGTATTTACAAAGTTACTTATAGTTAGTAGAATGTCTAAAGTGGACTATCAAAATAAAGTGTAACCGACAGTTTCAACTGATTTTTAGCCTAATAAGCCTCTGAACGTGCACACTAGATGATTCGAGCAGACCGTGAGACCTCACACTTGTCGAATTGTAGGAACGTAATCTCATGGACACTCATGAGATCAAATGTGATCCGTCTCAATCGGGAGCAGATAAATAATCGTAATGACACCACACAATAGAGGATTTTTTGGACAAAAAAAATTGCTTGCGACAAGCCACCATGTGCGGCCAGCCAATTCAGATGAGCTACTACACCAAAATTGCCCTTAAACGAGACAAACATGATATTCACAATTACAGTGGAACTGTCACAGCTAGTTATTGGAGTGCCCAGCTTAGCCACCAGAGGGCACTCTCTTTGTGCAATTTTTTTGTGTGTTCTGGACTGCGTTTCCCATAACCCTTTGCACTGATACGAAAATGTGAAATGATGTCTGATCAATAGGACAAGTGTCATAATTCATAATAATTTGTGTTTGGTTCACTGATCATTATATGAACATCAGGATAAAAGCAGCTGTTGATTGTGTCTCATCAGCTCCTGTGATTCTGGATCCAAACACTGCAAATCAGTGGCTTTTCCTGTCTGATGATCTGACCAGTGTGAAAAACAGCAGGAACAAACAACTGCTTCCTGATAATCCAGAGAGATTCGACTATTATCCATGTGTTCTGGGTTCAGAGGGTTTTAACTCAGGAACACACAGCTGGGATGTGGAGGTTAAAGAGAGTTTAAAGTGGAGTCTTGGAGTAACTACAGCATCAAACCTAAGGAAGGGAGGTGATTTCTATACCACAGAAGTCTGGGGTCTGCAGTACGGACTGACCACAGTGTTTGGTTTTCCTGTTGAACAGGATCTTGAGCGTGTGAGAGTGTATCTGGACTATGACGGAGGAACGGTGTCATTCTCTGATCCTGTAACTAACACACATCTACACACATTCACATCCACCTTCACTGACACCGTCTTTCCGTTCTTCTGGATTTCTCCATTTTCATCTCTGCAAATTTTACAGTCCAATTAGTGAACATTACACCTGTAGGTCTGGATCGACCTGCCTTCATTTTATTAGAGGCACACCTGAACCAGATAATCAGGCTCTTCGGGATTTCTTGAAAATCCAGACAGAAGACCACTGCTTTATAGTGTTGACATATATGAACCCTGAGCAGTATCTTTTTTAATACTGAGGACTTTGCAGTGGCTCTTGATGTTCTTGGTCATGGTTTTGGTCTGGGTCTTGGAGAGTCTGGTCATGACAATACCTCTGGTCTCGGATGGATTTGATCTGGTCAGGTTTAATTTTTTTTTTTTCTTATAACAAAAATAACTGAACATTTAAATACAATAAAGAAAAATACAAAAAAAAAAAGTATAAAGTTAAAAATTTTGCACAGATTAACGTGCAAAAGAATATAAAGACCAATAGGGTACGGTCACACTTTATTTTGATGGTCCCTTTTAAACATTCTTTTGACACTAAGTAATGTTGCAATTACATGTCAACAAACTCTCATAAGAGTATTAGCAGACTATCTACTTCATATCTACTAACTCCTTATTGTGTTGGTCTCCCAACATATATTCTACTGACTTTAAGTAACTTTGCAAGAACGTGTCAACTTAATCTAACCCTAACCCTACCAGTCAACTAATACACTACTAACACTCTAATGAGAGTCAGTAGAAATGTAGGTGCAACATTACTTATAGTCAATAGAATGTGTTAAAAGGACCATCAAAATAAAGTGAAACCGGTACCACTTTACAACGAGATCTCATGAGTTAATCTTAGTTAATGCATTGACATTAACAATGAGCAATATTTGCTACAGAACTTATTTATCTTTGTTAAAAAATACAACTCTTAGTTCATGTTAGCTCATTAAATAACAGAGTGCAACTTTTGACTTTAACAACGTGTTATTAAATATTGGAATTACCTAAGATTAATAAATGTTTAGATTAATTTTTCATTGGCAGTTTATGTTAACAAATGAATTAACTAATGTTAACTAATGAAGCCCTAATGTAAAAGTGTGACCGAACAATAAAGAATGTTTCTAGAAAGAAAGAATCTAGGGCATGTTGTAGTCCAGATTAAATTGTAATTTTTTTAAAAAAAAGAATAGCCTTTTACGTCTAAATATTTAAGTTTTTGGCTTTTTGATGAACACCATAGCAAATACACAAATCTGAATGGCTGTTTAAATCATTTAAACACGTTTCAGAAACAGAAAGTAGCCCAGCTGCCTTGTTTACAGGGTTTCCTGGGTAAAGACTGCATTTCTGTCAGCCGCACCACAAGGATACGCTGTTATCTATGCTTTGATTTGAATGAAAACAGCGTGTCGTTGTGGTGTGGTCACTGATGGCAGATGGACTATTCTGACGATGTCTTTCATACTTTTCTGGGCCTTGACAGTGTTGTTTACTTGGCAGTCAATGGGACTGTCACAAGCCTCCAGCTTTTCATCCAAAATATCTTAAATTGTGTTCTGAAGACACCTAAAAACTCATCTCTTCTGTCATCACTTGACTTCATCTTTAAAAAAAAATAAATAAATAAAATTGGTCTCTTTCTTTAACCTCTCCCTGTCTAGCTAGTATTTACTCTGAACAAAGCCTGAAACTTTGTATTGCGAGCACTTCCTGTGTCTATGTGCATCTTTATAACGAATCGCTTATTATATTCCTCAATTGTAAGTTGCTTAGGATAAAAGCGTCTGCTAAATTAGTAAATGTAAATGATGTTATTGAGAGGAGACAACTTGTGATTTTATTGAGAGGTGACTCTTGAGGAGGAAAGTGTGGGAGATCCAGAGTCTCTAGCTAAAGAGAGAGATTTGAGTCCAATGTAATGTTGTTGAGATCTTGTTTGAAACATTGGCAGAGACAAATAAAGACCAGGATCTTTAGTTAAAGAGAAAAATCTGAGCACAGTGTGTGTTGTTGTTGAGATCTCTGCTGAAACTTTAAGGGAGACCATTGTGAGAGTGTTATAGAGGGGTTTTTTGTCTCAGGAGACAAGCAGGAGATTCAAGCAAATATCTCCATTCAATCTTTAAAGTAAACTAATTTCTTTCTAGGAGAAATATTTGAGATGTTAAAGAGATCTCACTTTTGATTTTTCTTTCCTCTGGGAGTATTAACTAATACTAACAAATTCAACATTTGGCTTAGTAAATGTTGAGATTAACATTAACTAAGACTGATAAATGCTTTAGAAGTATTTCTCATTGTTAGTTAATGTTAACTAATGTAGTTTACTAATGTTAGCTAGTGAAGCCTATTCCCGAGCCCTTCCCCGGACAGCACGCCAAATACGCATTACTACACTCCAGTTAATTATATGTAAGTGTGAACTCGTGAAGTAGTCACCATGTCTGTAAAGAGTCTTCAACAGTTCTGGAGAACCAAGGAAACACAGGAGTGTCCTGTCTGCAGGAGAAGATCCTCAAGAGATGATCCTCCATGTAATGAGAGAAAAGAGAGGTGTTCATCAGGGTCTGAGGAGATCTGCAGTTTACACAGTGAGAAACTTAAACTCTTCTGTCTGGAGGACAAACAGCCGGTGTGTTTAGTGTGCAGAGATTCACAGAAACACCTCAATCACACATTCAGACCCATCAGTGAAGCATATAAGGTAAGAGATTTATGTCTGAGGATTAAAGCTTGTTATAAACATATAAACGTCTCAGTACACGAACATATTCCATCAAAGTGAGCTCTGATTCTTCTGAGATAATTACAAATGGTTTTGTCTGACATAATTACATGTTAATTTGAGTGGAACAGAAATATTGGATAGAAAGGTGAAATGCATGTATTTATTTACATGCATAATAAATATGTAAATTCTTAGAACAAACATGTAGGCCTAAGAGGACTTATTACATAGACTTTTTTAACTTTTAGAAATATGAAATAAGAATATATGAAATATTTAAATATAAGCTGTATACTGAATTTAGTCTTTTATTATCACGGTCTTAGTACATTAGTACTTTATACAAACCTGGTAAAAGTAACTGATTAAATTAGCAGTTATGCAACTTATTATATTATTTCAAATGGCATTAAATATGCATATATCTTATTGAAGAAAATCTAACTGTGTTGTTTGTAAAACTGTGTCGTTTTGTGATTGAGACTAATGAGATTGAGAATGTGTGTATTTTCTCTCTACAGAGACACAACATCTACCTCAGAACTAGTATTTCGTAAACCTAAGATTGTAGTTAACTAACCCACATTTACTCACTCACTCTTCATGCTGCTCCAAAATAAGCTGGGTCTTTGAGATGACTGAAGTGAATGTGTTTTGATTTCAGTCTCAAACTGACCATCAGATTAAACAGCAGTTTGAGAAGCTTCATCAGTTTCTCAGATATAAAGAAGAAGCTACACTGAGGGAGGAAGAGGAGCAGAAGAAGCAGATGATGAAGGAGAAGCTGGAGGAGATCAACAGACACATCTCAGCTCTTTCACACACAATCAAAGACACAGAGGAGATGATGAAAGACAATGACGTCTGCTTTCTAAAGGTCTGATTTCAGATCATGGATTGTTTGATTGATTTGTTGATGATAAATTGTGGGTTTGTTCTGCAGAAGTTTCCAGTCTCAATGGAAAGGTGAGTGATCTGCTGGCAGTGCTGGGTAGTAACTGGTTACATGTAATCTGGATTACGTAATCAGATTCCAAAAATTAAGTACTTGTAATTAGACCCCCTAGTCGCGGATCAAAACACCACTCTCCCGTTCCGATCAGAACATCAAACACTCAGTGAAGCACCCACTGAGAAACCTGATGAAAGTGCTCTAGTTATTGGTGATTCTATTGTACGGAATGTGAAAATAGAGACACCAGCCACCATAGTCCATTGTTTACCTGTTTACCAGGAGCCAGAGCGCCTGACATCTTGGCAAATTTAAAAGTGCTGACTAATGCTAAACCTAAATTCAGTAAGACTGTTATCCACATCGGCGCTAATGATGTTCGGCTTCGCCAGTCGGAGATCACTAAAAATAATGTTAAAGAGGTGTGTGAACTTGCAAGTACGATGTCGGACACTGTAATATGCTCTGGTCCCCTCCCTGCTTACCGGGGTGATGAGATTCATAGCAGACTGTCGTTACTTAATGGCTGGATGTCTAAGTGGTGCCCGCAAAATTACATAGGCTTTATAGACAATTGGAAGAATTTTTGGGGCAGACCTGACCTGTTGAAAAGAGATGATGTTCATCCCTCCTGGGCTGGTGCCGCTCTTCTCTCTAGAAATATGCCACATAGTCTTAGAGTTTGTACTTGACTAACTGGAGCCCAGGTCAGGAAGCAGACAGACTGGCTAAACCGATCGTCTGCTAGCCGCCTCACGTCACAGAAGTCAGTTAACTCTCAGCACATATAAACTTTTTCACCTAGATATCACACTATAGAGACTGTGTCTGTTCCCCGAACTAGAAAATACAGAAAACATCCAAACCAAAGTAATAGTTACAATTTAATTGATGTTAAACAAATAAAAAAACGATATAATACAGATAAACACATGATAAAGCTTGGCTTATTGAATATTAGATCCCTTCTTCAAAAGCACTTTTTGTAAATGATATGTTCACTGACCATAAACTAGATGCGCTTTGTTTTACAGACACCTGGCTAAAACCAGATGATTACATTACTTTAAACGAGTCTACACCCCAAGATTACTGTTACAATCATGAACTGCATCCAAAAGGTAAAGGGGGAGGTGTTGCTACAATTTATAGAAATATTTTCAGTATCTCTCAGAGGTCGGGTTTCAAGTATAATTCGTTCAAAGTAATGGTGCTTCATATAACGTTATCCAAAGAAACAAGTATTAATGATAAATCCCCTGTGATGTTTGTACTGGCTACTGTATACAGGCCACCAGGGCACCATACAGACATTATTAAAGAATTTTCTAATTTTCTATCGGAGTTAGTGCTGACTGCAGATAAAGTCTTAATTGTTGATGATTTTACTATCCATGTTGATAATGAAAAAGATTTGTTGGGATCAGCATTTATAGACACTCTAAACTCTATTGGTGTTAAACAACACGTGTCAGGACCTACTCATTTTCGAAATCATACTCTAGATTTAATACTGTCACATGGAATTGATGCCAGTGGCATTGAAATTTGGCAGCAGAGCGATGAGATTTCAGATCATTATCTAGCCTCCTGTATATTCCATATAGCTAAAGCTGTAAAGCCAACTCCTTGTTACAGCATATCCAATAGCTCAGAACAACTTGATGATGTAACATGAACTATGGACTCTCTCTTTTCTAGCACTTTAGATACGGTTGCTCCTTTACGCTTAAGGAAGATTAAGGATACAAGTCCAACACTGTGGTATAATGAGCACACTCGCGCCTAAAGAGAGCAGACTAAACTAGAGGTATTTCGTTTAGCTTGGCGGAAAAGTACCCTATCCTACAGAAAAGCATTAAAAACTGCTAGATCTGATTACTTTTCGTCTCTTCTATATATATTCAATACAGTGACTAAATTAACGAAAAATAAAGCATCAACAGGTGTTGGCATTTCCCAAGAGCATAGCAGTAATGACTTTATGAACTACTTTACTTCCAAGATCGATACTATCAGAGATAAAATTGTAACCATGCAGCCGTCAGCTACAGTATCGCATCAGATAGCGCACTATAGATCCCCTGAGGAACAATTCCATTCATTCTCTACTGTAGGAGAGGAATAATTGTATAAACTTGTTAAATCATCTAAACCAACAACATGTATGTTAGACCCTATCCTAAACTACTAAAAGAGCTGCTTCCAGAAGTTATAGATCCTCTTTTGGCTATTATTAATTCATCATTGTCATTAGCATATGTCCCCAAAACCTTCAAATTGGCTGTTATTAAGCCTCTCATTAAAAAACCACGACTTGATCCCAAAGATCTAGTTAATTACAGACCGATCTCAAATCTCCCTTTTCTGTTAAAGATACTAGAAAAGGTAGTATCCTCACAATTGTATTCCTTCTTAGAGAAAAATTATATCTGTGAGGAATTCCAGTCAGGATTTAAATCGTATCATAGTACTGAGACTGCTCTCATTAGAGTTAGAAATGACCTGCTTCTATCATCTGATCGTGGTTGTATCTGTATTATTAGTTCTACTGGATCTTAGTGCTGCGTTCGATACTATCGATCACAACATTCTTTTGAATAGACTAGAAAACTTTGTTGGCATTAGTGGAAGTGCCTTAGCATGGTTCAAATTGTACTTATCTGACCGCCATCAGTTCGTAGCAGTGAATGAAGAGGTATCATATCAATCACAAAGTGCAGTATGGAGTACCTCAAGGCTCAGTACTAGGGCCGTTACTTTTCACGCTTTACATGTTACCCTTGGGAAATATTATCAGGAGACATGGTGTTAGCTTTCACTGTTATGCTGATGATACTCAGCTCTATATTTCTTCACAGCCCGGTGAAACACACCATATTGAGAAACAAACGGAATGCATAGTCGATATAAAAAACTGGGTGACGAGTAATTTTTTACTGCTAAATTCTGAAAAAAAAACAGGTGTTAATTATCGGACCTAAAAACCCCACATGTAATAACCTAGAACATTATCTAACACTTGATGGCTGCTCTGTCAATTCTTCTTCATCAGTCAGGAACCTAGGTGTGCTGTTTGATAGCAATCTTTCATTTGAAAGCCATATTTCTAGCATCTGTAAAACTGCGTTTTTTCATCTCAAAAACATATCTAAATTGCGACCTATGCTCTCAACGTCAAATGCAGAAATGTTAATTCATGCGTTTATGACCTCAAGGTTAGACTATTGTAATGCTTTATTGGGTGGTTGTTCAGCACGCTTGATCAACAAACAGTTGGTCCAAAATGCAGCAGCTAGAGTCCTTACTAGAACCAGGAAATATGACCATATTAGCCCGGTTCTGTCAACACTGCACTGGCTCCCTATCAAACATCGGATAGATTTTAAAATCTTGTTAATTACTTATAAAGCCCTGAATGGCTCAGCTCCTCAGTACTTGAGCGAGCTCTTATCACACTATAGTCCTCCACGTCCACTCCGTTCTCAAAACTCTGGCCGTTTGATAATACCTAGATTATCAAAAACGACTGCGGGTGGCAGATCCTTTTCCTATTTAGTACCCAAGCTCTGGAACAATCTACCTAACACTGTTCGGGAGGCAGACACACTCTGTCAGTTTAAATCTAGATTAAAGACCCATCTCTTTAGCCTGGTTTACACACTAACCAACCTGATCTCACAGAATTCCGTGTAATGTTCACGGACTTAATTAACCTCCGAATCTGTGGTGGCATCACGGAATCGCCGAAAATTCCGTGATGGGCTCACAGAAAAAATTCCGTGATGGGCTCACAGAAGTGATACCAATGTAAGTCAGTGACAGGCATCAGCCGTGCTCCACGCACGGAAACCCTTAGCATCAATATGCCGACGCGATACTGGGAAATTTATCGTCATCATTATTGTTCAGAACTGGGTAGGTTTAGGGTAGGGGCTGTCAGGTACTCCAGTGAAAGTATAACTGCATAGGAGTCACTCTTTTTACGTTGAACCAGTGAATCCGTGCATGGACCACGGCTGATGCCTTCTGTGAGCCCATCACGGAATTTTCGGAGATTCCGTGATGCCACCACAGATTCGGAGGTTAATTAAGTCAGTGAACATTACACGGAATTCTGTGAGATCAGGTTGGCTAGACAATGACATCTCTGAATTCAATAATGAAATGCCTTTAACTGAAAATTGAGTGTTTAATCTTATCATTATACATTACTGACACTCTGTCCTCCAATTTGATACTGTTAAGTGCTTTGACACAATCTTTATTGTTAAAAGCGCTATATAAATAAAGGTGACTTGACTTGACTTGACTTGACTTGACTTGACTTGAGCTTCACGAGCGCGCCGGTTCGCTTCCCCTGTGTGCGCGTCCTGAAGCATTTGATCAGCGTTGCTGCTCCGCAAACTACTAGGCTATGTTCAGCAAAACGTCCGAATAATCGAAAACCAGTAGGAGATTTTGTGGTGTGTTCTGCCGAATGTTCAGCAGTTCATTCCTGGTGAAACTGATCGTGTTTGAAAGACAAAAAAAACAGGAAAAACGAACAAAAACACTAAAACAACTGGAGAGCGAAGAACTGTGGCTGCCGTGTGTGGTGCCATCTTGAAATGAAATCATTTCAAGATATGATATTTATTGTTTTTACTGGAGGAAAAAGAGGAAAATAATAGATAATAAAATTGGTGTATTATCTCCATCCTGCCACTTGAGGTCACTTGATGACCAACAAACACATTAGGCTACTATGTTTATGAAATTAGTGTTTACAAAACTGACAAAAATACGTTTTCTATGTGCTAGTGTACAAATGATTGTTTATTTTCTATGTGGTTTCCTTCAAAAAAAGTCTCCTTGTTTCCGTTTCCTGTCTAATCTCTCTCCTATATGTTGCTGGTTCATTAATATTCAACATACGATTAGCATACTGGGCAGAAATGCAAATTTAAGAAGTACTAGTATCTATTAACTTCAGGATATTGCTGATCTAAAAAGTTAATAGTAACTAAAAATAAGAAATAGTTCTATTTTTTTCTTAATAAGAAGAGTATAATTAAATACTAGTCACTATTGGAATAAGTACTAGTATCTAATAAATAAGAACTAGTATCTAATGAATAAGTACTAGTAACTTTACAAAAGACACTAGTATCTAAAGAATAAGCACTAGTAGCTAAAGAATAAGTGCTAGTAGCATGAAAGTAGCATACTAGTACTTAATGGAAAATATACTAGTATCAAAAAAAAAAAGTACTTGTAGCATGAAAATAGATACTAGTACGGCTTATAGATTAAATGTTAAAAACAGCTTTCCATAAGTGCAATAGTTCCGTATCCGAGTCCAAGGGTGTGAACAGCTCCCAGCTGAACATCACATGTTGTCATCTCGATATTAAAGTAATTACGATATGGCGTGAATGCAGCATAAGTGTTAAGCAGTTACATGGGATGGTCATGTGTTTGAAATTGGCCATACTGCTTAACATAGCAGGTAAAATCTGATACATCTACAGCATAAATAATAGGTCTGCTTTAATATTTTGTTGATTATGGAAACTCATATAACAATGAAAAAAATCTTTAAAGGTGCTGTATGTAGGATTTTGACTATACTAAAGCATAAAAATACCATAATATGTTTGTAGATATTTAAGAAACATGCTAATTTAACATACTTGTTTATCTGAAAAACAATGCTACAGTCAGTTATTCTCCTTTGAAAATGTGTATTCCGGCCCGGAATGACTGTGTTTGTTATGGTTTGTGAAACCCGCCCACTGTCAGTTTACCCAATTGTATTTCGGCACTGAGGGTTGCCAGTTGGCGGAAAACACAGTGTATTTAATTTCATTCGTCGGCATGTGCGCTCGTTCCTGTTGGAGTCGTTAATCTGGCAACCTGCGTGTGCGTCAAGTCTGAGGAGGAGGGGCCGGGTGAAAAAAACCGTCTCCAATATTTTGAATTTGGACTGCAATACCTAGTTCAACCGCTGGGTGTCAATCCTACATATAGCACCTTTAATTTCATTTAATTATTTTGTATATTGTTTTCATTAAAATTTTTTGAAAACTGACAAGGAGGTATTTTCTTTGTAGCACAAATATGAACAGTTATGATAATATTCTGTTCTCTCCCTCTCTCTCTCTGTGTGTGTGTGTGTGTGTGTGTGTGTGTGTGTATATATATATATATAAAGAGTTCAGATGCAAAAGCCTCTAAATGCCGTCTGAAATTTTCTTCTAAAATGAGCATTTTTATCAGGCCCCCATATTTACGTTCAGTTATTTCACTTTAATTGCATAGAAAAGGACCTATACATTGACATTAGAGTAAAATTATTGAATCTAAACATAGGAGCCTGATAAAAATGCTCATTTTAGATGAAAATTTCAGAGGGCACTTAGAGGCTTTTGCATCTGAACTCTTCATCTATATAAAGAATATTCTGCTCATATGTTTGAATATAATGAAAGTGGCAGGGGCTGTTGAGCTCCAAAAACTACCAAAAAACAAACAAACAAACAAACAAAAAAATTTATTATTATAAATGTAGCTATCGCTTGTGCATTACATTCATATGATAGCTTTGTGTGAGGAACAGTCAGAACATTATAATTTAATTTATTTAAAATTAATAATTTTATATGTTTATTATTTAAAGCATTATTCATTGTAAAATGTTGACACTTTAAAAAAAAATCCACTTACTTCAACTTAAAACCTTATGTTCAGTTGCTGCCATAAAATTGTCTTAAATTTTTCAGTATAATCAACATGGTTGGATTCATATATTGTCTTTTTGTGGCTTAATATTCAAAGACACTAGTCCGTATCATGTTTTGATTCAAGTCGTACTGACTTATTTTTTATTTATTCATCCAAATATTGCATAGTCTGTGACATTCCGCGTTATAGGAGTTCCGTTTTTGTGACTGTATTCTACGAACCAGTCTGTGTTATCAGCATCGTGGAAATCATAGATTTATTTTGTAATTAAATTACGTAATACCGTTACATGTAAATAGTTACTCCCCAATACTGGATATTTTTATGATAAACTTTAAAAAATTGTGACATCTGCCATTACAAAAGTCATTTTGGTGATTGTGTTAAGCATATTACCCACCAACATTCCTGATCTACGATCTACACAACATAAAATATAACAGAAAACACCCTCATGTTCAGAACTGATAACAATATAGCTACTTGAATAAAATACAGCCAAATGTAATGTGTCATGTAACTGTTTTAACATGTTTATATTTTTACTAACAAAAACTGATCATTTTAACAATACTGTAAAAGTATAGATATTCACACTTTTTACTGACAAACCCTTCATTTTTCATTATTTTAAAGTAAAAATAAATGTTCCTTTTGTTCCGTTAAATTTTACATATGTAGTAATATTTTTTTGGACCTGCAGCGCGGGTATAAGAGGCAGCAGGTGCACCGCATTAATTCATGTTTTTACTGCGGAGTCACCTCCTCCCAGAGGGGGTTAAGTGATATTTATTCATGTGAAGTAACCCTGTAGGGCCCTATTGCACATGGAAGTCTCTGAGATGGCTCAGGCTGCATCATTTACTCTCCGGAGAATTTGAACCGGGCCTCTCAGTGCCACTACCCGTTTGAGGTGAGAATACAGGAGGAAACCGGTTCAACACGCAGGCTATATAACATAGCAAATGTGCTAGGAGTCACCCTGCCCGCAGCTCTACAAATGTCTGCTAGCGAGGCACCACGAGCCAGCGCCCAGGATGATGCGACACCCCTAGTGGAATGAGCACGCAGCCTGAGTGGGCAGGGCACACCTTGTACTTCATAGGCTAAAGGTGATGGCATCCACTATCCAGTTGGCCATCCTCTGCTTGGAGACAGCCTTCCCCTTCTGCTGTCCGTAACAAAGAGATGTTCTGAGGTTTATCCATGTACTGTCGCAGTGCGCGTACAGGACAGGGAAAAGCTAGGGCTGGGTCTGCCTCCTCCAGGGGCTGCACTTGCAGGTTCACCACCTGGTCCCGTAGCTGGGCACGTAGCTGGGCTGGGGTCTCAGTGTTGCACTGGAGTCAGCCGGCCCAAACTCAAGGCACGATTCGTCGACCGAAAATGCCTGCAGGTCCCCCACCCTCTTGATCGAGGCCAATGCAGTCAGGAGTAGGGTCTTCATGGAAAGAAACTTCAACTCAACTGACTGCAAAGGCTCGAAAGGGGCAGTTTGAAGGGCTCTTAGCACCAATGCCAAATCCCAAGAGGGTAGGAAGGGAGGCCTAGGAGGATTTAGGAGGCCCCCCTAAGGAACCTGACAACCAGATCATGCTTCCCCACCGACCTCCACTCTACAGGGCCGTGATGGGCGGAGATAGTAGCAATGTAAAACTGGGGGTGGAGGGGGACAGCCTACGCTCCAACCCTTGTTTCAGGAAGGAAAGCACGGCTCTGATCGAACATCTCCGGGGGTCGTCATGGTGAGAGGAAAACCATTCGAAAATGCACCCGAAAATGCGTTTATGCGTCAACATCTTGAACGGCAGCTTGTGAAGCGCACGGTTCAAAACTCGCAGATCCAAGATCGGCATAACCCACCGCTTTCCTTGAGCACAATAAAGTAAAATTCTCCTAAAGGGGAGGGAGTGGTGCAGTCACCATCTCCCGATGAGCTGGCTCCCCCATCTCTGGGTCGCCCACCTCAGGGCCTCTTGCACTTGCACTTACCACCAGGTTTGGCGGCAGCCTGGATGGGCTGGACATCCTGCCTGTGACCGACTCCACGACACTGCTTGGTGGAAGACTGCTGCGGCTGCGTGGGAGCGGGGGTGGCCACAGGGGGTGGCCACGACGACAAGCAGGCTTGCGGGGTGGAAACAGCAGGTTTCCTCCGGGCGCATAATGTGTTTAATCACCTCAGACTGCTTCTGTGCTGCTGAGAACTGCTGGGCAAAGCTCTCGACAGCGTCTCGACAGAGGCCGGTCTGTGACATGGGAGCATTCAGGAACTGTACCTTCTCCTGTTCCTTCATATCGGCCAGACACAGCCAGAGATGGCGCTCCTGGACCACTAGCGTGGATATCACATGACCCAGAAACTGTGCAGTCACCTTCGTCGCTCGAAGTGTGAGGTCCGTCGCAGCATGCAGTTCATGTAGAACCACCAGGTCGTGACCACCCTCGTGCAGGTCTTTCAGGGTTTTGGCCTGGTGGACCTGCAGTAACGCCATGGCATGGAGGGCTGAAGCCGCCTCCCCATAGACTCTATAAGCACTGCCAGTTAGACCTGACAAATACTTACAGGCCCGTGAGGGGAGACACAGTCTCTGTTGTCCAACTGTTGGACACAGTTGCATGGCCACAGACCACTCTACCGAGGGGATGGCTGCGTACCCCAAAGCGGCACCACCATCGAGGGTGGTGAGGGCGGAGGAGCTACAAGATTTGTTTCGGGCAGTAAAAGGTGCCTTCCACGAACTTGTGAGCTCCTCATGCACATTCTCGGTGGCCCGGGAAAGCATGGCCGTCATCTCTGGGTCTGGATCGGACAACGCTACCACACTAGAAGGGGGCAACGCAGCCGGGTCGTCATCCCCGAAGAGAGAGGGCTCGCCCTCCGATGCAGCGATTCACATCTGGTCGTCAGAGAGGGCACCGAAGGAAACGTGTGGTGCACTCTGTCCAGCAGAGGGCCCAGCGCGCTCCTTCGGCAGCTCCACCAACTGCAGAGTGCTTGAGGGGGGAGGAACTCCATTTGAGGAAGCCCTCACCGTGATCCTCAAATCACCTCTGACTCCACCAGATGCAGCGTCACCCCGGATGCCGGGACGTACGCTGGATCGCGGCAGAAGCACAGGGACTCTGACATGTTTGACATAGCGGAGTCTTTTTTGCAACTCCGAGATGGTCATGTCCCCACAAGAAGAAAATGAACCATCCACGAAAGCTTCCTCAGCGTGCTGAATGACACGTGAGGCAGCAACCGTGACCGTCCTGAGGCACCAGGAAATGACCACACCCAGAACCGCACGAGTGATAAGACATCTTTAAAAAGATGTAATCACTCATGTTGCTCTTTTAGAAATTGCTCTTTTAGTGCTGAAGCACGCAGGGGAACTGGCCACCACACACTCCTAGTGTGGCTGTCTGCACGAAGACGATCTCTTCTACCGTGAGACCGCGACCACCGCTACTGCGCCATAACACCTGCACTCGTCTCTGCAATCACTCGAAGGAGGGAAGAGCAGTAGTGATGCACCACCGTTCGGCTCCGAATCGAAAAGATTAATTAATGCGGTGCACCTTCTGCCTCTTATACCCGTGCTGCGGGGGTGTGGAAGCCAGATGCAAAATATCGCATGCCAATGTCGATTGGCTCGTTTAGTTACACTCGAAGTGGATTGGTCTCTCTGGTGAGATCCCAATTCGTCGGTCACCGACGTGACTCGGAGTGACCGACTGAAAGGGAACTTGCAGTTAACCATTTACCAGGTTTTTACTGTGCTGTGTTTTCATTCTTTTCCATTTTACAGTGTACTAAATACTGCTTTTGTGTCCTCCAACGCGTCAGTCCCCAGTCATTGTATAATGTATGCTAACAGTACATCATTCAGAATTTCTCTTTTTGTGTTCATCAAAAGAAAGAATGTCACACAGGTTTAGAATGATGAGTACATAATAACAATTTTATATTATTATTATTATTATTATTATTATTATTATTATTATTATTATATGAGTGAACTAAGCCTTTAGCAGTGCTTATGTGAATGTGAAATATTGATTGCAGGCTATTCAAACCAGTTTATCAGCTCTGTAATTTTAAACATTTCTAATCTAATCTAATTATTCTAGTATTCTATAGTATCTAATTATTTGTTTCTCTTCTTTTTTCAATATAGGCTCACACTGCCAGTTAAATGGTAAGTTTGAACTCTTGCATATTCAATGAGAAAGAGATATAAGGTAGAACTCGATTTTATCCATTTAGATTTGTTTAGGTATTAGGAAGGGAGGGGTTTCAAATGAGGAAGTTATTACATTTCAATAAAAGATTACAAAAAGACTACAAATATTTGTGTTGATCTCATTTTCCACATTGGATACCCACATCTTTTTTTTTTTTTCTTTCATCAGTGTGTGGTCGAGCCCCCTTTAACCCCAAGATTGTTGGAGGGCAAAATGCAGTTGAGGGCTCTTGGCCCTGGCAAGCGAGCATTCATTATGCTCCAACTGGAGGTCTTATATGTGGAGGGAGTTTAATCAATACAGACTGGGTTTTGTCTGCAGCTCAGTGCTTTCAGGAGTATGTAGTGGCATACCATTTCATATAGATAGACAAACCGCGCAATTAAGGCTGATTATTTATTTATTTATTTATTTATTTATTTTTATTTTTTTTTTTTTTTTTACAGATTGACCACATTGACCACAGTAATCTACCTGGGACGTCATCGGCAATTAGGCATAAACCCATACGAGATATCCAGAAAGGTGACTCGAATCATCACCCATCCTAAATATAACCCAAATAATTTTGACAACGACATAGCACTGGTCCAGCTCTCCTCTTCTGTGAATTTCACTAATTATATTAGGCCAGTTTGTCTGGCGGCTTCTGGTAGTAAATTTGCTGCGGGTACTGACATCTGGATCACTGGATGGGGAAAACTTAATTTTGGAGGTGAGAGCAACTTTATCAATCAAACATTTTGATAGTCCACAGACAATCTACTAACTATAAGTAACTTTGCAGTATTAGTAGACTGTCCAATTAATATCTGCAACCATTTTATTTAGATAAAGTGATATTCTACTAACTTTGCAAGTATGTCAACTTATTTTACTAACCCTAATCATAGCCTAACAGTCAACTAATACTCTATTGAAAGTTAGTTGACATGTAGGTGCAAAGTTACTTAGCAGAATGTCTAAAGTGGACTATTGAAATAAAGTGTAACCTAAAACTGTCATCACATGCAAATGACTAAAGGCCTATAACTGTAATAATAACTGTAAGTAAAAAGTTTTGATACTTTTTCTAATTCTAAAAGAATAGCAATGTCCACACCACAACTAAGACGGAAACAACACACAGGAATGATATCATTGGAATCACTGTCGGAGTGATTTTCCAGTTGGAGAGCTAGGGCTGTACAATTATTTCAAATAAAACTGAAATTGCATATATTTTTTATAATTTTCACACTGCCTCCTCGCTGCTCACCAGCTTAATACAACATCTAAATGGAGAAGTGAGGGAAAAGGTGGATAAACAGGATGCTTTCATCCGTTGGTACAGTTATCTAAATACAGTTATCTTTCTTGTTGTGAATGGATCATAAAACTTTGTTTTTTATACTGATTAATATGCAACAGACACCACTATACCAAACATTCTGCAAGAGGTGAAGATACCATTCGTCAGCAACAGTGATTGTAAATCTACCTATGGAAGCTTATTTACAGACAACATGCTTTGTGCTGGACCACCCAAGGGTGGGAAAGGGTTTTGTCAGGTAAGACATCAGTCAGTGTCTGTTTACAGATGCTCAGTATATTGGGATGATGTAAATATGAAGTGTTTGTCTATGCAGGGAGACGGTGGAGGTCCAATGCTCATTCGTGGCTCACAGTGGATTCAGTCTGGCATTGCGAGTTTCGGTGTAGACTGTGCAGCACCCAAGTTCCCTGGTGTTTTCAGCAGAGTGTCTCAATACCAGTCTTGGATCAGCTCTCAAATAAGCAGTGATCTACCTGGATTTGTGGAATTTAAATCCAGTGGATTCAGAAGCTCAACCAGTCTCCCCTTAGTCTCCCTTTCACTTACATTTTCCATCTTTCCTCTCATCTTCTCTCTGTTTTGTTAAAGATTTAGTCCTAATAATCAATGATAGTAATTGTTAAGCTTAACAAATGATGAAGATAAAGTATTTATCACCAATAGAAATACGAATGGAGGAAAATGCAACACTCAATATATAGGAATGAAAGTTATTAAAGCATAATTTTGACAGGTTCAGGCACAGGAGTTTCTGTGTGTATTGTATACATAGATAACTGCCCATGGGATAGCAACAGAGTGACTTGCTTAAAAAAAGACTTTACTGTATATCAGTCATGTTTCACACAATAAATCATCAGCATATTAGTAGACTGTCTGTTTTATATCCAATGACACTTTATTTTGATGGCCTGCCAACTGATATTCTACTGACTGTAGTAATTTTGCAAGTACATGTCAGCTTATTTTACCAGCCCTAACTTAAGTCTACTAATACTCTAACGAGAGTCGTGATCACAAATTAATGAGAGTTAATTGCAAAGTTTAGAGTTAGTTGAATGTCTGAAGTGGACTGTTAAAATAAAGTTCAACCTACTGTAAAACTTAGTCATCACAAACAAATGACTAAAGGTCTGTTCACACCAAGCACAGTAACTATCTTTTGACATGCATAAACAGTGTGCAACAGAGTTTGAAGGATAATTATAAGAACTTAAATGATTAAGATTAGCAGAAACACAACACATCTAAACTTGAAACACAAATAGTGTGTGTAAAGTCAGTCATCTTTACTTTGTGTCACTGTCAACTGATATTTTAATAAAGCAACACAAATGCACTGCAGTCACATTTGTATTTGAATAAAATTTTGTTGTACAATATAATTTTGTGTACAAGAACCTTATACTTTGTCTCAGGGCCTTAAAGCTCAAAACAACCAAACTGTGTTCTGAAATCAAGTGGGTAAGTCTGCACACTGGCCCTAGATGTATCTGAGAACCTGTACTTGATTTGACCAGTTTTGATGTTATGTCAACAAAATAAACTTGAAATAAAAGGTTTGTTTTTCTGCTTCGTTCCCTGCACAGAGCTGCACTCTTCTTCCCTCTGTTCGTGTGGTTGTCACCACTATCTGAGTCAACCTTGACAAATATAAATATATAAATACACAAAGTTCATTGTGGGTTTTCCTCCCCAGTTGGCTCAAAGGCTCCAGACTTACTTAGTTTATATAAAAGTGTTAATTGTATAGTGTGAGTTCTTTTCTGGAAAATGATTTGAGGGGTAAATTGCATGTAGCCGCATTGCTTGCACTGCTACATGACACAATCCACCTAAGCGGCCTGTGTAGTGAATAAATAAATCGCAAATTATTGCGTTGCACGTTTAGTCGAGGGCAGCATACAGTATGGCTTTATAACAGAGGATTTGTAGGCTCAAAAATCAGAGAGCTTATCATTTATTTTTCTACTTTTCACATGTCTTCTGTGCAGATTCAATTTTTTTACCCTGGTTCCAGACCCATACTTTCAGTTGTGAAATATGAACATTGATCATAAATATAATAATTATTCCATAAAAGCATGACAAGAGCACTAATCAGAAACATAAACATTTCAGTATTTACTAAAGATTATTTGTAAACATTTTCACACTAATTACACTTAGTTGTGGCAACATTTCCACCAGCCAACATGACAATTTTGTCCCTTATAGAGCTCTTTTTTAAAACGTAGTAGTTGGTTACCAAAGGGAACAACAATGAGCATTCTTGAGATAAAATATGAGATGTGTAAAGAAAACAAAGAATGTGGTTATTTGATATCAACTTCTCCCCAGAAGAAACACCTTTATGTGGACAGTATTATCTTCTATCACTTAAAAACTCCATTGACATGCCAAGGAGTGAAGTTAAATATCATCCCTTGCTAGACACAGTGTAAGAAAGTTTTACAATTGTACCGTTTCCACTTTATAACTCTTAGACTACTATAAATGTATCTATAAATCCATTTCGTATCTACCATCAGTGTTGGGAAGGTTACTTTGAAAATGTAATAGGTTACAGATTACAAGTTACCCTATTTAAAATGTAATAGTAGTGTAACTTTTTCAATTACTTTATTGAAGTAATGTAACTGATTACTTGTGATACTTTTCTAAATTTCTAATGAATGTTTTCAACTGTTGGTTTAACAATAGTAACCATTGTCTTTGGATTTACAGTAAAATCATTGTTAATTTCCATAAGGGTTGTGTTGTTGTCTGCCCTAGCTCCCCCTAAACCTATTATAAAACAATATGATTATTTGTCTGCTAAATTACTACTGTAACTTCACAGTAGATAATAATGATGTCCTAGTATACAGTATTTTAAGTGATGACTGGTGAGCAATGGGCTGCTACTGCTTAACTAAGTAAACAGACAATACATATTTACAGGTTAAACTGACCAGCACTTGAAATCCTGAACAGAAATTTTGCAGTCCACTCAATACAGTCCACTCAAATCTCTCGCATTGATTACTCTGATCGAAACCGTTCGGCGGAGACATGGAGCGCGCGCGATATTCCGTGACATTCCGCGTTGAGTTCCGTTTTTATGACTGGATTCTTCGAACCAGTCCGTGTTATCCGCATCGCCGAAATCATAGGGCCGTATGTCTCATATATTTTAGAGTAGTCAGAGCAATTTGGGAATAAAAGCAATTAAATCAGTTTGTAGATGTGTGTAAGTATTCAAATATAACCCCCTTTGTAATCGTTAAAAGTAACTAATTTAATTACACATTTATTATAGTTTACATTTATTTTGTAATTAAATTACGTAACGCCATTACATGTAACTAGTTACATGTACAACACTGTCTACCATAATGAACACAGTTTAAAGGAGAGTCTGGCAACACACCAAGTCCAAAAACTCACCTGAGTCATTGCCAACTACATTTTCATATTTTATAATCATTTATCTTCTGTGTTATCACCAAAGCTGCTGCTAATGATGATGTTGTCATGGCCAGACACAAAGGAAAAGCCAAGTCATCAGTGATCAGAGGATATGTTCAATGTACAACATTTCTCAATGTAAAATATCTCTGCATCAGCTTACTGAATAAATGAATCATATAAAAATAACCTATAAAAATATAAAAACATATAAAGCTATAAAACAATAAAACATCTCCATAAAATTATCAGAAGTAGTCCATATGACTCATGTGCTATATTCCAACTCATACGATAGCTCTGTGTGAGGAATAGCCCACAAAAATAAATAAATAAATTAAAGTAAAAGTAAAGTAACTCTCTTTTGATCTTAATAAGACATGGCACCTTCAGTCCTATCATTGACCTCAAGTGTGATTGGTTCTCACTGTAGATCATAAGGTATTGTTTTATGCTCTTTGTGTGCATGGTTTGAGTCACCTTGGTCTCTTTGGTTATTTGTGCATTTTTTTGGACCTGGTGGAACTGATAATGATACAGAACACACAGATGCATCAGGTCATTATGAATAATATGTCTGCACCCAATAACTTTACACACACACACAAACGCACACACACACACATTTCATAAACACAAAGTTAGGCCTACTTCAATTTGATTTGAAATGTTCAGTGGTGTATAAAGTACCTGAAAGCCGTACTTAAGTAAAAGTACAGATATCTTACCAGAAAATGACTTTGGTAGAAAATAGAATAATTAAAATGTCTTCTTTTCCCCGATGCATTCATAATCATTACTTTAGCTGGTGTTTTGCTGCGTTTTATGTGTGCGCCTGAGTGCGGAATAAAATGCCTAAATGCCTATATTAAAGGATGGTTTAGTAATCAATTTAATATAAACATGCAACTAGATGACTAGAAAATTATGTAGTCGGGGCAGGCCTAGGCTACTTGGCACAAGGAACTGATCCATTTTTAAAATAAAATGCTGACATTACGTGCGACTGCAAATCACGTCACGTTGTATTGCATTGCAGTAGTTATGCACGTTGTTACATCTCCGGCTTGCCGGAAAATGTGTGTATATTTCTGAGTGTGTCTGTGCAGGAGAAGGTGTGGTCTGCATCCATCCTGATTGGAGATCACGAGATCTGGAGATCCTGATTGGCTGCCTTCTAATTGATCTAGTTCCGGTTCCAGTGAAAAGGACCTCCTCAAACATTCTTGGAGGCCGAATGTGGGCCATTTGTTTTGCTTTGATTTGGTTCCTTTTTTATGTTATGTGGACGCTTTGAGAAATTGGCTTTTGTTCTAATTACCTTCTAATTATATTTGTTAATATTTAGTTTAAGGGAAGTAGGGAGTGTGACGCCATTTCTTATATATATATATATATTGTTTGTTCTATGTTTTGAGTTAAGGGAGTTAGGGAAGTTGTGTTGTATATTTTTCTTTTGTGTTTTATTTTGGTTAGGGAATTTAGGATTTATTTAAACTAGTTGTTGGGTTTGTTATTTTGGCCTTGTCCACTCCTGAATTTGTCCCCTTTATTATTGGTTTTGTATTTCTTATAAATTTGTTAATAAATGCACTTTTTGTTTAATGCTATATTGGGAGTGAGTGCACATTTCATTTATGTTATCGCCGACCCTAGACGATCGTAACAACGTGTAATGAGTCAAATGTTTTTATTTTATTTCATTTTTTATGGGGGTGCTATATGGCCCATAGCCGTGGGGTTGCCACCTTTAGTGAGGCAAAATAAGGGACACCCATTCACGACAGCCCACCCCACCCCACACACACACACACACACACACACACACACAAAGAAAAAAAAAATCAGTGAGGAACTCATAGCTCAACAATAAACCATGAGAAAACATGTTCAAGTATGCAAACTTGCAACATAATACATTAATATTGTTATTTTAAATTTGATTATTTATAATTCTTAATTATTGTTAGTCTTTTTTAACAGTTTAAAAAATGAAATAATTATGTCTACCAAGCTCTGATATGGAATATTATATTAACAGACTATCCAAATCTTAATAAAACAGTAGGCCTATTTAGAAGCACGGATGTGTCTGTCACTTTAAAGGTATGGTTCACCCAAAAATGAAAATTCTGTCATAATTTACCCAGGTTGTCTAAACCTGCATAAAGTTCTTTCCTCTGTTGAGCACAAAAAAAGATAGGCCTACTTTGAAGAATGTGGGTAACTAAACAACTGCTGGTCCTCAGTAACTTTAGAGAAAAAATACTATCAGAGTCATTGGGGACCAAACTGTTTGGTTAACCACATTCTTCAAAGTATCTTATTTTATGTTCAACAGCAGAAAGAAATTCTAGCAACTTCTGGGTGTGCAAACAATGACAAAATTTTGAACTAAATGAACTATCCCTTTAAGTCAGACAGCCCACCGTAAGCAAATGCTTCTCTGCGAACTGCGCGTTCATCATTAGTTATTGGACCGAAAACATTGATAACTTTCTCATTCAGCCCTACATCTTGAGAGCCTTATGTATGGTTTGTTAGAATCGGACAATATTTGGCTCAGATACAACTATTTGAAAATCTGGAATCTGAGGGTGCAAAAAAAATCTAAATATTGAGAAAATAAACTATAATAAATCGCCTTTAAAGTTGTCCAAATGAAGTTCTTAGCAATGCATATTACTAATCAAAAATTAAGTTTTGATACATTTACGGTAAGAATTTTACAAAATATCTTCAGGACTTAATATCATAATGATTTTTGGCATAAAAGAAAAATGTATAATTTTGACCCATACAATGTATTTTGGGCTATTGCTACAAATATACCCCAGCAACTTAAGACTGCTTTGTGGTCTAGGGTCACATATACAGTGCCCTCCAAAAGTATTGGAACAGTGAGGCCAATTCCTTTATTTTTGCTGTAGACTGAAAACATTTGGGGTTGACATCAAAAGATGAATATGAGTTGAGAGATTAACATTTCAGCTCTTATTTACAGGTATTTTCATCTGGATCTGATACACAACTTACAAGATATCACCTTTTGTTTGAACCCACCCATTTTTCATGTGAGCAAAAGTATTGGTACATGTGACTGACAGGTGTGTTTTGTTGCCCTGGTGTGTCCTATTAATTGATTATTCAAACAATAAATAGCACTGAATGTCTGCGCTCAGTTTCAGATACATGCAGACTGCATTTATAGTTAGTTGGACATGTAACCAACATGAAAACCAAAGAGGTGTCTATGGGTGAAAAACGAGCAATTGTGAAGCTGAGAGAAGATGAAAAATCAATCAAACCATTGCACAAACACTGGCAATAGCAAGTAAAACCCTTTGGAATCTCCTGAGGTAGAAAGAAGCCACTGGTGTACTAAGTAACACACCTCGAACGGGTAGATCAAGGAAAACATCAGCCGTTGACAACAGAAACATTGTGACAACTGTAAAGAAAGACCCTAAAACAACTGTTAGTGACATCAGCAACAACCTCCAGTGGGCAGGAGTGAAGGTATCACAATCTACTGTTCGCAGAAGACTTCATGAACAAAAGTACAGAGGCTACACCAGAAGATGCAAACCACTCATTAGCGAGAAGAATAGGAGACGAGCCTCAACAATTCTGGGACAAGGTTTTATGGACCCAAGTGATGGAAAGGCTAAAGTTTGGAGAAAGAAAGGATCTGCTCATGATCCCAAACATACAGGCTCATCTGAAACACAGTGTACACAGGTGTACATTATAGTACACATTACACAGGTAATGTAATGGCTTGGGCTTTCATCGCTTCTTCAGGGACAGGCTCAATAATCTTCATTAATGATGTAACACATGACGGCAGCAGCAACATTAACTCAGAAGTCTTCAGAAATATTTTGTCTGACAATTTACAGAAAGATGCAACCAAACTGATTGGGAGATCCTTCATCATGCAGCAAGATAATGACCCAAAACATTGTGCCAAAACAACAAAGGAGTTCATCAGGGGCAAGAAGTGGAAGGTTTTAGACTGGCCAAGCCAATCTCCACACTTAAACCCTGTAGAGTATGCATTTTACCTGCTAAAGAAGAGACTGAAGGGAGTAACCCCCCAAAACTGAAAGAGGCTGTGGTGAAAGCCTGGAAAAGCATCACAAAAGAAGAATGCAAAAGTTTGGTGATGTCAATGGGTCACAGACTTGATGCAGTTATCGAAAAACTAAATATGAAGTCTTATTCACTTAAATCTAGTTTAAGTCAATCTGTTCTGATACTTTTGCTCACATGAAAAATGGGTGTGTTCAAACAAAAGGTGATAATCTTGTAAGTTGTGTGTCAGATCCAGATATGAATACCTGTAAATAAAAGCTGAAATGATGATCTCTCGTCTCATATTCGTCTTTTGATGTCAAACCCAAATGTTTTCAGTCTACAGCAAAAATAAAGGTATTGGCCTCACTGTTCCAATACTTTTGGAGGGCACTGCATTCTAAACATGCAACCTGTCGCATATTTAAAGTTTAAGCTTTTAAGTCTATCTTTATTACATAAAAAAACCCAAATCATCAGTAGATTGCTCATTTAACAAAATAATCGTTAGAGACAGCCCAATTTAATATGTTTCAAAATGCACCTAACAATTGTATTACAATACCGTTTCATCACCTTCTCTTGACCAACATGATGTAGCTCAATATAGCAGGATAATGGTCCTTGACAAATTTTAACATATATCAATGTCAGGTTAGAAGTTCACCATCCTTAACACAAACAGCTTTAAAAGCTGGTTGTGAAGACTGCTTTACAAGCTTCTCTATTGCTTCTCTTATTTGCGTGGATAAAGAAAACATACTTTTTCAATGGGCCAAGTACCAGAAAGCAGATTATTTACACAAATCCATGAAATAAGACTAAAGAGAACACATCACAGTTTTTGTTTGTTTGTTGTGCCTTTTCCAGAGTATTACTAATAAACTTGTTTCATGCAATCAGTAATATGCATTTGTGACAGTTGTGAATATACATAATGTAGAAACAAAAGAATTGAAGTTCGCACACTGAAAAATAGCTGTTCCAGACTAATTTATTATAAGCAACGTTTCGACCCACAGGTCTTCATCAGGCACATTGTGTATATAATATACATAATGTAAACTTGTAGTTTATTTTGATAAATAAAGTATTAGTGCCACCTAGTGGATATATTGGGTGAATTACAAATGGCATATTTGTATACTTAAAAGACTGTAAAGGACAATTCAGAATCTGAATAAGCTTTATTGACCAAGTTTGCACAACCACAAGGAATTAGTTGTAACACTGGGCATTCCAGTACTATTAATACAAGATAAAGTATTCACAATTATAAGAGCTTCTCTTATATTCTCCTGAAGCCGCTCTACTGTTTTGAGTGTGTTCAGTTCCAGGGCCCTGTTTCATAAAACAAGTTTACCAAATAAGCCAGATTTATTTCAGTTAGTGTGATTTATTGTCAGTTGATTTGGTTCAAAATAAGACAGACTAACTTATTTGGTAAACTTGTATTATGGAACAGGTCCCAGGTCACTAACAGCCAGTCGTTAAACCTTACCTTCTGCATGGAGACTCAAAAGTCAAAACAAAAATGAGCAGCTGAATCCCTTCATGAAGAGCCCTTCCACAAAGTCAGGTTTAACATTTAACTTCATTTCTTTTTTTAGTCTTCAGTTACCAATTTAAACTATTAGTTTAGCACAGTACATATCCAAGCCATATGTTGTATGCGCTGAGCATGGTGTTCGAATTCATACACTTCTGACTAGTTCGGTTTTGGTTTGAATGAGTGCTCATTCCTTTGTCTCGTGTGTTTTTGTCAAAGCTTAGATCTGTCTCATATTCATTTGCCAGATGTTCTTGTGTTATAGTGCTCAGTGTGGCGCATGTGGCTCATGTTTTTCATTTGAGGCTTGTGAGTCTTTGTGTTCAGGCTTTTGTTGTTTGTTTATGTGCCACGTGTTAACCTCCTTATTTCCTTTCCTACTTATTCTGGCCGTGTTCTCTGTCATTGATCGTAAATGCACATGAAGTGTGCCATTTGGGACAAAGCCTTAGCCTACTATTTTTTTCCCCCCTCAATATCATGTGTGGGGAACACCATAGATGCTTTAATATATTATGTGTTTTAATAGACAGGTGAGCAACTGTTTGATTACCTTCATCCTCAGAACCCAGGTTAAAAGCAAGTGTACTTCCATAATGTACTTAAAGTGCCCTATTTTTGCACACTAATTTTGTACTTAATATACTAAAAATTATTCTTTAGTACTTCTTAAGATAAACTTAAGGTCATCTAAGTATACTCAACTGTGCTGTTTTGAGACACCATGAATATGAACTAAAATGCACTTTTAGCAAACTATCTCTGCACTTAAAAAATGTATTTAGTCATCACTTGTAGCACACTTGAACCCATCTTTCATACACTAGTACACTCAAGTGTCATTATGGAAGTGTACTTGTTTTTCACCTGGGAAAACTAATCGTTAGTATATAGTTCAACACTGTTAGTATTATTGTTAAATAAATAATATGTACCATGTTTTTACCATGCCTCAGAGACAACACTGTTTTGCCAAGTGGGTAACAGCATAATCAGATGCAGCTTTATCTGTAGTAACAGTAATACAGCATTTTCTCCATCTTACAATATATTTTAAAATGAATTGCATGCCATTTAGCAACACAAGCCATGCAGCATTTATTCTAATATCGATCTAGCTTACTGCAGTGTGCAACATGTTTCTTATAGTAGCCGCCAAGTGAATGCACAAAGTAACGTTATAACAGTATTTTCAACACTCTCAAATGTATATAGGATGGTAAAACGGCACCGCTTTACCACAAGTACAAATGACCAGGAGGCGTGGAAGCAGTCAACTGTGGCAAAATAAAAGCTCAGCTGCTTTCAAGTCATGCGTCACACTCGTTTCTCAATAGCAGTCGCTCCAGCGGCCTCGTTCACATACGGCACTTGGCCACGCCCTGCTTCATACCACAGTAATGTTAATAATCTAATCCATGAACATGATTTTCACCCGAGCCCCTTCAGATTACTTTTCATTGGCAGTGGAAGTGAAGATTACACTCAATCATGGCGTAATCAAGCTACACCTTCGTTTTGAATATGCGACCTCTAGCGGCGAAACTTACACATTGTGCCTTTAAATGAATATTTTATGTGTATCAAATACAAATACAGTCATGCCATTTTATGTTATATTTTCTGATTGATAAATTACATTTTTAAACTTTGCTCCTCTATGATCCTGACAGATGAGCCATTTCCAGCAAAAAACACAGGGTATAAGGGTTCAGTGAATGTGGTCTGGACTCTGTGAAGGAGAGTCATCGTGTCAGAGACGCTGTAGAAGGACAGAGTCCCTGCCGCGTGATCCAGATACACTCCTATTCTAGAGGAGCAGGCAGCAGGGATTGAGACTTTCTTTTTGTCATGTATGAAACATAAATTTTGTACATAGTAGTCGAATCTCCAGGACTTTTTGTTGTTACCAAGTCCACAGTCATCACTGTTTCCTTTACGTCCAATTCCTTTGTAACAAACTGCTACAGCCCAATGCTTCCCACTGCACTCCACCTCCCAGTAACAGCGACCACACAAACCCTCTTGACACATGACATTCACGTATCTATCAAATCGCTCTGGGTGATCAGGATATTGCTGGTTTTTATATGTACGTGACACTTTCCTGTTGTCCTCAGACAGCTTGAGGGCATTGTGTGCAGTGTTTGGATCCAGGTGAAGTTCACAGAAATCTGAGGAGGAGAAATGGACAAAAAAGAACAAATGTTGAACAAAGTACACTCTGTTTCCAAAATGGTCACACTGTAATAGATCATATAATGATCAATTATTGAGTGTTTGCCTCAAGGAAACCGCAGTTGAACTTACATTGTAAAAAATCATTTTGGGTCTTGGCAACACGGACTTTTGACACTGAAGAGACAACACAAAACAAACGTGTGATTAATTTGTTGGTTTAAACCTAGAGTGTATGAATGGCAATACAATATATCAAAATATTCAGACCTTCTTGAGATATTTTAGCTGTTTGCTGTTGACAGACATCCTCCAAAAGCTCCTTAAATATTGAGATTGAAACATCTTTAAAATACAGATGAGTGTGTTGAGTGATGGGAACGTTTTCAAATGTGGGTTGAACACACACAGAGTGGCAGCTCTGAAACGAGACAAACAGCACTGCTTGTTATGTAGAAGAGACTATTTAAAAATGTTAAACAGTGTGTCAGTATATGGCGGTATTTATATGGACTTTAAATTCATTACCCTCAGAAAATTGACCTGATCATCAACAATCAGAAGTTTTTCGATTTCGGCTTGTCTTTTCCTGAGTTCTGTCAGCTCTTGATCCAGATGTTTGTGAAGTTCCTCGGCTCGATCTATCTCAGTCTTCTCCTGAGCTCTGATCTGCTCTTTAATTTCTAAACGTTTCTTCTCAAGAGTGTAAATGAGCTCCGTGAAGACCTTTTCAACTTCCTCCATGGTGTCTAGTGCTGAACTCTGTCAGAGGCACAAAGGTCTGATCATGCAGATCATTGTTGAGACTCAAAACAATACAGACAGTAAATTAGTGGCTGTCAAGCTCCAAAATGGAGAGAAGTCTCAATAAGAACATTGTCAATCTATGTGACTATTCTTATAAACACTTTTTATATCAATTTTTGGAGCTCAAAACCCATTGGTCTACTTTTACTGAATTTAAATATATCTACTTGTGTGTGTCAAACAAACTTTACAACTAATGAACAGATAAAGAAACATACTGTAAGAAGCTTCACAGCTTCACTGAGTTCCTGCTGACTTCTCTCTCGCTCCTGGATCAGTTTGTGGCACGTCTCCTTTATCTCCTTCAACTCTTCCTGAGGATGTTAACATAATATACATGTATCATAATACATGCCTGCCGAAGCCATGCGCTACATTTTAATGTATCCTTCTCACTTTATGACTTAAAATATTATGACTTAATACATTTACACTTTATTATTGATTCAGTTTATATAGAGGTCTATGCTTTGGATTAATATTTGGGCTCTGTCCCACCTGCCCATATAGATGACTATAAATAAATGCAATAAAATAATGCATTTTTTTTATTATTACTATTATTGTTGATATTACCTTTTTACTAGTCCATTCTGAATCCACTGACACCACACTGTGTCCTTTATGATTATCAGTACACAAACAACAAATGCATTGATGGTCATCCTGACAGTACATCTCCAGAAGTTTCCCATGACTGAGGCAGATGTTCTCCTGAATGTTTCTGGAGGCTTCGACTAGTTTGTGCTTCATAAACGCAGGAGATTGATAGTGAGGCTGCAGGTGAGTTTGACAGAAGGAGGCCAAGCACTGCAGATAGGATTTCACAGCTCTGTTCTTCTCTTCAGTGCAAACATCACAGTCCACAGCAGCCGTTTGTAGGGACGTCTTCTGCAGCGTCTCCATCATCTCAGCTATCAGAGTGTTCTTCTTCAGTAGAGGTCTCTGACTGAAGCTCTCTCTGCATTGAGGACAGCGGTACGGCGGCCCCTGCTCCTTCTGGCCCCAGCAGTCAGTGATACAGTTCATACAGTAACTGTGTCCACCAGGGGCGAGGCCAGAAATGTTTAAGTGGGTGGGCCGACATAAAACCGGGTGGGCAAGGTGCGTGTAAGAAAACTGCATAATTGCCAACAGAAAATACTGCGCAAATGCTCAATGCACAACACTTCTAAAGCATTAATTAACATTAATTTTAATTTCAACATTTTCTAATAATTATTAAAATTTAAATTTATCTGTTAACATTCGTACCCGAGCTAACAAAAAGTTGTAGCCTATTTTCATTAACTAACCTTAAAGATTAATTAATACTGTAACAAATGTATTTCTCATTGTTAATGTTATTTAATGCATTACCTCAGTGGCGCCTGCAGGTGTACGGCTGTACGCACTGTGCGTACCATGAGCGCTCAGACTGACCTGAGATTTGCCCCGCAAACATTTCCGCAGTAAATTATAGGTCCGTTTGTTCCGTATTTCTGTTGACTGAACCAGCCATGCCATTAATAAGGAGTGTATCAGTCTTTTGCATGCCAAAGTCAATTTCTGCTTATAAACATTGCGTCAAATAGAAAGAGAAAATCGTGCTGCACGCACTTTCATGAGATAGGGTTAGATTACAACAATTAATTTGTAGCCTATTTTACAAATGGGAATACAACGAATTCATGACAATGTTTTACATTCAAGCTACCCGTAAAAGTGAAAAGTTCTTTAAAATCATCTGGAATGCAATAAAGTAATTTTTAAAGCTGTTTTGCTGATGACTATAAATAAATGCAAAAAATAGGCTTAAAAATAGGCTAACAAATAATTCACATATCAGACAAAATTGCGTTGCAGAAAATCCTTTACACTTTAAGGAAATTCTAAGGAATTCAGAGCAGAGCAACATGAAAATCAGAAAATATATATAATCGGGCCTGTTTTAGGCTTTTCCTTATTTTTATATTTTAGACGTTGATGAAAAATGACTCGCCATCTCCTCATTGGATGTGCCTTTAGAGAGAAATGCATCTTTACGGATTAGAATGAAAGGGTTTTTATTTTCGATTTGAATTCTTTCGTTTTAAAGTAGTAATTTAAAGCATTCTATAGATATATTTATCATATTTGTGACTCAATTCGTTGAGTTTCGGTTCATCATTGTGAAGCACTCCTGTTCAAGACGAGACGGCAAGCGCATCTGTTTTCCTATTTATTTTAATAAAAGCACAACGTTTTGTTGATATTGTGAATGCACACAAATAACAGTAGACCCTTTACAGTTCCGAATTATGCATTACTCTTACCTTTTATAAGCAAAAATTACGGCATATTTTAAGTTGTTTCCACTATCAAAAAAAATGCAAGTGACTGCTCTGGCGCCTCCATGTCCTGCAGAGCGCGCTTCAGCTTCTACTCTTCACACGAATGATTAGATATGCACCTTAGCGCACATTTATATAGTTCAAACATTTAAACTAACATTGTGATATGCTTGAACTGTTTATCTATAGATTGTATTTTAAGCAAGTCGTGATGATTTGAGAAGGTTAAATTGATCACTGTCCGCTGGCCGCTTGGTCCTTACTTAAAACAAACAAACAAACAAACAAAAAAAAAACTTACGTTTAACGAACAAAAAGTGCTCCAAACGTTTTTATAAATTAGCTTCATAAAAAACGGAACGAAAAAATAAAAAAAAAAACCTCTGTGCGTACCTTCGGAAGAAATCCAGCAGGCGCCCCTGCATTACCTAACCTAAGTTTATTGTAAAGCATTACCTTAGTCTGAGACGACGGAGCTTCGCAGATGATCTTATAATCAGTCTCTGTCAGTTCGCGTTCAAAGGAGAGTAAACGAATACCGCAGAAATGTGCACAGCAGCAAATATGCAGTTTGTTGTGGAGAAGAGTATTTAGCACAACGTTTATGTGTTTCTTTCCACAAAGGAAGTATCTATTTAGCGGTTTAAACACGTTGCTAATATGATGCTTTAAACACACTCATAAGTTTCCAATCTAAATCCATCACCCGGTGGTCTGGTTTCATTTGTAGGCGGTCTGGATTCAGTGCTAAGACTTAATTTTCATTAGGGATATCCAATATTTTTAAAGAGTGAAGAATCTGTCATTGTAAATTTGTTTTGGGACAGGTAAAAGTGTTTTGCGTCTTGTTAATTTGTTTTCTAAAATGTTAATTTGTTTTCTAAAATGTAAATTTGTTTTGTCCTTGGTAAAAGTGTTTTTCCCATGTAATTGGGTTTATGATTGGTAAAAATGTTTTCCAAAATGTAAATTTGTCTCGAGCTTCGTAAAAGTGTTTCACACTTTGTAATGTTGTTTTGCACTTCCCGGCCACCGTACCTTTGTCTTGCTAAAGTAGTGTATTTATAGGCTATGAACGATCATGCGAAGCATATTGTATGTTTTATAACCAGTGAAATAAGCATGTATTTGACCGAAATTCCAGAATTGTCAGCAAACTGCATGTATAGCGCGGTGAATATTTATGATTGTCAACCAATGGGATGCTACATTTTATTCTTTCCGACATTAAAGCACTTGAATATGACAAGCTCGTAATCACGACTTCATAAGTGGGAGATAGGAAATTTCCGATAGCACGTGAAGGCAGCATTAATGGCATAGATTTGCCGCCATACGCAATCAGGAAATACTGCGAAGGCTAGACTCGGAGCGTCCTTCGAAGGATCCGCCCTCCGAAGGATGCAGTATTTGTATTGGGATGCAGCTGTGTCTCCCTGACATGGCTGCATCAACACTAACTGCGGTTACTGAAACCTTTTTTTTTTGTGTGAACATTTGGGTGGCATTACGCAAATATTTCCACATCGTGACTTAGACATGTGGGGCCGTGTTTGAATGAGCCATTTTAGGAGGGCGTGGCAGAGTCTTAACTTTGATAAAGAATATCTCTTTGGTTTTGAGACTTACGTCTTTGCAACTTCAGGGATCTCATCTATGCACAATCAGCTTGTAACACTCCAAAGAGAAAGGAAAACTTGAAAATCGCATCATATGACCCCTTTAAGGTAATATGTGTAAATGTTTAGAGTGTTTTTTCTACAATAAAAATGTACTTTATTGTTCTCAAAACCATCTAGACTAATATTAGTCTGTTTTATTCTTATTCCGAGGTCACTGTAGTCACCCAGATCCAGACTGTATCCAGATCAGATGGTGGATCAGCACCTAGAGATGACCTTGACAGCCCTGAATGTCAGAGGAGCCAATGACAACTAGATGAGCCCCAGAGACAGATCCACTCCAAAGACCTCGTCACCTAGACGGTCATTGGCACAAGCCCACAGGAACCAGATGAGTCCTCTGCAAATCTGACTTTGCTGCAGCCTGCAATTAAACTGCTGGTTTCGTCTGGCCAGAGAAGAACGATGGATTTTTGGTTCCTTCGACACACGATTTTTCTGTTTAAAGGGGGCATAACACACACAGCTTCACCCAATCTCATGTTAAATAATGTTAATACTGCATCCTTCATGTCTCCAAAAAGTCTTTAGTTTTATCATATTTATAAAAGAATGATACAGCTTTACGATTCTCTCCGAAAACAGCCGAGCTCCTGGAGGCACGCCGTAGGCGAAGCTAAAGACTGACGACCTCTTGAGCTCCGATCGCCAACAAAACAGACATTTTGATGCCGTTTCACTTATCACATCTGCAGTTCTAAATCATGACCGGGGTTTTTTATAGCTGGGACCGCTCCATCTTTCAGTATCAAACGATATGCAAATCCAGCGTCGAACTGGGCCTTGTTTATAAAACGTTCGTCAACAACACATTTGCAAAACTCTCTTCCTGCCCCTATGTCATAAAGAGACATGATAAAAAAAAAACTTTCCGAAACTTGTAAGAAACCCTGAAGTGTTTATTTGGCACAGAAATACTGTTATACGTCCAAACCGTTTTTTGGAACCATGTTTAGTATGAGAATCCAACTCTTTAACAGTGTAAATAACTCAACATGAAACAGCATTGGGTGCGCGAGAACAGCTCCTACAGGAGGCTTCTCATCCTCCATACACAGATGTAATCTGTTTTGGGGCAGAGAATAAATGTTTATAGCCCTTTTGTTCTGGTAGTATTTAAGGGAAAGTTGCAAATCACTCATTGCGATTCTGTAGCCAGAATAAGCCCGTAGTGTGGTGTGTCTCTACACTCCATACTATGCATTTTCTAAGGTCTGGTATGCATCATTTACTCTTAGATTAATCTTTGAGAATTTGATGTTTTGTATTGAGATGATTTGATATCTTTGAATTGGTTATATAATTGGCGTAATAGAACTTTATCTGACTAATAATAAATTGTTATATTTGACCTATTCTGATCTCTTCTGGAATCATTTTTTCCAAGTAGATTAATGTGTAATGGTATTTCCGCAAACCTGCATTCAAGACAGATCATACCGAAGCACCAGTGGATGAACCATGGGGGACACCATGAGGGACTTTGGATTTCTGACTTTCACTGGCTTAATACGGTGAAAAAAATACACTTTTTCTTATGAGTATGCAGGCACTTAAAGGTATTATAACCACTCTGCACCCTCTGAGTAAGTTCAGAACTGACGAGTTTGTGTCCGTGGATTCACTAAAATCGGCCGAAGTGTAATTCCTGTGCGATACCTGGTCCCTAATGAACGAAGACTTGAAAGTATGGGATTTCCAGAATAATCAAATATCTAAATTAATATACAATCGATATCTGTGATCAGTTTTTAATTAAGGCTATTGCCTAAATTTAACGAGCAAGACTAAAACTGAAACTAAATCCAGATAAATTCAGAGGCGCAAGTAAAAGACCGAACATGCATTAAACCTTCGACCAGGCCGCTGGATTCCGCTGTTTGGGCTAGCGGGTGGATCCTTACACTGTATTGTAAAAAGCACTATATAAATACAGTGACTGGACTTTATTTGACTCAGTTCAGTTGAACTGTAACACCTGGTTCATTTATTTTTTCTGACTTCTGCCTCATTTTAAAGATGCAATTGTGAACAGTAGTAATATTTGTAAATGTTTGTTTGTTTGTTTAACTTTGTTTAGTCTTTAAGTTCATTAAACAAATGTTTAAATTTATATTACATTTTCCAGTTGTATTACAAATGTAATGTTTGTGTATAGTTCACCCAAAAATGGAAATTAGCTGTTATTTTGCTGACCCTCAGGCATCAAAGATGTCAGTGACTTTTTTTTTTTTTCAGTAGAACAGTAAAGATTTTTATCCGAAACGGTGATCCTTGGCGATTCATACACTACACGTCTATGGCTGCCAGTTTTATATTGTTTAGCTTCATAAGACCTCAATGTGTCCTCAGGAGCCTTTGGTAATTTGGTCAAATCTGTATGTTTATTTGACTCTCAAAAGCTGGCAGCCAGAGACGTGCAGTTTATGAATTACCAAAGACAATGGTTTCACCTAAAAATCTCCTTTACTGTCTTGGATGGATTTGCTGTCAATTAACAGCAAATATGTTTTTTTTGGTGAACTATCCCTTTAAGCCTGCATGTTTAGTCTGTATGAAAAATGTTATAAATGCAGGTTGTTATTAAATAAAGGCAATTATGTTGTAATGTGTGTGTTTTTAGTGATTGATAGACACCAGTTAACAAAATTTTACTCAAAACAAAACAAAAAAAAAGTGATAAGTCGTGGCCTAATGTTTAGAGAGTCGGAGAGTCTCAGGTCCAGCAAGGATTGTAGGTGGGGGGAGTGAATAACCAGCGCTCTCTCCACCTCAGTACCACGACTGAGGTGCCCTTGAGCAAGGCACTGAACTCCCAACTGCTCCCTGGGCGCCGCAGCAAAAATGGCTGCCCACTGCTCCGGGTGTGTGCACTGTGTGTGTGCGTGCGTGCGTGCGTGCGTGCGTGCGTGCGTGCGTGCGTGTGTGTACTGTGTGTGTGTGTTTCACTGCTGCGTGTGTGCACTGCTGCGTGTGTGCACTTTGGATGGGATAAATGCAGAGCACTAATTCCGAGTATGGGTCACCATACTTGGACACGTCACATCACTTTCACTTAATAATATTCTTAAAATCAGTATAAAATATAACTAGTTCCACAGCAATTTATGATGATGCCCAAATAATAAATCTTAGTTGAGGTAACATACAAAATATATGGAGTAAATGGTTAAATTTTAATTGACATAATTTGTGTAGTTTTCTAAATGTTTGACCAATTAAAACATTTTAGTAGAATGGACTATAAAACTATTTCAATAAAGGTTGAGCCAACTAAAACATAATTCAGGCAACACTTTGAAGACAGAAACTGACTGAACGTAAAATTTCTGTGAAACTAGTTACTAAATAATAATTAGTTGAAACAGTGTAATAGTGGGATTAGCAACTGTAAAAAAAAAAAAAAAAAAATGTTAGTAAAATGGTAATTTCCCTGCATATTATTGTTTTTATTGTATTTGAGATCGTTTTATGTTCGCTATATAATGGGTAAGTTTAGGTTTGGGGGTAGGTTAACGGGTCTAAAAATCAAAATCTTTTATCGATAAAATCCTAAAAATGCAGTGATACAAATATCTTAATAATATAAAGTATTTGTAAATATTTAACATTTTTTTAGCTAAAAATACGTATAGCATTTTTTTATGTTTTAAATGCTGAAATACGTCCAAATAGTACGATTCAGCAATAATAAAAACCATACAAAAATGTATGGTTTGTGCCTGTAAATGTTATGTACAAATACCTACAGATTAACAATGAGACCAGGCTTGAATGTTTTAATAAACATGAAGGTTTAACTTAAGTTCCCATTCAGTCGGTCACGTTCGACGTACGTCGGACTGACCGACGAATAGGAATCTCGCTAGAGAGGCCAATCTACTTTGAGTGTAACTAAAACGAGCCAATGCACATTGGCATGCAATCATATGCAGCAGCTGCTCACCTCGCAGCGCGGGTATATAATGAGCAGCAGGTGCGTAGCATCTTTAGCTTTTCGCTTCGGAGCCGAACAGTGTTCTCTGCTGGAAGTGGTAACTGAAGAGTCTCTGCAGGACGATCTCTTTGTGTGAGGAGTGCGGGTGTTCAGCACAGCAGTGGGGTCGATTCTCTCCAGCTTTCCTTTTCTTCTCTCTTTTTCTTTGCCTTTTTTGAGCAGAAAGAGCTGCAAGAGCCGTTCTCACGGCTGGTAAACGGGGCGCTTAAACAGCGCGTAAAAGCCGTTTTTACGGCTGGTAAGAGAGCGTCGGAGAGAGGGAGAGAGAGCACACGACAGGCTGCACAAATCCCTGTCCGTGTTGCCGCGGCCATTCCCCTGCGTGCTTCAGCACCAGTTAAAAGAGTAAAGTCCCTAAAAGAGCTTGCACAAGTAGAGCTTGCGTCTTTCTAAAGATGACATTCTACTTGTGTGTTTCTGGGTGCGGTCGTTACCTGGCACCGAGGGATGGTCACGAGTGTTGCATCGCGTGCCTGGGCTTAGCGCACGCTGAGGCAGCGTTTGTGGATGAGTCATGTACCCATTGTGGAAGGATGACCATCTCGGAGTTGCAGTCGAGACTCCAGTTCCTGCAAAGGGGCGGAGTCCCAGTGCAGCTGCCTCGTTCCAATCCTCCTCAGAGGGTTGCCTCGAGCGGTGGCACTGGTGACCTGAGGATTACAGTGAGTGCGCTTCCTTCGGGGAACCAACCCCCTAGGAACCCTCACTCCTCCTGCACTCCGCAGCCAGTAGAGCTGCCGGGGGAGCGCGGTGGGCCATCTCAAAGGTGTGTACCATCCGTGTCCTTCGGCGCTCCTCCCGATGACCGGATGTCGATAGCTGCATCGGAGGGTGAGTCAGACCTTTCTGGAGATGACGCGTCGGTGCAGTTGCCTCCTTCGGGTACGGTAGCTGTGCCCGATACAGATCCGGAAATGATGGCTATGCTTTCCCGGGCCGCCAACAGGGTCGGGCTCGTGTGGAATCCTCCACCGTGTCCCGAGCCCTCAAGGCTGGACGATTGGTTTCTCGGGGTGGCACGAGCTGGTTCTCAGCCACCCACCCCGGTTCCTTTCTTCCCGGAGGTGCATGAAGAGCCCACTGGTACATGGAAGGCACCTTTTACTGCCCGAAACCGTGCCGGTGGGCCCTTCACCCTCACCACCCTTGATGGCGGTGTGGCTAAGGGTTACACGCGCATCCCCCCTGTGGAGCGGGCCGTTGCTATGCAACTGTTCCCTAACTCCACCTGGCGGGGGGAGCCGTCTCTCCATTCCCGGGCCTATAAGCACTCGTCGGACCTTATCGGCAAGGCTTACCAGGCCTGTGGGGAAGCCGCTTCCGCCTTACACGCTATGGCGTTGTTGCAGGTCCATCAGGCCAAGGCACTGAAGGACCTGCACGAGGGTGGTCATAATCCGCAAGTTCTTTATGAACTTCGTGCCGCGATGGACCTCGCGCTTCGGGCCACGAAGGTTACGGCGCGGTCAGTGGGTCGTGCGAGGTCCACTTTGGTGGTCCAGGAATGCCATCTCTGGCTGTGTCTGGCCGACATGAGGGATACCGACAAAGTCAGGTTCCTTAAATCCCCCGTGTCCCAGACCGGCCTCTTCGGCGACGCGGTCGAGAACTTCGCCCAGCAGTTCTCGGCTGTACAGAAGCAGTCTGAGGCGATCAGTCACATCCTGCCACGGCGGTCCGCTGTTGCATCCACCCCGTCGCCGGCAGCACCTCAGCCTGCTCGTCGTCACCCTATGGCTGCCCCCGCTCCCGCGCCGCAGCAACAGCCTCCACCCAAGCAGCGTCGTGGAGCCAGTCGTAGGCAGGGTCCCCAGCCCGTCCAGGCCCCCGCCAAGAGGGGCGGCAAAGCCAAGAGCAAGAGGCCCTAGGACGGGCGACCCGGAGATGGTTGGGACTGCTCGTCAGGAGGTGGTGACTGCACCGCTCCTTCCCACCGGAGGAGGGCCGGGTGGTAAATCCTTTGTTTCCTTTTCTTTCTGTTCCGCCGCTGGCCCAACGGTCAGCGGTACCCAAATTTTCAATAAAAGAGCAGTTTCCATCATCTCCGGGTCCAAAGAGGGCTCGGAGAGGAGTGGGAGGAGTAAAACCTCTCCACTCTCATCCACCTCTTCTGTCACCAGCGGACAGCAGCGTGCAGTTCGAGAAGGTCACCCCAGCCTCTCCTGCACCCCCTGTCCGACCGTGGAACCAGGTAAGTGTTGCACAGCACACTCAGACCCCGCTACGGGCCGCCTCCCAAAGAGAGCCCCCCGAGCCGCGTCCCTGCGTTCCACCTCACTGCCCCACTGCGGGTACGCCTACGGTCCCCTTGGTCCCGCTTGCGCGGTCTCTGCGAGCCTGGTTAGCGCTCCCCAGTCCGTCTCGCTGGCTCATTCGGACCATCAGGCTCGGCTATGCGATTCAGTTCGCCCGGCGTCCCCCCAAGTTCAGAGGTGTCCACTTCACTTCAGTGAAAGCGGTCGATGCCCATGTTTTGCGTGCGGAGATCGTAGTCCTACTGGCGAAGGACGCGATAGAGCCGGTCCCTCCAGCCGATATGAGGTCGGGGTTTTACAGCCCTTACTTCATTGTACCCAAGAAGAGCGGTGGGTTACGACCGATCTTGGACCTGCGAGTTTTGAATCGGAGTCTTCACAAGCTACCGTTCAAAATGCTCACGCAGAAACGCATTTTCAAGTGCATCCGTCCCAGAGATTGGTTTGCAGCGATCAACCTGAAGGACGTGTACTTTCATGTCTCGATACTTCCTCGACACAGGCCGTTTTTGCGCTTTGCGTTCGAGGGTCGAGCGTATCAGTACAAGGTCCTGCCCTTCGGGCACCTCAGCCAGTTGGGCCTTCAGGTCAACTGGGAAAAGAGCAAACTCGCCCCAGTGCAGAGGATCTCTTTTCTCGGTATGGAGTTGGATTCGGTCAAACAGTCAGCACGCCTCACAGAGGAACGTGCTCAGTCAGTGTTGAACTGCCTGAATGCATTCAGAGGCAGGACAGCGGTCCCACTGAAACTTTTTCAGAGGCTCCTGGGGCATATGGCAGCCGCAGTGGCAGTAACCCCGCTCGGTTTGCTTCATATGAGACCGCTTCAGCATTGGCTTCACGGCCGGGTCCCGAGATGGGCGTGGCAACGCGGCACGTACCGAGTGGCAATCACTCTGGAATGCCGCCAAGCCTTCAGCCCGTGGTCAGACCCCTTGTTTCTTCGGGCAGGAGTGCCCCTAGAGCAGGTGTCTCGGCATGCCGTGGTCTTCACGGATGCCTCTGCCACCGGCTGGGGTGCCACGTACAACGGGCATGCAGTTTCAGGGGTGTGGACGGCCCCCCAGCTGCATTGGCATATCAACTGCCTCGAGTTGCTAGCAGTACACCTTGCCCTGAGCCACCTGAAGGGGCCGTTACGCGGCAAACATTTGCTGGTCCGGACGGACAACACTGCGACCGTTGCGTACATCGACCATCAAGGAGGTCTGCGCTCCCGTCGCATGTCGCAACTCGCCCGCCATCTCCTCCTCTGGAGTCAGAAGCATCTGGGGTCGCGTCGCGCCATTCATGTCCCTGGTGTGCTCAACCGTGCGGCCGACGAGCTCTCACGAGCTGCGCTACCGGGAGAGTGGGGACTCCATCCCCAGGTGGTCCAGCTGATTTGGGGAGAGTTCGGCGAAGCTCAGGTAGACCTGTTTGCCTCGCCAGAAACCTCACACTGCCAGTTGTTCTATTCCCTGTCCGGGGGGACACTCGGTACAGATGCACTGGCGCACAGCTGGCCCCGGGACCTTCGCAAATATGCGTTTTCCCCAGTGAGCCTACTTGCACAGACCTTGTGCAAAGTCAGGGAGGACGAGGAGCAGGTCCTGCTAGTTGCGCCCTATTGGCCCAACCGGACCTGGTTCCCGGAACTCTCACTTCTCGCGACAGCCCCTCCCTGGCGAATTCCTCTGAGGAAGGATCTGCTTTCTCAGAGAGGGGGCACCCTTTGGCACCCGCGTCCAGACCTCTGGAAACTCCATGTCTGGTCCCTGGACGGGACGCGGAGGTTCTAGGTGACTTACCCCCTGAGGTACTTAACACCATCGCTTCGGCACATGCACCGTCTACGAGACGTGCTTACGCCTTGAAGTGGAACCTGTTTGTCGAGTGGTGCGCTTCTCGCCGAGAAGACCCCCGAAGATGTTTGATCGGTGTCGTGCTTTGCTTTTTGCAGCAAGGGTTGGAGCGTAGGCTGTCCCCCTCCACCCTCAAAGTTCATGCTGCGGCTATTTCCGCATGCCACGACCTCGTCGATGGTAAGTCTGTGGGTAAGCACGACCTGGTCGTCAGGTTCCTTAGGGGGGCGAGACAGTTAAATCCTCCTCGACCTCCCTCCATACCCTCTTGGGACCTTGCTCTGGTGCTTAGAGCACTCCAGATTGCTCCCTTTGAGCCTTTGCAGTCAGCAGACTTAAAGATTCTGTCTATGAAGACTTTGTTGCTGGTTGCATTGGCCTCCATCAAGAGGGTAGGGGACCTGCAGGCATTTTCGGTCGACGAATCGTGCCTAGAGTTCGGGCCGGGTGACGACCACGTGGTACTGAGACCCCGGCCTGGCTATGTGCCCAAGGTTCCTACCACTCCCTTCAGGGATCAGGTAGTGAGCCTGCAAGCGCTGCCCCCGGAGGAGGCAGACCCAGCCTTGGCTTTGCTCTGTCCAGTTCGTGCCTTGCGACTGTACATAGACAGAACTCGAAGCCTCAGGACCTCAGACCAGCTCTTTGTCTGTTACGGAGGCCAGCAGAAGGGAAAGGCGGTCTCCAAGCAGAGGATGGCCCACTGGATAGTGGACGCCATCGCCTTGGCTTACCAAGCACAAGGCGTGCCCTGCCCGCTCAGATTGCATGCCCACTCCACGAGAGGCGTGGCATCCTCCTGGGCGCTGGCTCGTGGCGCCTCGCTGACAGATATTTGTAGAGCTGTGGGCTGGGCGACACCTAACACGTTTGCTAGGTTCTATAGCCTTCGTGTCGAGCCAGTCTCCTCCCGTGTTCTCACCTCAGGTCAGAGGCACGGAGAGGTCCCGGCTTAGTGTCGGCTTGCTGCGTTACATATGCTTATTGCTCCAGAGAGTCCCTACAAGGTAGACCCTGTTGAGTCCTCCGATCACCTTCGGCAGCCAGACGTGGCGGAGCGTCTGGCGCCAGGCCTTTACTCCGTTGTATCCTTGAGAACCGGATTTAGGCTAGGTTCCATATGTGTGACCCTACGGGGATCCCATATGGGGTATTCCACGGGTTGCTCCTAAACAAACCCGTGTCTTTCCCTCTGGGAGAACCCACCTCTCGTCAGGGTTGGAGTCACCCCAGTACTTCCATATGTAGTACAGCCCTACGGGGTTAGTCCATATGTACTTCTCCACATAACTCCTTCGGGGAAGGATGTGGCTTCCGCAGCGTTCCTTTCCAGTGAAAGGGTACGCTTTCCCAGTGTTATCCAAAAGTCTCACTGAATGGGTTTGGGAACAGCAGTGATCGACACTCTTTGTATTTGCCCTGTCCCACCGTCCTTAGGCAAGGGGGTACAGGAGGCTGGCTACAGAGCGCTGGAAGGGGGCAGCTCCTGTGGCGCTTTGGTAGGGATTCCTATTCGTCGGTCAGTCCGACGTACGTCGAACAGATAATATCTGAAAGAATCAAGGGCCCATTTGAGTGCCAAACACTCCTTTTCAATAACAGAATACCTCGTCTCCCGAGGATACAGTTTCCGACTCAAATAAGCCACAGAATGTAACTCACCTCCCTGTTCTTGCTTCAAAACAGCTCCCAATCCTACTTCTGAAGCATCTGTCTGAAGCACAAATATTTTCTCAAAATCAGGACTGTACAGGACAGGATTAGTCACCAATGCATCCCTCACATTCTGGAAAGCTAGCCTGGTCTTTTCAGTCCAATGAATTTGATTTGGACTTAACTTCCGGGTCAGATCAGTTAATGGAGCCGCTGTAGTGGCAAAGTGAGGTATAAACCTCCGATACCACCCAGCTAGTCTTAAGAAAGACCTAATCTGCTTTTTGGTACTTGGAAGTGGGCAGGACTGAATAGCTTGTATCTTCTGGATCTGGGGTTTAATAACCCCATTACCCAAGACATAGCCCAAATTCTCCGTCTCCCTTTTGGCCAGAGAACACTTAGCAGGATTAATAGTCAGACCAGCCTCCTTAATTCTCTGAAACACTGTTGCAAGATGACAACAATGCTTCTTCCAGCTGTCACTAAATATCACCACATCGTCTAGGTAAGCTGCAGCGAACTCACCTAAATCCTGCAACATGGTATTCATTAACCTTTGAAAGGTAGGGGGAGCCCCGTGCAGCCCAAAGGGGAGAACCCGAAAATGCATAAGACTTGTAGAAGTACGAAAAGCCGTCAATTCTCGAGATTCAGGAGCCAATGGCACCTGCCAGTATCCCTTACATAAATCTATTGTGCTGATAAATTTAGCCTTTCCCAACTTCTCAATAAGCTCCTCAATTCGGGGCATAGGAAAGGAGTCAAATTTGGATACCGAATTTAAGTAACGGAAATCAATACAAAAACGCAAGCTCCCGTCCTTTTTCGGAACCAAAACAACTGGATTACACCATTCACTTTGGGAACCATTCACTCCACAATGCCCATCTCCTGCATTACCTTAACTTCCTCAGTAAATGCTGACACCATCCTTTCAGGAATGCGGTAACTCATTCTTTTCACTTGAGCAGCAGGTTTCAATACAATTTGATGTTGAACGAGTGTAGTACGACCAGGAGTACTCTTAAACAGTTCTGGATCACATAGCTCTTCAATTTGCTTTTTATGTTCCCCTGATAAGTGGTCAAGATTAACTGAGGAGGAATCCTGATTAACAGATAAATACTGTTCTTCTACCTCCTCTTCCTCATCTACCAACCGAATCAAATTCACACTTGCAGACTATTTTTGTGGAAACCATTCCTTCAAGAGATTAATATGCAACGTTCTATGAGAACGTGACTCACCAGGAGTAGCAATTTGGTAAGTAGTAGGACCTAACTTCTTAATAACTTTGAATGGACCCCGCCATTTACCCAGCAACTTGTTATCTTCTGTTGGAAGCATAACTAAAACCTGCTGCCCTGCGTTAAAGGAGCGCTGCTTTGACTTCCTGTCATACTAGCATTTCTGCCTTCTCTGTGATTCTTGTAAGTGTTCTGCTGCCAACTTGGTCATCTTCTCCAATTTCTCCCTCATTTGCAACACATAATCAATAACATTGACTGTACTCACTGTCTGTGAACTTTGCTCCCAGGACTCTTTCAACAAGGACAAGGGACCCCGCACATCATGCCCATATATCAGCTGAAAGGGAGAAAATCCTGTAGAGGCCTGTGGAACTTCTCTGTATGCAAACAATATGCAAGGTAACCACTGATCCCAATCAGACCCTGTATCACCCACAAACTTACAGAGCATTTGAACAAGAGTTTGATTAAATCTTTCTACAAGACCGTCTGTTTCTGGATGGTAAGGGGTGGTCTTTAAGCCTCTTATCCCCAATAATTGATAAACCTGCTTCAGTAGTTTTGAGGTGAAATTAGTTCCTCTATCAGTTAAGATCTCCTGGGGTAAACCCACCCTAGAAAAGAACTGCACCAAACAAAAAGCTACAGCTTTTGCCTTCATGTTTTTCAAAGGGAAAACCTCAGGATATCGGCTTGCATAGTCACAAATTACCAACATATATTTGTTACCGGCTTTACTTCTCTCTACCGGGCCTACAATATCCATGCCCAGCCGTTGGAAAGGCACCTCAATTACTAGCAAAGGCATCAAAGGGGCTTTTGGGGGACCCTGAGGGGCAGTGCTTTGGCATTCTGGACACCTCTTACAGAATTTGACTATATCTTTAGTCATGCCTGGCCAGAAAAAAATGTTTGTCAATTCGATGGTACATTTTACGGCGGCCCAAATGACCAGCCCAGGGGATTGTATGCCCCATTTTCATTACCATATTACGTACATTCATGGGGAGAACCATTTGTGGTACACTTCGGGTCTTACGATACAATAGATCATTCTCCAAACAAAAAGAAGAACCCTTGAAAAACATCTCTTTGCATTGTTTTGCATTTTCAGTCATTCTAGCATAGATGGAACCAATTTCAGAATCAGTTTTCTGCAGTTCAGACATATCAGTGGGGATCTGCCACTCCAAATTAAATTTTCATGAATCTTCCCCATCTGTGACTTCTACTACCGTTCCCTGAAACTTGTCCAACCTCTTCTCTACTTTAGATTTCACAGGCTTCACTGGATGGGTTGGAATCTCACCATCATAAAAGGAAAGGCATTTCAAGGGGTTTTCCTCATTCACCTCTTGACTCTGTATAAATTTTGCCCATGTTAACACCACATTACAAGTACTGCCTGGACACAATAAATCCATTAACACAGGACAGTCATGACCAATGATCACAGGATATGGCAGTTTTGGAGCTAGCCCCACTTTCATAAGGTAAGATTGCTCATTAACCCCCAAATACACTTCAGTGGTCGGATAAGACCGTTCTTCACCGTGGATACATTTTACCATGACAGGGCAATCAAATTCAATGGGATACTCCGATACAAGACCATCTTCTACTAAAGTTTGGGTGCATCCTGTATCTACTAAAGCTATAACCTTTTTACCATTTAGTTTTACAGGAATTGTAACTTTACTAGGCATTGGTGTAACACTAGGTTCAGGTTTCATCCTTCGGGGAACATAACAGACATTGGTAAGCTTTTTATTCAGGTTTGGACACAAGGGTTTCTTATGGCCTATCTGACCACAACCATAACACTTAATAGTCCCACCTGTAGCTACACTTGATGTTTCTGTTTGTTTCACCAGTCTCTCACCCATACTCTTACCGCCTTCTAGCAGTGAGGATGTCTTGCGAGAAGATGATTTGTCCCTTACGATCTTCCATTGAGCATAACTCCAAGGCTCAGTCCTTCGCCTAGCTGCCACAAAGACATCAGCCAGCCTAGCAGCCTCCTCGGCTGAAGATGGATCATGCTCTTTAATCCAGGTTTGCCGCTCGGGACACAACATCCTCAAACTGCTCCAAAATGATAGTCTCTGCAACCTCATAAATTGTCTTTTCTGCAGGTTTCACCCACTTGTAGAACAAATCTTTCAACCGAACATACAATTCTTTTGGAGTTTCTTCTATCAGCACTTCCATGGTACGAAACCGCTGCCGATAGGTCTCCGCATTGATAGAATATTTCTTTAATATTGCCTCTCTCACTTGCACATAGTCGGTCACTTCATCCACATCCATCGCCACATAGGCAACACGGGCCTTGCCAGTGAGCAGAGGAACTAGTCGAATGGCCCAATCCTCTGATGGCCATTTACACACTGTAGCGATTCGCTCAAAAGTAGTCAGATAATGCTCAATATCATCCATCTCACTGAGCTGCTGCATCTTTGGCTCCTTCCACAAACCCCCAACAGTTGGATGTTGCGCCAAGTCAGAAATTCCGGAAGAAGTGCCTGGATCCTCACTTCCCCCTACCAACAAGGTTCCCCGTGGGGTATGCTTACCCACTTCTCCCTGAAGGAGTCGGAACTGATGCTGCAAAGACCTCCATCTTGTCTCTTGCCGTGCATTTTCTTGCTCTTGACGATCTTGTTTCACTTTTTGATCCACCAGGAACTTCTGGAACATATCCTTGAGCTCTGCAATATCCTTAGAAGAACTCTCAGTGGGAATCAGCTCAACAGCACCTTCAAAAGCCTCTTCCTCTTCCTCTTCCTCATCTTCTCCAGGATCCATCTGGGCTGGTTTCTCACCACGTGCACGCCTTGGTGCCATCACACCTGAAGATTTGACACAGCAATGCTCCTCTTCTGGAATATCCCACCATATTGTGAAGAAATAGCCAGAACAAAGGCGGGGAGACACTTGCTTGCCATTAAATAAAGGGTTTATTGACTCACAAAACCATTGGAGACATTAAAGCTGACCCTCCTCACAGAGGCCTCAACCAGAACTCACCCCTGAGAGACAGAGTAAGCCCTTTTTACACCCAAGGGTCAAACCATTTCATGGAAACCTAGGGGAAACAAAATATACATGCACAAACACCTCAAACTCAATTAAACATTAAACAAAATTCAAAATAAACTAACATCAATTTAAACAAGATAAATACAAAAATTAAACAATATCCAATACATTTATACATACAATATATTCCAAATAAACACAATAAAAAATGACCCCCCTGCTTAGCTTAGCAAGTCAACTATGCCTGCATTACCCAGCATTCCATATGATAGTATAAAACAGGAAACAGGAAGGCCGCACTTCCTCTTAACGACCCACCCCCGGAACCATGCTGCAGTCATGAACCCAGAGGAAAAAGGTAAGGAAATGAAATGAATAAACTTTAAATAAAGAAAGAAATTACAAGAAAAACTCTTGGTGTCTCCTTTCTCTTGATCTAATGTGCACCTTAGACAAGAAAACGAGTCCAAAATTATATTTAAACAAACAATATAAGACAAACATTCATACCAATAAATGTAAACCAAAACAAACAAACCCAACAGAACACACGGCATATACCGAAGATTAAAATTAACTTATGACATCGTCACATGCATGTATAGTACAAAATAACACAATAATAAAACAGATCAGCCTGTACTAGCAATAAAATTATGTTCTTTAACAATATTATGATTTCAGGCCACAAAGGATTATTTTTACACATTGTATATTATCTGTTATTGTTGCATATCTTTTCTATATTACATTTATTTCTCATTTTACTCAAATTTTGCTTGGTCATTAAATCCACCAAGCAAATGCTGAGATATTTTAGGTTTTATATGTATTGTCTTGACTTGCTTCACTTTTCATCAGGAGCAGAAGCTGAAATCAAGAAAAAAAAATATTTTTGTTTCATTTCTAGAAAGTTTTTTGAATTAAAATGTGCATCTGTGTAAAATGTAAAATTGAAATAAATATAAATCTAAAATCTAAATGTCGCTAAAAACATATTACTTTTAAATATTTAATTGTAAATACTTCATAAAAAGGTGTACTCACATGAAGTAAGTGAATAATCACTCTGTGATGTCTCAGATCCTCGTCCTGAATAAGAATGACACAGTTTAATGATGAGTAACACTACAGAAATACTGGTAACGCTTTAGATTACAACCCGCAACGTACTGCGTAAGTAAATATAATTTACAGCGTAACTTTTTTTGTAATTATAGTGTACCTATTCAGTACCTCCATGCAGGGGCCGGTTCTAGACTTCTTTCAAAAACATTTAAAATAGCAATCTTTCCAAAATTTTGTACTGTATAAGTAAAAATATACTTATGTTAAATGTTGTATAAATAAAAAGGTTAGAAATCATATTTGTTTCAAGTGCTTTTTATTTTGGGTTGGGGGGCCTCCAACATGAATTTTGCCCAGGGCCTCCTAATGCATCAAGAGTGGATTTAGCCTATTTGATCAAAAATACAGGAAAAAAAAGTTATTTAGTTAGTTGAAACTGAAATTATAGCCTATAGTGTTAGAGCAGTAATCCTAATCATCAGCCGAATTTAGAAGATGACAATGTTTTTGAACCATTAAAACAAAAAAATCTAGTGTGTTTGCTTTTTAACTTTGATACAAACTTCTTTGCTTTTACTTTTGTATCTATTTTGCTATTCATCTCCCTACGCGATTTCATTCACTGTACGCACAAATTCAAAGCGTCGTGTCAACAGCTCTCGCGCTCTTTTAAACTCGTAATAAAGCAGTGAATGATCTTTCCAGAAATCACGCTGATCGACAGAACAAGTTTATATTTAGAATACATGAAATAACTGAAAATAGTGATGTTTGATTCTTGAACGAATCGCTCTTTTGAGCCGGTTCACAAATCGAACTGAATCGAACTTTAGTTCCGGTTTGATGACGCAGGACGCACAGCCGAAGTAGCACGTCCAACACAAAAAGAACCGAATGGTTCAACCAACTGTCGAAGTTTGCCGAGGATTACCGAAGATTCTGATGAGTGAGTTGACGATACTGTGCAAGCCTGAGGCGCGTACTGGAAATATGTGTATTATGACTGTTATTAATTTACATTATTTGCTGAATAGTAGTTTGCAAGGTATCAATTAGCAGACGACACCACTCTCTTTCTAAAAGATGATTCACAGATCCCTGTTGCTATTGCTATTCTAACGCTTCCGGCTTAACTTTAAATCTAGATAAATGTGAGATGCTTGCCATTAAGTCCTGCTCTGCCTCTTCCCTGTATAATATCCCTGTTAAATCTCATGTATGTTACTTGGGTATAACTATTTGCAATGATGACAAAATTAGAGGTAGATTAAACCTTGATCCAGTAGTTGCTAAAGCTAAAGGGGGGGGGGGGGTCTCAATTTTCTTCCTTAAACAGTACATTTAAGATAAATTGGTTGAGGCAGTTCTTTAATGGTCCTGATTCCTTTTGGAATGCTATTCCCAATTATGTTTTCTCCAAAGTCGGTGGTCTCCCCTTTTTGTTGGTATGTAATTATAAAATCGCTAAACTATTAAATTATCAAACTTCCACAAGCAGGTGCTATTGGCCTGGCACTTAATATATAAACACAATTTATTTGTGCTTCCTTTGTATGCTATATTTAGGAAGCACAATATCTCATACCATTGTTATGCAAATTATACTCAGTTTTATGTTCCCTTGCACCCAAAGGATGTCTCCAGTCTACAGTGTTTATTTGATTATCTGAGAGATGTTAAACAGTGGATGTCTGCCAACTTCCTCCAGTTAAATGAGTCTAAGACTGAGGTCCTACTCTTTGCCTCCCCTGCTTCTACAGAGGTTGTGGCCAGTATAATGGGGACTCTACCTGGTATCTTCATTCACATGTCAGAAATTTAGGCGTTACTTTTGACTCTGATTTGACTTTTGATAAACAGATCAACGCTGTGGTTAGAGGTTGTTTTTATCAGCTAAAGAATAATCGCAAAGATAAAGTCATTCTTAACATTAAGAGACATGGAGTCTGTAATACATGCTTTTATCTCATCCAGATTAGATTATTGTAATGGATTGTACTTGGGTGTTTCACAGTCCCTATTGTCACGTCTTCAACTTGTTCAAAATGCTGCCGCTAGATTGTTAACTGGAACAAGGAAGAGGGAACATATTTCATATTTCAGTGCTGATCTCTTTTCACTGGCTCCCAGTTAAATATTGTATCCATTTTAAAACATTGCTGTTTGTATACAGTGTTGGGCAGTAGCGTCGCTACAAGTAGTGACACTACTAGTTTAACCACATTTCTCAGTAGCGTGGTGGTAGCGTCGCTGTTTTCTGAATCAAATAGCTTTTCGGTAGTTAAGCTCTTTTTTTGATCAGGTAGCGTCAACAAAAGCTTACGTTACATTTTCCAAAGAAAGCATTCTGAAAGTCAAGCTCAAATCAGAAATATACCAGCTATGGATCACTGATCCTGGATCAGTAAGTGACGCAACAGCCATTAAAGCTCGTAACGCTATTGGCTCCTCAAACTGTCTGTCAAACCTCATTATTCCTCCCGCCTCTTTTGTCAATGAAGTGCGCCGTAGATTTTGGAGCATCTCAGCTTGTTTGCAGTCTGAAGGTAAATAAAGAACTATTGATTGAATAAGTACAGCGGTTTCTTTACTCAAAAAAAAAAAAAAAAAAAAAAAAACAAACATTTAAAAAAAAAAGTTTCTAGTATTTGTTGTCAAGTCACAGCCAAATAGCTCGTGCGAAGTGCTGAATCTTTCATATTATGATACTTTGGCCAAATAATAGAAAAAAACTGAACGCCCACATAATGACAGAAAACTGGGGAAAACGGGACACGAGTCAGGAAAAAAACATTCGCTGGTCAAAAGCTTCGTATTTGAACTTGATTTTGGTGAAATGTTTATATTAATATCTAATGACACATGCAACGATGCAAATAAACATAGCCTATCTGTAGGCCTAAATCTATATGGTAACACTATACAATACGATTTCATTAAAATACATTTGTTACAGTATTGTGACGGGAGGAGCCAACGACAGACACAGTGGGTGTGGCGTCAGGCCTCGGAGAGGTTTTTATTGAACAAAAATAATAAAATAAGTGTCCAGGGGAAAGAAGTGTCCAAAGAAGGGGGGGATCTGGTGTCCTCGTCGTGCTTCGGGGCTTGTGCAGGAGGGCAGTGTTCCAGAAGGGAAGGGTCCAGGCAAGGGGCGGAGTCAGGTGGCCGCACACGCTCCCGCGGTCCTGGGCACGAGGGGCGGCGGCTTCTCTGGAGCGGCGGCTCTTCCTCTTCTGCCTCTTACGGGCATTGGCGGGATGGACGGCCCGGCATCCTGGCCCGACGGCCGTTATACGGGTGCGGCTTGCACGATGACTCTGGAGGTTCCGCGGCTCACATCCTCGGCGGCGCGATGTCCCTCGACGCACCCTTCCTGGACCCACGAGGACACCAGTGTGCATGCACGGGGGAAGAGACCGGTCTCCCGAGGAGAGGCACGCTCGGCATTTAACGGCGGCGGTGATGAGGCTTAATTCAGTTCAGCTGTGCCTCATCACACGCCGCCAGCCCACGTTGGTCCCACGCCCCTCCTCTCATCCACCCACTCCAGTCGGGAGCCTGGTGAAGGGCGGCGAATAAGGGACGGGGTGGTGATGATGATGAGGGGGAGGGCCGTCGATCCGTCACAGTATTTATTAATCTTTGTTAATGTTAGTTAATGAAAATACAGTCGTTCATTGCCCTGTGAATGTTTATATTAAAAAGAAATGTTTCCGGAGAAGGATCCTCTTTGTTCCTTTTGTGGAATGGTAGAGGAGTCTGTCTCTCATCTTTTTTGGGAATGTACCCATGTAACTATTTTTTGGAAAAAAATCTGTTTATTTATACGTGCTTCAATCTTAGACCATTTTTCTTTGTTGTACAAGGATGTTTTGTTTGGTTTTATCATGCTGATAAGAATCTAAAGGATAAATATTTTCAAATAAATCTATTTATTTTACTAGCTAAATTTTTTATACACAAGTGCAAATTTTTCTGTAAAGCCCTTGTTTCCTATATTTTGTAAAGATCTGAAGTATTACTTGGATACAATATCTACCTCCAGCAATGTTAAAGCCTTAAAATCGATAACACTGTGTGCATCTTATAATATTGATCAGGGTTGTGATTTTTCTGTATAAATATATATATTTTTTAATAAGTGCTGGGGGCGTGGCTTGAGGGCGTGACGTGGGGCATGGTCAGATTTTCCTTCTTTTTTTGTCTCTAGCTGATCACATGCCTGATTGATTCTTTCCTATAATGTACAGTTGACTGTATGTTTTGTGACCTTTTGCCTGGCTGTTAAAAGTACCTTTTGTGGCACCTTTACTTTATATAACGTAATTTATATTACCCCTGGCCCTGTATAGTTTTGTTTTGGTTTGTTTAGTTTTTTGTTCTTTATTTCTTAATTTGTTGTGTGATTTTGTATACTTCTTGATCATTCTAATTAAAAAAAAAAAAAAAACGGTTAAATTAGCCTATTTAGCTATCGCATAGTTCGCAGCACTTGAAGGATGCGTTCGCTAAGCAAACATCCAGAAGGCGGGACCCACTTTGAAACTGTAACATTAATTGGCTTAATTGCAGATGAGTGACAATTCAACTATATCCAATGAACAATGAGGCTAGTATTTCTTCCTGTCTTGACTGGTGGACTGGCGTATAGGGGATGTTACGTTATGGAGGCCCCTTCTCAAAGCCCGAGGCCCTAGGCAATCACCTGCTCTGTCTATAGCTAGTGCCGGCCCTGCCTCCGTGTAGGTATAAAGGAATAATATGCGAAGTTTGTGGAATAAAGGGGTAATAAACTGTAAAATTACAAATTATTTCTACTGTAAGTATTTTGAAACTAACACTGTGTCTACACCGGACGCCACAGTTGTCGCGCTGCGCCGCAACAGCTAAAGTCTGTCTACACTGGACAAGACAAAGCAACCGTTGAAAATCATTTGAACTTTGTGTCAATATGTCATATATGTGACCCTGGACCACAAAACCAGTCTTAAGTCGCTGGGGTATATTTGTAGCAATAGCCAACAATACATTGTATGGGTCAAAATTATAAATGTTTCTTTTATGCCAAAAATCAGTAGGAAATTAAGTAAAGATCATGTTCCATGAAGATATTTTGTAAAATTATTACCGTAAATGTATAAAAACTTCATTTTTGATTAGTAATATGCATTGCTAAGATCTTCATTTGAACAGCTTTAAAGGCGATTTTCTCAATATTTTAATTTTTTTTTGCACCCTCAGATTCCAGATTGTCAAATAGTTGTATCTCGGCCAAATATCGTGCTATCCTAACAACCCATACATCAATGGAAAGCTTATTTATTCAGTTTTCAGATGATGTATGAATCTCAATTTCGAAAAATTGACACTTAATGAGACTGTTTTACCAGCATGCCCTTTTTGCAACGCTCTTAACAATGTTTTTCATATGTTTTGTGAGTGTTTTAGACTTAAGTCATTATTTTAAGCATTGGAGAAAATTATCAATTATAAAAAGATTGGGTTTTACATTTACCAACAGTCTATTTATTCTAGGATGCAGATATAAGAGGTCTTGGCGGAAACAGTGTACACTTGTCAATTTTTTAATAGGACAAACTAAACTTTGGTGACTGTGTGTGATTCAGGAAATTTGTTTTTTAATTGGTAATGTTTAAGAATCTTATATTTGGTTAGGTTTTTAAGTTTGTAATGTTTGTAACAATTAAAGTTTTTTTTCAAAGTCAAAGTCTTTCTTTCTTTGCAGTTAGCCTTCAGTTACCAATTTAAACAGTTAGTTTAGGACAGCAGGTCTACGTCAAACTAGGACTTAGCTTTACAGTTTTTCTCAATTGTTTACACACATTTTCTGATAGCATGCCTCATATTCTCAGAACTCTACACACAAATCCAAAAAAACAAACACAATGGGCAAAACCCCTCAATTCTCCTGCAAAATGAAACTTTACATTCAAAACAATGTTATTTCTTCTCAAAATGGGATTTTGTTTTCAAATGACACACACAAACCATCATATGTATAGACATTTATAAGAACCAGCTGAACACTGATGTGCTCAATGTAAAACACTATGATGAATGTAAAACACTTCTTCTCCATTCATCATAATGACTTAGGCCTTTTTTTGGTTCAGTGTTACACTTACTACAGACAGTACAAACATAAGTGTGTTGTAAAATATTTGAGAATATTGTTTTTATACTCAGAACACACAAATACACGGTAAAATTTTATTTAATTTTTCCTGCAAAAACAATGTACACAGTGTACATCCCATTCCCAACCAACACAAAGTTGCACATACACTATACAGTAAATTATTCTGTTGTTTTGTATGTACAGTTACAGTAAAAAAAACAAACAAAAAAAAAAATACCTATGCTGCATCCTCTCTTCTGTTGCGGTCTGGCCACAGCACCTCATCCACATCACAAGCAATGTTTTCCCTGGCCAAGCAGCGGGGGAAATATCGCCTAGCATGGCGATTCCAGCCATGAAAAGCATCAGCTGCTATATCTCCACATGCGTCCTCCATAGCTTGGAGAAGAGGTATACGCGTTTGTGGATTTCGGTCATACACTTTCCATCTCCAGGCAGAAAAAAATTCTTCAATAGGATTGAGGAATGGAGAATATGGAGGGAGATAAACAACTAAAAAGTGTGGGTGGGCAGTGAACCAGTTACGAACCAGAGCAGCCCTGTGGAAACTTACGTTGTCCCAAATGACAACGTACCTGAGCTGCTCTGGGCCATCTACCTGATCTGGTGGAATGAGTGTGTTGTGTAGGGTGTCAAGGAATGTGATCAGATGGGCGGTGTTGTAGGGGCCAAGGGTAGCATGGTGATGGATGACGCCGCGGTGGGTAATCGCTGCACACATTGTGATGTTCCCTCCGCGCTGGCCAGGGACTTCAACAATGGCATGCTGGCCGATGATATTCCTTCCCCTCTTTCGTCTTTTTGTGTGGTTGAACCCAACCTCATCAATGAAGATGAACTGGTGCTCCACTGCAGCCACCTCTAGCTCAAGGACTCTCTGAAACACACATGACAATATCAGAAATAGACATGGAGTGGTCACTATCGTGAAGCACAATCATTATGATTACAATATTGAAATATGTATAATTTACTGTATACAGTGTTGAGAGTATGCATCAATTGTGGGATTCACTTGCACATAATTATATCTCAATTCTTTGACTCTTTCTGAATTGCGTTCAAATGGCACCCTGTAGACCTGCTTCATCCGGAGATGATTTCTGCGCAAGACACGGTCCAGTGTTGATAAGCTTACCCTATCAATATTTTGAAACATGTCATTGTTTTCTATTATTTTTCTTTGTATTTGCCGTAATGTTATGGCGTTGTTTTCTAGGACCATGTTCATGATTTCAGTTTCCTGTTCAGGAGACAGAACACGTTCCCGACCACCTTGTGTTGGTAATCTTTCAGTTCTGCCAAACAAATAGTAAAATACTGTAAATACAAATACTGTAAATACAAAGTAGGTATACATTTCCTAAATACTTGAAACATACTTTACAGTATTTTTACAGTCCTACAGAACAGTCCACAGGCAATACTGTACTACTGTACTCATTGAGTACTGTACTGATATGCAGTACTGCAATTTTCTAGTGAGAGTAGATTTCTTACCTATTCTCATTTCGGAAAGTCCGGATGATGGATGCTACAGTGTACCTGCTCAAATGTGGCTGTACTCTTTGCCCAGCCTCCCTCATTGTTAGACCATGGTTGACCACATGATCAACCAAAGTGGCTCGGATCTCATCTGAGATTACGGTCCTTGGCCTTCCTCGTCCTCGTCCTCGTCCTCGTCCTCGTCCTCGTCCTCGTCCTCGTCCTCGTCCTCCTCCTCTTACTCTCACTCCTCTGGCTCTGCCTCTGTTTCCAATGTTGGCATCCATTGCTCCAAAACAGAAGAGCTCACCTGTTGCCCTTTTATGCTAAAGCTCTGATTGCTAATTGTAAAACTGTGTGACGGGTGTTTGCCCTTGTGATGAGTCAGTGTGCATATTTGAATGGCAGTGTGTTCCTTGTGAAAAAAAGATATTTTCTGCATGAAAATTGTGCCAAAAGCAGAGAATTGTGTGTAGTGTTTTGAAAAAAGTGTGTTTTAGAACTGCAATTTGAGTGTAAAGCAGGAACTGTGCTTGTAGATTAGCAGAATTGGTTCAGGGGGTTGGTGAATGAGTTACATGTTGTGGTCATTGTGTCTCAAGTACCAGAATTTGTGTGTAAACAATTGAGAAAAACTGTAAGATACAAATACGTTACTTTGAGGAATTCAGTCTTTTGACGTCTGCATCGTATAGAGCGGTATGCAAAAGTTTTTTTTTTTTCTCATCAAATCCTTTCAATTTTGCGATACCAACAGAAGAGAGGAGCAAAATAAAAATCTGAAAATATAAGCAGCTATAAAATTATAGTACACATTTATATGTACAATTATAAAAGAAAACAAATTATAGGCTAATGGCATTCGTTTTGAACAACATGTAAACGTGTGTGTGTGTGTGTGTGTGTGTGTGTGTGTGTGTGTGTGTGTGTGTGTGTGTGTGTGTGTGTGTGTGTGTGTGTGTGTGTGTGTGTTCTTGTTTATGCTACATTGAGGGGACCAAATGTCCCCACAAGGATAGTAAAACCAGTAAACGTTGACCTTATGGGGACATTTTTTAGGTCCCCATGAGGAAACAAGCTTAAAAATCATACAGAGTGAGTATTTTTGAGAAAGTAAAAATGCAGAAAGTGTCCTGTAAGGGGTAGGTTTAGGTGTAGGGTTGGTGTAGGACAATAGCACATACAGTAAGTACAGTATAAAAACCATTACGCCTATGGAAAGTCCCCACAAGGATAGCAAACCAGACACTCACCACACACCAGATACAGGTGGAGAGGAGAGAGAGAGATAGAGCCAATCAAGTGCATGGGGATTATTAGCAGGCCATGATTGACAAGGGCCAGAGTGTAGGGAATCTGGCCAGGACACCGGGGTTACACCACATGATTGTACGCTTCTGTGAACCACAGCGATTGCATGCTTCCCACCCGAAATGGTACCCGATCCTGTTCCTGGAGATCTACCTCCCTGCAAAGTTTGGCTCCAACCCTGATCAAACACAACTGAACCAGCTAAATATCTTTCGAAACACTTGATAATTATAGGTGTGCTGGAGCAGGGTTAGAACTGAACTGAACAGGTAGATCTCCGCCAATTTCTGACTGGCTCTTTTATTTGGAGCACAGGATTTACTTTACTAGACTTGTCAAGGGTATTTTAATTTCTCCCATTATAATACCAGTGATCCATGGACTGCTGTATCTTTATTAGTAGTACTTAAATATGACAAATATTTAACAGTAGGGCTAAAACAATAGGCCTGAATGAATCAAGACCACCCATTTAGTTCATTCAATAATTTACTCACCATTGAATATGCTGTGCTTTAATGAAAAAGTAGGTTTATTTGATTGTAATATACCAATTTCATGTTATTAGTGTACTGAATTCAACAATATGAGGTATATTTGTGTATGCAGTGTTTTAAACAAAATGGACAATTACAACACTATTTCACTATTTTAAGTCTTGTTTATTGTCACTTTATTGGACTTTATTCTAAACAAATCCCAGTTACACTGAATAATTCTGCAGAAGATTGTGAAAAGTTCATTAAAAATACTACATGATAATGTATACAACAAAATGAGAACATCCATATTTATCCTGCAATTTAGCATGTAATTACACAATTTCAAGATCTGTGGACAAATATATTGCAATAGAAAATAATTTTGTTCACTAAAATGTCTGCTTTTATTTTTCAAGTAATGAATGTGTCGGGATATTTTACAATATATAATTTACTCTGACAAACAACTAGAATGACACATTCTTACAAATTCATAAATTCATGCATGAACAGGGTTTTCACAGGTTTGGAGATTTCACATCTTCTAACTGAAAACATTTTAGTTCAATCCCAGAGTTTCTCTTGAACTCCTCACACAGATGTTTCAAGTCAGGAGAACTGTTTTCATGTATGACTACAATTTGTCTAGAGTGGCAGACATGAGTTGTGTATTTCTCATGTTTATTATAATTTTCATTTATCAGGAGCTCCATATATATCAAGACCAAATTGAGGATGGGCCTAGTGAGTGGACAGCCGTCTTGTAACTCTCTGAAGCCATCTGAAGCTTTTGGGATTATAACCTCTAAAATAATATTTTCCTCTGTTTCCAAAGGAACTATACCTTTGAGGAGGATGTTAATCATTTTTGCTCTATGAGCCTCTTTTTGAGACTCTTTTTGAGACTCTTTTTGAGTCTTTTCTGCAGTATTTTTATAAGTTTTGAGTATATATGAGAGACTGTTTTTTAAGAAGGTCCATTTGATTTTCTTTGGTTTTTCTGCAAAGGTTACACAGTAATACAGATCACAGATGTTTGTTTGGCTCCTTTCCTCTGGGAATGCCTCCAGTAGCAAATTGAGGCGTTTGGCCAGAATCAGAGTGAAAATCAAATAATCCACATTGAACTGTTTTCTGCCACCTGATGCCGAGATGCTTGCATTGAAATCTTGAGGTAATTTGTTGGATTTCATCAAACAGTTGAAACACGTTTTTAAGATCTCTGTGAATTGACAACAGAAATTCTTGTATGTTTGTACACTTATGCCATTAGGCCCTTTGTGCCCCGAATCAGTTAAAGACTTGATCACACTCAATATTTCTGCACCATTAATCTTTCCTGCTCTTTTGTCTGGCTCATGGAATTTCTCTAATTGTGAATCAACATTTGGTACTTCATTCACTGTGAGACATATCTGTAGAAGCAAATGATCTGAAACAGTTTCTTTCATACCACTCTTTATTTGATCCACAGTCCTTTTAGCTTCTTGGATGTGGACATCTTTTATTCGTACCAAATTGTCTTCACACAGAAGAAACATGTCTAATCTAGAATAACTGTCATTCTGACAATATGTGAATGCCTTGACTGTTGGGTGAAAGTATGCCCAAGTATCCATTAGATTTAGAGAGGCAGTGAATTTTTTAAATGGTCCCCACAGTTGTGTATGCTGTACTGTTCCTGCTTCAGATGTTCGATCACAGCTAAGATCGAGAACTGTGTTGAAATCACCTCCAACCACAAGCACACCCTCAGCTGCTTCCCTCAAGTATTCCTGCAGTCTGTTTAGCATTTCTTTGTCATCTTTGTGATTGTACACATTAACTAGAGTGAACAGCTCACCATGAAGATAACAGAAGAGTACGAGATACCCCCCACTATAGTCCTCATCATGGCCTAAGTACTGAAAAGGTACACCATCTTTTATCAGGATGGCCACTCCTTTGCTATTGGAGTCATAGACTGTAAAAAAAGATTGCCAGCCATTAAACGTTTCTAAAGGCATGTCACTTTCAGGTCCAATTTTTGTCTCTTGCAAAAAGAAAATTTCTGCCTTAAGCTCTTTTGAGAAATGGTCAATGTTTGGGATTTTTTGTCCACAAATATTCCATGAGACAAAGCAAAGAGTTTGCTCTTTAGATGATCCCATTATTGCAACATTTGCATGTGAATCCTCTGTTGAGCAAGTAAACAAAAACATTAACTTATGCCTCGCCCATATGTATTTTTGGAAGAGAAACACTGACTCATTGTTAAGCGAAAAAGATTTTACAGTATTTTCATTATAATTAAACACTAAATTAACATTAAATTCACAGCCAATTTGAAGGAAGAACTGAGAATTTAATTTCTACTTTTACTAATTATGAAATTTGCTGAAAATAGTGTGAAACTTTTCATTATGACAAATTTCTCACGTCCTACTCACTGCTTGCTATGCTGTCTGAACAATATGTTTGCATATGGGGTTTGATGACAATGATGTGTCAGGTGTATTAATAACTTCACCGTGGGTGGGGCATCATTCTTTAGTGGCTTTCTTTTCATGTAGGTGTGTTCTCAGAGATCAGAGCTTTATAACACACACACGCTCTCTCTCTCTCTCTCTCTCTCTCTCCCTCTCTCTCTCTCTCACACACACACACACACACACAAAATTCTTTAGTCTAATAAAAAATTTGAATAATGTTCAAATATCATACATAAATGCTGTGTATATTGTATAGACTACTGAATTTCCTAGTACAATTTGCATCTCTTGAGGAAACAAATTCAGCAAAGTGATTTGCATCAATTTGCATCTCTTTTAAACAAATTCGTTTCTCCTGACCATTATATTTGGAGTTAAATGGAGTTAAACATATGTCATTAAACAGAATATTAATTGTGATGACAGTAAGGGAAAGATAAGCAATACAAATGGTCACAGTGAGGATACTACCATGTTCTTCTTGCCCTCTCAGTCATATTTACATTAACGCAATTATAAACATTAGAAATAACATGTCCCCGATATTTGATATTATTCATTTTGCTCTGCTGCTCTTCAGTGAGCTGTGCTCTGTATGTTGTTAGGATTAGAGCCCTGCACGGGGCTGAAATTTAGGCTCTAGCCCTGCCCTGGCCCGAGACGCTCAGGCCCTAGCCCAGCCCATGTCCGACAAGCTTATCAGAATTACCGGCACGAGCTCAACCCGAGCCCATCTTTTTTTTCCCCTTCTCCCAAAACAGCTTATACTACTGTTTCAGCTATTAAAAATAGTGCAGTTTTGTATGTAATGGCAAAGTGATTATATTTTATTGTGTTTTTTTAATTAAGTTAATTTAGAAAAATGTTTGGAGCTATTTTTGTTCGTTAAATATTTTTTTATTATTTTTTTTTTTTAAGTGACAACCAAGCGGCCAGCGGCAAGACAATGAGCTGATCATAGCCTATGTTTGATCAATTTAGCCTTTTCAAATCATCACGATTTGCCTAAAATAAAATCTATAGATATAAAACAGTTCAAGCATATAACAATATTTAAACGTCAAACCAGATAAATGTGCGCTGTAATAAATAATAAAATAGACGCATATCCAATAGTTTGTGAGGAGAGTGGAAGCTAAAGTGCACTTTGCAGGACATAGAGGCGCTAGCGCGATCACTTACATTTTTTTTTCAGTGGAAACAACTTAAAATATGCCTTCATTTTTGCTCATTAGACTAATACATCATTCGGAACTGTAAAGGGTCTACTTTTATTTGTATGCACTCACAATATCAACAAAACGTAGTGCTTTTGTAAAATAAAGACAACAAACATGATGCACTTTCTGCCATCTCGGTCTTGAACAGAAGCACTTCACAAAAATTAATCGAAACTCAGTGAATACATGCCTCACAGACATGATAAATATATCTATAGAAGGCTTTACATTACTACTTAATGAAAAAATCAAATCTAAAACAAAAACTCTTTCATTATAATCCGTAAATATGCACTTCCCTCTAAAGGCGCGTCTAATGAAGAGATGGCGAGTCAGGATTGTCATCTTCACCTTTGCGACATGGACTCAGAAAACACTAGTTTATTAGTAAATAGTTAAAATATCTCCTTACTATTTCCCCTGACATATTCATGGTAATTACTTTTGCTGGTGCTTTGCGACAAGCTTTAGCATGCGTGCATTTGAACGCAGAACTCTTCAGCTGTGCTGAAGGCTCGCTATTGCTGCTGGACACTAAACACCATCGAGCTGCTCTTGACAATCATGGCAGCACGGTCTTGTGTTGTTTCCACCAGTGCGGTGATTTTTATTTTTATTTTTTTTCATCACTAATTGATGGATTTTTAAAATATAAAAATAAGGAGAAACCTAAAACAGGCTCGAGGCCCAGCCAGCGTTTTATCACTAAGGTGCCATGTAAATTTATTTTTGCAGATGTCCACATGAGAAACAGTTACCATCCAAATAAGGCTATTTTATTTTGACACTTTATTTTGATAGTCCACTTTAGACATTCTACTAACAGTAAGTAACTTTGCAATTACTTGTCAACTATCAGTCATTAGAGTATTAGTAGACTGCTTAATATCTTCTAACACTTTATTTTGATGGGTCCTCAACATATTGACTATAAGAAACTTTGCAAGTATATGTCAATTTATTCTACTAACACTAAACCTATAACCTAACAATCTACTCTGAGACTTAGTAGACATGTAGATGCAAATGAATGAGAATTAGTTGACATGTTGCAAAGTTACTTATAGTAGAATGTCTAAAGTGGACTATCAAAATAAAGTGTAACCCTATTCCCTCCCTTGTTACTCTCCTAATTTCCTTTGCTACTTACTCTACCTTTGCGCTCTGTCATGGATCGTTGTCTGCTCTGCAGACCTTTTGTTCTTCCCTTTAGGGTAGTGTTTTGTTTTATTTTTGATTGTTAATAAAAAGTCGACCTCCTGTATATGACCAGTCACGGGTCAAACTTTAAATTGTTGATTTCAAACTATGCTGCAAAATATCCAGTTAGCCACTATCATTTTAAAGTCATTTTCACTGTGTGCTGTATGTAAAATTTGTTAACTTGAAGAAATTCTGGTGTTACCGTCTGACCTGCTGCACAACATACCTAAACTGATCCACCCTCCTAAAACACTTACCAGGAAGAGACTGTCTCATTTCACTCCTTTCTGATACTTTTTACAATATCTGTATACAATCAGATAGGAATCAGAGATCGGTGGAGAATGAAGACAACCACTTTCAAAGAGGATTTTTGAGGACTTTATTTCAGATCAGACAAAAGATCTTTGTGATTCTCATAATTATTCAGTTTTGAAAGTAGCATTTTGAAAGTAATGTTTAGATTGCTGAAGCTCATGCAAACAGTGAAAATGGATTCACTCTCTGTTGAAGAGCCTTCTTGCAGTTTACACAGTGAGACACTCAAACTCTTCTGTCTGGAGGACAAACAGCCGGTGTGTTTAATGTGCAGAGATTCACAGAAACACGTCAATCACACAGTCAGACCCATCAGTGAAGCGGTTTCATCATATAAGGTATCACAAATGTCTCTTGTTTAATATAAAAAGAACAGTAAATCAGAAACTTTCTTTTGATAAATTCTAGGAGGAGCTCAAAACAACACTGAAGTCCTTACGACTTAAACTTACGCAAGGAGTGAAAATGAGAGAAGAGTTTGAGAAAACAGTTCAACACATCAAGGTAAGGAAACAGAATCAGGAGCAAAATACATTTCATCACAAGTGTAGGATCAGTTATACAGTCTGTAGGTAACTATACACATTTATGATTTGTTATATTTCATGTATTCCAGTTTATTATGATTTCTTATTAAATGAAAATCAGTGAAATGAAATCAGAAAAAAAGTATATGTTAAAAAATTATGTTCTTGATAATTCAGAGAAACGTCAAAATAATGTTTGTTTTGTTTTGAGTTTATCATGAATATGAATGATGTAATGTGTTGATGTGTGTTTGAGATAAAGTGAATGTGATTTGATTTCAGTCTCAAGCTGAGCACACAGAGCGTCAGATTAAACAGCAGTTTGAGAAGCTTCATCAGTTTCTCAGAGATGAAGAAGAAGCTACAATCACTGCACTGAGGGAGGAAGAGGAGCAGAAGAAGCAGATGATGAAGGAGAAGCTGGAGGAGATCAACAGACACATCTCAGCTCTTTCACACACAATCAAAGACACGGAGGAGATGATGAAAGACAGTGACATCTGCTTTCTGAAGGTCTGATTTCAGATCATGATTGATTGATTGATTGATTGATTGATTGATTGATTGATTGATTGATTGATTGATTGATTGATTGATTGAGTTGTTGATGGTAAATTGTGTGTTTGTTCTGCAGAAGTTTCCAGTCTCAATGGAAAGGTGAGTGATCTGCTGGTGTCTCTGGTCTCTGCTTCTGATCCAAATCCACTGCAGTTCTGATCCTGAATGTTCTTCCAGAGTCCAGATCTCATCACAGCCGGATCCACAGATGTCTTCTGGAGCTTTGATTCATGTGCCACGCTACTTGAGCAACCTGTCCTTCAGAGTCTGGAAGAAGATGCAGGACATCGTCCAAAACAGTGAGTCTGGAGAAGATATGTGCTCTTACACATACACTAGAAATTATGCATGAGCGAAGATTTACAGTTTTAAAGATGTCTGATGTGTTTGATCAGTAGGATGAGTGTCATAATTCATAATAATCTTTGTACAGTTCACCCCTAATCGTTATATGAACATCAGGATAAAAGCATCTGTTGATTGTGTCTCATCAGCTCCTGTGATTCTGGATCCAAACACTGCAAATCCATGTCTCCTCCTGTCTGATGATCTGACCAGTGTGAGATACACCGGGAACAAACAAACTCTTCCTGATAATCCAGAGAGATTTGACTATTTTAACTGTGTTCTGGGTTCAGAGGGTTTTAACTCAGGAACATATTGCTGGGATGTGGAGGTTAAAGAGAGTCAGTATTGGAGTCTTGGAGTAACTACAGCATCAAACCAAAGAAAGGGACGTGATTTCTTTAACGCTGATGTCTGGAGTGTGTGCCATGGATTGTGTGAACCATCTGGTTTTACTGTTAAACAGAAACTTGAGCGTGTGAGAGTATATCTGGACTATGACAGAGGAACGGTGTCATTCTCTGATCCTGTAACTAACACACATCTACACACATTCACAACCACCTTCACTGACACCGTATTTCCATTCTTCTGTAGTATTTACCATCTGAGAATCTTACCGTATAGTTACAGTACTGTAATAGTTCGTAAACGTTACACCTGTAGCTCTAAATCAGTGGGAGTGCAGTGAAATAAAAACTGCAAAGCTTAATAACCCCTCCCTGGACAGCTTTATTTAGTTTATCTCATCTGGTTATAGCATCTGATTAGGCTGTGTTACGCATCGCTTATTTGGTGTCAACCAAACAATCATAAAACCTGGATTGAACAGTGAAATAAATGAAAAAGTTCTAAGACTTGAAATCTTGAAATTGTAATCTACTACTGACAGTTTCCCTGTAGAACTGCTTGTATGGGTTATATTGTTTGTGAAAAGCACTATATAAATAAACATTCTTATATGCTTTTACTCCATAATTCCATTAGCTATTTTGATAATAGTGTATTTTTGTACAGCTTGTTGTAATGTTAACACCTTACAAACAAATAAAACAGCTTACAAGCAACAATAAAATTCAAAGCACACATTCATGTCTTTACAATCATTCAAAATTACATAAAATTATCACTGGTATGCCTGCCTAAAAAGATGCATCTTCAAACAAGATTCGAAAGAAATAAAAAAAAAGAGTCACTTTTACGAATGTCTTCTGGAAGTAAATTCCACAGATAAGGAGCAGCGTAGCTAAAAGCTCAAGAACTCATAGAAAACAGAGACGTACGATGAAGAACTAAAGATAATGTAGACGATGATCTAAGAGTTCGAGAGGGAGTATATGTTAAGAGTAGATCAGATAACTAAGAAGGAGCCAGGTTATGTAATGCCTTATAAACAAGAAGCAAAATTTTGAATTTGACATGCAGTTTAGCAGGAAGCCAGTGCAGTTGTTGAAGAACAGGAGATTTGTGTTCCATAGTAGGAGTTCTAATAATTATTTGTGCTGCTGAGTCTGCACTAATTGTAACTTGTGTAAAAGTTTAACAGGAAGACCATAAAAAGAGCATGACAATAGTCAATACGTGAAGTCACAAGAGCATGGACCATAATAGCAGTGCTCCTCGTTTGGAGAGTTGGGCGGAGGCGATTAACATTGTGTAAATGATAATAAGCTTTCTCTTCCCTCTTGGGATCTAAGGGCTTTATGATGGAGGGTCTGTGTGTCACTATTTGTAACTGGGCATGAAATTTGAACTTTAATTATCAGTGGGTGCAGCCTTTATTTATTTATCTTTTGTAAAGTCGTAGAAACCCTATCATTTTTTTTTGTTTGTTTTCTTTTGCTATTGGAGCCGGTGGGGATGCAAAAATGGTATTTGTTGTAGTTTCTGTTGACCACTATAGAAGTTAACCCCAACTATGATGACTTCTGCTTCTAAAAAAATGTGGAAATGTTAAAAGGGTCCATGTGAAAAGGGCAGTTGTGACCTAATGGTTAGAGAGTCAGACTTTTTACCCAAAGGTTGTTAGTTTGATTCTCACCCTGCTGAAAAAAACAAACAAACAAACAAAAAACAATAGAACTCTGCCCAAAACACAATAGAAAATGTAATGGTTATAATGGGAATTGTATTTGTTTGAATGTGGCAGTTATTGTTCATAAAATTTTCGAAATCCAACAGCCAACTTGTTTGTTGGCATTTGTGTGGTGTAAATTGGCCTTTCTGCTGTGCTGTGTAGATATATGCTTCAACAGTTGAAACTACAACTGGACATATCAAAGTGAATGTGCAAGTCATTTGTCCTTCATGCTTTCACGCCTCGTCCAATGTAGACAGTGTCACTGATTATAATGATTTCTATTTGTTTTGGACGCGTCGCAAGGGTGTTACTGATCGTGTTTGAGATCTGTGAATGATCATAAGTGCTCCGTGTGTGTGAAAGAGCTGTGCTTCAGAAGCTGACAATCTCATCTCATTATTTTATACAACACTGATACTTTCTTGTCAAAATGCTGCTCCCCAAATAGTATGCGACATAATGGCCTACTTCATAAGCATCTTTTCACACTGTATACAGGGCTTTCAGACTGCGCTTAAAATCTTACTCTCAAGTTCACTCATTTGAGCCACAACCATAAACAAATCTGTGTAGTGGAGGAAAACTCATAGTATTCAAAAGACTAATAATAAGAAACATGTGACACAGAGGAGCTTAACCATTTAAGCTTTTTAGATTGTTCTGATGTTTTTTGTTTAACATGGAAATAAACCGTTTTGAGATGTAAACAATTGGTGTAGTGCTTTTGCTCTCATTTTGTTGGACAACAGTGATTTGATTAAAACCAACGTGATCTCACAGAATTCCTTGTAATGTTCACTGACTTAATTAACCTCCGAATCTGTGGTGGCATCACGGAATCGCCAAAAATTCCGTGATGGGCTCACAGAAAAAAATTCGTGATGGGCTCACAGAAAAAAATTCCGTGATGGGCTCACAGAAGTGATACCAATGTAAGTCAGTGACAGGCATCAGCCGTGCTCCACGCACGGAAACCCTTAGCATCAATATGCCGACGCGATACTGGGAAATTTATAGTCATCATTATTGTTCAGAACTGGGTAGGTTTAGGGTAGGGGCTGTCAGGTACTCCAGTGAAAGTATAACTGCATCGGAGTCACTCTTTTTATGTGGTCCGATGCAGCGCTGGTGTTGAACCAGTGAATCCGTGCATGGACCACGGGTGATGCCTTCTGTAGCCCATCACGGAATTTTCGGCGATTCCGTGATGCCACCACAGATTCGGAGGTTAATTAAGTCCGTGAACATTACACGGAATTCTGTGAGATCAGGTTGATTAAAACATACAGCAGGTGAATGAAGCTCATGTTCAGCTGCACACAGAGAATGAATGAATCTCTGAAGAGATTATATGTGACCCTGGACCACAAAATCAGTCTTAAAGTGTCAATTTTTCGAAATTGAGATGTATACATCATCTGTAAGCTGAATAAATAAGCTTTGATGTATGGTTTGTTAGGATCGGACAATATCTGGCCGAGATACAACTATTTGAAAATCTGGAATCTGAGGGTGCAAAAAAATCTAAATATTGAGAAAATCGCCTTTAAAGTTGTCCAAATGAAGTTCTTAGCAATGCATTTTACTAATCAAAAATGAAGCTTTTATACATTTACGGTAAGAAATTTGCAAAATATCTTCATGGAACTTGATCTTTACTAAATATCCTAATGATTTTTGGCATATATATATATATATATATATATATATATATATATATATATATATATATATATATATATATATATATATATATATATATATATATATATATATATATATATATATGCCAAAAATATATATATATGCCAAAAATCATTAGGATATTTAGTAAAGATCATGTTCAAAATTATAATATTATAATTTTGACCCATACAATATATTTTTGGCTATTGCTACAAATATACCCCAGTGACTTAAGACTGGTTTTGTGGTCCAGAGTCACATGTTTGAATCATTGCTTTGATGTACTGTCTGTTCAGAGAGGTAAAATATGCATCTTAAAGTTTATTAACCAGTTCCCAATGTAATATTTAATCTAAAAATGAAACTTCTGTTATTACTTACTGGAAACATTGATATTTAGGCTACTGAAACAGCATGTGAAGAATTTATTATAGTTTATGACAGACCCTGAAGAAAACAAATAAAGTATCTTGAGTCTTTTTAATCAGTTTTTGTGTTCTCTCATTGAGAGAGTTTAAATGCAAGTTAATTTGGATTGCATTTTGTTTACATTAACCTAAAGAAATCCTGATGGTGCTGCCTGACCTATTGCATAACATGGCCAAAGGTGATCAGAAACTCCACCCACAACACTTACCAGGAAACGAATGACTTGTTATTTCTCCTTTCTGTCAGATAGACGTTGACTCGATAAAAGCCAAAAATAATCAGCAATCATTGAAGAATGAAGAGAAATGCTTTCAAAGCATATTTTTGGGAAATTTATTTTTAAACAAACAGCAGATCATTGTAATTTTTGTGGTAATTCATGTTTGAAACCATTGTTCAGTAACTGAAAGTAAAGTTCAGATAGATGAAGCTCAAACTGTGAAAATGGATTCACTATCTGCAGATGATTTTTCCTGTCATGTGTGTATTGAAATCTTCAAGGATCCTGTTGTTTTATCATGTAGTCACAGTTTCTGTAAAGAGTGTCTTCAACAGTTCTGGAGAACCAAGGAAACTCAGGAGTGTCCTGTCTGCAGGAGAAGATCCTCAAGAGATGATCCTCCATGCAATCGCGTGCTAAAAAACTTATGCGAGTCATTATTGAAGCAGAGAAATGAGAGCCGTTCATCAGGGTCTGAGGAGATCTGCAGTTTACACAGTGAGAAACTCAAACTCTTCTGTCTGGAGGATATATATATATATATATATACCCTATCCTCCACGCGATTGCATGGAGGATAGGGGAAGTCGTGGCCTAATGGTTAGAGAGTTGGGCTCATAATCCAAAGGTTGCGAGTTCGAGTCTCGGGCCGGCAGGGATTGTAGGTGGGGGGAGTGACTGTCCAGCGCCCTCTCCACCTCAATACCACGACTGAGGTGCCCTTGAGCAAGGCACCGAACCCCCAACTGCTCCCCGGGCGCCGCAGCATAAATGGCTGCCCACTGCTCCGGGTGTGTGTTCACAGTGTGTGTGTGTTCACTGCTGTGTGTGTGCACGTTGGATGGGTTAAATGCAGAGCACAAATTCTGAGTATGGGTCACCATACTTGGCCGTATGTCACTTCACTTTCACTTTTTCACTTTCACAAACAGCCGGTGTGTTTAGTGTGCAGAGATTCACAGAAACACGTCAATCACACATTCAGACCCATCAGTGAAGCTGTTTCAACATGTAAGGTAAGACAGATTCATTTCTGAGGATTAAAGCTAAACTTCTCATGTACCATTTTGCTATGTGATAAATGAACATTACATAAGCCTCCAGGGATATAAAGATCGTCACTTTAAATTCTAGGAGGAGCTCAATACAGCACTGAAGTCGTTACAAGAGAAACTTAAACATGGAGAAACAATGACAGGACAGTTGGAAGAATCAGTTCAACACATCAAGGTGAGCTCTGATTCTTGACATTTACTAATTTGATTAGAACAGGTGATTTTATTTGTGGGACATAATTACATGTTCCTTTTTTGACTGGAACACACAGAAATGTTGAATGTATGCATTTTAGATAAAATATAAGAATTATTTAATTCTCATTGCATAGTTACATAAACTAATATTTGCACTAAAGCGTACTCAATGTATTTGGAAATATGCATTTAAAATGTATTATCTGTCTATTATGGCAAACAGATAAACGATATTGATGACTCTTGTATTGGTGACATCAATCATTATAACCAGATCGATATGTTCTTCTCAGTTTTAAAAATGACTTATTTGAGATTAAGAGTTTTGTTTCGCATAATGAAGCTTCTTCTGTTGGTTACAATGGCAGTTGGCAGTACAATGCACAAGCAGGAATCATATATTGGCTAGCGCTCACCATTCAGCTTTCAGCTGATCATTTTAGGAACATGTAGATATAATCATATTCATCAACTAGACTGACAATATGTGTCTATACCTGAGGGAAACATGAGCAAAAAGATAAGATGTTAAAAGTAATATTGCTAATTTGGTGGAAATACCCCATCTTACGCCAAGTCTAATTTTATGTTCTTGCTTCAAAATGAAAACAATAACTTTTACTCCTAGCGTAGTTGTCAGGATTATGGACCTATTTTTGTTGTGTTTTTTGCTCCCCATGTGTTCTGTGACCCAGTTTCTCCCTCATGTTAATTTGATTCCAGGTGTCTCTCCTTAGTTCCTTGATTGTCCTGTCTTTAAAAGCCCCAGTCCTTTCAGTTAGTGTTTGTCATTCCTTGAATGTCTACCCTGCCTGTCATCTGTGTTACCATTTGGATTAAATACTTTAGTTTTGTGAAATTCCTCGTCTCCTGGCTTTCGTGACTCCTTGCTTCCCGTGAATTGTGATAGAAATAGTCCTAACTATATTCAGCAACAGATCTGCACAGTTAAAGAATAAAAAACCTAAATAATGTTTTACCTAAAAGTTACATAAACTGTACTGTTATTAAATGTATGTATGTATGTATATATATATATATATATATATATATATCTTACTCAAAGATTAAATTAAAATGTATTGTGTTTTAACATTAATTTATACTTAATTTAGTGATTCCTCTGCATACCACTAGAGAGTCTGAGTACCAGTGGTACTCTTACCACACTTTGAGAACCACTAACATTAATGATTATCTCATTGATTAAAATTCTTGATTAAATCATTTATAATTTAAGGCCATCACAATGGCTAAATGGCATCTGGGGAAATGATGACAACTGGCATTTCATATAGGCTGGGCATGTCTAAAATGTGTCAACTTACCTTATTTGCCTTTTGAAAAAAATGAGGCAATGTTTTTCTGGCTTCTTCTTTCTGGATGTGCCAGGCAGACTACAAGAAACTCGTGTTGCAGCTGAGACAGGCACACGTTAGACTACTAAACTCCCTGCCTGTTTAGGAAGCACCATTCGAAGAAGATGACGTACCGTTCACTGTCAGATAGGAATAGGCTACATATGTGTAGGCCAGGGGTGTCAAACTCAGTTCCTGGAGGGCCGGAGCCCTGCAGAGTTTAGATGCAACCCTAATTAAACACACCTGATCCAGCTAATTAAGTAATTCAAGCTTATTTGAAAACTAGATGGTTTGTGTGTTGGATCAGGGTTGGAACAAAACTCTGCAGGGCTGCGGCCCTCCAGGAACTGAGTTTGACACCCCTGGTGTAGGCTAACACCAAACGTAATCGTAATTAATTTCTCCTTGTCACTAAAAGATGTCTGAAAATAAAAGAAATAAACATTTTAAAACTTAACATTGATGTATGGCTTGAATTACAATTAATTTGATGTTCAATATGGGAAGTTTTAGTTAGCAAATAGAGCAGGCTATTTTCCCTTATCAAAAGTGCGGGGGTCAATTGCTGTCTATTCATAACTGTGGGGTCATGACCCCTCTGTCCCCCCTGTCAATGGTCCTGCAATAAATGCCTAAATAAACATTTAATGTTCAACATAATACAATGTCAGATTTTCTAGAAAATACACAAAATTAGACCAATTAACCTCAGAACTGTATTAACTCACTAAATCTCACACATGCTAATATTGAGATGAACTAACAAGATATAAAAAAAATAAAAAGTGAGGCCATTCATCAAAAGTGCTGAGATGACATTTTGTGCTATGTCAAGAGAAAAAAAAAAATAAAATAAGGTGGGATGCCAACTTTCCCCAGGGGGATATCAAGCAGTGATGATCTACAGTATATCTGTACCCTGCTGTATACAACGTGTATTTGCACCTGCAGACACTGAACATCTACTGTTTTAGTACTCTACTAACAGTTTACTACTACTTTACTAACAGTTTTAGTAAAGTTAAAGTTATAGTTAAATAGTTCACATTTACCCAATCGCATGATGCTGCAGAATAAGTTGCGTCTTTGAGATGATTGAAGTGAATGTGTTTTGATTTCAGTCTCAAGCTGAGCACACAGAGCGTCAGATTAAACAGCAGTTTGAGAAGCTTCATCAGTTTCTCAGAGATGAAGAAGAAGCTACAATCACTGCACTGAGGGAGGAAGAGGAGCAGAAGAAGCAGATGATGAAGGAGAAGCTGGAGGAGATCAACAGACACATCTCAGCTCTTTCACACACAATCAAAGACACGGAGGAGATGATGAAAGACAGTGACATCTGCTTTCTGAAGGTCTGATTTCAGATCATGATTGATTGATTGATTGATTGATTGGGTTGTTGATGATAAATTGTGTGTTTGTTCTGCAGAAGTTTCCAGTCTCAATGGAAAGGTGAGTGATCTGCTGGTGTCTCTGGTCTCTGCTTCTGATCCAAATCCACTGCGGTTCTGATCCTGAATGTTCTCCCAGAGTCCAGATCTCATCACACCCGGATCCACAGACGCCTTCTGGAGCTTTGATTGATGTGCCACGTTACTTGAGCAACCTGCCCTTCAGAGTCTGGAAGAAGATGCAGGACATCGTCCAAAACAGTGAGTCTGGAGAAGATCTGTCTGTTCAGGATCCTTTGAATGATCTCCTTCCCAACGACGAGGAAGAGCACATTCAAGCAAGTATGGGAATGTCACTGTTTAACCTCCAGATGTGAGCTGTTGTCTATCCTGTCACACTAACCCTGCCTCTAAATTTTGATCTTATGCAGTGCAGCACCAAGACAACAGTGCAGCTGTGGCAGCTGGTCAGCAGGGCAGCTATGAGATTAGCGCCCGTCTCAGGACCATCCATAACCTGGTGATCAAGTATGCAGCTCAGGGCCGTTACGACGTGGCCATATCGCTCTGCAAACAGGCTCTGGAGGACCTGGAGAAAAACTATGGACACGACCACCCCGATGTGGCCACCATGCTCAACATCGAGGCATTCATGTACAGGTGAGAGAAAAGTCCTGCTTCACTGGGTGAGGATGAGGAGCATGTGTTTGTCATGATATGAAGAAATGCAACTTAACTGGATTGACAATGTCTGGTAAATCAGCAGTCTGGATTTTAGATTACTGGTTTTTAAAAATTTTAAAGTGGCTTTTCCACTCACATTTCAAAAACAGCATAATCAATTAATTCATATATCTGAGTCATTGGATGAAATCTCTCTGTCTGTTTCAGGGATCAGCAAAAATATAAAGAAGCTGATCACTTGTTGAATGATGCTCTTTCCATCAGAGTAAAGACACTTGGGAAACAACATCCTGCTGTAAGTGAAAAAAATAATGATTTCAGCAAATCATGGGAAATTATTTACCATCTTTTATGTGTAGGAAATGGCAACGAAAGAGATGTTAGAAAATATAATTGTTATAAACATAAACTAGATATTATAAAGACTTTAGCACAGGTCAAAAGTATTTCATTATTGTATGCATTTATTAATTACCAAAGAAAAAGCTGGTAAAAGGATGCAAATTCTTTTAAAAGCATCTCAGATGTCTCTGTGGTTAATGAATTTGGAGCATTAGATGAATGTTAATTATGAATTATTGAGCTCTAAAATACAAACTTCACATGGTCTGGATTTGCACATGTGTCATAACAAAGGTGAAATGTCATACTGTATCTCGTCAAGATGTTGTGTGTCATTGCGTTTCAGGTGGCAGCCACTCTCAATAATCTGGCTGTGCTGTATGGGAAACAAGGCAAGTATATGAAGGCTGAGCTACTCTGTAAACGAGCCCTGGAGATCCGAGAAAAGGTCAGTAAACGTCCTGTCACCGCACCAACTCCCCCACACCCCCAGCAGAGGGCGAATGTTGAGATCAGAAACAATTCTTCAGAATTCATGTGCACCAAGAAACACCAGACATTAATGTTAATAAGCACAGAAAGACCTGTTATTTAATTTAATGACTTTTATATGTATATTTCTGGTGTTAAAAATTAATCTACATGTAATGAGCTGGTGTATTTTGGACTAGGTGTGATACACTACTTGTGATAGTAAGTTCACTTTTTAGTCCGAGTCCCATGTGTAAGGCCTACGAATTTGGTCCAAGGACGGTATCCAATCGTGGGTGAAGGTTTCCTGCGTGTTCGGTCTTTTCAGCGCGCAAAGTTATTAAATTTAGGTTAACTTCAAATCTGACTCCATTTTAGTATCTAATCTGACTCCATTTTATTATGACCTCAAACTTAGGTTGAAAGGCAAATTGGTCATTTGTCTGTCCCTAATTATTCCTATTATTCTTCTGACATTTGATTATTCTAGTTAATTCTTTACTTTCTATTTACTCATTCATTAGAAAGCTATATCACCCAGGGTATATCAGACCGGCCGACGTACTTATACCCCATTATCACAAACTCGCCAGTCTAATCTAATACTATTTAATAGGTCGCTCATACTCACCATTCTTTAAATAGCAGTTCTGTTTAGCCCCCTACAGTTACCTATGTACAACTTAGTTAAAGCTCAGACAATAATCAGCGGTTATGCTAGCACCGTTTGTCTAGCCCCGATAGTTATATAACCACGTACAACTTAACTATAGTTGAGACAATAATCAGCGGTTATGCTAGTAGCCTACTATGAAATATGTTAATATCTCATTGGTATTTTCACCTAGCCCCCGATAGTTAAAATAACTATGTACAACTTGAATAAAGCTCAAACAATAATCAGAGGTTATGCTAGTATCCTATATCTAGCCCCCAATAGTTAGCAAACTATGTACAACTTAATTAAAGCTCAAACAATAATCAGAGGTTATGCTAGTATCCTATATCTAGCCCCCAATAGTTAGCAAACTATGTACAACTTAATTAAAGCTCAAACAATAATCAGAGGTTATGCTAGTATCCTATATCTAGCCCCCAATAGTTAGCAAACTACGTACAACTTAATTAAAGCTCAAACAATAATCAGAGGTTATGCTAGTATCCTATATCTAGCCCCCAATAGTTAGCAAACTACGTACAACTTAATTAAAGCTCAAACAATAATCAGAGGTTATGCTAGTATCCTATATCTAGCCCCCAATAGTTAGCAAACTACGTACAACTTAATTAAAGCTCAAACAATAATCAGAGGTTATGCTATTATCCTATATCTAGCCCCCAATAGTTAGCAAACTACGTACAACTTAATTAAAGCTCAAACAATAATCAGAGGTTATGCTATTATCCTATATCTAGCCCCCAATAGTTAGCAAACTACGTACAACTTAATTAAAGCTCAAACAATAATCAGAGGTTATGCTATTATCCTATATCTAGCCCCCAATAGTTAGCAAACTACGTACAACTTAATTAAAGCTCAAACAATAATCAGAGGTTATGCTAGTATCCTATATCTAGCCCCCAATAGTTAGCAAACTACGTACAACTTAATTAAAGCTCAAACAATAATCAGAGGTTATGCTAGTATCCTATATCTAGCCCCCAATAGTTAGCAAACTACGTACAACTTAATTAAAGCTCAAACAATAATCAGAGGTTATGCTAGTATCCTATATCTAGCCCCCAATAGTTAGCAAACTACGTACAACTTAATTAAAGCTCAAACAATAATCAGAGGTTATGCTATTATCCTATATCTAGCCCCCAATAGTTAGCAAACTACGTACAACTTAATTAAAGCTCAAACAATAATCAGAGGTTATGCTAGTATCCTATATCTAGCCCCCAATAGTTAGCAAACTACGTACAACTTAATTAAAGCTGAGATAGTAACCAGCGGTTATGACCAGTACTATAACTAGCCCCCCACAGTTAATGCAACTGAGTACAACTTAACTAAAGTCAAACAATTCCTGGACGCAGATTTGTAGAATCATATACCTTCACTTAATCTACTTGAGAAAATAAGTTCAGAGTAAGTCAGAATAAATTCAAATGCAACAATTTATTATCAGTCAGGTAAATATATATTATGCTAATTATACAGCCAATTCAAAGATATCAAATCAATACAAAACATCAAAATCTCAAAGATGAATCTAAGAGTAAGATGCATACCTGACTTGAGAAAAATACATAGTATGAAGTGTGGGAACACTTCATCCTATGGGCTCATTCCGGCTACAGAAGGCCCTGATCTTTTTGCAACATTTCCTTAAATACCTCAGACCAAGACCAACATCCCCCGAAATGGAGACAGGAAACTAACAATTGGAATTTGCATTGATCAAGCAGAGTTATCACCTTTTGGGACAGATGGTAATTTGCATGAAAGACACTGGGAAACTGACCCACCCTCTACAGTGTGCAAAATATCTCTAAACTCTTAGGATCTGTGTTACCTTTTAGTTTACTAATAAGAATGAGACCATTGTACCAGTCGCCCTGAGACAATTCAAATGATACCAAACATGACTGTAACTATCACTTGCATTCATGTAGAACATTACAATCTACTATTGACCATTTTGAGCAGACTGAGTAGAAGGAAGGATGGGTGAAGGGATTTAAGAAGAAACAAATGGACAGAAGGGAAGGAAGTTTCCTGCACCTCCACTCTGTGGGGTGTCTCGAAGATGCCCGTGCATGTTTATACTGTCTGTTTCTCAGGAGATCAAAGTATCTCAGGTTCTTTCATCCTTACACATGAAACACACATACATACATACAAACATACATACATACATGCATACATATTTAAATAATAAATAAATAAGTACAGGGGCCTGTACCATGATGGTAGTTGAACAAATTCCGAGTTACAGGATTAGTTTCGAGTTGACAAAACGAAAACCACTCCAATCCGGCTTTGATGATACCATGATGTTGATCATCAATTTTCTTTGTCAACTCAGGCTTTGATCCTGAGATTGTGGAGCGTGTGCACATGAATGTGTGACATCAGTAGCAAACAGCCAATCACATGCCTCACAACAGCAAGTGTGATTCACTTCTCGCGAGAGAGTCAGCGAGATCCAAAACTCTTTTACTAAAGGTTAAGAGATTGTAGAATATGAGGAATTTAAATGCATTTACACTGAAGAAAGTACTTGTCCATGGAAGAGGACAAATAAAAGAAATTATCAGTGCAGTCACAAGTGAAACTTGTGCAGTTGGTTTATATAGTTGATAATATATAGTGATAGAGAGAGACTCAAACATGTAAGATCAAATGTAGTCATTTTTAAACCGTTATCTATTGATGCTACAGCTTATTTATATTACATATGATCTGTATTAATATTAATTTAAAATTAATTCTTTATAATAATTGTTAAACTAAACTTGCTTGTGCGTAATATATTAACAATAATCAAAAATAGATAAAAAATAAATCATATAAAATAATTCTAAATGATTATCATTAATGACAGACAATTTTGTTATTAATGTTTTATTTTTATTTTATTTTTTGGAGAGAGAGAAACTGGGGGAGTGACCATTTTGCGTCAGACGTGTCACTTTGCTCACATCTGATTGGTCCAATTTCAGTTCTCTAGCCCAGAACATAACCTGCCCCAGAGCAGTTTAGCTGTGGAGTGCAAGTTAATATGGTGATGAACACCACTAAAAGCCAAGCCACTTTCATGGTACCTAAAACCCAGGATTGGTGCAAACTAAATTGAAACTTACCTGGCTAGGCAGCAAATCAGGCTTCATGGTACAGGCCCCAGGAATATTTTAACATGTCTAATGAAAGAGAGTGCAGAGTGAGGCAAGAAACAAAAAAGTAGAAAATTAGGAAACAGTTATACAGTTTAGAGTTTTTATACACAGACCACATAAATGAAGGGACACTATTGACCTGTTTTTGTCTCTATCTGTCTTAGAGGTCTTCATGGGTCAAAAAATTTCAAAGAAACCTGTAAATGTGCTGCACGGAACTGACCCGGACCCGTATTTTATTTGAAAGTGTGACCCGAACCCATGCAGACCCGAGAAGTACCTTAAATGTACTACCCGGACCCGGCCATTATTCGAAAGTTGGACCTGAACCCAGCTGGGAAGACACAGACCCGACACTCAATCGGCACATATTGCACAGCAAACTGCTATTAACATGTACTCTGACTGCGATGCATACAATCCTCCTTACCAATAAATTTCCATCGATGTTAGGCTGTTCCTCTCTCTTGCCGACTGAAATAGCCTTCTTAATCCACTCATTATTTCAGCTTCAAAAGTCTACTTGCTGTCACGGTCGGTGACGGGTGACTAATGCAACTTCACAGGTTTTTTTTTTTTTTCGTTGCATCTCTTGTCAACTTCGACTGTTGCGTTTCCCTTTTGAACTACAATAACGATACTTTTTTTGTTGGTTGTAATAAAGAGTCAGAGCAATTATTTTTTAGCAAAAAATGCACAAAACAAGAAGTGTGTTACAATTTACTGTGTGCGTGTTCAATAACAGGTGTGTCTCTTCTTCAGTTTTTTTCAGCTTGTTTCAGCGGACCCAGCTGATCATTTAAAATATTGAAAGTGAACCCGTACCCGAACCCGTACGGGTCCCGGGTCGTCATGTCCTCCGTGAAGACCTCTAGTCTGTCTGTCAATCTGTCTTTCAGGTGTTGGGGGAAAATCATCCCGATGTGGCGAAGCAGTTGACTAATCTGGCCCTGGTTTGTCAGAATCAGGGCAAGTATGAGGAGGTGGAGCATTATTACCACAGAGCTCTGAAGATCTACGAACTTTGCTCGGATGATCCCAACGTGGCAAAAACCAAGTGCAACCTGGTTAGTTTGTCAGACCACTGATCTGCTGGAAAACAATGTGAGATTCAATAGACCACATTAAACAAAACTGTAGGTGTGTCACTGAGAAAATGAATATATGAATATATCCACTAAAATTTGTGTTGATTCTGTGGGGTTAAAGTTGTGAATAACTGTGGGTTCTTGATCTCAAGGCAGTGTGTTTTTATATTTGTTCATTTATCAGCCATGGGTTGTTTTTCACCCACTCGGATTTGTACCTGTCAAATCATCAGGCATGCTCACATTCACTCCATTCACTCCAATCCATTGTATGAAGCAGTGAAATTATCATTGCGTCTTTGCAGGCATCCTGCTGTCTCAAACAAGGCAAATTTAAAGAAGCTGAGATTCTTTACAAAGAGATTTTGACCAATGCACATGAGAAGGAGTTTGGATCGGTGGGCGGTGAGCTGTTATTCATTCATTCAATCACTCACACCTTTATTTAGGTTTGCATTTATTTATACTTTTTTGCGTTTTTTTTTTTTTATAGAACAGGTAGAGTACAAACAGGAGGGTAGCCCACAATATGTTGAGATGGTTTGTTCAGACTAATCTGAAGTGGATGCTGCTGTACCTTTTATATAAAACAAACATTTTATTTGTTAGGAGGTTTGACACATTTGGCTTGTCACATTACTTTTGAAATCTTACCCAGTCATGAGGATGTAATTAGAGAGCCTACTGTCTCACAGCACCTTGGGTAATGATGCTACTTTTATGTCTGTTTCTAGCTAGAAACAAACCCATCTGGATGCATGCTGAGGAAAGAGAGAAGATGAGCAAGGTGTGTGTTGTGGATGAAATGAGTGTTTGTGTTTTTGCCCGTCTGCTGTCACTCAAACTGTCTTTCTGCTGATATTCAGAGGAAACTCAGAGACAACACACTGCACAAAGAATATGGAGGCGGGTACAAAGCCAGTAAAGTCAACAGGTACTGCAAACACATCACAAACCTTCACAAAGCTGCAGGAGAGAAGGACCGCTGTGTTCTTAAAGCTGCCTTTACTTGGTTTTGTTGCACTATGAGATTTATTTTTTTTTTAAATGAGTTGTTTTCTTGGTTTTGTATCCTTCCTCACTGGATGTGTTGTTTTGTCTGCAGTCCGATCATAAATATGACACTGAGGAATCTAGCTGCTCAGTACCGCAGACAGGGCAAGATGAAGGCAGCAGACATGCTGGAGGAATGTGCCACAAGATCCCACAAACAGGTACTTCACTTGTCATTTGTCTGACCTCATTCAGTGCACCATTAAAACTAAAGCTCAACTTAAGTTTTTTTTTTTTTTTGTATGTTTTGATCATCATTTGTGTGTTTTCACTTGTCCAGAATACGCCGAGATCAGTTTTCATCCCAAGAAAACAAGAAATTAGGCCTATATTTTAAATTAACAAAAAAAGGCTGATTTTTAGGCCTTGTTCACCCAAAAATTAATTCTGTCATTATTTACTCACCCAAAAGCTGTTCCAAACCTGTATGAATTTCTTTTTTTCTGTTGAGCACAAAAGAAGATATTTTGATGAATGTTGGTAACCAAACAGTTAATGGACACCACCTCCATAGCATAGAAAAAGAAAACACTATGGAAGGCAGAGGGGACCAGAAACTGTTTCCCAGCCTTTAGTAATTGTCCCACATTTGGTTTGTTTGGTGGTGGTCCCCCTAGGTGTCAGTGCTCTAAACTAGTAATCACGACGCTGCAGTGTGTGTGAGATCTGATTAATAAGATCAGAATTAGAGGTCCACCACTATGGGTTTTTCTCTGGCCGATGCCAATATTTACAAATCAGGGCAGCCGATGGCCGATATATGATGCCATTTTTTTTGGGGCCAATATGTTTGGCTGATCCCCCCCAAACCCCCCACCCCCCTTTAACCCCCTTCATCTTATAAAAGAGAATTTATGTTTTAATGAGAGTAAATGTTTATTGCAGGATGCAAGATAATAGTAGTAGTAGTAGTAGTAGTAGTAGCAGCTTAATTCATAACAACATTACATGGCTCAAAAATTAAGCACCTTCTCAAAACTTTTTTGTTTATGTTTGTTGACAGACACCAGTGTTTCTGTTAAAAAAACCCATTAATTCATTAGAATTATCTGAGTGCTGATCACATCTTTTTCTTCTGCTGAGATTGATAGATGAACTGCATCCCACGCGGCAGCCAATCAGAATTCGCCGATCTACACACAGGTGAGCATCCCACCCATGGCTCTGAGAGTTAAGTTCGTCAGAGCGCCGATGCGGTCACTAAACTTCTGCTGTTGTTCACCTGTATACACCCGACAAGTAACTGAGCGTTGTAGTAACAAATAAAAGGGTTACTCCCAGATGCCTGTTGACTACATCTTTTAACCAAGTCTCTTACCGGACACCCTGTGGTGGGTTTCAAATCTAACTAGCAATCTAAATCAAAAAGGCTATCAACTTTCCACAGACATGCAAATGCAAATAAATTTTCTGCCAGCAGGAGGCCCTGTTGGAGCAAGAGATATAGCAGTTTCCCCGGTAACGGCTGTAATCAAATAAGCGCCGAGCTGACAAATGCTACTTTATCAGGCATTACAGTTGAGACGAAATGAACATCAAAGCTTTTCTGAACAAAGTATAAGCCTTTTGGAAAATCTATTTGTAGCGGTCAGTTTGGATATTGTGAAGGGCCGCCACAAATAAATCAATGTATGGGAAACACTGGACACTGCTGTAAGTCAAATGGCCATAATGTAATTAAGTGATAACAAAAATAACAGTTTACTCGCATTACACAGCCTGTTGCTCATAACTGCTTAAGAGTGCACTGACCATGAGCAATGAGATCGTGAAGGCTATTGTCGGACCCACAGACACATGTCATGAGGAAAGTTAACGTGCACGTTAATCAGACCAGAAATTTCATCTGAATTGCACGTGTTTCTACTCTCACATGCAAATGAATTGTTGCACTTATGATAAGCATAGGCGGCATCAGTTCTAGTAGGGTCGAAATTGTCTGTTTTGCCCTGCCATCATTAGCTGAAGCTGTGTGTGAACGAGGCACGGCTGCAGAGTGTGAGCTGCTCTCCATCTCACGCAGCCAGAGGGAGAGAAATTCTCCGGACCGGTACAGCGTTCCACAACAATGCTTAGCTGCCCACAGATGCGCCTGCCAATTAATCGGCCTAATCTGCAGCACAATCAGTCAATGCCAATTAATTTAAAAAATGCCAAAAACTGGCTCGATGAATCGGCCGGTCGATCAGTCAGTCGACCTCTACTTAGCAGTGGTGTTGATTAATGGATTGGCACATGGTTTGTCTAAAAGTATATTACAAACACCACATAGACAAATAAACAACATAAAAAAAACTACAGGGGGACTTTAACTCTCCCTAAGATCTGACTGATACATCTTCATGGGCTATTGTTTCCTCTCACACTTTCAGCTCACATTAATTTGTTGTTTTGTGTGTCCCTCTCTTTTGTTCTTATATTCAGAGTCTGAGCAGCTGATGTCTGAAAGGCAGTCGAGATCTGAGCTTCAGTAACGTGGATCTGCAATAGCAGTTCAAATCTGTCCACACCAAATCACTCCACTCTTTACCAACCAGAACCTTCATATGAGACTTACACACTTTAAAATGTTTCAATTTTTTTTAGCATCATGCCAGATTTTACTTCAAATTTCCAGCCATGCTGGTGATACAGCTGTTTTCAGGGTGTTTTTGCATGCATGCATAGCATAGTTGAAGTCTACGGTGTCTTCTGTTTTAGCATGTACTGTTTGAGTATTTCCAATTGCAAAGAAGCTGTATAAGACCCAACAATCAGTCTTTTAATCCAGATCAAACTACATGTATGATCAAATTTATCAGTTTATTGCTTTAATAACTTTATTAGCATAGTGAATTTGACACTCTCCAATAAAGCACAGTAAGTAAATCACTCACCAATAAAGTGTCTTTTTTTCTCATTGTCCATTACTGTGTTAATTGAGGTTGTCTAGCATTATATTTGAGAGAATGTCAATGCAAGTTAATTTTGAATGCATTTTGTTGAAATTTAATCTGAAGAAATAATGCCATATGATCTGTTTTCGACACACCCAAAGGTGATCAGAAACTCCACCCTCTTACGACACTTACCAGGAAGAAACTGACTTGTTATTTCTCCTTTCTGTCATATTGACTCTGTTCTTGATTTCTTGGCAAGATCAAAAACTAATCAGCGAACAGTGTTGAATGAACAAAAGCACTTTCAGGATGGATTTTTTTTCAGGAAGTTTGTTTCTGAATAGACAGCAGATCATTGTGATTCTTGTGGTTATATATCATTTTAAACCAACAATCAGAAAGTGAAAGTAAACTTTAGATTGCTGGAGCTCAAAGAGTGAAAATGGATTCACTATCTGTGGAAGAACTTTCTTGTCCAGTGTGTCATGAAATCTTCAAGGATCCTGTTATTTTATCATGTAGTCACAGTTTCTGTAAAGAGTGTCTTCAAAGTTTCTGTAAGTGTCCTGTCTGCAGGAGAAGATCCTCAAGAGATGATCCTCCTTGTAATCTAGTGCTAAAAAACTTGTGTGAGTCGTTCCTGAAGAGAAATGAGAGCCGTTCATCAGGATCTGAGGAGATCTGCAGTTTACACAGTGAGAAACTCAAACTCTTCTGTCTGGAGGACAAACAGCCGGTGTGTTTAGTGTGTAGAGATTCACAGAAACACCTCAATCACACATTCAGACCCATTAATGAAGTTATTTCATCATATAAGGTAGGACAGATTAATTTCTGAATTATTTGAGGATAAAACTTACAACAAAGACAAATGTCTGTGATATTTGTCACACAAATATGTGGTACTATTTATCACATTCATGAACATACTATAAAAATCTCTTATGTCTTATAGATTTTAATTTTAAATTTCAGGAGAATCTCAATACAGCACTAAAGTCCTTGCAAGACAAAGTTAAAGACCAAAAAAATGCTGCAAGAGAGTTTGAGAAAACAGTTCAACACATTAAGGTGAGGAAACAGAACAACTTTACGATTTAATATGAATTCGGTCTGTCCAGACAGTTGGCTGGTGCTGTGGAAGATGTGATGTGTGTTGATTGAGACGACTGAAGTGAATGTGGTTTGATTTCAGTCTCAAGCTGAGCACACAGAGCGTCAGATTAAACAGCAGTTTGAGAAGCTTCATCAGTTTCTCAGAGATGAAGAAGAAGCTACAATCACTGCACTGAGGGAGGAAGAGGAGCAGAAGAAGCAGATGATGAAGGAGAAGCTGGAGGAGATCAACAGACACATCTCAGCTCTTTCACACACAATCAAAGACACGGAGGAGATGATGAAAGACAGTGACGTCTGCTTTCTAAAGGTCTGATTTCAGATCATGCGTTGATTGATTGATTGATTGATTGATTGATTGATTGATTGATTGATTGATTGAGTTGTTGATGGTAAATTGTGTGTTTGTTCTGCAGAAGTTTCCAGTCTCGATGGAAAGGTGAGTGATCTGCTGGTGTCTCTGGTCTCTGTTTCTGATCCAAATCCACAGCAGTTCTGATCCTGAATGTTCTTCCAGAGTCCAGATCTCATCACAGCCGGATCCACAGATGTCTTCTGGTGCTTTGATTCATGTGCCATGCTACTTGGGCAACCTGCCCTTCAGAGTCTGGAAAAAGATGCAGGACATCGTCCAAAACAGTGAGTCTGGAGAAGATCTGTGCTCTTACACATACACTGGAAATCACACATGGGGGAATAGTTAAAAATTTCAGCACTATGTATGAATAACCAGATAAGCTACTGCACCAAAATGAGCTTTAAAAAAGAGAGAAGGACAATTTGGTCCACATGATGTTTACAGTTACAGTGATACAGCAGATCTCTACACTGTAAGAAAAAAACTGAAAAACGGATAATGTCCTTGCAGAAAATTAACAATATTTTCTGTGAAGTTTACAGACATTTCCTTCAACCCTAAAAAACTGCACAATGCAATGTGTAATTCAAAATATGGGTTACACACCTGCTTGGAAGTTTAGTGATCCTGAAGACCTTGATTAGCTGGATCAGATGTGTTTGATTAGGGTTGGAACTAAACTGCGCAGAGCTGTGGCCCTCCAGGAATTGAGTTTGAGACCAATGCTTTAAATCAGGGGTCACCAGATTCAGTCCTGGAGGGCTAGTGTTCTGCAGAGTTTAGCTCCAACCCTAATTAAACACACCTAAACCAGCGAATCAAGGTCTTACTAGCTATACTTGAAACTTAAAGGCAGGTGTGAGGCAAGTTGGAGCTAAACTCTGCAGGACACCAGCCCTCCAGGATCAAGTTTGGTGACTCCTGCTTAAAATCATTAAAATGTGATCTACATTAATTCTGACTACTATTTAATCTAACTTCAATTTCAAGTAATTATTAGGTTTAAATTGTGTTGATCATTTAAACCCGTATTATAATATTGGTTGCAATATGTTTAATTTATATGTTGATTATTCTGAGTATAACATACTGTCAATTAATGAAGTTCCAAACGTAGGTTTGGGAGGAGCCTAAACATTCAGTCCTGTCAATCATCATTACGAGCGCAAATAAGCAGCAGTCATTGCGCCATCCCAGCAACAATTCTTCCAGCATTTGTCTCCTCCCTATCCTGTGGAACATGTCCCACCCTGATGATCTCCACATATTTACCTCCAACGAGGAATTTTCCTGTTCTATGGAATCTTCCACTGTTGAGCGACCCCAGAATCTCCCAACTCTGGTTCCCATACAGGTTAAATCAGGGAGGATTAAGGTTGTCCCTATCGGCGGTATCCTACAAATTCACTGATTCACCACCATAGACTGGGCTTTCTCCGCACTTTAGGCTATGCTTCCACGTACCCCATTCGTCTCAACTTCTCCACACACTCCAGCTCATCCAATTCCTTTCGGATCATCTCCCACCCCTGGTATAACAGAATGGACAGTTAACATATTGCAGCACATGCTTGCCGCCACAAACATTACCTCAGTTCACAATCTAGCCCAATTCCTTCCACTGCTCCTTCCACTCCCCTCCAAGTGGCCTCCAGTCAACCATCCAAGACAGCTAGTCATGCCTCCTTCAGCCAAGAGGCAGCGTCAGCCTCAAGCTCTTCCAGCATCTTCCCTATGGCTGTCATTCCCCCTGCTGTCTGTCTCCATGGCTGTCATCCCTGCCCCCTTCACAACTAGCAACTAGTCTTGTGGCTGCGGCCCTAAGCCCTCTGTTTTTACAGGCCAACTCAGCCCAACAAACCCACATCTCTCAAAGATCCACTTCTGTCTTTGCGCACACTGTCATGTCCAAAATTCCTCATACCCCCAGCCCCAGCAACCCCTGAAACTGTCAAATCCACCTCATGTGTGCCACAGTCCGGGTTTGGTTGCTCAATCTCTGTAAATCAAAAGGTGTGTTTTCATCAATTTCAGTTTGCCAAGTTTGTGATAGTTTCAGTGAATTTCATTGTCAACCCCAATGAAGATCTCAAATAATAATAATAATAATAATAAATCCTTCTCCTGTCAATGCCTCACTCTTAAAGGAACACTCCACTTTTTTTGGAAATAGGCTCATTCTCCAACTCCCCCAGAGTTAATAAGTTGAGTTTTACCGTTTTTGAATCCATTCAGCCGATCTCCGGGTCTGGCGATAGCACTTTAAGCATAGCTTAGCATAGATCATTGAATCCTATTAGACCAGTAGCATCGCGTTCAAAAACGATCAAAGAGTTTCGATATTTGTCCTATTTAAAACTGACTCTTCTGTAGTTATATCGTGTACTAAGACCGGCAGAAAATGAAAAGTTGCGATTTTCTAGTCCTATTTGGCTAGGAACTATACTCTCATTCCGGCGTAATAATCAAGGAACTTTGCTGCCATAACCTGGCCGCAGCAGGCGTAGTGATATTACGTAGCGCCTGAAAGTAGTCCCCAGCTATATTATAACTAGTTACCTAGCTGGGGACTACTTTCAGGCGCTGCGTAATATCACTGCGCCTGCTGCGGCCATGTTACGTTTGCATAATGGTTTGTGGCTGTTTTTCAGGGGTTGAGCTAGGCCACTTACTTCAATAAGTCAACAGGTTCAGGTTCATGTCAGGTGAAATTGGGCTAATATTGAAATGAAGCCAAGTTGTTCACCTTATTATTAAACTGTTAAAGATCTTACATCAGTAATCAGAAGGAAATGTCTGATACCTTTCATTAATAGGACGTGGGTTCATAATTCATAGCAATCTGTGTATGGTGCACTCTTGATCGTTATATGAATATCAGAATAAAAGTACCTATTGATTTGTGTTTCATCAGCTCCTGTGATTCTGGATGCAAACACAGCTCATCCCGATCTCATCCTATCTGATGATCTGACCAGTCTGAGATGGAGTGAGTACAGTCAACCGCTTCCTGATAATCCAGAGAGATTTGACATCTATCGCTGTGTTCTGGGTTCAGAGGGTTTTAACTCAGGAACACACAGCTGGGATGTGGAGGTTAAAGAGAGTTTATCTTGGGGTCTTGGAGTAACTACAACATCCAGTCAAAGGAAAGGACGTGATTTCTTTAACTCTGATGTCTGGAGTGTGGAGTATAGACTGTATAAATGGGCTGGCTTTACTGTTAAACAGTATCTTGAGCGTGTCAGAGTTGATCTGGACTATGACAGAGGAACGGTGTCATTCTCTGATCCTGTAACTAACACACATCTACACACATTCACAACCACCTTCACTGACACTGTGTTTCCATTCTTTCATAGTTATTCTCATATGAAGATCTTACCGTTCAGTAGTTAATAGTCTAAACGTTACACCTGTAGGTCTGGATCGTTGTACTTTTATCATGTTTCCAATATTTAATCCATATTTACATTGTCATTTAGCAGACACTTTTACCCAAAGCGACTTACAAATGAAGACAATTGAAGCCATCAAAATCAATAAAAGAGCAATAATATGCAAGTGCTATGACAAGTCTCGGTTAGCCTAATGCAGTACATGTAGCAAGGTTTTTTTTTGTGTGTGTGTTTTTTTTTAAAGAAAAACAAGCAATTAGAAAACAAATAGAGTGCAAGTGTTAGAATTATCACATGGGTAAGAGTGCTGTTGATCTGAATATCAGTACGGCTGTGACTGGCCCACAGCTGATCACATGACTGATATCCAGACACACTAGAGGTGTGTTCGACTTGAAGCGGCGCTGCGCAGAATGATCAGTGTATGACATCAAAGTACCGCGAGAGCGATTCGAAAGCATCAGGATCCATCTGCTCTCTTATCGCTCTCGCGGCACTTCATTGCGCAGCGCCGCTTTAAGTCGAACACACCTATTGACATATTGCTTTCATACAACAGTTCAGATGGTTAAAATCAAGTAAATAAAATTCAGACACGTATTTCTAAAGATTTTATTTTTGTTTCAAACTAAGGCGAAGTATGATTAAGCATTGAAAATTAGGAAAACCAAATAAAAAAAAAAAACATAAAAGGTTATGTTATTTCAATGTTTAACTCTTATTGTTTAACTCTTGAGTTATTTCAAATGTCATTCTGTTTCCAAAGAGACTGAATATGAAAATGATTCATTGGGCTGCAAAACAGTTTTAAAGCATATTTTGTGCTTTAGAAGTCAATTGTTCTGTGAATCTTTAAACACACCAACAAATATAGCACAATAAATAAACATGAAAATAAAGTGTCTTCTGTCTTTTTATTATCAATATTTATGTTCTTCAATGTATTTGTGACTGTGTTTTGTTTGCATTAACTGATGTTCTTGTCTGACCTGCTGCACAACATAATGTACCAAATGATGATCAGAAACTGATCCACCCTCTTAAACACTTTATGGGTGGAGACTGACTCATTATTTCACTGCTTTCTGTGATAGCAACACTTTTTATTATATCTGTATACAGTCAAATTGGAATCAGCGATAAGTGGAGAATGAAGACAAAAACATTCAAAGAAGATTTTGAGAATTCCGTTTCAGAACATAAAGCAAACCTTTGTGATTCTATTCCTTGAAAACATAGAAAGTGAAAGTACAGTAATGTTTGGATTGCTGAAGCTTATACAAACAGTGAAAATGGATTCAATACCTGTAGAAGATCTTTCTTGCAGTTTACACGGTGAAAAATTCGAACTCTTCTGTCTGGAGGACAAACAGCCTGTGTGTGCAGTATGCAAAGATTCACAGGAACATGACAATCACACATTCAGACCTATCAGTGAAGTTGTTCCATCATATAAGGTAAGAAATATCTCTTGTATCATCTGTAAAAAATAAGAAACATATCGCCACATTCATGCACTCAGCATTTCTGTCATTTTGCTTAACTTTATAACACATAACAGTATATGATCATATCACTGTATTCTCTTAGCAGCTGATGTTTTGTTCATTTTTATTTTGCTTAATTCTAGGAGGAGCTCAAAACAGCACTGAAGTCCTTACACAAGAAACTTCAACACAAAGAAAACATTAAAAGAGAGTTTGAGCAAACAGTTCAACACATCAAGGTGAGGAAACAGAATCAAGACTGAAATACATTTTTTATCACAGGTGTAGGATCTACTATACAATATTTGGATCACTATACACAATTATGATTTTTTTTACATTTTATGTAATGTATTCCAGTATTTCCACTTGACCTCAGTTTGGCACGATTAGAAAACGAATTCTAGAGTTATCGGTACAGTTAGCTGACCGTGCTGGCAAAATGTATATAGTGACATTGCCATTTAAAATTGGTCTCTTGTTTGTTGTCAGGCTACTAGTCAAGTCAAGTCATCATTATTTATACTTTTTACAATGCAAATTGTGTCAAAGCAGATTTACAGTATTAAACGGGGAAATAATGTGTTGAAATAGTGTGTCTTTCTCCTCTGGCCACACAAAACCAGCAGTTTAAATCTAGGCTGCAGTCGAATCGTATTGTGCAGAGGACTCATCTGGTTCCTGTGGTCATGTCCCATTGGCCGTCTGGGGGATGAGGTCTTTGGAGGGGATCAGTCTCCTGGGGCACATCTAGATGTCCTGGTCTCCGCTGACATTTCAGGGCAGCCGAGGTCGTCTCTAGGCGCTGGTCCACCATCTGATCTGGATACGGACTGGATGCGGGTGGCTATGGTGACCTCAGAATAAGAATAGAACAGACTAATATTAGCGAAGATGCCATTCTTCTAACAATGTAACAAGTACATCAGGTGTTATGGGAAGTGTTCCCGGTTCCGGTTGACCTAATTAATGCAGCCTAACACTATTTTAACGGATTTGAATTATAGAAATGCGATAGTGTATTATGTGTAAGCCAGGTTGAAGAGATGACTGACAGACAGAGATATCTTCGCTTTGCTGCAGAATTTCAGCGCCATTAACATCAATTCCATGTGACAGTATTAAGTCTAGAGTATGATTTTGACAATGAGTAGGTCCTGACACGTGTTGTCTAACCCCAATAGAGTTCAGAATGTCTACAAATGCTGATCCCAACGAATCTTTTTCATTATCAACATGGATTTTACACTTGTTTAAAGTAATGTAATCATCTGGTTTTAGCCAGGTTTCTGTCAAACAAAGCACATCTAGTTTATGATCAGTGATCATGTCATTTACAAAAAGTGCTTTCGTAGAAAGGGATCTTATATTCAATATGCCAAGCTTTATCATTTGTTTATATGTATTATATATGTTATATTATATTATGTCTCTAAGATAGAAGGAAAGACACAGCCACATTAACATCAGGTTTTGAATGTATATAAACCTGGGTGTCATCTGGGTAAAAGTGAAAGCTGAGACCAAGCAATTAGCAAGCTAAAAAGTTGACCAAGAGGATAAATATAGATGCTAAAAAGTAAAGTAAAGTTTATCTCTGTAGCTGGCCAAGCACACATTTGAGTTAAGTAAACAGAAATATCTGATTATCTTTCATAACGTGGTTGCTATTTACATGTATGTAAACACATAAGTTACCAAGGCAGTGACTGACGGATTTGTATTACAAGCTCTGTTAACAGCCCCACAGTGGGAAATAAAACCAGGGCCCAGTTGCATCAACATAGCCTCTATGTAAAGATTGTGTCTTAAGAACTAGTGTGACCAACTACAGTTAGCCAAGGGGATTTCTGGGATGTGGAGGTTAAAGAGAGACAGGACTGGAGTCTTGGAGTAACTACAGTGTCTTACTTTTCATATTAAAATTAGACCAATTTAGCTTTTTGTAACTGACTTGGCAAAAACCATGACCAGTCTTGAAGAAAGAAAGAATTAGATGAATAACTTTTTAAGAGTATCCTGTTGGCAAAACCAGCATACTGGTTAGATATGTTTGAAGCATGGCTGCTGGTTTGAGCTGGTTTAAGCCGGTCATGTGCTGGTCCTAAGCTGGTCCTGAGCAGGAGCTAGTTGCTCCTGCCCAATATCCATACCGACTGGACCAGATTGCCACAGAACGGAACAGTTAAGCAAAAAAAACAGTTTGGCTTGACGGTGGAAAAGTGGCTTAAGACAGTTATCCATTTAACGCACATCTGTACAAGTTGATGTGTGCTGACTGAGATGATTGAAGTGAATGTGGTTTAATTTCAGTCTCAAGCTGAGCACACAGAGCGTCAGATTAAACAGCAGTTTGAGAAGCTTCATCAGTTTCTCAGAGATGAAGAAGAAGCTACAATCACTGCACTGAGGGAGGAAGAGGAGCAGAAGAAGCAGATGATGAAGGAGAAGCTGGAGGAGATCAACAGACACATCTCAGCTCTTTCACACACAATCAAAGACACGGAGGAGATGATGAAAGACAATGACATCTGCTTTCTGAAGGTCTGATTTCAGATCATGCATTGATTGATTGATGATTGACTGACTGATTGATTGAGTTGTTGATGATAAATTGTGTGTTTGTTCTGCAGAAGTTTCCAGTCTCAATGGAAAGGTGAGTGATCTGTTGGTGTCTCTGGTCTCTCTGCTTCTGATCCAAATCCACAGCAGTTCTGATCCTGAATGTTCTTCCAGAGTCCAGATCTCATCACAGCCGGATCCACAGACGCCTTCTGGTGCTTTGATTCATGTGCCACGCTACTTGAGCAACCTGTCCTTCAGAGTCTGGAAGAAGATGCAGGCCATCGTCCAAAACAGTGAGTCTGGAGACAATCTGTGCTCTTACACATGAAATGGGGAATATTTACAGATTTAAAGATGTCTGACACGTTTTATCAATAGGACAGGTGTTCATAATAGTCTGTGTTCGGTTCAGTAATAGCAGCTGTTGATTGTGTCTCATCAGCTCCTGTGATTCTTGATCCAAATACTGCAAATCCATTTCTCGTCATGTCTAATGATCTGACCAGTGTGAGATACACCGGGAACAAACAAACTCTTCCAGAGATTCGACTATTATTCCTGTGTTCTGGGTTCAGAGGGTTTTAACTCAGGAGCACACAGCTGGGATGTGGAGGTGAAAGAGAGTCAGTATTGGAGTCTTGGAGTAACTACAGCATCAAACCAAAGAAAGGGACGTGATTTCTTTAACACTGATGTCTGGAGTGTGTGGTATGGATTGTATGAACCGTCTGGTTTTCCTCTCAAACAGGATCTTGAGCGTGTGAGAGTGTATCTGGACTATGACGGAGGAACGGTGTCATTCTCTGATCCTGTAACTAACACACATCTACACACATTCACAACCACCTTCACTGACACCGTCTTGCCATTCTTCTGGTGTTATACTCTTGACTCTCTGAGGATCTTACCGTTTGATATTTAGCAAACGTTACACCTTTAGGTCTGGCTCCACCTGGTTTAATGGAGTCAAAATAACACGAGGGGGTGAGGAGAGGGGCATTGATTACAGTAAGAATCAAAAACTAAAGAACTCAAATATATACTTAAGCTATAATAACCATTCCCTGTAATATAATAACTATTTTAACTGTACCAACTCCAGCATCGTCTTCAGCTTCAGGTACAGCTAGCAGATGCAACCTGCTCCTTATTTCAGCCAGTTGAACTGAATGTTCAACAAAATACACATATATATTATCGTCATTTATACATTAATTTGTTGCCATAGATGGACAGGTTTCCTCAGCTGAGTCTGTTTTTTTTACTCCACCTGTAGTAGTTTTTTCTTTGCCACAGTCACATTTGGCTGCTCATGTGCTTTGAAATTATATTAAAAAAAAACAAGCATTACTTAAGATGAGCATTACTCTTTTCATCATATTCCTCCATAAATTGTTTTGGTCATAGTGTATTTATGATCATAACCAAATCTTTATTTCAGAAAAAAAAAAGAATAATCTATGGCCTCTAAGGGCTTAATGGATACATCTTTTATCAAAATCTGGCATTAACTGTCCAGCGAATGTTGTTTCTTATGCTCAGATAGCATTTTAAAAAAAGCTTATATTTCAGGTTGGTCCAGCCAATGCTCATGTGTCATAAATGCATGTTTCTATGGTAAACAGAGCTTCTAAGGATAGCTGCAGTGATGGGATGACTTTACCAATTGGTGATTGGCTCTTTTGTTTAGAAGGCGGGACTTAATCCTCTAGCTACCAGCTTATATGGTAAAGGTAACGTTTACAAAAAGTGTGTGTAGTGCTACGTGATGCAGAACAGATGGAGAGGCAGAAACTGGTTTGGTGTTTCTGACAATGACGATCAGTACGATAAGCAGATGTGTGTTTATTACCGTGACTTCAGCGTGTGAAGAAATCATTTAGATAAAGATTTGATCATGTCAGACACTGGAGAAACAACGTGAGCTTCAACAAACAAATAAACCAACAAATAAATAAAACGCTTGCCGATATCTTCAGTCTTTTTTATTATTATAATTATTTAAAGTTTATTTTGAATGAATTTTGTTCAAATTTAACTTGAAGAAGTCCTGATGTTCCTGTCTGACCTGTTTTAACAAACGCAAAGGTTTTAAGACTTTTTACCTACTACACTTAACAGGAAGAGACTGACTTATTTCTCTTTTTCGTCATACTGACCGTTCTCAATTTCTGTGTAAGATCAAAAACGAAACAGCAATCAAGAAAGAAGACAAACACTTTTAAGAATATTTTTTGAGACATTTGTTTCTGAACAGACAGCAGATCTTTTGTGATTTTTGTGGTTATTCATTTTTGAAACTGTCATTCAAGAAGTGATAGTTGGAGCTCAGATGGCTTCCCTATCTGGAGATTTTTCCTGTCCCGTGTGTCATGAAATCTTCAAGGATCCTGTTGTTTTATCATGTAGTCACAGTGTCTGTAAAGACTGTCTTCAACAGTTCTGGAGAACCAAGGAAACTCAGGAGTGTCCTGTCTGCAGGAGAAGATCCTCAAAAGAGGAACCTCCTCCTAATCTGGTGTTAAAAAACTTGTGTGAGTCGCTCCTGAAGGAGAGAAATGAGAGGCTTTCATCAGAGTCTGAAGAGGTCTGCAGTTTACACAGTGAGAAACTCAAACTCTTCTGTCTGGAGGACAAACAGCCGGTGTGTTTAATGTGCAGAGATTCACAGAAACACCTCAATCACACATTCAGACCCATCGGTGAAGCTGTTTCATCATGTAAGGTAAGACAGATTCATTATGTGATAAATGAACATTACATAAGCCTCCAGGGATATAAAGATTCTGACTCATCAGTGAAGTTGTTCCATCGTAAGGTAAGAGTCTCTTGTCTCATGTGAAGAACAATAAATAGTCATCAATACAGATATTTATGCACTCATTATTTATCTCTGCCATTTTACACAACTTCACATGACATATACAGTGCTGTGAAAAAAGTATTTAATCAGGACTGGTTTTGTCTTATCCAGCTGAACACCTTTATGAATGTAGTTTATATATTTGGGGAAGTAGGAACTACAGTGGCAAACACATTTAATATGAGATATACGCAAAAACAGAAGAAATAAGGATAAATACAGGCAAACCTTTTCAGAGCGCTATATAACATATTCTCATCTTCTGTTCACTATGATCTGGTGTTTTATATATTTCTATATTTTTATTTTCTTCAATTCTAGGAGGAGCTCAGTACCACACTGAAGTCCTTTCAAGAGAAACTTAAACATTGTGAAAAAATGAAAGATGAGTTTGAGGAAACAGTTCAACACATGAAGGTGAGGAAACAGAATCAAGAGTCATTTGATTCCAGTTTATAATATGACAAGCAGTAATCTGCTGCTGGATATGTGTCGGGTATCTGAGTTTATATCAGATATTAATGATGTGAAGTGTTGATGTGAGTTGATTGTGACGACTGAAGTGAATGTGTTTTGATTTCAGTCTCAAGCTGAGCACACAGAGCGTCAGATTAAACAGCAGTTTGAGAAGCTTCATCAGTTTCTCAGAGATGAAGAAGAAGCTACAATCACTGCACTGAGGGAGGAAGAGGAGCAGAAGAAGCAGATGATGAAGGAGAAGCTGGAGGAGATCAACAGACACATCTCAGCTCTTTCACACACAATCAAAGACACGGAGGAGATGATGAAAGACAATGACGTCTGCTTTCTAAAGGTCTGATTTCAGATCATGCATTGATTGATTGATGATTGATTGATGATTGATTGAGTTGTTGATGATAAATTGTGTGTTTGTTCTGCAGAAGTTTCCAGTCTCGATGGAAAGGTGAGTGATCTGCTGGTGTCTCTGGTCTCTGCTTCTGATCCAAATCCACTGCGGTTCTGATCCTGAATGTTCTTCCAGAGTCCAGATCTCATCACAGCCGGATCCACAGACACCTTCTGGTGCTTTGATTCATGTGCCACGCTACTTGAGCAACCTGTCCTTCAGAGTCTGGAAAAAGATGCAGGACATCGTCCAAAACAGTGAGTCTGGAGAAGATCTGTGCTCTTACACATACACTAGAAATGATGCATGAGCGAAGATTTACAGATTTTAGCCTTATGTGCATTATATGAATTTACCTGTTGATTGTGTCTCATCAGCTCCTGTGATTCTGGATCCAAACACGGCTCATCCCCGTCTCCTCCTGTCTGATGATCTGACCAGTGTGAAATACAGTGGGGACGAACTGCTTCCCAATAATCCAGAGAGATTTGACAAGTCATACTGTGTTCTGGGTTCAGAGGGTTTTAACTCAGGAACACACAGCTGGGATGTGGAGGTTAAAAACAGTCGTTCCTGGAGTCTTGGAGTAACTACAGCATCAAACCAGAGGAAGGGATTCATTTCCCTTACTGATGGTGTCTGGACTGTGCAGTATGGACTGAATAAATGGGCTGGCTTTGGTGTTGAACAGGATCTTGAGCGTGTGAGAGTTGATCTGGACTATGACGGAGGAACGGTGTCGTTCTCTGATCCTGTAACTAACACACATCTACACACATTCACAACCACCTTCACTGACACCGTCTTGCCATTCTTCTGGTGTTATGGACTTTCCTCTCTAAAGATCTTACCGTTCAATAGTCAGTAATCATTAAACCCATAGGTCTGGATCTTCCTGCTTTCGTCATGGTTCCAAAATTGAATCCATATTACACGAGTAACAGTGCTGTTGATCTGAATATCAGTGTGGCTGTGATTGGGCCAAAGACAGAGGCCACATGCTGATCACATGACTGATATCCAGCACTATAGACACACACACTCTCACATTGCTTTCATATAAGAGTTCAAAGATTTCAGAAGCTTTAAGCCCAAATATTTTATTTTTTATGCCAAATGAAGCCAAAGCAGGACTGAGCAGTGAAAATTAAGTGAACATACATATCATACATCTCAGGTACCAATATTTGCCTTTTATAGATTTAATTGTTCCAAAAATATTGAATGCTTGTAAATTAGAATTCTGTTTACACGTGAAAGGGTTACAAAGCTGAGATGATAGCCTAACATCAGTCTTTAATAATTAATCTGTGCAAATGAAGTACTTAGAGCATGATAACCTAAATCAGGGTCTCAAACTCAATTCCTGCACTGTAATATCACTTGTTAAAAAAGTAATAGAAAATGTTACATTGGAGACTTACTGACATCTAGTGGTGCAATTGTGTTACTGAAGTCTTATTACCACAACCTGACCGTAGAAATAATAAACAACCCCGGATCTTGGCTTCATTCTGGGGTGTTGGATGTTATTCAAGCCTGTTTATATATCTTTACCTTACGAATGTAGACTAATACTCTGTCTACACGCGACAAATCGAACGTTTTCAAATCCGTTTGTTCTGTTGTTGTTGTGGGAAACAGCGCGAACACGTCCCTGCTAAAAAAAAAACAATAGAAGCCCAATAGAAACCATCACAGAAATTCCAATGGTTTCCATTAAAATACCATTATAAACCATTAGCTTTTTTCCAGTAAAACTATTACAAAATTCCTTTTTGTAGTGTGTTTTGGGCATTTTTCCAATATGATTTAACATCCCACCAATAGAATCCATCACATACCAGTAGACGCCATTATAGTTTCCCTTCAAACCAATACAATTCCCATTATAACCATTAAAACCATTAAATTTTCTATTGTGTTTTGGGCAGGGTTCTATTGGGGTTTTTTTCAGCAGGGGTGTAAAACATCAGAAATAGAACAACGTATTTACAACGTATTTTTGTTTAGTATAAACTTTGGCTGAATGACTGAAGCCCTATAAAGACATTAAAGTTACAAAAGAACATCTATAATTTTATATTCAGTGTTTATTTCCAGAGAGGAAATTAAAATTCTAGAGTCTAATCAGACACACGAATGAGCTCTTTAACTAAGAGCAACACTAGCTATTTCATCATCTGTGTCCAGTGCTGGGTAGTAACTGATTACATGTAATCTGGATTACTAATCAGATTTCAAACATTAAGTAGGCCTAATTGTAATTAGATTATATTAAATACCTAAATCAGTTACGTTTTTTTTTTTTAATTGATAAGCCTACACGATTACACGATTACATATTATTTACAACAATAGCAATAAATTATTCGGAATTTATCAATTTTTGTCATGCAATTTAGAAATAGCTATGAATACAATTTGTAAGTAAGCTACCCAGTACTGTCTGTGTCATTATTAGCATCAGCATCATTTTAACATATATGTATTGCTGGTAAATCATCAGGTCAAACCTCAGGTCACTGTGATAACATCATGAAACTCCGCTCTTTTATGAAACTTACCAGGAAGTGGTCACTCAATTCTAAACTGAAAGCGTTGCTTGCACCTCTGATTGACCATTGCGTTCAAGAAATCAGCAGACATACTGTAACTATGATTGGCTACACAGCTTAATGCTATAGAAACACACTGAAAACAGAAACCTTTGATGCTCTTCAGAGCACAAACACAAATACGCTTGATCATATGCCAGATCCATTTCGCCAATTAATGTTATTAGAAGCCACCCCAGGTAACCTAGAAACACCCTAGCAACCACCCTAGAAGCCACCCCAGGTAACTACTTTTAGCTGTACAAACCAGCTTGTTTTATCAATGTATGCAGCAGTTTCTTATTCACTTTCATATTAGCTTATTTCTTTCTCTCTCCCATACACTAGTTTCAGTAACTTTTTTTTTTTTTTGTTACAGGCTTTAGGATATTGGCTGTGTTGTCTTCACAAGTTAAAATAATAGAGGGTTTTTGTCACATGATGTTGTGTCTGTTAGTATTTCACCTATTACTTCCTCATATGACATGATACACAGAAAATGTGAAAAAAAAAATATATATATATGTGTGTGTGTGTGTGTGTGTGTATGTATATATATAATGTGTGAGAATTTTGACAGATTGTATGGCAATGCCAGTGGCATTTGAGAGCTAGTGTGAACGTTAAGTAGTTCAGCATCGTTTAATGTGGAAACACGACTGAATCTTAGGTTTGTTTAAAAAGCATGCCAACACTTTCTGTACTTTTCCCAAGTAACAACTGATGAAAATGTACAAAATTGAGGTTACATAAATGAATTATGGAATAAAATAATAACACGCCAATCAAACACCAACACAGTGAAATTCATATCAATCTTTATTTGTACTTAGAAATTTTGCGCAACAATTCTTTTTTTTTTTTTCTTTTTTTTTTTTGTCCTTTATCCTTTAATGATTTACACCAGGGCAGATTAAAAGTCGATCTGAATCTCTCATGCCATTATTCCTGCAGGAGCGGCTGAAACGGACCTCTTACATAAAGTGCTTCTGTCAACGATCGCTTCTCTTTTTTTTGCAATAGAAAAAATGAAAAGACTGTGGAGGACAAAAAATTTCCATGGCTCACGAGAAGAGTGAAGGAAGGGGAATTCCTTTTTAAAAAAAAATAGAAGGGAAAAAAAAAAACTGAAAAAAGACCGAAAGAGCAAAGAAAGTTCAGTGAAGGCCGTTTCAGCCCAGGATCAGACTGGATTTGCCACCAGGTGGGTTCCTCCGGCCGGAGGGGTTGTTGGCAGCAGACGGGGCAGAAGGCTGTGCGGCTTCCTCTTTCTGCTCCACGACCTCCTCTGGAAAACACAAACACAGAGCGACAACCGTTAGTGACCTATTAGTGACCTACTCCATCTGACACTGATTCTGACGCCAACAGCACTGTTTGCAAGTGTGACGGCAAGTATCAAGTCTGTATTAACATTGTTTCAAACAGAGGTGCCCAAACTTTTAATAGGAAGGGCCAAAAATTAAACCCGATTGAAGGCCACGGGACAAAAGTAAATGCATTATAAAATATTACATTTAAAAAAGAATTTAGATTTTATAAATTCAAATATAAATATATATATATATATATATTTTTTTTTTTACATTTTTGTGCATTAAAACAAAAAAACAAAAATAAAAATTAAGATATGCTTTGATGGCATGTCTATTCTTGTTATATTACATGTTTGAGCATCTTTGGTTACAACAAATAAAACTACAACTAACCATATGCATGCTTCTAAACTAACTACAGTATTTTGCGTGCAAAAAAAATAAAAATAAATTATATATATATATATATATATACACACACACACACACATACATACATACATACATACATATACACACACACGTATAAATAAAAGTCAGACAGATGCAACATTGATGGGTTGATTTTTAAATCTATACAAAATAACACCATATCATCCACATGACAGTAAACACGGATTAAGTTGAAGTGAGTGAACATGGTTTATAAATTATTTGCTGCATGAAACCATTCAAAGGACGTCAAATTTTCCCATTCAGTTTGTTGATCATTATGCGTATTAGTTGGTCTGTGCAGTTCATGGTAATTTTAACATTTCACTGTTTAACCTTTTGCTATCTCAGTACTAAAATGGTTCATCTTAGAGAGACAATTCACCCAAAAATGAAAATTCTGTCATCATTCACTCACCCTAAGATAATCCAAACCTATAGGTGTTTTTCTTCTGTTGAACAGAAAAGATGATATTTAGAAGAATGTTGGTAATAAAACAGTTGATGGTAGCTGTGGACTTCCATAGTATTTTTTTCCCCCCATACTACGGAAACCAATGACTACTAGCAACTGTTTTATTACAAACTTTCTAAATATCTTCCTTTCTGTTCAACAGAAGAAAAACACCTACAAGTTTGGAACAACATGAGGGTAAATGACACTTCATTTTTTGGTGATCTGGATCCTAAGGCAAAACCAGCTGAGAACTATTGCTCCACAAAATCAGGTTTTTTTTTTTTTTTTAGTGTTGACATGGTACTGAATGCATGTGAAAGCAGCGGTGCTTCAGAACTACAATCACAAACTCACTCAGATTTTAAGGTCAGTATATTTGCATTTTCTGGCGATGGGATCATCAGTCTTCCTGGAAGTGCTGGCTGTAAGTGTGTTTGGTAAGGTGTGACTCAGAAACGTCTCACTGAAGGACTCGTCATACGCTCACAGGATCAGCATTCAGCTCATAAACACTCCGTAATGTACATCGGTACAGCCTGAAATATATTCTACATAACTATATGAATGCAGATGCTTTAATTTGACTTTTTAATGCCAACCCCAAATAACAAACTAATATGTAATATATAGCAGTTTGTACTTGTTGGCACAATATGTCAAATTATATACAAGTCTTGCCGTAATGGGTGATCTAATGGACATCCATAATGGACATGCAGTTCTTTATGCAGCACTATCTATGTGCTTGAATTCTGAGTACAGACATTTGCTCAGATGAGCTGAGACCAGATATTATACAAAACTGTTTACTGGTAAAAAGCCACAGCCAGCAGACATGGAGAACCCAGGAATGGATAATATTTACACTATTTGCATTAAATAAAGGCAGAACATGAACACTAGAGCAGAACTGGTAAACAAACATACTCGTTGTGTGAACTCAGATCAACCACTAAACATCCCATGTATAATGAACACATAAATTGAAAATCTGGAATCTGAGGGTGCAAAAAATAAATAAATAAAATCAAAATATTGAGAAAATCGCCTTTAAAGTTGTTCAAATGAAGTTCTTAGCTATGCATATTACTAATCAAAAACGAAGTTTTGATATTTACGGTAGGAGATTATAAAATATATTCATGGAACATGATCTTTACTTAATATCCTAATGATTTTTGGCATAAAAGAAAAATGGATAATTTTGACCCATACAATGTATTTTTAGCTATTGTTACAAATATACCCCAGCGACTTAAGACTGGTTTTGTGGTCCAGGGTCACATTTGGGCTGCATTATGCAAACATTTCCACATCGTGACATAGACATGTTTGAATGAGCCGTTTTAGGAGGACGTGGCAGAGTCTTAACTTTTATAAAGAATCTCTCTTTGGTTTTGAGACTTTAGTCTTTGCAACTTCAGGGATCTCATCTATGCACAAACAGCTTGTAACACTCCAAAGAGAAAGGAAAACTTTAAAAATCACATCATATGACCTCTTAAAAAAAAAAAAAAAAAAAAATAGAAACACATGAAAATGACTGAGTCATGTCAACATTCAACAGAATGAACATCAAATCAACATAAATGCAAATCACAGTGTGTGACGTTTGTCTGGTAGGATAAAACTAGAGTCAGAGTTTTTGTTGGATTTCTAATGGCATTCCCTCACTCTGTCTCGCGAGACGAACAGTCATCTGAAGTACAGAATCAGTGTTACTGCAGCCGTCCTTAACGAGAAGACCAGACCGAAGCCGGCAGACGTGGAATCATGGAATAAATGTTAACGCAGAGAGGAACATTCCAGAACTAATGCAGACCTTCAGCAAGAGTTTATTAACAGCATTCCTCTACGAATGAGAGTCACACGTCACCAAACCAACAAGACAACCAAATACTGAAAATGATTCTCACCGTTGTTCTCTTGCTCATATTCGATTTGATCCTGCAAAACAAGAGCAGATTCCAGATCAGATGCATTAATAAAACAAATATGGACAGTATTTGCTTCAGTTCAGAGGACAACATAAAACTCCGTTTTTAACCTCCTTAATGTGATTTATTTCTGAGGGACACTGAATATCCAGTGAGAAAATGAAGTATTGTATTCATTTAGGAAGTATTACTGTATAGTATTATTTCTCTCTGCACACACAGCATCAACAGAAAAGTAAACATTTCAGAGTGAGATCGAGTTACTAGTTTTGATTCGTGTTAATAAAAGTGTTCTATAAGAGCAGAGACATTCGATACGGACACAATAGAAACAAAAGCCTGTAAAAACCAACATCTCAAAGACAAGCAGATACATTCAGTAAGAAATTTCTCCTGTGAAGGACAAATGAATCAATCTGTCCACATAAAAAGCTCTGTGGTTTCACTGACCCAGAGAACAGCTGTGTGTGTGTGTGTGTGTGTGTGTGTGTGTGTATTTCCACAGACCCTGCGGCTGTTGGTTTGTACCCCACCCAGCTAACGGTGTTATTTTAGACTCACATCCAGTCAGTTAACAACATTACTGTGAGCCAAAAACTGTTACAATAATAAGAAATAGAAACAGCCATTCAACAGGTCAATCTGATAGCCTTCTTTTTTTTACAGAATAAATATAATATTATAGTTAACCATTTATTCAGCTTTCAGATGATGTACAAATCTCAATTTTGAAAAAAAAAAAAAAAAAAAAAAAAAAAAAAGACACTTCAGACTGGTTTTGTGGTCCAGAGTCACAATTTTCTGTCTTTTCTGAAAGTCTCTGGACTCATAATACATATAAGATTTATTTTTATGTATATTCTCCCATGTCTTGAATGTGTCTGGCGTTTATTATTCATGATTAATCATTGCATATTTCAAATAAATAATGTTTATGCTGTAAATGAGTATTCTTTTTATTTAAGGATGCAGAAAACAACCTTACAAAAAATAAGTGCATGTATGTATATATAAAATATTAATTTTATGTATTTTCTGTCTGTCTCGAATCTCTCTGACTTCGTAGTACTTGATTAATCATTGGACAATTGATTATTCATTTTGACAGGTTGCAAAAACATTTCAGCAAAATAAATGCAAAAATCTTTATTATAAATGCATTTGTATTGTCTTGAATTTGCCAGGCATTACAGATCATGATTAACCACTGTACACTTATTTCAAAAATTTCAAATAAATAAATGGATTATGATGAAAGCTTGCAGGAAACAGTCTCACAAACTAAATTAATTAATAATAAATATTTAATAATGCAATTCCTGTCTGTCTAGAATCTCTCTGGCTTCATAAATCATTGCACTTATGATTTTCACATTTTATTTATTTTGATGAAAGGTTGCAGAAAACAATTTCAATTTTTTATATAATAAAGATTTCTGTATTCATTTATTGTATGCATTTTCTGCTAGTCTTGAATTTGTCTGGTATTATGTTTTGATTAATCATTGCACACAAAACATTGAAAATATATTGTAATTTTTTTCCCCTTTTCTCTGCATTTTTTGCACCGCTTATTTTTCCTTCAGAATAGAACGTACAGATGAACTGCTGACAGTAACACCAGGATCATGCATTAAGTAAATAAGGCTCATGTTGACTAAGAGCATTACATCCATGAATGGGTGTGTGAGTGAACTACACTGAATGACCTACATTCACGTCACACTCATTAGCCTCGTGTTTTATCTGAGGTGTGTCTGTGAACTCACCGTGTTGTTGGCGGGCGGCTCGCCGGGAGCGCCGTTATCATAGACAATGACGGGCTGGCATCGCCTCAGAGGAGCCGAGGGTTCACCGCACAGGACGCCAGACGCTTCTCCACCTGAGACCACAACACAACACTCACATCAGACCGCCGGCAGATCACAGTGTCAAATACAATACAAACTTCTTAAAAAGGAGTAAAGAACAAAGACTGTGCATCAAACGGGCATTTGTTTGGCAGGTAAATCACTTCCGCTGTTTGCATTTACAAGTCAGTCATGTCAGAAAAATATTTTCCATATTGCTGTTCCATGTAGATGTTCATGACTTTGATTTTAAGGTCATTTTGTAGAATATACTATTCAGGTTCAATGTTAGGTCACCGCTTGATGTTTGAATCATAAAAAATCCTGTTTGAAATAACATCACCCTGACATGATACTGTGTTTTCTGGAATCAGACGTTGAAATAAACAAAAGAGACATTTGCAACAGGTTTGTTTGAAGTGGGAGGAAAAACAGCCACAGTGATCTGAATGAGCTGCTATTACCACAGACGACACACTCCAGACGACACACATGGCTTTGAGGAGTGTTTGAGTGCCGTGACCCTGAGGTCAGAGTCCTCAACACGTCTAGAAGAACAACAGCAGCCGCTTGCATTTCAACACGCAAGAAACAAAAGAGCTTTTGGTTTGATGGACAAACCGCGGCATCCTATTGTGAGTCAAGGGAGTGATTATGAACATCAAATGAGCTCAATAGTGACACACACTTCTTGAGCAGGATTTGCTCTGGAGGTGATTTTCTCTATGGAGTTTCTGAGTCACAAAAACCAGATATGAAATAAGAGATGAACGTCACACTTAAATTTGGATAAAGAAAAAGAAAGATCGATCATTTAATTTTTGCTAAATGTTCCTAAGAGCCCAATGCATACGTAATTAGGGATCGTAGGGAGACGGACTCGATGACTTCACAGGTCCGGTCACTGCCGAGCCATTTTGCAGTGACTCCTGTTGCCATGGTAACAGTGATTCTGCAGGATTATGGGAAGTGGAGTTTTTGACAGGAATAACGTTAACAAAGCCGCTTTAAGGCAAGCCTTCAAGGTTATCAAAAAAAAATAGCGTAACGCTGCAACACACTGGCAAGGAGATAAGAGGCCGTTCCTTTAAATGGAAGTCAGTGAAGAAGAAGCTTTGATACGCTGAACAAACTGCTTGTGGGGCTAAAAGCTTATTTAATGAATTGACAGACTATCGACTAATCTTCAACATGCTTGCCAATAAACACTCGTTTTGGATTGATCTAGTTTTAGCTTACACTGGGAAAACAGCTGTTTTATAAGAGATGTCATGGATAATTTTGTGCCAAGCATGTATTTTATTTAAAAAAAAAAAAAAAAAAAATTATATATTTATATAAATAAAAACACACACCTCAACATGTCCTTTTTTTTTTTTTTTTTTTTTTTTTTTTACACTTTTCGTCTGCAGATTTAAATTAGAAGGCCATAAATGTATTTCTCCAATTCAGCAGTACTTGCATACACCAAATTTTTCAGATTTATTCCTATCTATATTCTGAATGTCATTACTGAGGGGTTTGTTGATATATCATTCCCCTGGTTTTATTATTGTATTTTATTCCCTTCTGTGCATTTCAAATTACATATTTTAAAAAGCAGTTTTCTTAATGTTTGTTTATCCATTTCAGCAGCACTTTTACAGTTTTATTACCATTTATATACTGAAGGTTTTTATAGAGGGGTTTGTTCATACAAAAATCGCTTGATTTTATTATTACACCATCTATTTACCTCTGTAGATTTAAATCACATATCTTTTAAGGCCATTTTCTCAAAATAAATGTATCCATTTCAGCAGCACTCACAAACACCAAATTTTACAGGTTTATTCTGAAGGTTATTACAGAGGAGTTTGTCCATACATCATTCACACTGATAAAAATTGCATTTTATTCCTAAAATATGGTGAAAACTCTCTTTTTCAGACTGTTGACAATATTTTCTGATTTATGCAGTTATAAAGATATCAAAAATCCCTTCTGTAAAAACCTTCACCTCTAATACGTCAGCAAACTAGGAATTTTGAACCTGGCTTTATCCAGTATTCAGATTTATTCTCTGGAAATGTTTGCAAATTAGTGCATATTTAATTAGAAAATGCCTCATTTGCTTATTTAAACAAAACATTTCCAGAATACAAAACAATTCTCTGAAATGTACTGTGATTAATCAACTGGGGAAAGTATGATGATATCCATTTGTTAAATTTGCACACTATTAACCCTTGATGTCTTGCTTTAACGGAGAAACATGTAATGGGATTTGAACTTCCACAACCGACTGTTATGCGCCATTAGCTGACACAAAAAACAAATAAAAACTAAAACCCCTTTCAAAACACAATAGACAATCACAACGACATCCTGTCAGGCACCTCTGGCCGACACGAACTTCCTGTCAAACACGACAGCAGCTCAATCGGACCAACACTATAAATCAACAGATCCTACACTCATTCATACTGTACATGAAAACGCCAAGAGTTCTCCCTTCATCTCTGTCATTTACCATCTCCAAGACCTGGGGCAGGTTGCCTAAAAGGTTTAGACTAGTCTTAAAACTTAGTCATCTAATTTTGTTCTTTAAGACTGGGTAAAAAAAAAAAAAAAAGTTAAAATTCAGTTACGTTAAAACATAGATTAGTCTAAGCTGAATCCAAAATATAAGACTGATTAACTGCTAGTTGGTCAAACTAGTTCTTAACATAGAGGCTAAGTTTATGCAACTGGCCCCAGAAGACGTACAGTTCACAGCATCAAATCTTTGAAAGACATTCCTTTTTGGAGACACTTATGCATATCTAGCTTGCTACTGAATTTTCAAGCTTTGTTTTCAGAGTTATGGCTGTAAAATATCCAGACGGCCCAAAGGCTGCAGCGGGATTCAACATCTCAGACGGGATCCAGGCAAACGCCTTTAGAGAGAATAACCAGATATACGAAGGACACCTGCCCGAATGAAGCATTAGCGCTGAATCAAAGCTCAGATTATCCCCGTACCAGCGTTTATCCGTATATGAGCTTGCGCAGGGCTAAGCGCACGGCTACTGGCTGCATTCAAAACACAATGTGTGCGTCTCTTCCAGAAAACGAAGCTGCTGTCAAACTCCGAACATTTAAACACAGAGGCGCCTCGCTGTCTACATAGGCAGCTCCCTTCTGAGGGTGCATCCTACATAAGTGACGGATTTGGAGCAGCGTGTGAAGCACACGGGAGACACGATTTCAGTACAGTTTGACATGTTGCTAAACAAACAATGTGCTGCTTCAAGCATACAAACACAGCGCTGGCTTCAGGGGAAATCTCTTTACATTATTAAATAAAATTCAAGTCAACATTTCTCGTCGCTGTGTAAAACTCTCTGGACTGGATGCTTCATCATGACGTCACTCGCTATCATTCCCAACATCACGAGTCACTTCCTGAATCACTGGACTGTCAGGATATTTGGCCAGGAAATGACATCATGCCAAAGGCATGCTGACACACTTGTGGTCGAGCAAGTGTTAGTGAGGACAGATAAGTGTATGTTAACCCTGGAAAATCTTACAAAGTAAGTTTCTAAACACTAGCTGAAGTCACTGCAGCCTACATCTGTTTGCAATGTTGTGTATCTGACCAAGAAAATGTGTTCAAACAAAATGTCACTTATAGTCTCCATGTGCTGACAGACGAGAGAAAGATGAAGGATCTGTTTTAAAGGCCTAGCGTGAAGGTCAGTTTTTACATATTTTCCTATTGAAACAATAGTGACACAAAAAACTGATAGTACTCTTGTGAACAAGATGCTATTATTATATTTTTAATTCATTTTACTATAATGCACTTTAACAGAAATGCAGTTGTATACATTCAAAACCACCACATTTGTATTTTTTAATTGATCTAAAGTGACAAAGACATTAAGTTACAAAAGATTTCCACTTTAAATAACATTAATAAGAAATGTTTCTTGATCAGCATCTCTTGAATGATTTCTGAAGCATCATGTGACACTGAAGACTGGAGTCATGATAAATTACATTTGAAAACATTTTAGTAATAACGTAATTTTACGTTTGTTTCTGTATTTTTGATCAAATAAATGCAGCCTAGGTGAGCAGAAGAGACTTACAAAAATATATTAGTAATAATTTATAGCAAACGTGTGTAAAACTAAGATGATTTACAACATGTAAGGGTGACAAGAATGCTATGCTGGTTTTAAATAGTGCAAGTTTTAAAATAAAACCAAATCCAGACCTGCCCAGAAGCAGAATTTAAACCAGGTGTGTGTGTGTGTGTGTGTGTGTGTGTGTGTGTGTTGTACCTGGTGGGTTGTTCCTTCGATGGGCATGAGGGTCGTCAGGTTCAGCAAAGATACTGGAGGCCATCTTGTTTTTGCGCACAGGCTTCTCCTCTTCTGTGCCGAAGGAAATGTTAGAGGCTCCGCCAGGGGGACGCAACACCCTACAAGACATGGGTCAGAAGAATGATGCCCAACCAATCAACTGCACATAGTAGAAAAATGAACAGCGCATATTGCATGAAAGAAACAAAGTGGGACTTTATGATGCTTGCACCATGCAGCGGTAGAGATTTAAAGCCATGATAACAGTAGAAATGACCTTTTTACATTGTTTACATGTCAGAACAGGGAAGCAACGTGAAAAATTCAAAGCAGCGCACATCATAAACAAGTCACGAGTTTATTCATTTATGATTGACAAACGATCATGCTGTTGGTGCATTCATATAGAATTCTGCTTAACGGTTTCTCTTCTGATAGTGTGTTTCCTTTAACAAAATACCAGAAGTCTATTTTCATAATAAGCTCAGAGTAACAGAAAGTGAAAATCATCATCATAAAACTTCAATAAAGACAATTACACACAATAATTTAAGATTTTCCATAAAAATATATAGCAATTATACGGTCTTTCAGTTTGATGACAACACAAAATCTTCTTAGGCTTTTAATTTTTTTTTTTTTTTTTTTTTTTTCTGTTGCCTATTATCAGTTTAAAGCAGGACAGTTCAATAAAATATGCTTTTTAAGTCAAGTCAATCAAGTCTTACAAAAATCATATTAGTTTTACAAAATGACCTTTAAATAAAAATAAAAAAAAAAGCGTTTTGCATGATCAATGAAAAAAATACATACATTTACGCATTTGGCAGATACTTCAATCCAAATTGACTTCATCAGTTCATGCATGCACAGGAAATCGAACCCATGACCTTTGCATTGCCCTACATGAATACGCATTAGCACATCTTTAATAAAATATGCACAATACCGAGAGTAAGAATATCTATGCGGTGATGCAAATTTGTTATGGTGTTATTAAGTGACTCATACAACGAATGACTTGGGTCATATTGCCCACCCCTAAACTGAAACACACACACACACACACACACACACACACAGCTGACCAGACCAGAGCTCATCTGCTCACAGCAAGTGCAGATTCCAGTGTTGGATGGTTTTCATTCAGCACATATGTTGATTCATTAAAAAGCCACGAGGGCGGGTGTGGACCGGCCCCGGATGAAAAGCAGCAGACCCGTGATTGATGCGGTCGAGGGAAGCCCTAATCGATGCTTTTGAAAAGAGCAGTGCTGATCTCAACACCCCTCCCTTCCGAGCAGAACGAGACCAGCTGACACCCGCCGGCAGCTGTCAGGGTCGCCTCCATCCCAACGCAACTTTCTGCTCCTTTTGTCAAAAGGAATCGACGGTGCGGCGATTATAAAACCAACCACTGCTGTCTGGATGAACTGGTTAAACAGCTAATGCTTTAACCAGACTAAAGCTCGGGATCAGATCAGGGGACTTTATTAGGGAAGGCGGCCATTCGCTCGAGACCCCACCCAACCGACACAGGAGACACATGGCATTAAAAATCCCTCCTCAAGCCCAAGATGCATGCTGAAAACATCCCTAAATCAGCCCGAGTGACCAATAAACACGCCTGCTCTCAGCTTGACCTACATTTCTGACCGTTCCACTGAGGGAAACCCCAGACATGCAGGATTTAAAGACTAAAACTGGGGGAAATGACAGGGAAAAGAGCTTCAAAGGTGGTGGTGAGGGTGGCAACATGTTGCAGCAAGACCCAAAACCAGGATGTCTTGTATTAGGATTAACATACTAGACAATGCCATGATCCTCATTTAAAAGCAACAAGATCCAACCTTGTTTCTGTGCATCAGGCGCAAACAAAAGCCACTGCAACATTTTTGACATGCAAATGCCTGAATGCATCTCCATCCCTCCTTTGAAAGTTACAGATGATATCATTTCTGGACACACAAATGCACCTAAAAAAAATAAATAATGGGTTAGTTTGGATCGCAAAGTCCTTTGGCCAGACAAACCTTCCACTGGCTGGCTGGACGAAATTCAATGCATCTGTTCCAACCCTAGTATCAGAAACCTTTTAAGGACAATGGAGCGTGTATTTTTGGGCCAGAGCTTGAGGTTACACTAACTGAACAGTCAGATGACTGGGATTAAACTGATAAAAATATAAGTAGCAAAGCATGCATCTATTCATGAAAACAACGCAATGCACAATGCAAATCAACTTTAAAGCAAATCACCCAGTTTGAGATGGCAGTGGCAGCCTGCCAGCCCCATTCCTTTATGCTGGGTGAAGTTTGGGCACCATCCACATCAAAACACCAGACATCACATCAAACTACATGCATACAATGAGCCTGGAGTGAATCTCGGATCAGAATAAGGGTGGAGGAAGAGGATGATGATGGTGGTGGCAGACAGTCTGGGTTAATTCAGACCAAATGAAAACGTGAAAGCAGTCCAAATCCATTAAATCCTCGTATTCAGGCTGATAAGCTTCATTTGCATGCGTGCATTGGAGGAGGAATCCATCCATCAGGCCACCACCATCATCATCCTCATCCTCATCACCTCCAGCTCTTCTTTTGTCTCGCTTCTGATCGCAACAAACCCCTTTAAACGCATTTACCTGGAGCTGTTTTTGGCACCAGGCTCCATGCCTTGGAAGGTGGTCGTCGTAGTCATGTTGAGCGGGTAATGTGCTCGCTAAACCGCGCTAGAAAGCCTTCAGCTGGACTGAATTCGCCTAAGTCCTTTATCCCGCATGGACTCCGCCCGGACCAGCTGAAATCCGAGCGCGCCGAAGCGGCCCTTTAGACCAGCCCACGAAGCCCCGCCCACCGCCGCGACGCGCCACCTGATTGGGCGGAGGACAGCGGACCCTGGCGTTTGATTGGAGGATTGGCTGTCATTCTGACAATAGCCTTCATCGGTTTGCGTGATGTAGTTTACTGCAAAATCATCCATAGGATATCGACTAAAACGTGTTATGCGAATATAGTACTTGATTTTTCAAGCTAGTATTTTAAAATACCCTAAAGTTCCATAGAGTTAATAAACCAAAACACCAACATTAAGCCATTTTATAGTCATTTTAGATAAAAAAGTATAATTTGAATCATATTTTTAATTAATCAAAGTACAATGGATTCTAATTATGTAAAATTATATCTAACGATAACAATTCACTTAATTTAAGAATAATTGCTAAAATTATGCAAATTAATGCAATGCAAAATGCAAAAACAATTTGTGACCCTGGACCACAAAACCAGTCGTAAAGGATACATCATCTGAAAACTGAATAAATAAGCTTTCCATTGATGTATGGTTTGGTAAGATAGGATAATATTTGGCCGAGACACAGTTATTTGAAAATCTGGAATCTACGAAAAATAAATAATTAAAAAAAAAAAAAAATCTAAATATTGAGAAAATCGCCTTTAAATTTGCCCAAATGAAGTTCTTAGCAATGCATATTAGTATTACTAATCAAAAATTAAGCTTTTATTTACTTAATGTAGGAAATTTACAAAATATACTCATGGAACATGATCTTTACTTAATATCCTAATGATTTTTGGCATAAAAGAAAAATGGATAATTTTGACCCATACAGTGCATTTGTGGCTATTGCTACAAATATACCCCAGCGACTTAAAGGAACACTCCACTTTTTTTGGAAATAGGCTCATTCTCCAACTCCCCCAGAGTTAATAAGTTGAGTTTTACCGTTTTTGAATCCATTCAGCCGATCTCCGGGTCTGGCGAGAGCACTTTTAGCATAGCTTAGCATAGATCATTGAATCCTATTAGACCAGTAGCATCGCGTTCAAAAAAACGATCAAAGAGTTTCGATATTTGTCCTATTTAAAACTTGACTCTTCTGTAGTTATATCCCCAGCTACCGGGGACTACTTTCAGGCGCTGCGTAATATCACTGCGCCTGCTGCGGCCATGTTACGGCAGCAAAGTTCCTTGATTATTACGCCGGAATGAGAGTAGTTCCTAATCATATCAGCCTAGAAAATCGCAACTTTTCATTTTCCGCCGGTCTTAGTACACGATATAACTACAGAAGAGTCGAGTTTTAAATAGGACAAATATCGAAACTCTTTGATCGTTTTTGAACGCGATGCTACTGGTCTAATAGGATTCAATGATCTATGCTAAGCTATGCTAAAAGTGCTATCGCCAGACCCGGAGATCGGCTGAATGGATTCAAAAACGGTAAAACTCAACTTATTAACTCTGGGGGAGTTGGAGAATGAGCCTATTTCCAAAAAAAGTGGAGTGTTCCTTTAAGACTGCTTTTGTGGTCCAGGGTCACAAAGATTCAGCGCAATGACTAAAACACACTGACAGTTTGATAAAAAGAGAATATTTTATTTTAACAAGAGTTTAGACAATACAGACAGATGCTTGACTTGTCTGAAACATGAATTCCCTCGTTCGTACTCGAGTCAAAACATGTTTAACACAAGTTACGCACTATACATGAACACTACAATAAAAAAAAAAAAAAAGTTGTAAAACCAATTTGTCTGAATGGAAAACAAAAAATCAATCTGAGCTGCAGATTTGTCTGCTTCAAGTATAATAGAGCAGAATATTTCTTTATTATTTCTTGAAACGCAATTTCGGAAAAGCCTGTGTGCTCGTATTCGAACCAGAACAAAACCCTGAACTCAAACACACGGCTCTTATCCGCAATGATTATTAAGGGGAAACACGTATTAGTTGGTCTGTACACAGATGACTGTCTGCATGATGGTCTAGCGATCGCTCGTTCAAAGACTTGGGCTTAACATGTCAGATTTTACGCCAATTAACAATCCCAATGTAATAATTACTGTAGCAGAAACCCTTTATGTACAAAACGAAAGAAACACATGATGAACTGAAAACACTATACAACAGCAGTTACAGATAACCATGAGGAGAACCAGGAACAGAGAGAGAGAGAGAGAAGTGCAGAGAGATGGGTCGGGGTCGCTAGAGTCGTCCGATTCAGATGTGTCCTCCCGTCTGTTGCTGGAAAACGTCAATTGTGTCTTCATCCTCCATTTCCAACTGCGGAAGAACAACATGAGGTCATTTATTATTCACTATTATTAATAAACACAGGTGATGTGAGGTCAGTAGAGAGTCACACGAGGACACCTCTTTCAGAATTCCCAAGACGTCCCGTTGACTGTGAAACTGACACCTATCTGCTGTAATTACAGTTCACTCCTATCCCATGATGCAGCTGCACAATGATGCTGTCAAGCCAGATTTATTCAGTGGGTGAGATGCAGCCGATTACGTTTGGAAAAAATTGGTTTTCTTGCCTTAATGTTCATCTGAGAGCACACATGACGCCTGCTCTTTCTAAATCAAACAACAAAAGCTTTAGAGTCAACATGAAATGCATTTAACTTCCAATCTGAGAAAACAAGAGCAGGACTTTATCCACCAGCATTTGATTGGATCATAAAAAGTGGCCAACCATATGGTTTTTCTATGATAATACAAACTGGATTCTGATTATTACACTAATTTCATACTGTAATAAACGTTAACATTGTTTTTAAATGGCCATAAATGAAAAATTAGATGTTTGTAAATTAGGCAGTACAAGAAACACTACAATATTATTGAATTTTATATACATTTATATTTGTAATGTATATATATATATGTATATATAATAAAATATTAATAATATAAAACACATACACATATATAAATAGTGCTGTCAAATGATTAATCACGATTAATCGCATCCAAAATAAAAGTTTTCGTTTGCATAATATATGTGTGTTCTGTGTATATTTATTATGTATATATAAATACACACACATACAGAATATATTTAGAAAATATTTACATGTATTTACATATCTATCTTTATATTCATATAATTTATATCGTCAATAAATACATTTAATATAAAAATAAAATTTCTCTGAAATATATATATATATATATATATATATATATATATATATATGCATCTGTGTGTATTTATATATACATAATAAATATACACAGTACACATACATATATTATAAAAACAAAAACATTTATTTTGGATGCGATTAATCATTTGACAGCACTAATAAATACATACATACATACATACATATACACACACACACACATATATATATATATATATATATATATATACACAATACACACACACACACACACACACACACACACACACACACACACACACACACACACACACACACACACCTTTCCCATGAAGCTGCTTTGAAGCAATATTGTGCAAAGGGCTACACAAACTTGAATCGAGCTGAATATAAAAATATATTGTAGTACCTGTTGGGAAGGAACCTACGTAATTATTGTGAAAACAATGCAATTAGGCTTCATTTTCTTAATGTTTTTAACAATGCCATTAAGCATTATTTTAATGAGCTCAATATTCACAAACAGGTTTTATGAGCTTTGCCTTTTCCTTCACAATGAACAGGGTTAATCTGGGCTCCGTGTGTCTAAAAACACCTGCACACGCCACACCTGTGCAGAGAGACGTCACCATTAGAAGAAAAGGTGGACGCGGAGTGAAAGGCAGTGATGTCATACCTGTGCGGGCGTGTCTGTTTCGTTAATCGGCTGTCCGTCAAACCGGAATCGAATCTGCCTCATCGTCAGTCCCTGAAAACACAAGCGCACATCAGTCCGGTGCTTCAGGAGCGGCACTGCACCAGTGTGACAACATGACAGATTTCATGTTCATACTTTCAGTTTTCATTTTAGTAAAACATTTAGTACGTTTATGTGCTTTTGACATTATTATTATTACTTTATTTTTCAGTTTTAGTTTTTATTTATTGACAGTTTGTAAATGTTGTGCTTGAACTTAAAGAAAATGAGAAATGTTGCCTTGACAACTAACTGAAATTAAGTGAAATTATCTAATATTTATATTTTATTTAGCTTTATTTGAATTAACATTGTTTTTTATAGTTTTAGTTAATGAACCCTGCTGAAAATGGAATAAATATTGAATTACAAATGAATTTGCCTGTTTTTTTTTTTAATGAATCAATTGGCAACTTAGTCTCAAAAGACGTTATTATGCTCAAAATTGTTCTATTATTTATATACTGCTATAGTTTTTTATTAATATTTTGGACTAACTTTTATTTCTATACTTTCATTTTCATTTGAGTTTCGTTTTAGTAAATTTGTTACATTTTAGTTACATTTTATAAATTGTTACGTCCTTTTTATTTTTTTATTTTATTTTATTCTTATTATTTAGGTTTATTTATTTTTAATTTTTTTATTTACAGTTAATCCTTTTGCGGCTTTGACTTTAACTAAATCAAAATTCAAAATGTTGCCTTGGCATCTAAGTCAAATCAAGTGTTTCATCAAATATTTATATTTTATTTTAGCTTCATTTGCATTAACAAAAAACTATTTCAATAGTTTTAGTTAAAAAACTCTACTGAAAACTGAATAAATCCTGAATGAATCACTCAGTTAGACTGGTTCTTTTTAACGAATCGACTGGCAACTCCAAAGACGTTAAAACGCTCAAAAGCAACATTAAAATGCTAATCTGAAGGTACGTCCACAGCATCCGACATCTCAGCGAACGTCCCACCCCTAAAAGGGAATTCAAAGTCTGAGATAACGACGGTCGATCAGCTGAAACCTCAAGCCTTCATATTTATTTTCCGCTGTTGACAAGGATTTCCTGACGTCTGAATGAACATGAACCTCAGGGCAGGGACGCTTCCTTCCCCGCGCGCCAGTAAACGCTGTCCTACTTCTGCCGGCGAAACTCACAGCCCCACAATGAGATTAAACCCTCCGCCTCTGCCAGGAAAACATGTTAGTGACCTAAAGATCACGCGTCTCCTCGCGGAGCATCTTAACCTCGTGTGTTTACAGCGCTGTTAATAAAGCCTGCTTGTGCACACGGACATGAAGACTGCATGGACTTCTGATGAGATGAACGGAGTCAAACTGAGCAGAAATGGAGATCAAGCATCTCTTTCTTTGTCATACGTGAACATTAAGAGTCATTGTTCTCTCTCGAACCCTCTCTGACATGGAAGAAAGCTTGGGCCGGACGCGCAGGACCATTAAGCAGACATGAGGGAGTGATAAAGCCAGCAGACGGTAAGCCTGTTGAGGAAATACAGGGATGCACAAGTGTTTATTGATCAGACTGAAGAGCTTTTGTGCAGATGGCCGTAACGTCTTTTAATACGTTTTTACGGTCTGAATTTGTGAAATGGTGAACTGAAACTCTAAGACCCGCAGAAACCCTGGAAAAAGGAGGCCAAGGAACATCTTATAAACGTGCTAAGTGCATGCATGAAAAGGTGATATTTTATTATTGAGTATATCTTCAAAACATGTTGTGCCACTGTTGAACTGTTTTGTGTTTTTTTTGTTCCAAAACTGGAAAAAAAAAAAAGGGAAATTATATACAAATCATACATGCAAATGCAGATTTGAGGTTTGGGGAAAAAAAAACAGGCTAGTTTTTTTTATGAAATGAGGAAACATTTTGCTAAATTAATCAATTAGATTTTTTTTTTTTAAATGACACTTTCGGTTAGTGTATTTTAGTCATATCTAAACTGTTTTTTAATGTATGTACAGCTTACAATGTAGACGGGTGTTGCTGTTTTTGTTTTTTTCATAAGATTGTTCTGGGATTTGCTCATTTCTTTTCTCTTTTTGTGTTGTTTTTGTATGCATGAGTTGGCATGTTGCCTTTTTTACACAAACATCTTTTTATGTATAACAATAATTGCAATTTAATTATTTAAAAAGTGCTGTTTCTGCTTAGAATTGACCAAAATGTCATTTCTAAACCCTGTTCATTATATTTCACATTGTTGCACTGTATTATTGTTGTTGGTCTTTTGTTGACAAAGAGGTCAAATTCTATTGTAGTTCTTCAATATGACAATGAAGTAATTACGAAAGGCTTCTGTATTTTGGGTACAAACTCTAATAAGTGCACCAGGACTACAAAAAGCTGTCGGGATGGTAAGTTTTCAGTCTTGTAGCTGATACAAGCTCACATAGGAGAGTGTGTGACTTCATTTAACATGATTGATGTGTGTGTGTGTGTGTGTGTGTGTGTGTGTGTGTGTGTGTGGCCGGCCGTGACCTCACCTGTCTCTCACAGTAGGCCTTCATAAGCTTGCTGAGGGGTGTGTGTCTCTTGATTTTAAACTGGACCACTGACCCGTCCTGTCCCGCCACCTTCAGATTGATGTGGTCGTTGTTCTCTGTCTTTACCCCCTCCTGAGAAAACAAAAACACATATGTACAAACGTAAAAGTTTATGAGATATTACATCATTATTCCTTGCATATTTTATGAACACATTTCACTTGCAATCATTAAATTAAATTATTTATGGGCATATTGGTCAACCACTACACAATATCCACATAAAATACTGTAATATTCTAAATAATGGCTCAGTCATCTATAATTTATCAGTAGGAGTGCTGTTTGTAGTTTGATGATTAAAACAGAAAGTGAATTCATGTTATAATCACATGATAATAACATGAACAGGGCAAGCCAGAGGCTAACATGTGACTTTCATAGTCAGCACAGACGCTAATTTATATCCCCTCTAACTATCTGAAGTACACAATATGACATGGCCTTATGAAAAAAATCATAATTTTCATAATGCATATGAATGCTGTCCATCACAAACATGACAAAAATGACCAAAGGAACCTATACATGATCTAAAAATAACTAGTTTCCAGTCTGGGTCATTGTGCATGTCTCTCCAATTAAAACAGCAGCATCTTTTATGTTTGAAAATCCACTACAATAATAAACAAGCACGTGCATGCTCATCTCTGTGGTGGTTATTTGTGGCTTTGAGTTTTATTAGCATCACTTTGCACGAGCTGCAGCGTTGCACGTGATGAATGGATTCAAATGTGAGCATCAACTCAAACCAACAGAGAAATAGTTTCCATCAGGACTTAGTCAACAAATACTCATAGCTCTCGCGCCTAACGCGTTTCTGTCAGCACTAAACCTGATATAAAAGTAATTTGACCGCATATTCTCCTTGATATTTTAATTTGAACGCGTCTGCGTGTGTCGCGCGCGGTGTGAGCTCTTCACGCGCGTTCACACGTCTTCTTCCGGTGTTTCTAAAGCGGCAGTTACAGTATTTATCCACTACGCGCGATATTTCACATTAAAAATCAAACCATCTGCGCACTTGCGTGTTTTCGCGAGGCCTCGCTCGCTAACTAATAATAAATAATCCCTTCGTTTTTAAACGCCACTCACCTTGGGTTTCTCGTCGGCCATGGTTATTGTATTTGCGCTTCTCTACGCCGCCACACAAAGACTCCGCGGGGACGCGCACGTCCGCGCCCCCGATTAAAAACAGCCATGACGTGCGCGATCCCGAGCGGCGCGTCCGTTGACCGCGCTCCGTCGCGATTGGCCAGAGCGGGGTCACGTGATGCCATGCGCGGGACCGGGGAGCCGGGGGGAAAACATGCACGCGCATTCGTGCACAATGTCTTTTCTTGAAAAAAAAAAATGTTGGACCAAATATGAACAGAAATAACACAAAATGATTATTTTATAGTGGATATCATATATAAACAGACACATGAGACGGACATCCACGAGAATGGTGTGGATTGAGTGTTAATTGTGTTGATTCTGAGGAATGATCCAGTTCTCCTCACACTGGACTGAAGGAGAAGGGAAGCCATTTTGTTCTTTATGTATTTCACAGATCAAACTGAACGTGCCTCGGCCATTATTTATTAATAATTCAGAAACAGTGTGAGGGAACTACAACTAATAGGTGATATAATTTACTCTAAGATCATGCTGAACCTCTTATGAGAAACATTTTATCCCAATGAAATGGCAGTAGGGTATATATATATATATATATTGGACAGTACATAAAACAGCATAGTATTTTAAAGAAACACACACATTTTATTTTTAGAAAACACGGCATATTAAAAAAAAATCGAAATTAAAAATTTTAAAATATCCTATGAAAAGTAAGGGAACCATGTTAATTATATTGTTAGTGACATACTAGAACAGTGTTTTTAATTTAATTTATTTTTTAATTAATTAATCAATTTATTTTTTCTTTACAAACACTGACCTTAATTTTAAGCTAGAGCAGATCATATTAAAACATATTAAATGTTTGCATCTTATAATTAAATATTACTTCATGTTCATAATTTTTTTTTACAGACTATGATTCAAATAGCCAGAATTGTCCTCGGACCACTGCAATACTTTCACGGGCCTGCAGGGGTCCAGAGGACAACGCCTCACGGGGATTGTTAAAATTATTTAAAAACAACAAAAGTCTTATTTTTACTCCTTTATTCGATGCTTAATGGAAACATGAACACGTTTGTGAATGGCATGTTTTGTCATTAAACACTGCTAATAATTCTGCAACAATTGGCACTTCGTAATAAAAGTGGAAACCAATATAAAGCGCGGTTATAGAAAAAAAGAAAAAAAAGGGTACTGTACCCAGTGGAAACCCCCCCAAAAGTGAACCGTACCGTGTCGTACCATTCAGTGGAAAAGCGCCATTATATACCAGTTTATTGCGCTGCTTAATTAAGTGTCGATTGGTGTTTTGCTCAGGCGTTCAGTGAGTCGTACTAACCGCGCAGGCATCAGGGGTCCTTCAGACTCATGGCGCTCGATTCTGAGCGCTGAGTGTATTGAATATAGTTTAGATCATACAGCTGTATAAAATTATACTTTCGCTATTATTCGGGAGGATTTAATATCTCAGTGTTATGGAGGAGGTGGATGTAGAGCCCAGTACCACGGTAACTGCTGATTTAAACTCTTTCATCTGTTCGTAATGTTAATGTACAGTACAAGTATTTATATGTGAAGAATACGAATGTGGGACATTAGTAAAGTAGCTCTGAGGTGTTACCATGGTATCCGAAGTTAATATCCTGATACTGTTGCGCTAAGTTATTATATTTATATACCATAGTACTCCAAAGTATTTAAATATACCACGGTGTGTGTTTGTGTCTGCATTACTAAAATTAAATGTTATTTATATATATATATTTATGCTTAAGATAAAATTTCATGTATTCTATACACATATGTAATTGATGATGTTTCTTGCAGCTCATTCCCGGCGCTGGACTTCATCAGAAGCACTTGGGTTTTGAATGGGGTCCTGGAGATCTGTTAGTGTATGAGACAAACTACAAACTGCAAGGTATTCGTATCCACACTGGAAAGACTCTTCACTCTGTTAATGTGTGAACGAGGGATGAGGAAGCGAAGGCTGTCAAATCCTCATCAGTGTGTTGTGTTTCTGCTCAGGTCCGAGGTCTGCAGGCTCTCCGTTCGTCCACATCGTGAGGAAAGATGAAGACATCTGCTCTCCCATCCTGCGCAAACTCTTCAACGAGTCCCATCTCATCTTCGTGGGGCTGCAGAAAATCAAAGAGGACGTGCCCAGCAAAAACAAGAAGTCGCAGTGAGTCCTCATGCCTGACAGTGCGGAAGAACGTGAAAGCAGACGCGCTTCTGCTGAGATGATCTGATGTGTCGTTGTCTCCTGCAGGTTTGTGAGCATCAGTAAGAACTACAGGTCTGTGATCAGAGCTTGTATGGAGGAGCTGCAGCAGAACGCAGGTAAACATCACACGACGCACACGAGGAAGATGAAGCTTTCAATCAGCTGAACGCGTTTTCTTTCTCTTTTCAGTTTCAACACAAGATGGTTCTTTAGCGTCACAGTATGGAGATCAGGTACTGTACATTACACAGGCTGAGATCGACATCGAAGCAAAACTGACTGATATATTGTATTTGTATGAGCAGAGCAGGGTATTTTAATGTTTAATCGTCCGTTAATTTATATGCAGTTTCAGTTTCACACAGTTTCGTTAGTATCGTTAACTAAAATGATCAAAAAACATAGAAATGTTGCCTTGGCATTTAATAGAAATAAATAAATAAAAACTAGTTCAAAATACTGTAATATATTAATAATACTAAAATAACAGATTTTGTGATTATTGAGGATGCTTTATTTTACAATAAATCATTTGCTCACAACAATGAAAACATAATTTCCATGCATTCTGAATGTTATATGCTTTATTATGTAAAGATAAATTAACGTTTAGTCTACTACAATACAACCATAAAAATGCATGTATTCTTAATATTATTTTACATGCTTTATTTTATAAAACGTTTGTTAATAGACTATGATTGTAACAATTAAAACAATATGCATGCATTCTAAATATTTTAAATGCTTTCTAAAAGATAAATTAATCATTAATTCCAACAACAAAAACATTCATGCATTCTGAATATTTAAAAAAAAAAATAATAATAATAATAATAAGTTATAAAAACAATAATACATCTTTCTAAAGGAAAAAATGTCTTTGTTATTTTTTTATTTTTCTGACATAACGAAGGTCACATGAGCAGAGAAAAATAAGATTATGATCTTATCAAACCCTGATGGATAAAGTCAAGTCCTGTCCTCATGATTTTCAACCTAATGTTCTGTTTGACTCAGAAATATATCAAATTACTGAAGTTAAATATTTGCCTGATCTCTCTAGGTCTCTATTCTCTTGGCGATCGAGCTCATATGGAACTTGTGTGAGGTTCTCTTCATCGACGCAGCTCCAGGTAGAGACGTCTAAAACTGTCAGAAACCTAGATTCGAGCAGGCCATTTGATCCTAGTTTTTCTGACTTGATTTTGTTGCGATGTTGCAGCCGGATCTCTGTTGCTCCACCTGCTGGATTGGGTGCGTCTGCACAAGTCGGACGTGGACACGAGAGCGCGAGAGGTGTTACAGAGCGACAGCCCCGCACAGCATCAGTCCTACTGGGACGTGGTATGAAACACATGACCCCTGACCTCCAGAACATCTGAACGCCATCATCCGTGTCCTTACGTGTGTGTGTGTGTGTGTGTGTGTGTGTGTGTGCAGGTGATCAGTTTAGTCCTGCAGGGCCGTACGGATGAAGCCCGTCAGGTGCTGTCCAAACAGGCATCTTCGCGGCTGGAGAGCAGCTCTGTGTTCAAACGCATGGACGGCCTGTTACAGACCATGCCCATATTTAACGTACGTACATCAGGACACAACATGCATCTGACACACAAGAGCTTATTGCTTATATAAACATTGTCGCTATAAAAATTGCTCAAATTGAACTCTGCATGTGTGTTTGTTGGTGCAGCCCACAGGCACTCAAACACTGACCGAGTTTGATGTCAAATGGAGACACTGGCACGAGGAGTGTGACCGCTGTCTCCAAGACAACACCTTCGCTAGCAACCGTCACCTGGAGACCATCTGCAAGGTGAAGAGTCCCGACCTCTGGTGAGCTCTGATCGAGTCTGCTGAGAGCGTGTGATCCTGACTCTGTCTGTCTCTGTCAGATCTTGGTTGGTGATGAGGACACGTTACTGGAGCAGAAGGAGCTGCTGAGCACCTGGTATCACTTCCTGGTCACACGGCTGCTCTTCACTCACCCTACAATCAAACCGCCCGATCTGCACTACTACGCACAAGTACAGACAACCAGTTATATATCAGTGTCACTGAGATACTGTTTATATATTTTTAATTAGTTATTATTTTTTAGATTTGGTTTTCTTTTTCTTTTTAATTGTCTATCTAGTTTTTAGTTCATTTTTATTTCAATTTTAGTTAGTAGTTTTAGTATACAGTGAGGGGGGAAAAATTATTTGATCCCCTGCTGATTTTGTCTATAATTGATCAGTCTATAATTTTAATGGTAGGTTTATTCGAACAGTGAGAGACAGAATAACAACAAAAAAATCCAGAAAAACGCATTTCAAAAAAGTTATAAATTGTTTTGCATTTTAATGAGTGAAATAAGTATTTGACCCCTTCGCAAAACATGACTTAGTACTTGGTGGAAAAACCCTTGCTGGCAATCTCAGACGTTTCTTGTAGTTGGCCACCAGGTTTGCACACATCTCAGGAGGGATTTTGTCCGACTCCTCTTCGCAGATCCTCTCCAAGTCATTAAGGTTTCGAGGCTGACGTTTGGCAACTCAAACCTTCAGCTCCCTCCACAGATTTTCTATCGGATGAAGGTCTGGAGACTGGTGGCCACTCCAGGACCTTAATGTGGTGCTTCTTGAGCCACTCCTTTGTTGTCTTGGCCGTGTGTTTTGGGTCATTGTCATGCTGGAATACTCATCCACGACCCATTTTCAATGTCCTGACCCTGACAGTACATGGCCCCGTCCATCGTCCCTTTGATGCGGTGCAGTTATTCTGTCCCCTTAGCAGAAAAACACCCCCGAAGCATAATGTTTCCACCTCCATGTTTGACGGTGGGGATGGTGTTCTTGGGGTCACAGGCAGCATTCCTCCTCCTCCAAACACGGCGAGTTGAGTTGATGCCAAAGAGCTGGATTTTGGTCTCATCTGACCACAACACCCAGTTCTCCTCTGAATCATTGGCAAACTTCAGACGGGCTGTACATGTGCTCTCTTGAGCAGGGGGACCTTGCGGGCGCTGCAGGATTTCAGTCCTTCACGGCGTAGTGTGTTACCAATTGTTTTCTTGGTGACTATGGTCCCAGCTGCCTTGAGATCATTGACAGATCCTCCCGTGTAGTTCTGGGCTGATTCCTCACTGTTCTCATGATCACTGAAACTCCACGAGGTGAGATCTTGCATGGAGCCCCAGTCCGAGGGAGACTGACAGTTATTTGTTTCTTCCATTTGCGCATAATCGCACCAACTGTTGTCATCTTCTCACCTAGCTGCTTGGCGATGGTCTTGTAGCCCATTCCAGCCTTGTGTAGGTCTACACTCCTTGGACAGCTCTTCGGTCTTGGCCATGGTGGAGAGTTTGGAATCTGATTGATTGCTTCTGTGGACAGGTGTCTTTTATACAGGTAACAAACTGAGACTCCCTTTAAGAGAGTGCTCCTAACCTCAGCTCCTTACCTGTATAAAAGACACCTGGGAGTCAGAAATCTTGCTGATTGATAGGGGATCAAATACTTATTTCATTAATTAAAATGCAAATCAATTTGCAAATGCAAATCAAATATTTTTTTTTTTTTTTTTTTTTTTTTTTGTTATTCAGTCTCTCACTGTTCAAATAAACTTACCATTAAAATTATAGTCTGATCATTTCTTTGTCAGTGGGCAAGTGTACAAAATCAGCAGGGGATCAAATAATATTTTTCCCTCACTGTATCAAGTTAAACTAAATTATGTAAAATATAAAGTTTTATTTATTTTATACTATTTACTGTTGTATCATTTTTTTGGTTGTTATCATTTTATTAATTCTTGCTTTGGCAACTAGCTGAAATAAAATAAGTTAAAAATAGTAATATATATATATATTATTTCAGTTAATGTTTATTTTATTTTTATATTTATTTTAATGTTTTCCTTTTAAAGTTTTAGTACTTTTGATTTGTTTGTCATTTTTAATGATTTTTTTTTTTTATTTGTCTATAGTTTTCTTCTATTTGTTTGTAGTATTTGTATTGCTTTTTATTATTATTTATTTATTTTGGTTTATTATGGTTATATTAGTAAATGAAAATGAGAAAATTGGAAATGTTGCTTTGACAACTATTATTTTAATATTTCAGTTTTTCATACTTTGAATTTTTATATATAAAATAAAAATTAAAATTGTTGCTTTGACTACTAGCAGAATGAAATTGTGTTCATGGTTTTAGTTTTAGCTAACTATAATAACCCAGCATGCAGCACAAGTAAAGCTGCCTGATATCATACAAACAGCTGACAATTAGTCATGATATCTGAACTTGATTTGATAGATTCCTCTGTGAATAAATCTATAAACTCCAGCTGTCCAGCTCCATATGTCATACTGACCTTGTGCTTGTGTTGCAGTCAAGCATGACCATGTTCCTGGGTCCGCGGGCGTCTCCGGAGCCTCTGGACATCATTCTGCTGTCAGCCTTTGAGTTTGACCTGCATCAGGTGATCAAAGACTGCAGGTGCGTTAACTCTCTCAGTACAGACACACATTCAGAAGAATCTGAATCCTCCAAACTAACTCAGACGTTTGATGTTCCTGCAGCATCGCGCTCAATAACTGGTGGTTCGTGGCTCACCTGACGGACCTGCTGGATCACTGCAAACTTCTGCAGTCGCACAACCTCCAGTGCGTATCTCACCTCAGATCAAGCCTTCAGATCTGACAGACACTTAGAATGTCAGATTTCTTGCCCATAAAAAAAAGTCACATTTTAGTGTATTTAGGAACATATTTCCATTCATATGTAAATGAACTAAACATACAGATTCCTGTGGCTCTTTGAGAAGGTTTTGGTTGATGTGATGCTCATAACTCTGTTCTGGTTTTGTGTTTTTGTAGTTTTGGGTCTAATCTGCGTGAGTTTCTGGTTTTGGAGTATGCCTCGGGTCTCTTCTCACATCACAGGTGATTAAAACCCATAATTTATCTCTGCAGACTGGGGACTGAAGTCTTCAAGCTCATGAAAACATGTCTAGACCCTAAAAGAAAAATAATAAATTATATTTTCCAAAAAAAAATAATTTTTATCAAGTTATATAGTAACTTTCATGACACACAAATTTCCCCATCACTGTAAAGCATTATTTTCTGTATGCAAAATATAAATAATTATTAAAAAATTATCATTAAACTATTAAATTGTTATACAATTATTAATTAATATATTCAGTAATATTTTAATATTAATAATAATTTTTTAAAAATCTTTAGATAAATTTAAATAATGTTAGATATAGTTAATATATAATAAACAATTAATATAAATTTGTTAGTGTTATTTAATTTAAATATTAATATGTCAATAAATAGTGTATCATTATATATAAACACAATTATTTTAATTTACTAATATATATATATATATATATATATATATATATATATATATATATATATATATATATTAATATGACTCACATGTTCTTGACTCTTGAGTGAATCTTGATTTACCCAGTAACCGGATCTAATAATGAACTGCTCAGAATAATGTATTTATCATACACGTGTGTGTGTGTGTTAGTCTGTGGCAGCTGGCGGTGGATTATTTCGATCACTGTCCTGAGTTCGGTCGTGTGTATCTGGAGCTGCAGATTGAGAGAGTCCCACTCGACACTGAACGTAAAGCCATTAAAGTCCTGCGGATCTGTGAGGACAGACAGATGAGTGAACAGGGTGAGTGACCTCAACCCTAAGTTTCAGACTTAAACATTAAAACAGTAAACATTGTTTGCTTTACTAGTCTGTAAATGAGCAGCTCATTTTGATTGAGTGCTGATAATCAAAGACTATAGATGAAGTAAGAGTGGATCTGTGTGTGTTTCAGTGCGCAGTATCTGTAAGATCATGGCTAAAAGAGCTCTGAGGAACAACAGACTGGGGTCCGCTCTGTCCTGGAGCATCAGAGCCAAAGATGCTGCGTTCGCTACACTCATCTCTGAGAGGTTACACACTATCTCTCTCTATCTCTATATCCATAAGGTATTATATTGGCCTTTTTTCCTAACCCATGCTTTTTTTCCACAGGTTTCTTCAGGATTACAGTAACAAAGGCTCTTTCACAGATCTGGATTTGTTGGATAATCTGGGTCCCGCCATGCTGCTCAGTGACAGACTGACGTTTTTAGGTACAATATGAGAGGCCGATGCCATTTATGAGATTTATCTGAAGCACAAGATCCTCTATAATTCAGTGTGTGTCATATTTCAGTTCATTCTCAAATCCATTGAACACTGCTTTCATTCATTCAAAAAAATTGTTAAAAATGTGTTTGTCTTTCATGTAATAACTTGCTCATCAAATATTAATATTAAACAATAACTAAAGCTAATCAGTCATTGTTTTTAGTAAATGCACATTCAGTTTTGACTTCACTGCAAAAAAAAAAAAAAGCCTTATCTTACTTAGTATTTTTGTCTTGTTTCTACTCAAAATGTATAGAAATTCTTAAATCAAGATGCATTTACTAGATAAGCAAAAAGATAATTGTGAACCCTGGCTGTGAAAACCCAGCAAAAGTCATTTTTGGGTGATTTACTGTTTTCTACATAAAATCATTCTTCAAAAGAACATTCTGTGAAAATGTAACCTAGATATCATTAATATTGACTAAGACCACGTCAAAGATTTAAATCTTAGTGAAATTAATGGTTGAAATCAAAATTTTGATGCTTTTTATCTCATCATTAGATTTTGAGACTTAAAGGAACACTCCACTTTTTTTGGAAATAGGCTCATTCTCCAACTCCCCCAGAGTTAATAAGTTGAGTTTTACCGTTTTTGAATCCATTCAGCCGATCTCCAGATCTGGTGATAGCACTTTTAGCATAGCTTAGCATAGACCATTGAATCCGATTAGACCAGTAGCATCTCGTTCAAAAATGACCAAAGAATTTCGATAGTTTTCCTATTTAAAACTTGACTCTTCTGTAGTTATATTGTGTACTAAGACCGGCGGAAAATGAAAAGTTGCGATTTTCTAGTCCGATTTGGCTAGGAACTATACTCTCATTCCGGCGTAATAATCAAGGAACTTTGCTGCCGTAACATGGCCGCAGCAGGCGCAGTGATATTACGCAGTGCCTGAAAGTAGTCCCCAGCTAGGTAACTAGTTATAATATAGCTGGGGACTACTTTCTGGCGCTGCGTAATATCACTGCGCCTGCTGCTTCTTTTTAAGGTCTTTTAACCATGAGATGCATGACTGTGTTTACAGGAAAGTACCGTGAGTTTCACAGGCTTTACGGTGAGAATCGTTTCTCAGATGCAGCCAAACTCCTGCTGTCCCTCATGACAGCAAAGATCGCTCCGCGTAATCTGTGGATGACGCTGCTGACCGACGCGCTGCCGCTGCTGGAGCAGAAAGAGGTCAAGACGGACAACTCATGCTTTACAGTCACATTTTACCTCAGTGAAGAAATTCATAGGACCAATGAACATTTATCTTCCGAACTTCAACATTTTAAGCAGATTAATTTAGATCAAAAGGCTTTTAAGATCATTTCCTTCATTAAAATAGCATTGCCTAGCAGCTTAAACCATAAAACTTGACTATTAGTGGTGTTTCATTTAAATCACTGTGTTTGTTTGCATGTGAAGGTGATCTTCTCAGTGGATCAGACGTATGAGCTCATGTCCTGTCTGGAGGAGCTGAACTCAGGGACCAAACCAGACTCAAACCAGACAGACCAGGTACAAATCATCTACAGCATCCCAGAGAAGCTTATTATAATGTTTAGTTGTGAATTAGGTTGTTTTTCTTCTGTGTTTCAGGATGACGATATCGAGTCCACGAAGACGGAGCTCCTGCGACTGGCTCTGGCTCGTAACCTCGCCATGGCCATCGTGAAAGAGGGAACAATAGAAACATGAATACATCTGATCATCCAATCAATCACTTACAGCTGTTTGTGTCCTGTACATAATTCATGAAACTTGGATAAAAACGTGACTTCTTTTATAAAACTTTTTCCAGTATTTGCAAAAAAGAAAAAAAAAAAGTGTCTTCCATATTCATTTATTTTGTCTTTATGAAAAGTCTTATGAAGGAAAACTTGTTTGTTCATACTCCTTTGAATTAGAATTTGAGGTACAAGAACTTACATAACCTGTAAACTGTAAGAATTATACAGGGATGGAAAAGAATTATAAACCAACTAGTGCATTTTTTATTTCATTTTTTGGTGCAAGAAACCTTATTGGCGTTATAGGTACAGAGTTTAATATGCAGGTTGCTTTAAGCCCCATTCGCATTAAGAACTACAACCATAACATTTTAACAATCATTCTAAGAGAATAGCAAATTAATTTACATGATCGACACCGATGAACGATATCATTGGAATAATAGAGCGATATGTGACCCTGGACCACAAAACCAGTCTTAAGTCGCTGGGGTATATTTGTAGCAATAGCCAAAAATATATTGTATGGGTCAAAATTATACATCTTTCTTTTATGCCAAACATCATTAGGATATTAAAGATCATGTTCCATGAATATATTTTGTAAACTTCTTAGTGTATAAAAACATTTTTGTTTAGTAATATGCATTGCTAAGACCTTAATTTGGACAACTTTAAAGGCGATTTTCTCAATATTTTGATTTTTTTGCACCCTCAGATTACAGATATTCAAATAGTTGTATCTCGGCCAAATACTGTCCAATCACAACAAACCATACATCAATGGAAAGCTTATTTATTCAGCTTTCATATGAAGTATAAATCTCAATTTCGAAAAATTGACCACTTTTGTGGTTTCTCTAACTGAGAAACGGTAAACACAAACAGCCAATCAGAACATTTCTTAAAACCGCGTACGCGCGCTTCAATGATGTAACTGAAGCGCGGAGTTTGAAAAAAAAAAAAAAACCGACCGTTATCGTCCGTTGGTGCTGCTAATATAATTAATATTGAAGTTGACGGTTTTTAACGTAAAAGGCTTTTACTGTAGAGTTGTGACTTATTGATATAACTTCACAAAACGTAGTCATTCAGATTCATCGATGAGCAAAACGTCTGGGATTCAGAAGAAGACGTAAATTTCACTTAAATGTGTCCATCGCGGGAAAGAGAAGGTTAGACATCCTCAAACATCTCCTTCGTGTGTTATTTTGACATTCATAATTCCACATCTCAAAGCAGCTGCAGTTCAGAGGCTAATTTAATTAGTTTGTCTAATTTCCAAATGCAGTTTCACTTGATCAACTTGAATTAACGTTAGTGTTTGCATCCCACTTTACTCTCATTCTGGTGTATTTCTGAACAATAGACAATGAGAGTAAATGTTACTCCGTCATGACATGATCTGAACTATCAGGAAATGACTGGATGGTGAAAATTGCCTCTACATAAGGATTGGTAATTCCCACCCCAACAGGAAACATGTAAAGAAGAAAACTAAGCTGGGCAATCCATTTGATAAAGTCTTTAATGGCGCAGTACACATGATGGAATCGTTATTAAACACCAGAGCAGTGCATCTTCATTGTCATCGTCATCCTTAATAACTTTTAAGAAGATCTACATTTGTCCCACATACTTTCATGAGTCCTCCTAAACCATCATTGTCATCAACATCAGACTGGGGGGGTGTTTCATGAAACAAATTGACCAAATAAGCCAGGCTTATTTCTGTTAGTCTGACTTATCTTGAACCAAATCAAATAATAAGTCAGATTAACTGAAATAAGCCTGGCTTATTTGGTAAACTCGTTGCATGAAACAGCTCCCGGACGAAGCTTTGGCGCTTAAAACAAGACACAATAATTCATAATAATACACAGACGAGGTTCCTCAGAAATACTCTAAACACTGATGCAGATGCACAATAAAGCCCTGAAACCTCCATCTTCCTGAAACAAGTCAGAATCAGCAGAGATGCTCCATGATGTTCAGAAATACAGTCCAATGTGTTCAAACGCACAAGAATCAATCAGACGAATCCCATCAAAATCACCATGAATTCACCCCAAAATCAAAAAGAAGATATTTTAAGTTAAGACTAGCTTAAGAGCAAAAAAATTTTTCAGGTTTCACCCCAAAATAAATACAAATAAGATGTAAAAAAAAAAAACAAAAAAAAAAAAACATATACATACATATATACATAAAACATAAAATGTATATGTGACCCTGGACCACAAAACCAGTCTTAAGTGTCAATTTTTCAAAATTGAGATTTCTACATCATCTGAAAGCTGAATAAATCAGATTTCCATTGATGTATGGTTTGTTAGGATCAGACAGTATCTGGCCGAGATATGACTATTTGAAAATCTGGAATCTGAGGGTGCAAAAAAATCTAAATATTGAGAAAATCGCCTTTAAAGTTGTCCAAATGAAGTTCTTAGCTATGCATATTACTAATCAAAAATTACGTTGTGATGTATTTATGGTAAGAAATTTACAAAATATCTTCATGGAACATTATATTTACTTAATATCCTAATGATTTTTGGCATAAAAGAAAAATTTAAAATTTTGATCCATACAATGTATTTTTGGCTATTGCTACAAATATACCCCAGTGACTTAAGACTGGTTTTGTGCTCCAGGGTCACATATGCAATTACAATTACTGTTCAATTGTCATGCAAATAAATGTCAATATGCCAAAAAAAATGATTTATGCAAATATGAATTTTGCTTCTTTGGGTGAAATATTCATAATTTTTGTTTGAGATTCACTCGATCGCTGTTGTCAGAGACTAAACACGTGATCGTAATGAATTTTACGGTTTGCACACATCAGAGGAGCAGCTGTCCTCTTCTCAAAACACATTAAGGTTTGTTTGGGACCAAAATCACATGCGGCCTTTATCTGATGTAATAAAATGCTCACTTGCTCTGCTACAGCGCTTAAAAGAATCAAATCACTGTCTGCCAATGCCTCCACATAACTAACAACACACATCCAATCTGACAGACTTATGATAAACTCATAACCAAATGCAGTTCATCCTCTATCAAGATCTTCATCGCATAACCTGCAGGCAAAAACACTATGTAAATAGGTCATAAATAAACAAATCTAATATTGTCAATAAAGGCTGTTGACTATCAGAGACAGACTGTAATGCTGAAACTTGAGTCCAAATGTTCCTGTAGCAGCAATAAATAAAACCAGAAACAGTGTTGAACTATAACACAGGCGGATAAAAACTCAAAATAGACAACATAATGCTACTCTGACGTTACGTGTGTAAACTCACAGCGTTCTCCATGTAAACTCGTTTGACTGCAGGTACATTCGTTCTGATGCTTCATGACTTCGAGAGCTGAAGTTGGCGGGAAATGAATCGTCTAGCTCTAGAAACAGCAAAGTTCAAATGCTTGTTTGTTGTGAAGAGCGCAAGAACACCTACAACTGTCAGAACAGAGTGAAATCACGGTTAAATACACTCCACGGACAGCAGCAAGGTCACGTGACACCATCAGTATCAGCTCGGCTTCTGAGTTTACTACCATTTACCACAGTTTACGCCAAAATACCACAGTTACTACAGTGCTTGAAAAAGGTTGATTTTGTTGGATTTCTCAAAAGTAGTCAATGAAAAGAGCCACTTACCTAAATATAATTTTGCAAACCGGTTACCAAAACTTCAGACATGTTCAGAGCAGTTTACAACTCTGATTTTTAGTTTTTAAATACATTTCTGCTTAAATAAGTTTTAAATAAACATGACACAAAAATCTCTTTCAGAGAGTATTATGCAATCTTTTGTCGTGTTTATTTAAAAAAATAAAATAAACTATATATTATATATATATATATATATATATATATATAACAAAAAATAACTAAATAAAATACCACAATGGGTTACAAGTAAGGTTGTTAAAGTTGACAAACTTAAATCTTAAAAACATTTAATATATTTTGTTACTTGAAATAACTTAGTGTATTAACTTAATGTACTAAAGTAACTAAAAAAGTGAAATACAAATAATAAAAACTATATACATATGAAAAAAAACATTAAGTAATAAAAAGAGAAACTAGTTAATAAAACTGTAAATGAAAACACAAAATTAAAACTATTTTAAAATATATTTTAAAAACAACTATTATAGTATCTCGATACTAAAATATCACTGGTAAAAGTTTTAACATTTAGCCTAAATTAATACATAAATCGTTCAGTCAAGTTTGTAGTAATTAATTTATTTCAAATAAATTAATGATTTTTTTCTTTTTTCTTTTTTTCAGTTTTCTAAACATAACTTTGTACTCTATTTGTTGAAAGTGCCAGTTAATTATTGTTTTCCTATGGTATTTTGACAGAAACTATGATTACCGTGGTAAACTGCTGTAATGGCAGCACGCAAAAGATCAATCTCTGAAACACACGCTTTCGCTTCAGACCATCATGTGTGTCACTGACTTGCGTTATTGTATTAATATCCAGCTTGAATTTTCGCGAATAACATCAAGCATCAAATGCTGCTTCACAAGGCTACAGTAAAACACTGATTGAAAATAAATAAACAGCACAAATGAATGACGATACTTTGGAATGAACATGAAAGAGTTCGAGCAGGTAAAGGGCGAGATCTACAGGGACCCCCATCTGTCCGCTGGAGGAAACTGATCCAGCTCTCTGACCTCCGAATACTGACGCTCTCCCAGAAGATACGTCAGCCTATAGCGCAAACGCACACGCTCCTGAAACACACACACAACACTGGTAAACCTTTATGAAAAGACTGCCTAGAGGAAAATCAATGTGTTTTCACATATTGATTGGTTTGTTTTATTATTTATTACAACCCTTTTTAATAATAATAATTAAAATGAATTAATAAATAAAAATAATAAATTGCTTTTAAAAAGATATTTTCAAAAAATATTTAATTTTTAAGAATAAATTTTATTAGATTTTTTTTTTCTAATTAAAAAAAAAAAAAAAAAAGTGTTGGATGTGTGTGACCTCCTACCTTGAGTGGGTTGGCGAGCAGCATGACCTGAGTGATGGATGCGGGGGGCAGGATGGGGTTAAAGGGTGCGATCTCTGTACCTGATGGAGGCTGAAGCTTCACTCGCATAGACTGACACAAACACAACACAATACAGGGTCAAGGGTCAAGTTAAAGTATAGGTCAGAGGTCATGATTAACTTTTGGAACTTCCTGTTCAGAAGAGTCATCAAACATGTTCCAAGAAATCTCTGTGGCATTTTACATTTTATATGGACCTTTTTCACATTTCTGGGTTTCTCAGCAGCCAAAGTCGTCATAGTTGGGTTAACTTGAAAAGCAGTGAATGGGAGAGTACCACAAATATATTTTTTGCATTTACATTTGCTCAAATAGGGAAAAAAATGGCTTTCAATAAAAGGAAAGAAATAGAGAGAGACTGATATCAGCAGTCAGAAATGTACCATCCCTCCCATAGACACTACATTAGAAACACCTAGCATTAACTAGTTTGTTTTGTAATTTGATGCAAAGGTAATATAAGACAAAGAATTATGTTATAAATGTACATACATTTAAAAAAAAAATTAAAAAAAATATGAAAAACTTTCGAGGATTTACGATGCTGATGACCGTTAAACATCACAGTCTTGTGAAAAGGGTCCATTGAAATGAATGTTGTGAATTGGTTCAACTGAATCATTAAAAAGAATAGATTCAAATGAACGATTCATGTAAAATCTCTGTGTAAATCTGTGTTGGCAGTGTGAGGAGGCCGTACCTTGGGCACGGCTGCTTGCAGCACTATGTTTCGCACGGGTAACGGTGCCGTGTTGAGCAACGACACCACCATGACCAGGACGTCCGGTCGACCCGGCGGACAGTCCATCGCAAAGTGCATAAGAACACGGACTCCGTCCTTATCGTACACCGTCACAGGTAAGACTTTACCTGAGGACACAAGCAGAAACACGGAGTTATAGCTCAGCAACTAAAACAGTCAAACAGGTAAACTGCAGGATAACACTTGGAAACCTTGAAATCACATTTCACCCACAAAATCAAAAGGGGAAAAAAAATTATACTCATAATAATTTTATTATATAACTTTAGTGTATTATAAAGAAATAATATAAAGAAGAAACATATATATACAATCATCAAGCCTTTAATATAAATTATAATATAGTGTTATATAATGTAAATTATAATACAGGATTTTAATTCAATTTGAATTTTGTATGAATTGTAAAGCACAAAACCTTTCTGGGTCATATTTCAGACCAAAGAAATACATTTTAAAAGAAAGAAATAATACAAACAAATAATATAATAAAATATTTTATCAAATTTTATATAATATATTTATAATTCAAAATAATTATATTCTTATAATAATATTTTTATATACTATATATATTAAATTTTTCACAATGAAAATCAAGCCTATAATATAAATATGAATATAGGATAATTAAGTTTTTAATTAGTTATATTTTGCTGACATTTTGACATTATTTTCAAGCAAATATTGTAAGTCGCTTTGGATAAAAGCGTCTGCAAAATGGCTAAATGTAAATGTAAATACATTAATTAATTAATTAATTAATTAGTTTATTTATTTTTGTTTTTAATCGCCCTCCAATTTTTTTAAGCTTCACGTCCTGTTAGTGTAATCATCAATTGAAAATGAAATACTGAATCTTTTCAGATCAGTTGAATTAGGTCATTCATCAAAGTCGTTCAGATTGACGCTGTGGTCACTCACTGGGTCTGATGGACTCGAGCGGGACGCACAGGTTGGACAGGCTGGGCTCTGAGCTCCGCGCCGGGCTGCTCTGAAGCGAGTGAGACGGAGATGAGAAGGGCTGAAAGAAAGGGCTGCCCGGAGCCGAGCCGCTCGACACCGCCTGAGCCCGGGCCACAGCGGGAGAACCAGGCACCGCCACGCTCGCAAACGGGTTAGAGGACTGAAGAGAGGCAGCTGTGGAGCCCATCACACCTCCAGAAAGACCAAAAGTCCCTCCAGCGATGCCACTCAGACCAGAAACACTAAGGAGAGACAGAATAAGATAAGCTGAAATCTCATTTATATACTCAAATAAGCTGTCTACATAGGCAGCTCCTTTCTAAAGCAGCTTCATAACATCATGGACCCTCATAAGTGACTGATAAGAATTAGGTTGGTTTGAGATGCTGTTTCATCAGGAAGAGCAGAACTGTACCTCTTTCCACCTCCAAAGTCCAGCATGGAGAGATCCTGCAGCCCCTGACTGACAGCTGGTGTGTGTGAGGTCTGCGCAGGTGTGTGTGTTGTCGGAAAGACGGCACTCGGAGCCGAGATGCTCCCAAACAGGTCCAGGCCGGGATCAGGAGCCTGACAGCAAGAGACCAACCAAAAAAATGAGAGGTTTAGTCATCTCTCTATTAACGTCTGTAAGTTCAAATAGTTTTGTGTGTCCTACCTGTAAGGACGTCCACTGACCAGACAATTCATCCAACTTCGGTCTGTTTGGCACAGAGGGAGGATCATTTAGTCCTGAGAACAAGATAACATTTATGCGTGTTATATTGCATGTAAACTAATAAAATAAATAGTAAAGTCATGAAAACTATGGAAGAATATTTAATTATTATTGTTATTATTATTATTATAATATCAATTATATAATAATAATAATAATAATAATAAGGAATTTTATTTTAATGAACCTTGTTTTCAAACCTTTTTATATACTCTTTAATAGCAATAGCAATAATTGTCATTTATTATTTTATTTTTGTTAAAAAAATATTGTTAATAAAAATAACATTTAATACTTATTAATAATACGAATTATTATTATTATTATCAATCATAATAATTTTTTTATTTACTGATCATTGTTTTATTTTACTATTACTACAACTACTACTACTAATAATAATTATTATTATTATAATAATTAATATAATAATTATCATCATCATCATCATAAAAGCTTTCAAACTGTTTTAAAAACGTTAAGAATAACAATAATAATAATTATTATTATTACTACTACTATTATTGTTATTATTATAATAATTATTTTATCAATTACAACTTTTATTTCCTAAGTATTGTTTTTATATGCTAAATAACAATTATATTTTATATTATCAAAAATTTTACATTTTCAAAAACATTAATGTTAATAAAAATCATTATTTTATTAATATTATTTATTTAATATTACTTTTGATGCCATTTTATAAAAAGGTTTTACAGTGATTTAGACATTTATGTGGAGTACTATGTGACCTCTCATGGCCTGTTTCTATAGTATACGTCACCAGACAATTTCACAACAATTTAAAAGAGATTTATTACCGAGAGACAAGAGTTCATCGTCCAGCAGGGAGAGGGAGGTCTGCTGCTCAGGCGGTTTGTGACTGGGGCTGCTCGTCTGACTGCCGTGACCGCCGGCCAATCGGCGAGGAGGAGGCGGCAGCACGGGGATGGGCGAGGCCGTGGGATTGGCTGACGGGACCTGAAGAGGAAGAGAAGGAGGAGCGACGGTCGGGGGAGAGGAAGGTTCATCCAGTCCAGCCAGATCAATCAATGTGCCTGTGGTCTCGCATCCTGAGAAAACAAGAAACATCATGAAGAAAATATGTTGTATTGGATTATCAAAATATTGCCGTTGAGGGAAGATCTGCAGATGATCCCTGAAGCGACGTCACCTTCACCAGCAGCTGGTCTGAGATCCTCCCCCTCGCCGTCGTCCGCCTGTCCTTCTACGGTTCGTTTATAAGAGCTGATTACTCTGGACAAATCATCGTTTGCCTTGAGAATGTCCCCTACAGGAAGCAGATAAATAATAAACAATCCTCTATCATTTTATATTATTTGTTCAGAGTAAAGCGGAGCATCATGCCGTTTACCCAAACTGGAGTCGTTGTCCTCCGCCTCAGTGGCCAGTTTGAACGCGGTGCGTCGTAGTTTATCACAGCGCTCATACAGCTCCTGAACATACACGTCAGGTCACATATGAGTGCTGTTGTCATGGTTACATCAAATTAATTATACAATCTCTGAGCCCTTATTTACACTGCATATGTCTGTGGTGCGTTACGGCTCCAACAAGGTTTTGTTTCGTCCTCCACACGGTGCCAATCACACTAGGAGCATTTCAGAGGCGACTGGATTTGCAAAACCATATTTGCCTGTCCAGCATTGTTTTTCTTGATTTTTCATATTTTTTCTTGGTTTTGGGGGTTCTACCATGGGTAAATTGGCTAAATGGTTTTGTTTTGTCCAGTTTAATTGTTTATTGTTGTGTTTATTGCAGTTTTATGCTTTGTTGTGCTGTAGCCTACATGCAAAGTCAATACACTTCAGTTATGAGTGAAAAGGATTAAAGATTTGTAGCTGTGTTTTAATCTGCACAGGCTGTTTATTTTGTATTCGAGCTGTGTGGCTTGGACACAGCATCTGTCAAAAATATACTAGGCGCCTATCTTTATCGAAGCAGTGTGGAGAGCTACTTCTGGGATGCTTCTGAAACGTGCCACAGCGCAGCTGGTATAAACAAGCATTGACTAGAGTGGCCGTGTCAGAGCTGTAACACACCACAGATGTGTGCCATGTAAATAAGGTGAAATCTGTACGACAGGAAATGGTTGTAATCATACAGTACAGAACTTCTGTAATCTGAAGTGTACAAGTGAAATAAGACATTTCACAATAACGAAAAACTGATGAATTGCTCAAGTTTGGGGCTGGTAACCAAAAGTTGCAGGTTTGATTTCAGCTGCTGGGTTAAAGAGACAGTTCACCTAAAAATGCAAGTTCTGTCATCATTTACTTAAGTTGTTCCAAACCTGTATGAGTTTATTTTGAAGAATGTTAGTAAACAAGCAGTTGACGGCATCTATTGACTTCTATAGTACGGAATGTAATACTATGGAAGTCAATGGCTACCGTCAACTGTTTGGCAACCGACATACTTGGAACAACTTGAGGGTGAGTAAAAGATGTCAGAATTTTCATTTTTGGGTGAACTATGCCTTTAAGTTCAGAATGACATGAAGTGCAATAACCATAGGAACAGTCCCAGCAAACTAAACTGTGGTTAGCCTGTAAATTTAAAATGAACTACATTTTGAGGTTTCTGAAATCACTTTTTTTTTTTTTTTTTACCCCCACACTGACTATTGTTTGTATTGAAGAAAATACAGTTCTTTAAACTTAGTACTACCAGTTTCTATTAATAAGTTGAAAACAAGCAGCTTTTTTCATAATTACAGCAAAAATAATTGAAATATCTGAGGGTAAGCTGGTGGAGATTTATGATCAAACTAGTTTCCCGCAAACAAACTAACTTAACCACCTGATGCTTAGAAACTCAAGTGCCATTTCTTATCGGTCTGCGCATTTTATAAACATTGATCTTTGTCGAGTCTGATCTCACCTTCATAAGCTCGCGGTCGGCGTCTGACGATCGGTCCCTGTCGTAGTGACCCAGCATTTCGCTCAGGAGCTTGACGTTGTTGTTCACTTCCTCCAGTGTATTGTGGCGTTTGGTCATTTTCTGCACTCTGGCCTCGTCCTGCATGCATAACACAGATTCAGTCTGAACACATCAATGATACCCCTCCTGATCTAGAATCAGTGTGTGAATTAGAAAAAAATACTGAAAATATGATCACGAGGTCTGACATTAATACAGTTCATACAAGCGCCACCACAGATGCAACCACCCTTGAACCATTAGGGTCAACATGAAATAGATTTGCTAATAAATTAAATAGTCAAATGTTTTGTAAACCAGACATTTAAATATTATGTGTTCAAATGCATTATTTTACAATAAATAAAATATTTTTCTTTTTATTTATACCCTTATATTCCTTTAAATGCTTTCATTTTCATGCAATTCTTTAATTGCGTTTAATGTTTCAATATAGTAAAAGGAAATGTGGTTTCATGTTGAGTTTAAACAGGAGCTCTTCATCCATCTTTAAAGCCAGATCAACATCTTTATCATGTCTAAAGATCCTCTCACCTCTTTCACCATGTTTTTGATCAGTCTGTTCGCCTCCTGAAGATCTTCTGGGTTTTTGCTCCTCAGAAGTTCAGCCAACAACTGCCATCAAATCACAGAACAACACATTTGTTTTAGTTTCATGAATGGAAAACACATTGGGCCTCATTTATCAATCTAACGTAGAAACGAGCGCAGATCCGTGCGCACAAATCAACTTACGACAGAGTTCACGTGTGATTCATGAAACATTCGTATGCCGCCAATCTCATCGTACGAATAATCACACGTTGGTAAATGTGGCGGCAGAAAACAATCGTCATTTTAAGATCACGCCCCTAAAAACACCCCGGTTTAAGAAGCCTTGCCCCTAGAGTTTATGACATGGAGAAACGAAACCCGGCCAAAAAGAGGAAGTAATCTCATGAAAGAGAAATTGATCTTGCTCCAAAAACACCCGTTAACCTTGTAACCTTGCAAACAATTAGGCTACATTAATTTATGTAATTTGTATGTATATGAGGTTGCGTGAATCGTGGTCTGTTGTTTACGCTGCTATTCGCGCATATAAAACTAAAGCCCTGTATAAAACAAAACAAAAAAGACATTCTAATCTTACTGGTTAACGATTGACTAATGAGCTTCGTTTGACAGTCAGGAAAATAATTAAATGAACAAAATGCTCTCATTCTACAATTCTCCACCAGATTTACTATGCTGCGTGCAGAGCAGAGCTCTGAGCTGAGACCAGACGTGAGATTTGGTCGTAGCCACTGCTCACGTTCATATTGATAAATTCCAAGTTTTGCATTAAAACAACCGTATGCCCAATTTTCTGTCGTACGTTCGTTTCGTAAATGGGGTCCGTTCAGTTAAACCTCCAAATCACATATTTAAATTCAGATTTTGCATAGACAGGAAATGATGCCCTCAGGCGTCTCACCTTCCCCATGTCCTCATTGTCAAACACTGGGTTTTTGGGGCGTGCCGGAGGGGACGGGATCAGGGTTTTGTCCACTGTCAGTTCTGGGTCCGACATCACTAGTCCTAAAGAAATCACACTTCGATCAGACAGCCGCTCGTGACAGACCAGAGAAAGTTCACTCGTAACACCTCACCTTGTCTCTTGAGCGTCTGGTACGCGTCTGCTATCTTGGCCTCATTGGGAAACGCCACCGTCCAGCTGTACAACATCTCAATGATCTTATTCTTCACCTTGTCAGAAACACTGTCCCCCATATACTGAAACACAAAGTTTTTAAACATATCAATTATGTCTATAAAACACACATAAATGAGTCCTAAAATCAGAAACAAGATCACATTTTTGCACTTCTGGTTCCATCGTCTTGAAATCAGTGGGTTTTTGGTTAATAATTGCACTCTTGCAAACTATTCTAACTCAAACTTTCATAAGAAATGTTTTTAAATAAAGACTGAAAGAGTTGAACTTAATGGTGGTGATGTTGAAGTTGTGCAATCATGGTGTAGTTCATTTATAGCCAACATTTAGCTTTTGTACTTGTAATGATTGTATTTAGGCTTAAAAATTCAGTTGTGAAGTTGTGTTCATTTGTTAAGATTATCACGATGAATAAGAAGTGTAAGAAGTTTTGTTGGTCACAGAGAAAAATCACTAACCTTGGGTGAGACCACTTTAATCAGCTCATTTAAAAACCTATATCTGGCTATTTCGTTGTGAAATCGTCGCCCACAGTTTTTCATACAAGCCTCTAGTACCTGCAGAGACACAAAACCATCAAACATCATGTCATGTAAACATTATATCATCATCTGTAAAGAAACTCCTAATAAAGCAGCAATGTTGGACTAGTGTTAAAGCATCCCTCACCGTCAGAGCTTGAAGGGCTTCCCATTCTTGAGAATGGATTTTGTGAACCAGGAGTCTCACAGCTATCTGAGGACTACAAACACACACGCAAACACTGTTAGAGAAGAGATCCTGTCCTTTTCAGTCATGTTGGATTACGGATGCTTACCCTTCTAACTCCTTATTGATCTGGTCACAAAACCCGATTATGTATTCCCAGTCCTCCTGCCTGTTGGTCGGGTGTGTGGCTTTGTCTGTGGAGGACACACACCATCGTAAGGACCAAACAATCGGCCCCGTTGAGCTCTGTGTCTGTGATACACTGGCACAACCGTGCGAGGGCCAATCACAGGGATGCATATCAATATCACCATCAGTGATTTCAAGAAAAATATAAAGAAAATAAAGAAGTCGTCCTTTACAAAAAACGCTATGCATGTATAATATTAGCATACTCATGTACAACTGTATTTACATGGTATGCTCATGGTGCGTGTCCAAAAAAATCATTGTATTATGATGGTTAGTGTACTATTTGACACCCTGGATAAAATAATTTAAATTGATAATAAGTAATGAATTAGTAATTGCTGCTGTAAATCCTGAAGCTCTAGGTCTGAACTCTGGACTTTGAACTTTAATCTGGACTCATGATCACCAGATCTGACGGTCAACATGCACTCTGAATTTATAAATCATACTATAGAGAAGGATTGGCTCATGAATATTAATTACTAGACGTGACGTTCGTACACCGGGCGTATCTGATTGGCTGGAAGGCAGGCGCTGGTAAGTGGGCGCTGGCGAACTAACGAATCCTACTATGGTGAAGCGTTGGCTCTTAGATATTATTTATGCATTATGATTGGACGCCCCGAGAAGGTTACCAGGCAACGTCAATATGAGATGATTAATATTCATAAGCGGACCTTCGTCATAGTATGATTCGAAATTCCGCTCGAAAAACCCGAACAAGAGCGTCAGACGCGTCGGTATTAATGCATGCATTGAAGACATAACACAGCAGAGTTATTCACACTTATTATGAAATGCAAATGATAATAATGCACGTACTGAGCCAGGATTCCAGTGATTCTCCCTCCGGAAACGCCATGATCCTCATTTAAAGCTTTGACTCCATAAATGCACACATTTCCTCCTTAAATACCACCGACATTAGTCAAATTAAAGTGACTATAATAAAAGCGAACATCATCTGTTCCATCCGAGCTTGTATGAAGCGGCAAAATCCTGCTTTATTTATATTTTTAAATGAATAGTGCATCAGCCGGCAGTATCATTAGCTGCCTGTATGGAGGTCCTTGATTTAGACGCCTCTGGTGATTACAAAATAAAAGTCACTAGCAGGACGAGTCTTGTAAGATTACAAAATAAAAGCGAAACTAAAATCTTTGAAGTATGATTGTTGTTTCAAAGGAACGATTTGCTAGAAGAGAAGAGAAGAGAAGAGAAGAGAAGAGAAGAGAAGAGAAGAGAAGAGAAGAGAAGAGAAGAGAAGAGAATTGAATTGCAAAAACAGTTCTAACAAAGGAGTTGGATTATTATTTTTATTCAGTTATTTTTTTATACAGTAAGATATCTTAGTTGTAATAAACATTCTGGTAATATGAATTCATAGACTTTCGTGTGACAATAGATGAGAAAACACAAAACTGATTCATTTTAAAGAATTTTAACTAATTTGCAGTAAATCTATTGTGGATTACTTTTTTACTTATCCAGCATGGGTTGTAAGGCACAGATCTCTGTAAAGATGTTTTGAAATGATTCTGAAAAGCAATACACATATTTAAACTTGACATGACTAGATGCAGTGCAGGAGCTGGGCCTCTGTTAAGTTTACAAATATTTCCTTCAACCCTAAAGCACAACACAATGCAAAGCATAATTCAAAATACATGTAAAACACCTGTGAAAAATCAATATGGAAAGTTCCCTTCAGATTAACATGGAACACCGGGCCCTATTTTTATTGGCATTTCTTAAAGTATGAATTAAATACAAATACAAGTCAAATCTAAAGAATATGTGATATATGAATAAATCTATATGAATATATCAATATATGACTAAAATCCAGTAAGACAAACGCATATAAAGAAAAACAAATTAACTCAAATATAACACAGGTGCATGTTTGCCCTCTGGATGTCAGTGTATTGCTGGCACTGGCCAGACTCGCCTCTCACATAACGCAGTCACACCCTTTTACGAAATTCACATCAAACACAGACTAAACTATTTTTAGCTAAAACAAAGTACAAAAACATGCAACATTAATGATTAAAAAATTGATGGAGTGATGTAAGATAATAATGAGGCAAATCAAAAATAACTTCTCCGGTCATCAGCCAGATCCATTAGATCAGGCTTGTGAACCTTATGACTCAAAGTCTAGGTCAAGTGCAACTGGTCCATTCATTGAGAATCCGACGAAGAATGTCGCTCTTGTGCCGGATTCTTTATGTAACTGGCTTCTGAACATTGCATCGACCTTCACATTTGCAACACTGATAAATCCATCGCAAATTTTACCAGAAACTCTGTAAAGTTTCTCACAGTCTCTCACTCGCTTCCACATGTTTTCATCATCCCATTTAGTAGAGATATTCTGCTCAGATCCTAAACAGTTGTTTATATCCCTCTGGGAAATCAGGCCAGCGTAACCTTCATCCTTCCCTAAGTAAAAATGGACAGCTGCTCTCTTTCCATTAGACACAGGTCTCAGGTCTTTTGAATATGATAGCTTCATTTGTGACACAAAAGTTGGTAATCCACAGTCCTCCTCTTGCCGTAACAATAAAACTGTGATGTAGTGCAATGGCAGGATCTCACTGAAGGGTGTGGGGTTGTCGATTATTTTATGTAATAAATTACAAAGGTCTTGGTAGGGCCTGATGTACTGAGATTCAGGGTTGATGTTGGCCAGAATTACATTGGCATAGATGAAGTTGACAGTGTCCATCAGCCTGGTCTCTTTCCACTTCAGAATGAAATCATACTGCTGGATGATCTCTTCAAGAGTTGATACAGAGTCTTCCTCATACAAATATTCCAGAAGACCAGTATAGGAATCACCCTTGTTCCTCTCCAGACATTGGCGCGTCTGCTCAATTTTAACTATGGGATTCATGTGCTCATTGTTGACCACCTCACTCCAATTTATTTTACAAAAGAGGTCCGTATACTGTTGAAAGTACTTGGAAACCTTGGGTTTTGTTATTTCCTTTTGTTTGTCTTTCTCTGCAAAGAAGGGTACTAAATTGACAAAAAAATTGTCAAGAAAATAAAAATGATGCTTCATTGTGCCCTTTAGACGAATAAGATAGCTCTTATGCTTCTGTAATACATGGTAATATTGCTTGAGTTCAGGGTTCTTCCTTGGCAAATCTTCAAAGCTAATTTTACCTGACAGGACTTGACCAAGGCAGTTAAACAGTGGTGTCTTTTGCAGTATTTGTATGACAATAGCTGCAGTTTGAAGTTCACCGAGATGGCCAGCGGTGTTGTTGGTATTATAATCCTTTAGTCTTTGCAATCGTGTCATGGCCTCTATGTTTGCTGTTTGTTGTGTTTCTTTGCAAGCTTCTCCTGCATTCTTGGCCAATGTAAGATACTCCTGAAGACTGTCTGGCTTGATTGGATCATTTTTGTCTTTGTAAACAGCATGCTTGAGCTCACGTACAAGTACCTGTGACACTGTATCACATATGTATGAGTTGTTTTTTGAAAGGCCTTTGGCCTTCTTTGCCCAATTCATGGCTGTGGTAAAGTCAGATTTTTTAATGTAATAGTACCTGGCGAGGAGCTGGAATATTACAGCATCTTTTCTGTAGCACTTTTCTGCATTCTGTAGAATAATTTCTTCCATCCCTGGGGTTTCCTTCATTATATCTTGGATAAGAGGAGAAAAAAGTGAGTCTTCAGCCTCAGCTGAATACTGCCTCTTCACCAGCATGTTGTGAACATCCTGCGTTAATTTTTGTTTTCCCAGAGCATACTCATAAAATAGGTCTGTTGTGAGCAGAAGGTTAGTGATGTCTGCTTTTGTCACTTTGGAAGACAAAGTTGAAAGTTCTTTCAAACAGTGTTGAGCTATTCTGTAGTGAATCACCGTCACACCCTCAAAGCTAACTTTGGAATTGACTGTGCATCTTGTCAAAAGATTGGAAAACCGCTCGAATCCATCTTCAACCTTGCAGAGTTCAAAATCTGCTTTTGTTTGCAGACCAAGGTACTCTTCACATGTAGAGACTGACAGCAATGCATTCTTGCAGTAGACACGCAAGAGGACGAGAACAGCAAAAAGTTGAGCATGTTTGTCTTGGAAGTTGAAACCCTTCAGGGTATTTTTCACAATGCCCTGAATATACTTAGGTGAAAAGTTATTCTTCAGAATCATGAAGCCATAAAATGTTTTAGTGTTTGTGTTGGTCCTCTTAAACTCCTTTAGCTTTTCCTCAAACAGTTCCTGTTCCTTCTCTGATAAATTGTTTCCAATGAAAACTGCGTCATCAGTCTGTTCACTGGATTCAGCTCTCATGCAGTTGACAATTATGACCTGAGGAGACTTTGAAAAAATGTTTTGCTTCAAACATTCCTCCTCAATCTGAAGTTGGAGTTTTTTTACATCAGAGATGTCTTGGAAATCATCAATCATGAGCAAAACAGGAAGTCGTGTAGGTTTCTCTTTTGTCTCATATGTTAATAGCTGCACTACATGTTCAGCTATGGAAGGATAATCATCTGTTGTGTCCTTCAGCACTGCACAACGGAATTTATCCTTGAGTGTCCATAAAACATGCATGGCTAACGTAGTGCCACCACAGCCTGGAAGATGGAAGATGTTGAAAAACTCACATACTCTCTTCCGACTGTATATGTCTGGAATAATAGTGTTGATGATATAGTCAAATTTGTCTCGTTTGATGAATGACATCGACCTGGGCTGCTCTGAGAAGTAGAAGTTCCACCAAGACACCTTCCCTCCCTTGTAAAATTTTTCCTCATGATGTTGTTTGTCCTCATTTCCTCCATCACATTGGTTCACACAAAGAATACTTAGCGTTTCTAAGGAGTCCTCAGTTTTCTTGGAGAGCACAACATTACTGCCACCACCGCAAGGCAGAAAGCGGCTTGATTTGCGATTCTCTGACCACAGACTGAGCACGGTGCCATTGACCTCAATAAAACTCAGCTCATGAATGCATCTTGTTGATATGTCAACTCCATATCGGCCCTCAATGAGATCCTTCCAGTAGGTGTATGATGTTTCATTGTCACTGATGCATAAGATTTGGTTTCCTCCCTTGAGCTCTTGTAAAAACATATTGAAGGTCTCAAGCAAAGGGTCTTTTCCATCACTCACCTGACTTAACAGCAAGAATATGGTGAGAAATTTCTTGTGAGGCAGCACATATTTCCGGCACAGGAAAGAAACTACATCACGCACTGAAGATCCCTTCTCAATCGACCATTTGTCAGCATCAGAGGGGTTTTCCTCATTAATTTTCCCATTACAGAAAACCCAACTTGTATTTCTGGTCAGCTTTAACTTGTTTGCTATGTCTTCAACTGCACCTGTAATTTTATACTTAGCTGGTAAGTGAGGATTGGTTTTTCTTTCTTCAAACAGCTTATTCAAGCCATTTTCAGCAGATTCTGGATCAAAATCCAAAACAGCCATTAAATCCATGTGAAGAAGGAACCGCAGGTTTTCCAGCTGAACAGTATGGGACTTGTTAGCTACCACAATGTACCATGCAAAGTGTGACCTGTCCAAAGATTGTGTCCCTCCTGTTATCATCTCACACAGTTTAGAACCTTGCACACTGTTTTTGACAACAGCTAGATGCTTTTCTTCAGCGTCCTTCCTCAACTTGAACTTATTTGGCATGTCTTCAATATAATTGTTATACTCCTTCAAGGAACCAGATGTGATCAGATTCTTGCTGCTGCTGCCATCTCTTATAAAAAAAGATGCATCACCTTTCTTCTTCTTCTCTCCAGGTGTGGGTTCCTGCTTCACATCTTCGTTTATATCTACATTATAAGTGTTAAAGTAAACTTCTTGACAAACTATGGAGGATGGCTCTATGTCTACCTCAATAACACATTTTCCAGCAGAGGTCATGTCAGCTTTGAGAACTTCAACAAATCGAGGGGGTTTAATGCACCTCTTTGCTATTTGAACCTGCTTGTCCCATTTGAAATGTTTTTCAATTGCATGTGACTGTTGTACATCAAACTCATCTGTGTTCTGGAGACTAATGCCCTGAATTTGTCCATGTGGTTTGTCTGCCACTCCGAAATGAATGGTGCCATTTGTGCGACTATTCATGCAAGCTGCTGCAAATCGAATGACTTCATATGAGTATTTTTTCATTCTGTCCTTTTCTGCTGTGTTTGTGAATGCTTTGAATTCATGGCATGGTTGTATGAGGTCTTTAGGACCAGTTTCAGTCACATCTAGAATGCTGTTTTCTCTGTACCTGTGAGCAGCATTAAATCTATTGAAAGGGTAAGGCTTGAAGCTATAAGATTGAGTCACCACATTATTCTGCTGCTGAGTCTTTTGTTTCAGAAGACCAATTTTGTCAATAATCAGTTTCCTTGCATTTAATGATAGGCCTTCTGCTTTAAGATCAGTCTCCTCCAAAAGCAGAAGAGCAGTCCCATTAATTCTCTGATTGTACAAAATGTCTGCATCTTCTTTGTCCACTTTTATTTCGAGCATCCATTGTCTCACATGGTCTTTATTCCACTCTTTGATGTCCACTGGAAGTTTAGACGAGACAGCAATCTTCTCATTATTCTGAAAGAATTAGCAAATAGGCATCATGTAAAAAAAAAAAAAAAAATGTTGTGTAATAAATAATAAACTATTGTATTTAAAAAGAAAAAAGGAATGTGGATCATATTCTTCACTATCTGGTTTGTCGTGATTTGTTTTTCTCAACTAGCTCTGGGTATATAATAAAGAGAGTTGTGTAGGTAGCGTTGTCAGAGACAGATAGTTTTGGTCTTTTATTCTGATTGGTTTACAATAAATACTAGATCTGTGTATCATTGCCAACACCATTGTTGTATCATTGAAGTGCAACATGTTTTTAATTGTGCTCCACTGCATGCATGGATGAAGCATGTTGCTGTTTACGGTCAAGGCTTTTGGCTTTAATGCGTATTTGTATTGGTCACTGTTTTGCTGTGTATATACAGTGCATATATATATATATATATATATATATATATATATATGTGTGTGTGTGTGTGTGTGTGTGTGTATATATATATTAATAATGGAGCAACAGATTTTGTGTGAAAATAAATCATTCAAGTTGTTTATTTTGTTTAAAAATCTTATAAATGTATGAGGTGGCAAGGGGGGCCTTTTACCCCACACACGAGGGTAAAAGGCCTACCAGAATGGGGTAAAAGGCACACGGTATTGGTACAAATACTTCAGCTAAAATAATGTTTTTTAAAATAATGTCTAAGTTAATACTTGTTCAAAACAACCACTTTAGCAAAGTGTGTACGATTTTTTGCTTATTTTAAAAAATAAAAATAATTAAATTTTGTTCAATAAATACTGTCTTTAAAATATGTTAATATAAAATATATGTATTTTAAAATACAGAAACAAAATCATTTTAATAAGTAAAGATTCTGAAAGTATTGAAGGAGATCCAATAATAATTGAATATATATTTACAGTAGTACAAATGCTATTTTATTATATATGATTAATATCATGCTTTTAAATATGATGGTTTCATTCTAAACATGGTGATTATCTCTAATATGGACACCCAACATAATATATGATATTAATCAGCTGAATCTAACCATGTCATGTCAACAAATGGAAAAGTCAGTTATCTATAAATTATCATGTTAATAACTGTGCGCCTTTAGCCCCAACAGCAGGGGGCGCTTTTTACCCCAAATACCATACTTTTACATATTCTTTCGTTATTTACAAAACTGCTGCTTTAATTATCTTAAACAAAATCATAAAGAAGACCTTTGTCTCAAAATTAGCGATTCTCATTTGCTACTTAAATCTACAACATTTAAAAAAAAACATAAAATATTAGATCAAAATCAACTTCGCACTGCTGCGCCCGATCGCATCAAAGATCAGATAAATAAATATACATGTGCATCTTGAAAAGGGAATATTTTGGAAAATGCTAAACCATGTTTTTGTGCCATCTAGTGGTTTAGACTAAAATAATATCAAAGGCACCTTTTACCTCAGGGCGCCATCTTTAGCCCCGTTGTACCCTATATACAGTTATCTCACAGAAGTGAGTACACCCCTCACATTTTTGTAAATATTTTATTACAGGTGCATCTCAATAAATTAGAATGTTGTGAAAAAGTTCATTTATTTCAGTAATTCAACTCAAATTGTGAAACTCGTGTATTAAATAAATTCAATGCACACAGACTGAAGTAGTTTAAGTCTTTGGTTCTTTTAATTGTGATAATTTTGGCTCACATGTGCACTCAACTTCTTTGGTCGACCGTGGCGAGGCCTGTTCTGAGTGGAACCTGTCCTGTTAAACCGCTGTATGGTCTTGGCCACCATGCTGCAGCTCAGTTTCAGGGTCTTGGCAATCTTCTTATAGCCTAGGCCAGGGGTCTGCAACCTTCAACGTCAAAAGAGCCCCTTTCCCACCGAATAAAATTCACGTGGAGCCACAAAATACTTGATGCCCAAATAAAGATAATATAGCATATAGCTAAAGTTTTATATTCAGTTGTTACAGGGCAGGGGAGTAGCAATCATTTCAGAAGTGAGGGGGACAGAAATGTCAAATGTAGTAATAATAATAATTATTATTATTATTATATGTATGTATGTATGTATGTATAGCCTAATTGACAAAAAAAAAATATTATCTCTTACTTTTAATTGGCTAGGAAATAAAATACACTGCTGGACAATAACCAATAATTTGTCTTCTATAATATTTTTGATAAATATTTTACTAATGACAATTTTATGGTTATGATTGTACAATCAGTAGGCCTATATATACACTACAAACACTTTTTCCATTTTTATCAAAGAATAAGGCAGAAAATATATTTTACAGCTTCTGTAGGCTACTGTAATTAATGCTGTCAATTACCACTGTATCATTCATATTTATTACCTGGAGAAGACTTGTAAAACACAGAAACCATATCCTCTTCACGTTCCATCAGTTAAGTTTTATGCTTGTTATTCAGCTTAGCTACAGCGATAGCGAGATGCCTGTCAAAAGTTATTATTACTTCTCGTATGAGTCCGTTTTGGACTTTCTACGCGAGAGCGCCCTCTGGCTTCGAGTATGAATGAAACATACAGTGCATGAGAGTGTTCAGCGCTCCGCATTCACATCGTTTTGGATACGAATAAAACGTATCCAAAAACGACGTGGCTATCTTTTCTCTTTTAATTCAAATCTAGATTTAGTCACATTGGTCCTTGAAAACCTCTACTTTAACACACTTGACCGAGAAAAGATACAGGGGAAGAGTTTAGGTTGTATTAAAGGGGTCATATAATGGTACATGCACTTTTACAAGTTGATTGTACTGAAATGTGTGTTAGCAGTGCCTGTACACAACCATCATAAAATGATAAAAATCCATCCAGTGTTTTTTTTTTAATCTCCTTATTTGTTTTACCCTGTCTCAAATCAAGCCGTTCGACCGTGTGACGCCACACGGTCGGACGCCCCTCCCACGATGGTTGATTGACAGCAGTGTTTCAACACAGACCCGCCCTTGCTCGTGAGTGAGCTGTCAATCATAGTCCGCACGTCATTGTTGATATACGCTGGAGCTGTCTATGAGCAGAATGGCGTCTAAGCGATTGTGGTGTTCTGTTCTCGGGTGCAATAATGAACACAGCAGTCATTTTGATGTTCCTAAGTCCGAACCGCAAATCATTTTTCACCAGACTGCTTTATAAATGAAGGTCAGTATAAAGCTGGTTTTGCTAAGAAGCTGCTCCTGAAAAAAGAATCGGTACCAATTATTCGTGTTCCTGCTGAACCTCCAGAAGAAGTGAGTGTAATGTTTAATTAACCTTTACATTAATCTTGTATGTGGCTAATGTTTACATTAGCCACATTCATGTTTTCTATTTACGACGTTCTCAATATAATTAATAATCCCACGTTTATAATGAACAAAACGTTATGGTTATTGTGTTATTACAAACTGTGTACGCAGGTATTAAAGTTAACATCATAACACTATACTAAGCTTACTTTTGTAGATGGTTTATAACGGTGTCTGTTAAGAAGTAATGTAAAAAATTTAAATAAATAAAAAACAGTTATAACTGCATGAAAATTAATGGTAACACAATAGGCTCTGTGCACAAGCGTAGCGACGAACTTCCGCTGTCGCCAGAAGTCGGCATATCAGTTTCCGGTTTTCATTCGCGTCGCCCAAAATGTCAGTATTTACTAGATGTCTCCGAGATCTGCCAAGCAGAATCAGCGATGTCCATCACATCGTTAATGCCTGGTCTCCTGCTCCAGTACACAAACGAAACGAGGGATTCAAACGCAATATATCGAGTTATATGCACAAATACTTTAATGTACGTGTTATTTCAGCATCTAGCGGCTAGCGACATGTTCATTTTAGAAACTTTTCTTTCTCAATTTTAAACGCAGACTGTTCGTTTTTTTTTTTTTTTTTTTTTTTTTGGTGATAATTGTGTTATCAATTGTATTAAACATCTCCCCCTCTCAGTTTCTAATAAAGATCAGGGCACAGGTGATGTCTGTTCATTGTGCTACAGGTCCATGATGAGGAATGCTGAGAAAACTCGCAGCTCGAGTGTATGGTGAAGCTAGGATTGATAAACCCACAATTATAAGCTTGTTAACGTTACTTTAATAACCCGGCGTTTCTAATGTCCCGGGGATTTTGCCAAGGTAATTCATATTTAATATAACTCTTAAAATAGTATGTAATGAAAACAGTGGCTAAAATTGGCAGGTGAGTTTACCTTGCTGGTCCCCATTCGGGTTACTGCATGCATTCTTGTTCAGTTATTTCAGAATATATATATTATAATATTGTGATGTTAAATTCACTTACAGATAATATTAATAATTTTAATAACAGGCCACCTGAGTGTACTTAAAAGGGAGCCCAATTTCATGACTATGATTCTTAACAAACAAGGACAATTTTTAAAAGTACACTTTATAATAATGTCAAATTAAAGTTTCTGGAATAATTGTGAAATTACATATAAAGATAAAGATAGATTAAGTGGTTCAATAAAACTACACATTTTCATTTAATTGCAATTAACGTGCAGTTAAGTGTCCAAAAGCATCACATGTTGTTACAGTTAAGTATATTATTTTAAATATATTTCCATAATAACTACTTTTAAAAAAAAGTATGCTAAAGTGTTCTTAAATGGACCTGTAGCACAATGACCAGACAATGCTTCACCTGTGCCCTGATCTTTATTAGAAACTGAGAGGGGGAGTTGTTTAATACAATTGATAATACAATTATCACCTAAAAAAATAAATAATAAATAAATAAAAACGAACAGTCTGCGTTTAAAATTGAGAAATAAAAGCTTCTAAAATGAACATGTTGCTAACTAGCTTAGCCGCTAGATGCTGAAATAACACGTACATTAAAGTATTTGTGCATATAACTCGATATATTGCGTTTGAATCCCTGGTTTCGTTTGTGTACTGGAGCAGGAGACCAGGCATTGGCAGATCTCGGAGACATCTAGGAAATACTGACATTTTGGGCGACGCGAATGAAAACCGGAAACTGATATGCCGACTTCTGGCGACAGCGGAAGTTCGTCGCTACGCTTGTGCACAGAGCCTATAGCTGCAAAATACTGTTTACATCCTGCAAATACATATGATCCAAGACTATAAATACTCTAATTGATGTTTTTCAATATTATGCCAGAATAAGTTATGTTATGTGATCACATATTTACTGCCATTCTTCAAAATATACCCTCAACTGTTGTCAAGGCAACACTCCACGTGTGTTGTGTCAAAAACGCCCCACAGAACAGAGGGGCGGGGCGAGCAAAGCTCACTAGCATTTAAAAACACACGCACTAAAACGGTGTGCTGAAAACAGAGCTGTTTTTGAGCAGGTAAAATGAGTGTTTTCTTACAATACTAATGAGAATTTTTAATTAAAGTATATTACAAACTTTCAATTTAGACCCTAAAGAATCATATTAGCTTGTACAAAAATGGCATTATATGACCCCTTTAAAAGTCGGGGGGACACCTCCTCCGCATATTGTACACCCACGCTACAGGGAGCCACCGCAGAGGGATGAAAGAGCCCCTCGCATGCGGCTCGGGAGCCGCGGGTTGCCAACCCCTGGCCTAGGCCATCTTTAAGTAGAGCAACAATTCTTTTTTTCAGATCCTCAGAGAGTTCTTTGCCATGAGGTGCCATGTTGAACTTCCTGTATATCGCGCTGCGCAATATCACGTTCATTATCGAAGGCGATTCATCTGCGATAATGAACGCGAAATTGCGTAGCTTGTCAGTGAACTACGACTCTGTGTATTAAATGGCGCTCTATTTGAAAACAGGTGATGGAGATTTAGCACTAATCACGGAACCGGCTTTACTGACTAGATGCGCATGAATATAGTGTTCAATATATCGCCCAGCCCTATTAAAAAATAAAGCTATACACCTTATGTATATCTATAGCACACTTTAATATTTTAATTACTGTATTATTTTTTATTTTTGGCAAAGTTCCGCACAACAGAGGTATACTAAGTTAAAACATGGACAGACATTTTCCTTAAAAATAATGTTTAAATAAATTCATTATTATAAATAATATTATTATTGTTGTTATTATAACTGCGAAGTACATTGTACAATGCTAATATATTTCTGTCATAATTTCAAGTTAAATCGAACTTTTATTTTGACGGGTTGTAGTGGACCTTCGAGTTTGAGTGTATTTGACAATGGTTTTTCTCAAATAAAACTAGAAAATGTTTAAGTTTTCTCTCAGAGCAGCTCTGGTGATGTTCATGTTTATGTAGACGCTGAAAGCACCATTAATGTGATGCGTACTTAAGTATGTAGTAGATAAAACGGCGCCAGTCAGAGACATGCAGAAACGAGCTGATTATTTATATAGCAGTCTCTTCGCGCTTCACTGACACATATCATATCTACTTTTGATTTATCATTCCATCAGATTGCGTGTTTTACGTGACATTCTCGTTATACTGTAAATTCCATGTTCACGATTGCACCGGGATTCACTCTGCATCACGGAAATCATAGGCCTTAATTTATAACTTTTTATAAATGCGACACACCTTCATCTACATGGAGGAATGGTGTCCGCGAATATGAGCGAAGCAGCCACTTTGCGTCCACATTTTTTGCAGACTGGATCCGTCCTCAAGGACATGTCAACCACGCGTTCGTTTTTATATCCGAAGTATTCCCATACTGCAGATTTTAACTTTTTTTTTTTCGGCGGGGATGGAGATTAGATATTATCTCTGGCTCTGTCTTTTTTTCTGCTGCACGTGCCTGTAAGCAGCCAAGTCAATGCGGAAATAAGTTGAATATGCGAAGGTGAGATTTTTTCATTATTATTTTTTTTTTCTTTTAAACCATATGCAAATGTTTAAGGTATGATAACCTTGCATGTTCAAACCATGATAAACCGTCATACCAGTTACAACCGTCATTACAACCCTACTCACTACTTTACATTGTAGCAAAGTGTCATTTCTTCAATGTTGTCCCATGAAAAGATATAATAAAATATTTACAAAAATGTGAGGGGTGTACTCACTTCTGTTAGATACTGTATATATTATATATGTGCATATGTATATGTATATATATATATATATATATATATATATATATATATATATTATTGCTTATGTACATAATATGCTATATGCTATGCAGACTCAGCTACTGTTTAAATAAGTTTTATATCCACAATCATTTAACATTCGATACAGATAGCTTTAACATTTCTTATTCATGGGTTAGTACAAACTAATACACTTTCTTCAACAAAGACATGCTATCTCATCTGATGCCAATATAATGAACATAGAAATATATGATGACCTTTCATCTGCTACTTACCTCTAACCATCTTGAGGCTTCCATAATGGAATCAAAACCCTGTCATCAACCTTCTGGCATCATTTATTCACCCTCTTGTTATTTCAAAACTGCATGACTTGTTCTTTTATGTGGAAAACAAAGGAAGATATTTTGAAGAACATTGTAATCCAAATAACATTATAGCACAGAATAAACAATGACATGCTGTACATGTGTGAAATCTCTCTATTTCTATTATTGTTTTACCCACTATCACAACACTACTGGTTGCAACAAAAGCAAGCACTGTTTATGTTTTAACTTTAACATCTTAAAGATAAGTCATAGATTTCAACTTTGTCACAGGGATCTGTGGCATTAAATTACATTTTGAGAGAGAGAAAAAAAACACAGCCCTGGCCTCCCCAATCACTCTTGATGATGATTATCTTATAATAAAGAGTTGAATAAATGTTAACAAGACTTGCCACATCAAGGGACAAATATATGTGTTGTTTACTTGTTTTGCAGTAAGTAAATGCTTGTGGTCATTTCATGTAAAGTATGCAAAGTATAGCTTCACGCTTTACCCCTAAATGGTACATATTAGTCCCATTAAGCTATTAGTACCTAAAGTGTACATATTAGTACGTGAAGAGAAGAAGACTCTCTTCACAGGCGCAAGTTCTTCTCTAGATATATTTAGGGAAGCCATTTTAAGCCCCAGCAATCTAAACATTACTTTCACTTTATGAATGATTCGAAAATAACAACTAAAATCACAAAGATCTGCACTCTGTTCAGAAATATCTCTTCCTTCTAAACTGAACCGTTTTGCTTGTGAAGACAAGAAGACAGAAAGGAAAATCTCTTCCTGGTAATTGTTTTAAGAGGGTGGATCAGAGGTCATTATTATGTTCAAAGCTTCTGTAATAATTTAGTGCTAGACTGAGGGACCATAATCTTACCTCACTAGAGACACCAGACCAGCTCCCTCTTGTAGTTGTCATTCAGAAAAGGATTTAATGATGATAACAGTTCAATGATGTGCTTACGTGAACTACGCTCAAACTTACTTCATCTCTTGCCCTCCGCCACCATCACCTTTACCTGTGTACCAGGAAGTAAACTCCACACTGCCCACTTGTGCATAGTATGTGCAAATTAAAGTGTGTTGAGTGGACTAACCAGATTTGTAATAATATCTCTCTTATATCACATGACTGTGTTGCAAAGCACACTTACAGCATAATCTTTAAATGTGCAAATGACACAACCACCATAATATATGAGCAGGTCTGATGGGAGAACTGCCAGTGAGAGAGACAAACAGACTGGTGTGAGAATCTGTGAATGAGTCAAGATACCTCTGTTCATGTGATTTACTAGCATCTCCAACAAGTCGTTAGTCTTCAAAAGAGAGTGTCATCACTGCATTAATGCATTTTCCTGTTCTGTACACACAGATTTTAATTAATAATGAATAATACAAAGGAAATTAAGAAATTAATTTCCGTATATCCAAACTTATCTGAAAACATACAGTATTCAGCAGTTTGTACTATAGCAACTGTGTGATTGTCTAAACTGTTACAAAAATGCAATATATACTGTCATTTAACTATATATTAAAAGTGGGATAGGCCTACAGTACATCCTGCTTTACTTGCAGATATTAAGTATAATCATGAAAAGCATCATATACTATATAGAAAATCTTAGCTGTATGATGTTTATATCACTGCACAAAATGTACTGTATTATCATCCAGTTCTAATCTGCTAAATGCCATTATAAGGCATGAAGATATAAACATATTATATTCATGAACATCATGAGTTTCTGTGAAGCTGCTTCGAAACAAGGAGAGTTGTGAAAAGTGGTATATAAATTAAACTGAATTCTATGGAAATCGTCATATTCACATCATAATGCACACACACTATCCTCTCTTTATGTATGCATGTAGCATTTACAGCGGGTAAAATAAGTATTGAACACATCACCATTTTTCTCAGTAAATATATTTCTAAAGGTGCTGTTGACATGAAATGTTCACCAGGGGCCTGTACCATGATGGTGGCTAAACAAACTCGGGGTTACAGGATTAGTTTTGAGTTGACAAAACCAAACCAGTCCAATCCTGCTTTGTTGGTACCATGAAGCTGATCATCAATTTTCTCTGTCAACTCAGGCTTGATCCTGAGTTAATGGAGCACGTGCACATGAAAGTGTGACATCAGTAATGAACAGCCAATCACATGCCTTAAAACTGTGATTCACTTCTTGTGAGAGAGTCAGTGCGAAGATTAAACGATTGAACAATATGAAGAATTTAAACACATTTACACAGCACGATCATGAAACGATCTATCCATGAATGAGGAAAACTTAAAGAAAACATCTTACCATATGCAGTAAGTGCAAGTAAAAGCTGTAAAGTTAGTTTATAGAGTTGATAATGTTTATAGGTATAAAAACACTTAAAAATCTAAGCTCATATGTAGTCATGCTTAAAGCTATTGATTCTAAAACTTATTTATATTGCATATTATCTATATGTTTACATTGATTTTAAATAAAAGCTTAATAATTACTATTAAACTAAGCTGGCTTGTGTAATGAATTAAGGGTATAATAATTATAAAAATAAAATAAAATAATTATCAAAATAATCATCTCTAAAAAATCAGATGATTTTATCTTTAAAAATGTTTTACTATATATCGTCCTTTAATTTGGAGTAAGAGAAACTGGAGGAGTGGCTTTATTGCATCACTTTGCTTGAAGCTGATTGGTCAAATTTCGGTTTGAGATCTCTAAACCAGAACATAACCTGCCCCGGAGCAGGTTAGCTGTGGAGCGTAAGTTACTATGGCGATGAACACTGCTAAAAGCCAAACCACTTTCATGGTACCTAAAACCCAGAGTTGGGGCAAACTAAACTGAAACTTACCTGGCTAGCCAGCTAAAACGGCTTCATGGTACAGGCCCCAGATGTTGGTAACAACCCAAGTAATCCATACATACAAAGAAAACAAAACAAATAAATCCAGAAATTAAGTTCTGTGTAATAAAATGGAATGACACGGGGGAAAAGTATAGAAGAAAGGGGGTGCAAAAATGCATGGAAAGCCAAGACACCAGCTGAAATCTATCAGTAATTAGAAAGCAATTCTGTCCCTCATCAGTGGAAATTAATATTTGCTGGTTCAGTCCCAACACCTACAGTACTAGGATGCTGAAGATGAAACAAGGGTGACAATGATCCCAAACACAGCTGAGGAAACTCTCGATTGGTTTCAGAGAAAGAAAATAAAGCTGCTAGAATGGCCAGCCAACACCTGACTTGAATCCAATAGAAAATAAGAACTAAAGATTGAGTTCATAGAAGAGACCCACAGAGCCTTCAAGATTTGAAGACTCTGTGGAAGAATGGGCCAAAATCACACCTGAGCAATGCATGCGGCTAGTTTCTCCATACAAGAGACGTCTTGAAGCTGTTATTACCAACAAAGTCTTTTGTATGAAGTATTAAACACATTTCAGTATACTTTTACCCCTGTGTCATTCCATTTTATTACACATAACTTAATTTCTAAACTTATTTGTTTTGTTTTATTTGTATGTATGGATTACTTGAGTTGTTACTGACATCTGGGGCCTGTACCATGAAGCCGGTTTAGCTGGCTAGCCAGGTAAGTTTCAGTTTAGTTTGTGGGTACCATGAAAGTGGTTTGGCTTTTAGCAGTGTTCATCGCCATAGTAACTTACCCTCCACAGCTAACCTGCTCTGGGGCAAGATATGTTCTGTTTTAGAGATCTCAAACCGAAATTTGACCAATCAGCTTCAAGCAAAGTGACACATCTCTGACGCAATTAAGCCACTCCTCCAGTTTCTCTTCCTACAAATTAAAGGACGCTATAGTTAAACATTTTTAAATATAAAATCATCTGATTTTTAGAGATAATTATTTTTTATAATTATTTTATATTATTTATATAATTAGTATACCCTTAATCCATTACATAAGCCAGTTTAGTTTAATAGTAATTATTAAGCTTTTATTTAAAATCAATATACATATATAGATAGTATGCATGGTACCAACAAAGCCGGGTTGGACTGGTTTGGTTTTGTCAACTCAATACTAATCCTGTAACCCTGAGTTTGTTCAGTCACCATCATGGTACAGGCCCCTGGTGAAAATTTCATGTCAACAGCACCTTTAGAAATATATTTACCAGGAAAAATGGTGACATGTTCAGTACTTATTTTACCCGCTATATATACCAATTTATATCCTTGATTATTTGTGTTGTTTCATAATAAACTTTGTCATAAATTTTAATGCCCAGTGAATTTATAAACATTTGCTGTGCAAATACACAATGCCTATATCAATATCTGAATGCCTTTCTTGCGTGTAACTGCTTCCAGCTTCCATTAGAGAGCAGCAGAAACACAGTAAATTAAAGGATCAATGTCAGGTTCCATTCACTGGCCCAGGCACTGAATCCACTCAAACATGCTTGTGAACAGTTCGGTTTGTTCTGTTAAGTGCACTAAACTGTCAATGTACAACTTGTGCTTAAGCATAAAAATTACTGTAATTGCTCTTCAGAAGTTGAAGTATGAAAAGAAGGATTAAGGTAAATACTTTAACGGATCGGCTCACAGGCCTCAGGGTTGGGATGTGTCTTCAACAGACACACATCTGCCTTTCATTCAGATTCCTGACCTTGTACACCAAAATATACACTCATATAATCCGTACGGCTCATATTTCAGTAGCAAAGCCCTGATATATGATTGGTGTGCATTCATGAGAAATATTTGGGGTCAGTGTTCTACAACAGTCACATGCAGCATATGCAACATTTCACTTATTGTTATACAAGCAGTTCAGATTGAGATAAAGACCTTACAATTGTAGGATTCATTAAACGGATCAAAAGAGAAAGTAAATACATTTATGATGTTACAAAATATTTCAAATACAGTAAATGACGTTCTTTGAACTTTCTATTCTATTAAAAAAAAAATCAGGGTTTCCACAAAAATATGATGTTTTCAACATTGATAATAATCAGAAATGTTTCTTGAGCAGCAAATCAGCATATTAGAATGATTTCTGAAGAATCATGTGACACTGAAGACTGGAGTAATGATACTGAAAATTCAGCTTTGATCAAAGGAATAAATTACATTTTACAATATATTTACCTAGAAAACAGTTATTTTAAATTGTTATAATATTTCACCATTTTACTGTTTTACTGTATTTTTAATCAAATAAATATAGCCTTGGAGAATAGAAGAGACTTCTATCAAAAACACTGCAGAACCTGCACTTTCAAAGCAATGTGAAAACTACTGAAGCGGAGTGATAATCACTCAGATCACAGCTCACACTGCGGACAGGTGTCAAACTGACCTGACGACCACACAAAAAAATGCCACCCCCTGAGCAATAAAACTAAAACTTCTGATCTGTCCCTGAACACCCGAACACCTGCCGCTCTCCAGAAATGAGCTCAGTTTGACTAAACCTCTCTTTAAAAATCTCTCTGTTTACCTATTGTTCTATCGATGTATTTATCTATCCATCTATCCGTCTGCCAGCAAACCAGTCTTTCTGTCCTGTTGAACTCATGGTGTAACTGAGTCTCTCCCTCTGTGATTATGTGTAAAGTGTGTCACACAATCATACACGCACGTACACATGCTTCACACCCATCAGTCTAGTTACAAGATCATAAACTGAAGAAACAGCTTCCTCACGCTTACTCAGTACGTTCTGCATGAACTCCCTACATTTCTCAACCAATGAGCTGTATGCTTTTACTGGAAGACCACTACTGTCCTGTTCGAGCCTGTTTTTATTTCTCCTGTAGGGATTCAAAGGAGTAACATCTGAGACAATATTTGTACTTCAATAAATCATTACAGAAAAAGCAGTTGAAACATCAGCATCCGAGCAATAAAACAATCTTCTGGATGTGCAGCTGTTCGTCTGAGGTGCGACAGACGCAGTCGAAGCAGATGTAAGGTGGAGTGCGTCCGTTTGTTCCTGTGTGTGTTTGTTCAAGATAAAGAATAAGGATTTACGGAGTTCTCCATTGTGTTTCATGTCAACTCCATCTCAGACGTTTTTCCTTACAAGAACAAACCAAAATTAGTCAATAGTTGTCATCCATTAAGAGTAAAGAGGCATAAAAAGATGCTAAGTTCATATTGTCAGCTAAATTCAATGTATTTTCATATGTTTTCAGTGGACCCTTATAAAGCGAGAAGACAATCTCCATAAAGAAACAGTTCAACCAATGACCTTATGTCATCCTTATTTCTTTCTTCTGTGGAACATGAAAGATGTTTTAAAGAACATTAATGATCAAACCCCACTGACTTTCATTTAAAACCCCGTAAACCTTTAAAAACATCATCATTTTGTGTTCCACAGAAGAAAGCAAGTCTTTGAATGAAGTAAAATCACTTTTGGGTGAACTGTACACTGTAAAAAAAAAAAATTCCGTAAAAAAACAGATAATGTACTGGCAGAAAATTACCAGGACATTTTCTGTTAAATTTACAGACATTTCCTTCAACATTAAAAAGGAACATTCTGTAGATTTACATTTTCTTCTGTACCATTAACGGACAATCCTTAATGCAGAAATTTCTAAAAAATTATAGCATAGGCCTATCTTTAGTAGCAAATAAATCCAGCACAACATATACAAATAGAACATGGTTTATTTTTACTTCATGTAAACATTCTCAAAAGTGCGTTCAGTAGCTTTTATTTGCCTTCAACAGGTGAAGACTTAATTTAACTTAACAATGTGTTTTAGTTTTAAACAGCACCAGGCAGAAAAAAGAAAACACGAGCAGCTACTTGTACAATATTGGTGTTGCACCAAATAGTGGTCACAAAGATAAACTTCACTGTGAAACAGTCAAGATTCAAAACATTTTCAGATGCATGGGAAAATATTAATACAAAGACAGGGCTGTCATTAATAACAATTGCTACAGACTTCTAGTCAATAGTCAAGTGAAATGTTATTTAAAAGGACAGTTCACATCAAAAATGTGAATTCTGTCATTTACAATTGACATGGTACTGCAAAAAAAAAAAAAAAAAAAAAAACTTTCTTGTACATCATTTGAAAATAAAGAACAAAGATTCATGCACTCATGCCTATCTAAGAGAACTATACAGGGCTCCAAGTGTTTGTGTGCTTTTAGTATCTCTTGCCATGTGCCAGCTTGGGGAAACTACTACTTTTTTCCTTTTGTTGCATGTTCAGTCCAAGTTTCATGTTGAGATTTGAAAAAAGCTCAAATTGTCCATGGATTCTCCAAGTTGTTCATACATGAGTCTTGGAAGCATAGGTTCCCTTCATCTGAACCCTCGACCCTCGTTCAGGATTTCTTCACAGGAAGACTGGAAATGACAAGAAATGAAATATAAGGGTATAGAGTAACGAAGTATAGAGTAACATGCAGAACAGGTTGAGATTGAATTATCAAGTTCCAGTTCAAACATTGTTTATAAAATGCTAAACTTGCATTTCCAGTAGTCTCCAATTGTATAGGTCATGTGATCTTGTCAACAATGTTTTATGATATACTTAAAGGGTTACTCCACCCCAAAATGAAAATTCTGTCATTAATCACTTTTCCTCATGTCGTTCCAAACCTGTAATAGCTTTGTTCGTCTTCAGAACACAATTTAAGATATTTTGGTCCAGAAAAGTATGAAAAGCATCGTCAAAATAGTGCATCTGTCATCAGTGCTTCAATCTGAACTTTATGAAGTGATGAGAATATTTTTTTTGTACACAAAGAAAATAAAAATAACAACTTTATTCAACAATTCATCGCATTTGCGTCACAGTAGCGCCATTTTGGAGAATATCCGCTAAACACAAACTGCATACGCTGTTCTGTGTCAGCCGCACCACACGGATACGCCGTTTTTGTTAAAAGTTATTTTTATTTTCTTTGCGTACAAAAAGTATTCTCATCACTTCATAAAGTTCAGATTGAACCACTGATGGCAGATGGACTGTTTTAACGATGTCCTTATACTACGTTTCTGTGCCTTGACCGTGTAAGGACCCTTGCTGTCTATGGAGGGTCAGAAAGCTCTCAGACTTCATCAAAAATATCGTAATTTGTGTTGCAAAGATGAACGAAGGTCTTACGGGTTTAGAATGACATGAGGGTGAGTAATTAATGACAGAATTTTCATTTTTGAGTGAACTAACCCCTTTGATTATTTTCAACTAAACAGCAACACAACAAAATGCTTTACACACAGTTTCATTACATATGTTCCTTACATTTGTATGAATTCCAGCGTAGGTGCTCCTCATCTCCTCTGGATGTGTTATGTTTAAAATAAAATGAAGAGAATGTGTAGCTCAGCCACAATGGGGGAGGAAATAAGTTCTTGAATGACAGCAATCTGGAATCACCAATAACAATAAAAAAAATAAGAAATTATAAACAACACATTGTAAATTCAGAAAGCCACTCCAAACATTGATTAAATCTTTCCTACACAAAGAACTTCAATAACAAAATCAACTGAATAAACGACTCAATTACTAATTTTTGTCAGTATTGAACATCCCTAAAACAAGACAAAAAACAACACTTTAGATTGCAGATTTCAGTATTTGAGTTAAGATGTCTTCTGAAACTCTAGAGGAGATTAACACAAGTTTGCTCTTCATTTCATCTCCACGCTATCCAGGAGAAACAAATGAGATGTTATAGAGATCTCATCTGTTGTCTTTCCTGTGGGTGGGCAGCAGACGTATGCAAGAGTGTGAGGGAAAAAAAAACAAGTAAACCGAAGGGGGAAGGTGTGATTGTGAGTTAAGAGGAGAGTGTGTGAGCGAGCGAGTGAGAGAGAGAGAGATAAAGGGCAGCGGGTGGGAGGACCTTCTTCATTCAGCAGTAACTCTTCATCAGACTCTCGAGGAGACTGAAAGAAAGACCCCAGCAGGAGCACACACACAGCTCAAGTGTTTCTCAGCGAGCGTCTGGATGGAGGGAGACGGAGGTGTGGAGCTCACACAGAGTCCCGAGACTCTCACCGAGGACGACGTGTGTGTGATCCAGGACACGTGGAGACCTGTCTACGAGAACCGAGAGAATGCTGGAGTCGCTGTGCTCATCAGGTACGCTCGTCCGTCTTATTTACACATGTCAATCATTCACACAAACTACCACGTTATCACTGTGATTGTTTGCACATAGATTTATACCCAGGTTTTATTGGGGCATGGACCATAGTAATTCCATGGTATTTTGGACATTTATAAGTAATATTGTAGTTTTTGGAAATACACAATAGTAGTACAGTGTTTTGCTTCTTTTTTTTTTTTTGAACAGGCATTATGATAATGCTTGGTTGTTTGGACATTTACCATATATGCCATAGTTTTTGATAAGCACTATGGTGGTACAATGATTTTTTTGAACATTTACCATGGTGTTTTTGAATATTTACCACCACAATAGACATGGTGTTTTGACATTTATAATTGGCAATTTTTGATTTTTTTTTTTTAATTAAAATGTAAAAAAAAAAAAAAAAAAAATTAATTTGTACAATGATAATATCATGTTACCAGTTTGCAATATGCACAATGATAGTACAATGAATGTGCCATGGTAATACAGTGTTTTTGTCTTTTTTTTTTTTTTCGTACTATTGTAATACTATTTTTGTTTTTTACCATTTATCATGGCTACACCATAGTTTTGACATGCACATAGAAATACAAATATTTTAACATATACCATAACAGTGTTTTGGGGCATGTATCAAGGTGTATTCATATATTCATATATATTCACATACTGTACATGTGCCATACATAATGACAGTCATTCGGTAGCATGAAATATTTCCAAGTACTTGCAATTGCACTGGTGTTTCTGGTCTGGAGATCCAATTAAAGAAATACACTCATTTCTATCATGGTGGAGAATTTCCATCAATCTTTATTATTTTCATACTGAGGTGATCATCTGGTGTATGTGATAAAAACATACAGGTGAATCCAGCAGGACCGATGCTCTATGGTGATATCACATGAAAGATGTGAAAACTAATCCCACTGGCGCTGCTCATGTGGCCATAAATAAAGATTGATATCCATTGTACGGAAAGAGAAGAAGTTAAATTGGGTGCAGGAGGACTGTGGGTAGAGTTGAGGTGTGACTGCTGGGATTTGGTGAACATACTGACCTTGAACGCTTGTTGGGATCTCCAGCTGCTCTTTATGGTTTCAGAGATGACAGCTTTAGTGCAGAAACTTCTCACGCTTCTTTCACACTCCTGATCTTCTGTGCTGCAAAAACATCACCACATTTGCACTGGTATGTCCTGATTTAGATACCCAGATAAATCTGCGTGTGTCTAAATCAGGACATACCAGTGTTGTTATTGATAACTACAACTTATTTCAATTCACTTAAACCCGAAAAACATAAATATTCAATGGCAAATGTTGCCTCTGAAATAAGCTGAAGTACTACAATTACCAAAATTGATATTAAAAATAAAGCTGAATTGAAGTAGGCCTATTTAAAAAAAAAAAAAAAAAAAAAAAAAAAACGAATAAAATGGCAATGGCATATAACAAATAAATTGGATATTATTAATACTGCCAAAAAGTTTCTCAGTGCCAACAACAAATACTAATGAATCAGGAATCACAGGACATTAATCTTAGACTCGCTCGAGTAAGACATGATCAAATGCAGAGAGTTCAGTGAATGAACATGCTGATAAAATCAGTCAATCAAATAGAATTTAGTCCAGATATCTGAAACTAAGCTCTTGAGTCAAGATAGTTTGTGATTCGTTTTGAAATCAGTTCACGGAGATCACAGACTAATTCTATTTACTTCACTGTCAACTGCATCTCTCTTCTAGATCTACTGGCACAACGATTATAAATGATTATAAAGAGTTCAAGATTGTATATAATACAGCTGGAAGAAATAAACCAAGAACATTAAATGAAAGAATGTGCATGTGATTAAACTGATTCAATATATTATATAAAGCCTATTAACTGTAGTTTAAACATGATATCAGTAGATCTACGCAAATAAATAAAATGATGATTCAGTGCTGTTTTTCGCTTGTAATATTTGATATCATATTATCATTAAAGAGGATGTCCTGCTGTTCTGATGTTCAGGAATCTGGTGGATGTGAAGTTTTTCCACATGAAAGCCTCACGTGAGCTCATATTTCTTCATTCCTGACCTGCACACGTCTAACAGCGCTTGAGGACTGTGATGGATGTTAGCAGTAATTTCTCTCTAAAGATAACAGCTCACATCTATCTGAAGATCACACCTGAAGGGATGCAATAAAGATTCATAATTAAACTCTTTCAGCTCGTGAAATTAGATTTATTTCTCAGAGGGGGACGTGCTTTTAAGTGGACGTTCACAGGAGGAGACTTTATATCTCCCTCTGATGCTTTAATTTAGCAGGTCAGTGGATTAAACAGATGTTATCATCCATTTTTCTGTAAATTTTATTCAAATCACCCTTCAAGACACCCTTTCATCAGTTGATGACAAAAAGCACCAGACTGCAGCCAAGAAGTAGTTGCAAACGGCAAAAACATCTCAGTTATGAAGTGTGCACACTGTCTCTGACATGCAAGAGAGCAGCAACAAACAGCAGTTTAGGAAAGTGAGAGACAAAGGAGAGCAAGTGAAGGGCGAGACAACTGGAATCAAAAGTCAAAAAAGAAACAACCAAACTATCAAAATGTCTATATGTTACCACATCTCATCTATTTTAGCACAATTTTCTCATTCTGTGTAAATAAGTCAGGGTGAACTGTCAAAAATCAACACAACATGACAGAAAACAAGAATCTGCATGTCTTAAAGAGATAATTCAATTCATTGTCATCATTTAATGTTCATTCACAAGAACAATAACTACAGTGATAACCAGCATCTTCACCAACAGACAATAACTATATTAGCATCCATACTAACGAACAATAACTAGAACAAAAACTACAATGATAACTGTAGGGTTGCCACCTTCAGCGAGGCAAAATAAGGGACACCCATTCACGACCCCCATTTTTATATAAATATTTTTTTTTTCATTTTTTTTTTTTACTTTTTAAAATGCCAGATTGTATATGACATTTTGATGATTTATTATGTATATATTTATGATTAATATAAATGATAAATTAATATATAGGGTCTGACATTAATTATAATCTATTAATTCATCTGTCTAATAATGTCTAAAAATATAAATAATTATGTCTACCAAGCTCTGATAATGTAAGGAATATTATATTAACAGACTATCCAAATTTTAATAAAACAATAGGCCTATATGCCTTGAAGCACAGATGTGTCTGTCACTTTAAAAATATGAAAATTATGTCATAATTTACCCAGGTTGTTCTAAATTTTTTTTGAACACAAAAGAAGATACTTTGAAGAATGTGGGTAACTAAACAGTTGCTGGTCCTCAGTGACTTTGAGGAAAAAAAAAAAAAAAAAAAGTCACTGGGGACCAGAAACTCTTTGGTTTAACGGTGCGCGTTCTGAAGACTCCGTCGCTATGGAAACAAAGATGCCAAAATGCAATCACGCGCAAATGAGCCTCTCTAATACCTCGTATGAAATTGATTCGCTATTAGTATTATAAACAGTGCAAAATACTTATTTGTTTATTCAACTTTATAATTTTACCTTTAAATACGGGACCATTCCGTGGGACCGGTGGCAACCCTATATTAGCATCCACACCAGCAGATGATAACTACTCTAGTGTCCAGGGCAGTGGATGATAAGCATAATGATAACTACAGCAATTACTGTATTAGCATCTACAGCAATGGCCAATGACTATACTGATAACTACATCTGTGTCCACACCAACAGATAACTTTACCGGTCACTAAATTACTGTTCACACCGATGAAGAATAACTACACTTATCACAATAACGATGACTATATTAGTATCCACACCAAGAGATGATAACTAAACCGATAAATATATTAGTGTCCACATCAATGGACGATAACTATACCAATACCTATTACAGATAACTATATTAGGGTCCACACCAATGGACAATAACTATACTGATAACTAAATTAGTGTCCGCTGTCCACATTAATGGACAAAAACTACACCAATAACTATATTAACTATACATACAACCATATTAGTGTCCACATCATCGGATGATAACTATGTATACTGATAACTACACCAATAACTATATTAGTGTGCACACAAATGGATGAGAACTATACCAATAATTACATTAGTGTCCACATCAATGGGCGATAAGTATACTGATAACTATACCGATAACTACACCGATAACTATACCAGTGTGTTGTTAGTGTTCATTCAAATAAAACTGAAGTAAAATACACATATTACATGAAAGATGTATAAAACAAAAATGATAAAAAAATTCAAATAATTTAATGTTGCCTTGACTACCTTAAACTAAAGTTGAAGTACTAAAAATTAAGCTAAACAGAAATATAAAAAAGACAAACTAAACTAAAAGGATAAAGATTATTCAAAATATTAACAAGTAATACAAATAGTAAAATAGCACGCGAAGAACATAATGACTAGCTCAACAAGTGATTATTATCTTATCATATGCATATGGACTCCAAGTGTCTTCTTAACTGTTCATCTACGTGCTCGGTTTATTATCCCCATGATTGTTTTCACGTTTCCAGGGGATTTTAACTGCCTTTGTTCCCCCTCCAGCCTCTGAGACATGAATCTGCAGTCAGAGGTTAAGAGCGCATGTACTTAAACATGAGTTATGGCCTACATTAAGATGAGAGAGAAACACAGTCTCTCTTTATCTCCTGTTTGATTTGGACATGTGAAGGCATTTACTAGATTCTGTCTCTGTTTAATGGGACAGATCTTCCTGTTGCGGTTTGACTCGCGGTTCAGTTCTGTGGGCCGCGAGAGGTCAAACATCGTAGAATCAACATTACAGCCACTCTGGCGCTGGATGCATGAGGCACGACTGTAAAAACACAAAAGATGCTTCAGTATAGATAGATCTGATTTACTAATCATAATAAAACAGTATTTCAAAGCAAACATGAAATGAAGTTTAAAAGCAACATGAAATCAAAACCAACTCTATTTAATTTTAAGATTCCTCTTTGTTGTTTGTCTTAAATCTTTCATTGAAATATTAATAATAATAATAATATAATTTTTTTTTTTCAAAAAATCTGATTCTATTTAGGCATTAAACACTCACTTTTTTATGATTCAACACTTAAACAAAAAAATCCCTCCTGCATGTTTTCTAGTTGAATGACGTTTCATTTGATCAGATTTTTTGCTAAATAAAATATTTTTTTTCAGTTTATTTTTTAAAATTATTTAGCATATCAACATGAAGTTATAAGTAAGACAAAGACAAATAATATTAATAATTTAACCACAGAGTGACTTATTATTGTGTGTATCCACTGTCTTGGTATAAAATGTCACCTGTAAAAAGCGCAACATATATGCAAATATGAAAATTATAAATGTTGCCTTGTCTGAAATAAATGAAGTTGAAGTATTAAAAATGACTGAAATAATAATAATAATAATAATAATAAGGCTAAGGTCAGAGTTCACTGAAAATAAATTTGGTATAGAAACAGTTTTAACTCTTAACATTACTAGTCAATTCCACAAATAATTACAAAAAAAAAAGAGGCAAATAACACATTGGATTTAACATGAAAATTTTAGGTAGAAAAACTGAAATAATATTTTATTGTAACGTCAATAATCTGTGCTTAATTAAAACTTGATAAAAAAAAAAAAGTTGGTGTATTTGGTTTCTTTAAAGGTTTGTTCAACCAACAATTAAAATGAATTTAATAATTTAAGCACTCCTTTGTTATGCAGCTGGAACAGATTCTCTCATGAGCTCATTTAGTTCTTACAGCAATGGTATTTTTAATAGAAGAAACTAGTCCACACTTGTTCTGCTGTATGATTGCAGTCTAACAGCCACTAACATTAACATGTTCTCTTCCCAGGAAACCTCTAACAAAGCTTTCACCCAGCAGCATGATTCAACCCAAAAACCTTTGAGGATGATCTGACATAACATATCTAACCACATCAACCACTTATATTAGTAACAGGCGTGAGGTCCACACGATTTGGCCCAACGGAGGTGTCCAACGATGGATGAAGATTTCCTGCGTTTTCGGTCTTTTCAGCACACAAAGTTATTAAATTTAGGTTAAATTATAATCTGACTCCATTTTATTATGACTTCGAATTTAGATTGAAGTTCCAATTGGTTGTTTGTTCATTTCTAATTATTATTATTCTGACATTTGATTATTCTGTTTTGCTCTTTAATCGTGTTGAATCTCATTAATCGTATTCCTATAACACTTGAGTCTCGTACCGACCAGTATACGGATCTCATATTCACAAACTCGTCAGTCTTAGTCATTAGACAGAGGCGATTAACTAATATTCTGGACGGCTCGTGCAATACTTGGCTCATTCTAGAATACTTTTATTAGTCCCCATAGATCTGTAAACACTTAAGGCAAGACTATATCTAACCAGAGGTCATGACCATTACCTGACTTTACGATGGTACATAAGTGTGTGGACACACTGTACGCTATGGGCTTCTGACCACAGAAAAGCCCTGGGGCCGTATGTATAGAGCCGCTCAGAGTACAATTTTAGTCCTAAGTGTGTCAAAATTCTAAGAATGACGTAATTTTACTCTTATTCCTAGACTTAAGAATAAGAGTGATTCATAAAGGTTCCTAAGTGTTAAGACTTAGTCTCAGCTCCTAAATTACATAAGAGAGCTGGAGAGGTCTCCTAACAAGATGGCAGCAAAGAGGAGAAGACGAACAATTTCCAATATTGGAGTTGATAAAGCTATACAAACTTGATTGTCAAGATCAAAGTTTTTTTTTTTTTGTGGAACTGACAAAGAAATTTAATACCCTCTTCCACACAAAAAGTCAATGCTCTGACTGCAGAAATGAAAGTAGCAATTACTTTTTTTTTATTTTTTGGCTGGAAAATTGGAAAAATGCAGCAATGCACCGGTGATGACACCGTAAGCAGGGTCTTACATATCGTGGCACTAACCCCACCAAACACAATGGTGGTCAAAAGTGATGAGAAATTTTTTTATTTCATTTTTTTTATGACCCCACATTTCATTTAAACCATCAAAATACAAAGGACAAAAAACACTGACCAGTGTTGCCAACTGCTTTCAATTGAAGCTAAAACTGGTCACTTAATGTTGCTAGATGACTATATAAAAGGTGAGTTCACTGATCTGTATTTATATTTATGTTGATATGGAATGTAGATGTCATGGTAGGGTGCGGGAAAGATGACGAAGAAGGATAGTGATAAACAGTCTTTAATAATCCACGTAGGTAATCCAAACACAAGGGAAGGCACCACAAACATACATTGACGAGATCGGACAGCGAAACACAGAACTGAATGAAACTTATGAGGGGAACGTAATTAAGGATAATGAGGGAACACACCTGAACATAATGAACAATTAGACAATGGCAGAAACTAGGACACACAGAGCACATGGGGAATGAAAACACAAATAAAAGTCCAGGGGTGTGACATTACCTACCTTCCCACCAGAGGGGAGGGAAACGGGTGGGAACAAAAGCCGGAGGCTCAGGAGGAGGACGGACCACCGGAAAGGGGCCGGCTGACAGAGACCAGGGAAGTGACGAAGGAGGGAGGAGCCAGGGAGGAGACAAGAGGGACCCGGAGCAGGAGGAGCCCGGCAGGACCCAGGCCACAGCCATGATGATGGCCCACGGTGGAGCCGACCGAGGGAGGAACCATGGAGGAGGGATGGCCGCCGACTCCAGGGGGCCGACCGACGGCGGCGGAGCAGGTGGTGGAGGAGCCCGAGAGCCGACGAGCCAGGGGGATGCCGAGGATCCGGGGGGCCAAGGTGGAGCCGAGTGCTCTGGTGACTGAGGCGGAGGCGGAGCTCCGGAGATCCGCGGCGAAGCCGGAGCAACTGAGGACCAAGGTGGAGCTGGCGGGAGGAAGGAGCCCAACTGAGCTGGTGGGACGGAGCGACAAGGTGCAGCCAGAGGAGCGGAGTCCTGAGGCGACGGCGGGTCGACGCCCGACCAAGGCGGAGCCGGAGGGACGAGGGAGCCCGGTGGAGCTGGAGGATCGATGGGTGATGGTGGAGGCGAGGGAGCTAGGAGCCGAGGTGGAGCCACTGGGTCAACGGACCGAGGCGGAGTCCAGGCCGAGGAGGCTGGAGGCGGAGGTGAGGGATACTCCAGCCCCGGCGACGCTGGAGGATGGCAGTCCCGTGGGGCTCGCACCGCATTGATGGTGGGCTGAGGGCGAGCAAAGGGGCTGCCAGACGACAGCGGTGGAGGAGGCAGGAGCGGGTGGGAGGGCGGGCATTTGTGAGCTTCCGGGCTTTCAGGGCTAACCCTTGTAGGGCACTTGCGAGGGGCAGGCACTGGTCGGTGCTCTTGCAGCGCGGGCTCTGGTTTGCGCTCTTGCAGCGCGGATTCTAGGAGGCGCTCTTGCAGCGCATAGACAGGGAGGTGCCTTCTTGGCGCAGGCACTGGGCGGCGCTCTTGTAGCACGGGCTCTGGCTTGCGCTTTTGCAGCGTGGATTCTGAGGGGCGCTCTTGCAGCGCGGAGACAGGGAGGTGCCTTCTTGGCGCAGGCACTGGGCGGCGCCCTTGTAGCGCGGGCTCTGGTTTGCGCTCTTGCAGCACAGATTCTGAGGGGCGCTCTTGCAGCGCGGAGACAGGGAGGTGCCTTCTTGGTGCAGGCACTGGGCGGCGCTCGGGAGGCTCTGAGCTGGACGGGACCAGCGGAGGCACAGACGAGCTGGCTGGGACCAGCCAGGGCGAGCGAGAGAGGAGAGGGGGAACTTCGACCTCCAGATCCATCTCCCAGTCTATGAGATCCCCTTCAAAGTCCAGCAGCCCCAGATGAATAATCAACTCATCCTCAGCCGTGATACAGGGGGCGGAGCTCCACTCCACGCTCCCACCGTCCACGGTTGGCTCCCTCGCGATGGGCACTGTCGCCGGCTCACTCACCTGATCTGACATATTGGGCTCAACTTCCGGGGCGATCTTCCGCTCAGTCGCTCGGCTTCGCGCTGGCTCGCAGATCGCGGCGGGGAGTGGCTCTCCGTCATCGGTGGGCTCGGGCTGATGCTCCGCACCGCTGGAAGTTGGTGGGCTGGGCTCTGGGTCCGGAGTGGGGCTGGTGTCGTTGTCCACAGTCAGAGGAGATTTGCAGGACACCAGCACCCACTCTATGAAGGCAGCGAGGCTCTCTCGAGGACCGTCCTCGGACAGCTGCGCTCGTGTGAAGGAGTTCAGTCCAGTTTGGTAAAATGAGCAGAGGCAGCTGTCCGGGTAGTGTGTTAAATTGGCCAGAAAAACAAAGTCTTCGGTGTGGTCCTCGAGAGAACGGTCCCCCTGCTCCAGCAGGAGGACGAGGACTGCAGGATCATTCATGACAAAAATGGGAAATAAAAACTGACAAAAACGAAAACAAAACGCGAGGGAAACACGCCGCTTACTTTCTGTGGGTCCGATCTTCTGTCACGGTTTGGTGCAGGAGAGATGACGACGAAGGAAGATAGTGATAAACAGTCTTTAATAATCCACGTAGGTAATCCAAACACAAGGGAAGGCACCACAAACATACATTGACAAGATCTGACAGCGAAACACAGAACTGAATGAAACTTATAAGGGGAACGTAATTAAGGATAATGAGGGAACACACCTGAACATAATGAACAATTAGACAATGGCAGAAACTAGGACACACAGAGCACATGGGGAATGAAAACACAAATAAAAGTCCAGGGGCGTGACAGTAGATATGGTTTTTCCAAGAAATTTATTTTGTTGCTAGGCTTTTTATGCCCACATTATTTGGCATGTTTCATTGCATTATTATCACAAATAAAACAACTGACTCTAAGCAATGCAATATGCTTACAAAATCTTGCACTTTTTTTTTTTTTTTTTTTTAATTAAGAGTTAAGATGTCCAATTTCCTAGGCCGGACATCACCTTGGCCACTACTGTATGGCAGTTTATTAACTTTCCAACTGACCGCCAAACCATATTGCAAAAACAAGCCAGTTTTATGAGGATTGTGGGCTTTCCTGGAGTTGTTGGAGCTGTTGATGGAACTCATGTTAACATCATTGCTCCAACTGTAAACGAGGAGACATACCAATAGAAAACGAAGCATCAGTAATAATTTGTTTTCATTTTGCTCAATGCAAAGCATTAAAAAAACAAATACATTTAAATATTAAAATATTTCAGTGTCTTAATTAAATGATTTTAATGTAATTAGTACATTAAATGATTGGCGTTGTGCTGCTGTGATTTTACAAGAGCAGGCTCACTGTTGGCTGATTCAGAGGTCAAGGTCAGCCGTTTTGTGTTGACACCATTGTAGTCTTTAGTTCACAACACTTAAGTGTCACCTCAGTCAACACTTAAGAATCAGTCTTAGACTTTACTGAAAGCTGCTTTTAGCTTCTTTATAAAAGTCCTACTTTTTACTAAGAATTTTTTGACACTTAAGTCAAAGCTTAAGACTGTTCTGAGAAGTTTTATACATACAGGCCCAGATCTTCATGCAAGATTTCCTTAAGTACTCAGCCCAAGACAAACATCCTTCAAAATGGAGACAGGAACTAACAATTTGAATTTGTATTGATCGAGCCGAATTAACACCTTTTGGGACAGAAGGTAATTTGATGACCTTTTTCTAATCTTAATGGCTGTCTGTCCTATTGTTAAGAGAATGAGACCTTTTCCCAGACACACAGAGACCATTCAAACAACATCAAACATGAACAGCTGCATTGTTATGAACTCTGATTAAGAATAGTGGTTTCAGTGATCTCTGTAGTGTCCTGTGTTTAGATGGTAACGAGGGCAGAGAGGGGGAGAGTGATTGAAGGAAGTGGATGTGGAGAACCATAGTGTGAACCATAGGTATTAACCAGGTGTGAAACTCTTGTACCTCTCAGCTGGGTGTGTTGTCTTGAATGAGGATGATTGTTGGTTCTCGTAAGAGTTCTTTGTCTTTTCAGACTGTGGCCCTCCTGCGGTTCAGACAAATGGTATCAGCTTTACAGTTTATAAAAGTGTCTGAGTGTATCTCAGATGATCGACAGGTCTGAGGTGTTTGATCAAAGGGTCTTCAGGGATTTTAGACGTGTGAAATGTGCCACAAGCATCAGATAATGTACGTTATGAAACATTAAAATGCTTTAAAGGAAACACAAGTGATGCAAGTGTTTAAAAGGAGAAGATGGTCCAAAACACACCATCATAACAAACACTCATCTGTGGTGAAACTCACTCCATGTGGGCATTTCTGAAGCCCAGGATTGCAGGATTTACGAGCAGCCTGTTATCATGTTTGGGGCCTGGAGACAAAAAATAAATTATCCAAGACAGTTTTAATCCTGCGGCCTTCAAATGGACATTATCTGAACTGCGTTACATCAGAGCAAACACATACAGTAGCGTTCAGAGCAGAGGTCATTTACAGTAACACGGAGAATATCACTGATGCAGCTGAAATATGAATTTAGTTCATATTTAGGGCTATTCGTTGCAACTGAAACTATAAAAATAAAATCTCATTTAAAATTGATGTCAACACAGAAACTGCTGCTGGATGAGAATAAGAGCACAGAGAAAGTGCAATCACAACACAGACACGTGAGCATGTGTCAGGAACGACGGCACCCATGTCACACACACACCACAGAGTTCAACGTGCTCGACATCCCCTTAACTGCTTCTAGGTCATTTTTTATCACTAAGTTGAGTGAGTTTTATTGCATGTATTTATTGTGAGTGACGGAGAATTTTAGCAATGCTGGTTAAATATTAGATTAGTGTTATCTCAGGAATGCTTATCTGTCCAGCTGGGCTGAAATACAATTTCTCACACACGGCACAGCTCACTTTCACATGTTTATCTTTAGGATCCTCATGAAATGGCCCTGCTATAATGTATTTCCTATTAAAACAGGACGTTTGCAGCATCAATCTGGAACCTAATCCCCCACTACCTACTACACATTTTTATTATTATAAATAATCATAAATGATTGAAGATTGGTAACTTTACTCTGATCACGTGATGACGGGGATTTTCTGTTCCAGTCCAATAAAAATGCTTCTGTGTGCTCCTCACTTGTGCATGTCTGTAAAATCAATTTAACATCACAAAATGAATTGTATTTAATTGAAACAATTCAAGACAGTTTTAATTCAATGAAACATGATCATGTTAGGTTCTCTAAACTGGATATTTCACCCAAACAATCATTTTTGTTAACCTCATGACATTCCAAACCTGTATGACTTTCTTTCTTCTGTGGAACATGAAGGTGATATTTTGACAGATATTGGGAACCAAGTAATATTGGAGCCCATGTCTCAAAATATCACCTTTTAACTTTCAAAAAAGAAAAAATATCATAGGGGTTTAAAGGAATAGTTCACAAAAAAAGAAAGAAAATTTGCTTAAAATGTTCTCACCTTCAGGTCATCCAAGATGTAGATGAGTTTGTTTCTTCATCAGATTTGGAGAAATGTAGCACTGCATCACTTGCTCATCAATGGATCCTCTGCAGTGAATGGGTGCCGTCAGAATGAGAGTCCAAACAGATGATAAAAACATCACAATAATCCACAAGTAATCCACAACACTCCAGTCCATCAGTTAACAACTTGTGAAGAGAAAAGCTGCATGTTTGTAAGAAAAAATAATATATATATTAAGATGTTTTTAACATCAAACCGTTGCTTCTGGCTAAAACATGAGTCCTTTATCTATAATATTGCCCCCTGAAGTCATCTCGTCTGAATCAGGAGAGAAATCTGCACAGATCAAGCAACGTTTACAAGCCAAAACAGTTCTAAACATACATGTAGGTGGATTTTAATGTGAGAGACAACAGGAGATGGACTTTTTCACTGGAGGAAGCGTTATTATGGATTATGGAGTTGGAAGCAGCGGTTTGAAGTTAAAACGTCTTAATGATGGATTTGATTCTTACAAACACACAGCTTTTCACTTCACAAGTTGTTAATTGATGGACTGGAGTGTTGTGGATTACTTGTGGATAATTGTGATGTTTTTATCATCTGTTTGGACTCTCATTCTGACGGCACCCATTCACTGCAGATGATACATTGGTGAGAAAGTGATGTAATGTTACATTTCTCCAAATCTGATGAAGGAACAAACTTCTGGATGGCCTGAGGATGAGTAAATTTCACTTTTGGGTGAACTATGCTTTTAAAACTTATGGGGGGGTCAGGGTGTCAATGAATTTTGTTTTGAGAGTAACTAAAAGTGTGTTTCTCCAGGTTTTTCTCAAATGTCCCGTCGGCGAAGCAGTACTTCGATCAGTTCCGTGACATGCAGGATCCTGAGGAGATGAAGCAAAGCATCCAGCTGAAGAAACACGCGCTGCGGATCATGACCGCCCTCAACTCACTGGTGGAGAACCTGCGCGACGGAGACAAACTCAACACCATTTTCAAGCAGATGGGGAAATCGCACGCGCTCAGACACAAAATCGATCCAGTATACTTCAAAGTGAGTATGAGGAACAAACAGCATGATACAACATTATAAAGGACGTTTTTGAAAGAAGTCTCTTCTGCTTACCAAGGCTGCATTTAATTGATCAAATTACAGTTAAAACAGTAATATTGTGAAATATTATCACAGTTTAAAATAATTATTTTCTATGTGAATATATTGTAAAATGAAATTTATTTCTGTGAAAGTCTTCGGTGTCACATGACCCTTCAGAAATCATTCTAATATGCTGATTTGCTGCTCAAGAAACATTTCTGATTATTATCAATGTTTAAAACAGTTGTGCTGCTTCACGATTTTGTGGAAACAAGATGAATAGAAAGTTGAAAAGAACAGCATTTATTTGAAATCGAAATCTTTTGTAACACTATAAATGTCTTGACTGTCACATTTGATCAATTCAATGCATCCTTCCCGAATAAAAGTATTAATGTCTTACTGCAGATTCTGGCTGGAGTGATTCTGGAGGTGCTGGTGGAAGCTTTCCCACAATGCTTCAGTCCAGCCTCGGTGCAGAGCGCGTGGTCTAAACTCCTGGGCGTCCTGTGCTGGCAGATGAACAAAGTCTACGCTGAAGTCGGCTGGGAATCCATCAAAAACTCTGCAAAGTGAAGGAGAGAATATATGCATGATTATACGAATTAAACCAAAGATTATTACAGTAATGTCATGTATATTTGATTCATTTCTATAAGTGAAAGAAAAAGACGTAGTAGAAAATAAAGACGTGTTGTTGTAAAATGAGAAAATAAGCTCATACCAGACAATGCTTTATAAATGTCGATGGACCCTACATGATATTTTATCTGGACTTTATCGATGTCAGATCCCTAGCAACTGTTATTCAGCGCAGATAATAAACACACATATAAATCAGAGCAGAAATCTCGAGCTCTCTGCAGTCCATCTCCCATTAAATATTTACACATACTCCAGATAAACCATGGGCCCGTACACAAACATGACCTCCATCAGATACAAAAATGTGCATTTCTGATGAAACATTCGGGTCTCAGCTGGAGCTTTAGATAAATATTCAGTTCATCTGAAGCGGATGTTTTTGAAAGAGACGAGTGCTTTTGTATCAGTCGCTTCCCCTGCGTGCTGTGAGCAAAATGAGTAGAAAGGACTGTTCTGTGCTAAAGCAGCTAAACTGATTTCTTTTTGTACTTATTCAAATGTTTTGTACATGTTAAATAATCACTGATTCAGAAATAAACTCTGAAACATTAAAGAAATAAACTCTGAGTCTTTTTATAGACCATAATACTGTATATATATATTCAGATTTTTTGTTTGTTTCTAGTTTGTCTCTTCTGCTCACCAAGGCTGCATTTATTTGATTAAAAACAGTGAATTATTATTAGAATTTAAAATAACTGTTTTCATGTGAATATATTGTAAAATAGACTTTTTTTTCTTGTGATCAAAGCTGAATTTTCAGCACCATTTCTGCAGTCTTCAGTGTCACATGATCCTTCAGAAATCATTGTAATATTTGCTGCTCAAGAAATATTATTAGCAATGTTGAAAACTGTTGTACTGCAGAATATTTTGTGGAAACGTGCCACAAAAATTGATTATGCCTTCACAGGAATAGCAATAACTGTAGTAAATGTGGTATTTTGACTGACATTATGGATACCATGTTAAAGTTATGGAAGCAAACACTGTTTACTGAGAGCTGAACGTGATTAAATCTCTATTAAATGAGTCATTTTATCAGCGTCTTCACCTGCAGTCTGTGTCCTTGTGTGATAATCTACAGTGAACCAGAGAAAACTTTACAAAGGAACTAAGAAAACTTCATTATCAAGAGCTGCGTGATAAGATGAGCGTTGGAGAGGAAGATAAACCACGAATGGAGTAAATGAGCGGAACTCAGCAGGACAAATGTCAGTATAAAGCTTTGTCTGTTTGTGTGTGTGTGTGTGTGCGTGTGTGTGTGTGTGTGTGTGTGTGTGTGTGTTTACACAGATGTAGAAACAGCCTGCAGCATCAGACAGACAGACAGACAGACAGACAGACAGATCTGACCACCTACCGCTCACAGACTCAAGTGGAAACAGAGCTTCACTTCATTCACACAACATTCTTTCCCCATTTTACCCCTTCAGGGATCTTCAATGCTAATGCAATGCTAATAAAACTCCCACAATTCAAGTTGCAGTGGTAAAATGAATGTCAAGTTCTGTTTTAAACTTGCAGGCTGCAGGCTGATGGGTTGTTAAACATAAACTGATGATATTCACAGCGTTAAACTACTTGGCACAAGCTGATTGATTCATGTTGCATAGGCAGCCAATAAGCTTGTTGCTTTAAATTTAAATGGCTGGTTAGCATGCACTAGAGCATTTTGCACCGTGCTTTCAGAGTTACTCTGAAACCCTCCACCTTCCCCAGCTCCACCTGTATAGATCTGCTATGGGTTATATACATACATATATACATACATATATATATATATATATATATTTGTGCAGCAGCAGTATGTCTTAGAGCTGTAAAATGACTGTGAAGAGCAGCTCAGATCATTTGATGAGAAAAGTTTGAGGTCATATTGAGATCTCTGACTGCTTGGCAAATCTGAGTCACTTGAAAAATGGTGTGTTCTGCAGTTGAACTAAAATACTTTTTGATGTTGATTCATGTTCATTTCGTTCTTTACGAAAAGATGATCGGTTCACGTGTTTGACCTGAGGCAATACAGCGATCTGTCACGACACATTAAAGAGCCACAAAACGGTTTTTATTGTTTGAATTTCTTTTAAAAAGACAGTTTAAAAGTTGAGAGTCCTGAGACCTTGTTTCATACCAGAAGTAAGGAGGGCAGGTCTTTGCGAATAGTCAATTAACGCCAAAAGACGGTTTGCGTTGGTGCAAGCTGTTAGTAAAACTGGCCCTACATGTGAAAAAACTCAAATGACAGTCTTTGTCAGGAGAAACATCTGACTAGCGGGAACGTTCAGCAAAAGTCTCAAGCTGCCCGAGAGTTGAGATGTTACAGAGATCTTGTTTGTGATTTTCTCCCCTGCAGGATCAGAAGGATCTCTGGTTTAAAGGTCAGATGAAGGTTTGCAGCACAGCAGATAAATGATTGACACAGACACACATTCTTTATCAGTTTCCCCTCAAACAGCAGCTCTTCAGCTGTGATCTTTGCTGCTTCACGAGAGTCACAGTGACTCACCATAATTACATCACTGAAAAATACAGTGACTCAACAGGATTTTCACCATGTTTGATGAATGTGCAGTTCACTTTAACACACTTGTCATCCCAGTTCCCATGAACTCAGTCACGTAACGCAATAAACGTTAGATGAATATTTGAGAACAACGGAGCGCTTCAGACCTCGCTACCACAATGCTAGGATGTTGTGATTTGTTGCCGGTGGTTGCTACACATTTGCCAAGACATTCAGTACATTCTAGTATCTGCATAGCTAAAAAATTCCATATCAATTCTGGCAGTCACCGAAAACTCCCTAGCAGCTTTCAAGCAACCTAAAACACCATAGCAACCCATTAGCAACCCAAAATCCTTAGCAACTTACTAACAACACTCTGGCAACCACCCAAAACTCCCTAGCAACCTCCTAACAACCCAAAACACTATAGCCACCTCCTTATAACACCCTGGCAGGTACCCCAAATCCCTAGCAACCTCTACGCAAAACAACTTAGTAATCACCTAGCAACCTCCTAGCAACCCCAAACGCCATAGCAACTCCCTAGCAACACTCTGGCAGCCACCCACAGCTCCCTAGCAACCTCCAAGCAAACACAAAACACCCTAGCAACCTCATAGCAACCCAAAACACCCTAGCAACGTTCTGGCAGCCGCCCAAAATTACCTAGCAACCTCCAAGCAAACACAAAACACACTAGCAACATTCTGGCAGCCACCCAAAATGACCTAGCAACCTCCAACCAAACACAAAACACACTAGCAACATTCTGGCAGCCACCCAAAATGACCTAGCAACCTCCAAGCAAACACAAAACACACTAGCAATCTCCTAGCAACACTCTGGCAGCCACCAAAAACTCCCTAGCAACCTCCAAGCTATGTCTTTGCTACCAAAAACACCCTAGCAACCTCCTAATACCCCAAACATACTAGCACCCTCCAAGTAACCCAAAGCACTCTAGCAACAAACTGGCAGCCACTCAAAACTCTGATCAAGCAACCCTAAAACACCCTACCAACCTACCACAACTCCCTAACGGCCTGCAAAGAAACTAAAATACCCTAGTAGTAACCTCTTTGCTACCAAAAACATCCTAGCAACATTCTGGCAACCACCCAAAACTCCCTAGTAACCTCCAAACACCCCACCCGCCACCCCCTAAAAAACGGAAAAAAAAACAAGACTAGCAACCTCCTAACAACCCTCTGGCAACCCCCCAAAACTTTCTAGCGACCCATTAGCAACCCCAGACACCACAGAAAACCTTCAAGTAACACAGCCACCAAAAACACCCTAGCAACCTCCCAGTAACCCAAAAATCCTAGCAACCTCCTAATAACACTCTGACAGCCACCCAAAACTCCCTAGCAATCCAAAACACCATAGCAACCTCCTAGCAACATTTTGACAGGCATTCAAAACACCCTATAATCACTTCAGCATCAGGCAGCACTGCACAGGCTGTGTTTCGGTATGTTGCCGGTTCCTGTGGTTTCGCTGCATGTCTCTGGGGCTGTGTCGAGTGTTTAGGTTCAGTTCTGATCAGGTAAACTGCTGTGTCAGCAGGTATTGACAGCTTCGACCCCCCACGCGACTCACGCTGGCTGAGATTAGCGCTAATCCAGCCACATAATCTGACTCACGCGCAGGGCATGGTGAAAGAGTGTGACCCCAGCTCACTTCCTCTGCCTGCTGAGGATGTCCTGAGCTTTATTTTTGTATTCGCTCACAGTTTCACTGAACTACAGCAGTCATGTGCACCACCATCATGGTCCTGAGCACCATCGCTCTCCTGCTGCGACGGATGTTCGTCAACCGCGTCAAACCGTGAGTCCACATCATTCTCTGTAGGATCAGAACAAAACATTGTACAGACCGTGATGTAAAACAGTACAAATGTGTTATAGTTGTTGTTGTTGTTGTTGTTGTGTAACAGGAGCCATTTCTACCTGAACTGATTCTACTGTCGTACACTGTTAGACATTTCAACAGTGGGTTTTCACAGTAACTTTGCCCCCTCAGATTCCAGATTTTCAAATAGTTGTATCTCGGACAAATATTGTCCTTTCAGATGCTTTATAAATCTCAATTTAAAAAAAACTGACCCTTATGACCCTTATCGTTCAGGGTCACAAATATGATTTCAATCATGCAAAATGGGGGCCTTAAAAGAGAAAATTAAAAGAGAAAGTACACATTTTAAAACTGTAACATATTTTATTTATATAATATATTTTAGTATATAAGAATATATAATTTTTCATACTTACATGATAATATATAAATAATATTTATATTTAAATATTTATTGTAGTTACTGAAAATTACGTATTTATATATTAAAATAGTACATATTACTTTTTACTTTACTTTACTTTACATTTAGTCATTTAGCAGACGCTTTTTACAAATAAGAAAAAGTAACTAAAACTAAGAGTTAAAACTCTATAAATACTATATATACACTGAAAACGAAGAAATTAAATAAAAATGACAAATGCATACAACAACATTTCAAAACTACACATTTAAATGAAAACAAAAAAATAAAGCTAAAAACAATTCAAAATACTAAAACAACAAAAGGTATGAGTATAATAATGATTCTAACATAACTAAACCAAACACCAAAAAACAACTACATATGTGTATGTACAGCCACACACATATACATACATATATATATATATATATTATTTCATTTCCATTTAGTATGTTGAAGTACTAAAATAACTCAAATTAAATAAAACTAAAACTTAATAAAAAAACCTATGCAGACATAATTAAAAAAAAAACGAATAAAATGACAGCATTACTACAACTGCAACTAAAACTAAAATAGATAATAAATACAAATAAAACTGCATTAGTTTATCAGTAATCCTAAAAAATAACACTGAGCCAAACACACATGCTAAAAAAAATATTAAAAATATAACATTAGTTATTTTATTAAGTTCTATAATTATATTTTACAATATATAAAAATAATAATATAATTACACAAACTATATTCATATATTCAAATAGATTCCAATAGTATTTAAAGATATTATAATATTTAAATTACAATATAATACAATATAATATATATTATAATGTCAAACAAATTGTGTTCCTCATGCAAAGCACAAGAGATTTGATTCACAAGTTCAGAGTTATAAAAATCATTAAAAATAAACAGCACAGACAAATATACACTAAACTAGTTTACTCAAATTGTCCACCATTTTGAGTGACTTTTTCTTTTTGCATCAAGCTCAGTGCTTTCTAGGATTGCTTTCTCTATGAAGAACACATGTGATGCTGCTTTAGGATTTGGCTACAAGAATAAAACTTATAAAGCAATGTAATGCTGCTGCCTACATTTGAGAGCAGACCGCCTGGTGCCTTAAAATGTTATTCTAGATAGGGAGCTCAGCAGGTTTTAAAACAGAGCATGTACTGTATTTTTGAGAGTTATCGCAGGTTTATTTTTTCTGTCCATATCTCCAGACAGCCAGATGTGAATGGGACAAAGGAAACGCCGCATGAGAACGATGCAACAGCTTCAAAAAAATAATGATAAGAGACATCATTCATCCAGCTGAGACTGTGGGCATAGAAAGAAACTCAGTACAGCCTGTGAGGACCTTCTCAGGGACACTTTCACAAAGTAAACGGTCATCCTGAAATATTTAAGAGCATTGTCAGATTGAATACAAGACGACACGTGTGCAGCGCACACAAAAGAGAGAATTCAGAGAGAAGAGAAGGGTTTTGTGCGGCTCCACTGGACGACTCCATTCCCAACACAGCGAGGATGGTTTCAGCTGGACACAGGAGGAATAATAACATCTGTGAAAAGTGCTTTCAGGACAGGATGCCATGAACTTGCCTGCTCCATTTTAGAGCTGTAAGTGCTGTCCGCGGCTGAACACGGATGCAGCGCCCTGTAAATCATTCATACACAACAACCGGCCATCGGCTGCTTGCAGGACTGGACCAGCAGAGACCTTCATCTTCACCATCACCATCATCATCCAGATATGTCATTAACCGAGAGGGAAAGAATATGACACTGAAAGAGTTTTAAATGAGTAATAGAGGCTCGTCTGATGAGCTCCTCGCTGGAGGAGCCAGTTTAGTGCATGAAACATTGATGCCTTCACATGTCAGCTCTTTCTGTGGATGTGAGTGTGTGTTTACCTCGCTTCAGTGATCACACACACACACACACACACACCTGCTCCACAGCAGTCAGTTCTTCAGCTCAGGGCACTCTAGTTTCCTGTAATGGTCAATCCAAATGAACTGTTTCTCATAGTCCATTTGATTCATTTCATTAATGAGACCTCTTTAATATCTCAATAGTTTCTCTTAGCAATGACATTACATGAAGATAAAACTTCATTTCTCCCTATTTCCCCCCTTTTTTTTTTCTCCCGAAGCCATCGGCAATCCATGAAAGACCATCTCCACCACATAAAAAATGCTTTGGTAAATCATTATTATGAGAAGTCATAATTATGAGATAAAATGTGCACATTATGAAATATAAAGCCATAATTATGAGACAAAAAGTCATAATTATGACAATTGTGAGATAAAAACTCTGACGGTTAAAATTATGAGATAGAAAGATGACAGTCAAAATTGAGGAGTCAAAATTATCAGATAAAAATCCATAATTGTGAGATGGTCAAAATTAAGAAATATTAAGCCATAATAATGAGACCAGAAGTCATAATTAGTACAGTCAAAATTATGAGCTAAAACTTGAAATGAAAGTCAAAATTATGAGATAAGTCACAATTATGAGACAAAAAGTCAAAATTATGAGACAAAAAGTCAAAATTATGAGACAGAGACAAAATTATGTCATTCAGAATTGAGATAAAAACTTCAAACTATGACTATTAAAATTATGAGATAAAAACTTGAAATTAAGAGTCACAATTAATAGATAACAACTAAAACTATGAGATAAGTCACACTTATGAGACAAAAAGGTCATAATTATGAGGAAAAAAGGCAAAATTATGTCAGTCAAAACTGAGATGAAAAAAAACTTGAAACTTTGACTCAAAATTATGAGATAAAAACCTGAAACAATTTAAAATTATGAGCTGTTACAATTATGAGATAAAAAATCAAAATGAAATACTAAGCCATAATTAGGAGAAAAAAATCTTTAAAAGTTTAAATTACGACATAATATGAAAATACATAATACAACATAAAAAGTACAATTATAAGTCAAAATTGTACTTAAATACGAAATTAAGTGAGAAGATACTGAGCCAAAATAATGAAACAAAAAGTCCAAATTGAAATAAAAAGTAAAATTTTGACAGTCAAAATTGAGATATGTCATAATTTTGACATAAAAAGTCAGACATTTTTGGTCACAATGACTTTAATGATGAACTCAATTTTGTATTAGCAAAATATGTTTGTTTTTTTTGTTTTACATGTGTTGAAAATAGGCTTCAGTACTCACACGTATCTCCTAGATATTCAGAAGAGATCTCAATAATGTCTCACACTGTGCTCAGATTTACCGAGACACCAAAGTCTGCGATCAAAATTCAAAAATCTCGATACGAACTCAGATATTTCTTATCAAATGATCTGAGCCGCACCACATTTATTTTTCAACTCTAGATAATTCTGTCTATTTTACTTCTATTAATGAATTTCAAAAGAAACATGAGAATAATGAGAATAACTTGATTCTTAAACTAAACAGAAGTGAGAATATAACTTAAGAAGTCCATTAAATCTTCTGAGATGTAAACATTGAACATTGAAATCTTCGTTATATCTGCTCATGCACCTCTGGTCTCTGAGCGACGTGAAAACAGAAAGCACAATTTACAAATAACGCGTTTCCAAATAACACAGGTGCTCTTTGGACACGAGGTTTATGATTATTTGTCATTGAAGATCTGAGCGGCTCAAACTCTCCTGAGAGAGAATCAGAAAACACAGCTGCACTCGAGAGAGCGAAACTCGAACCACAACGTCCCGCTCCAAACATCTGCTCTACATACGTTCATTCATTCAATCCCAGGTGTTTCACAAGAGCCCGGAAATCTCAGATTCCACACACATATAAAGACAGATAAAGTTTCAGTCGGCCGTGTGTTTATGATCTCAAACAAGGAAACATCTTGTAGAGTCCCATAAACTCACCAATGGAGGTCCTACAGGCGATGATTAGAGAGTGGATGAAAATGGACACCGTGTACAAAAAGAGTCCATTATCTTCAACAATAAAGGCACAGAAAACATTATTAAAGCACTTTTAGATATTTGATCAACTGTTATTTTATAGTAAAACTTAAAGTACCTTCTGTAAATACTTAAGCTCAGACCCCTTTACCAACATTTGTAAGATTTATATTATTGTTCTTTATAAACATAAAATGTATCAATAACTGCAAAGCAACTTTTGGTCCCAAACTTGTGATTCATAATTAATTTAGGCCAAATCTGCATGTGCATTCTGTCATGTTTTAAAAGTTTGTACTTGTTTGGTGGAATGTGGAAAATCTACTTATCTGAAACCAATTGAAGATTTTGCTTTTAGAACAATAAAATTAGTTATGATCTAGGAAATATAATTTAATGTTTCTCAAGAGTGTTTTATTGTGTTCCGCTAGTATCTAGTATCACTGAATAGATGGAGACCATGGAGATGGAAAAACCTGAATGAACTAATAACTGAATAGTTTGCTTTAATGAAAAAAAAAAGCCTTAATTCCAATGCAAATAATAGGAAATACATGCATAATTAATGAATTTGACCCATAGGTGTTTTGAGATTGACATATAATTAATGTCATTAGAGTTTCCAGCAGCAACACTCATAATGTACTACACCTCAAATAATCACAAACATTAATCTTTATCACACAGACCGTTGTGTTGAAATATTGTGTTTTCCCGTCTCTAGGTTTTTGGATGCTCTTTACTCTGATTCATTCTCTGGACAATGTAAAGTCATTGTGTCTGGGAATGTGTGTCCCGAGTGTTTCAGCATGGCGTGTGTGTGTGTGTGTGTGTGTGTGTGTGTGTGTGTGTGTGTGTGTGTGTGTGTGTGTGTGTGTGTGTGTGTGTGTGTGTGTGTGTGTGTGTGTGTGTGTGTGTGTGTGTGTGTGTGTGTGTGTGTGTGTGTGTGTGTGTGTGTGTGTAAGCAGCTGCTGGGAACCTGTGGGATGTTGAGGGTCTTTACGACACAAACTCCTCACTGAATTCCCTTTTGAAGCAAGCGGTTTGTTTGTGTAATGTGACACTGGGTCTCGTGTTTTAAATCAGTCTGTGCATGTCACACTAAACTCACTTCACTGCAGCCTTCGTGGAACTGAACAGATTTGACATTAGTCTGGAATGTGGTAAAATCGATCAAACACAGCAAATGGTCTAAAAAAACCTTTTCATTTTCTCTTTGCGCAATAAAAAATCTGAATGTGAAAAACAATTTCTGGTTTATTGTCTGTGAAAGTATTATTTTATAATCTCATGCGATTATTAATGAGCTGTATTATGGGTTTCATGTAAAATGAGTTTTAGGAGAATGCACTGAAAATTTTGTTAATAAAAAATCCTAAATGTTTACATCCTGCTGATAACTGAATGAACAAATGCGCCAGGCTATGAGACTAACAATATTCTTGACTGAAACAATACAAACAGCACTGAATTAACACTCTCTTTACCTTCTCAGAAAAAATATATCAAGTCAACGCACTTAATAAATGTTCACAATGCACATTAACACATTCTTTAAGATGTTTTTTAAACAAAATCTTCATGCAAGCTGCTGCCTGGGTAAAACTGCTTTTAAAGTAAAAGACAAGAACAGAAAGAGAGCTGCAGTCTCCATCTGCTGGCGGTCAACTAGATTACAAGACCAGCCATATACTCGCTTACTGCTTTTCTGTTCTTTAAATGTTGACAAAACTATTGCACAAATGGGTAGAAATTGCACAATGACAGTGCATCTTTAACATAAATAATATAGTTTAATCATTTGATAATAATACCAATGTAAAATAAAAAATAATAAATAAATAAATAAATAAATTTACTATTTTCCACAGAAATAAAAGTATTTAGTCAAAAGTTAAGTATTTCTTTTAACAAAAAAATGAAATGTTTTTAGTTTTGGACCCAGACTGATGAAAAGTCAAAAGACGGAATTGATTTTCTATTAAAAGTAACTTGATGCAACACTAAAACTAACATGATTCCTACAATTTCAGTGTTCAAATATATTCAGGTAAACACACTGTAAAAAGTGATAAGTTGACTTAAATTAAAAAAATTTAGGAAACCGATTGCCTTAAAATTTTTAAGTAAATGCAAATTTAAAAAAAATAAGTTAATTGAATTGTCAAGTTCACTTAACTGTTTTTTATTATTATTATTATTATTATGTACTTAATAATTTTAAGCCAAGTGGTTTCCTCAGTTTTTTTAAGTTAAGTCAACTTATCACTTTTTACAGTGTGTCTATGTAAACTTACTCATCTGACTCAAAGTTATGTAAACTACATTTCTCACAATGCTCTACCGCTGCTGTGTGCCATATCCTAGAAATGATGCAGTTATAAAGTTCAGGGTTTTTAGTTTCAGAGAAAGGTAGTTTACTCCACAAGTGTCCATTGTTTAGAGAGATAGTTCACCCAAAAATGAAAATTGTGTCATCATTTACTCCCCCTCGAGTAGTTCCAAACCTGTATGAATGTCTTTGTTCTGCTGAACACAAAGGAAGATATTTTGAAGTTTGTAAACAGGCTGTTTTGGGGCACCATTGACTTCCATAGTAGGAGAAAAAAAATACTATAGAATTCAATGGAGCCCCCGAACTGCTCTGTTTCCCACATTCTTCAGAATATCTTCCTTTGTGTTCAGCAGAACAAAGACATTCATACAGGTTTGGAACTACTCGAGTAAATGATGACACAATTTTCATTTTTGAGTGAACTATCCCTTTAATGCACAGTTCGAAAATTAATTCACTTCGCTCTTTTTCTCTCGTAGGCATCTTACAAACCAATTAATGTCTAAAAATATTTCCTTTCAGAGTCCAAAACATAATCATGCTCAAAACAAGTAATGGAAAGTTATTTTTGTAACAAAATATGCATGCAACATGCTGTTAAAGTACATGAGCTGCAGTCTCCATCTGCTGGCAGTCAACTTATTTCTAAAATAAAATTTATAAAATCTTAATATGCCTATTAAACATTATGATAATCAATTATATTATACAATTAATTATGATATATTACAAAACAGAAGAGAAAGATGGCACTTCATGAATGTATCACATCGCTCAAGCCTCAATGACTTTTTCTGCAGAACACAAAGATGTTTAGCACAATACAGTGAATGTGCTGCACAATACAGTTTAAACGATATCTTTAGATTAGATTCTGAACATTTATTCTGAATTTAGTTTTCAGGAACAGGTATTAAATTGGATGCATATCTATAAATGTATGCAATAATATTTTTTAAAGATTATATAGATATTTTCATAAACTGTTTAAAATGATGAATTATGAATTTTTAGTTAAATTGGTTTGACCAAGTAAATCTTTTTAGCATGACAAGCAATTTAATTATTGTCACTTGATTTCAATTTAGGGTGAACTCTTCCTTTAAACGTGGCCTTATTCTCTAATCAAGTTCTGTTTGTCAAATCTGGAGTATAAAATATGACGGGGAAAAAAAGATTAGCCTCTGACATTATACCAGGGTTATTATCTTTAACAAAAAACAAAAAACAAAAAAAAAACATAACATATAAAATGTTCATTAGTTCATTTTTTTTTAAAAATTAAAAATTAAATTATAAATGCAACACTTTTGTTTTTGCCCCCATTTTTCATGAGCTGAACTCAAAGATCCAAGACTTTTTCTACGTACACAAAAGGCCTATTTCTCTCAAATATTGTTCACAAGTCTGTCTAAATCTGTGTTAGTGAGCACTTCTCCTTTGCCGAGATACTCCATCCACCTCACAGGTGTGGCATATCAAGATGCTGATTAGACAGCATGATTATTGCTCAGGTGTGACCTCTTGCCTCTTGCACCAAGTATAGCATCTAACCAGTATTAGCCTATTGCAAAGAAAATACTGCTAATTTTACATAGTGTAGTGTAAATAGCATATTGCTAAGAAAATACTGCACTATTTTCACTCAGTGTGAATAATCCATTGCTATTTGCACTATAGCATCTATCAAAGCCGCGAACAAAAATACAAACAATCAAAAAAATCAAATTTAAAATCATCAGTGATACTAAAATAGCATTGCACTGAACTGTATGCCCTACTCACAATCAGCAGAGACAAAGCCACGAGAGTTTTATATGAAATAAACGTAGTCTATACAGATCCCTCTCTTACACTCACTGTTCACCATGGAATAAAAATATTACAGTAGAGACAACATTTATTATAAACCATTATGACTTTGATGTTATCGAAATTCATATATGCAAATAACAGAATTAAATTCACTTAACTTCATTATCCGTCTGTCACTGTAAAAGTCCAAAAACATGAACAAATCCAAACAAATACACAATAATACTGCGAGGACAAACTGGAATGTAAATTAAAACATTGCAATTGTCAGTTGTCATTTATTAATGTGACAAAACACTGTTTAATCAACAAGGTGGTGCACCATTAACAAATGTAACAAATTTAAAAATAATACAATTTATTGCATAGAAATATACAAAAACCTCATCTCCATATAGAAAGACAGCAGAGCTCCATTTGATTTCAGGTATTATCAAAACAATCAGTAAAAACTCAGAACTTATGCTACAGTGTAAACACTTTTACAAAGCTTCATTCCTGGATTTCTGACATTAAAAACTGAAGCAATAACACACAAGCACCCAAATTTACATGAAAACAGAGCTAACTCGGTGTACAGAAACATGGTCCGCATGGTTCGTACATACACAATACACATAAATAAATATAAAAAGCAGAATATCGACTAAGAGCAACAAGAGGCAACCAACATACTAGATTACACACACACACACAGTATGTAATTGTTCTGTATATAAATAAAAAAAATAAAAAGTGGAACTATTATACAAATATACACAGGTTTTGCTTTACACAGTAAAGCACCAAAGAGAGTCATGCAGCTCCATATTTGTGGTTCCCTTGACAAGAGCCTGCATTTTTGCACTGAATGAGAGTTTGTGCAACTAACAGTGTTCACATATGCATATATTTTCATATTTAGTGTTATACATACACAGTATATTCATGCATGCATATATAATTTACATTAAACCAACTTGAAAATATCAAGTCGAACTTCACATAACTTATAAGAAAGTTGCAATGACTTACTGTTCATACCATTTTGTACATATAGTCTGCATTGCAAGGTATTATATGAGGAAACACAGAACTCCAAGTTGCCGAAGCACAACTTTAAACCTTCAGTCTATGGATCGTATTATCAAAAGCATTGCCGCATGTTTACAGGATCCCAAAAGTGTTTGTTCAGACACATTTAAAACAGTCTGAATGTGATCCATCAGATCACAGAAGTGTCTGTCTGTAGGAGCTTTTTTCATACATGTTTCTTCGTCATGTCTGAAGTCTCAATGCTTTTGAATCAGCTGGTGATTTTTAGTGGATCTACAGCAAGCAGTGTCGGCCCAGATCCGGCCCACATCTGGCCCGCATGGATTTCACACGGGCCAGATGTGGGCTGGATCTGGGCCAAAACCATGTTGCTGATACTAGTTCGCTTCAAGTTCACACCAGTGAAGAGAATTACATTCGCTTTCATTGTGATCCACTGACCACAATCTCACACTATACTTCTGTCTGTCAGATGTTTTGATTGTAAAGTGAGTTAATGACACTTGATTTGGTATCTTTTTCTAATGCAATGACATTCAGACGTTTTTAAGTGTGACTTAAGTGTTCAAACCTTTTGGGGCAACTGTAAATATTCATTACGTTTAAAACAAAGTAACAAAAACTGATCTCTCAGCTTGACCTCTGAAGGGACTCATGATGAGTAAACAGTGAGGATGAATCTGTTTCTTGTTTTCTCATTGCACTCATTCTTAAAGCTCTGAATCAGGCTGCGTCTCGTCTGTCTCTCTGTTTATCTCAGTCTCCTGTTCTTCAGTCTCTCAGAGGTCTCTGTTCATTCATTTCTGCTGCGTTCTGGTTCAGGTTTGATAGATTGTGTGGAGCAGCTTCATTCTGTGTTCAGGATGAGACACAGGAGTTATATCTTGTTCGCTTATAGATGAAATTACAGATGGCTCTGACACTAGCTTTACAGAAAAATGATTTTGAAACACTCCATTTCAAGATTTCTAGGCTTTTGTAGATTTTCATCAACAGTGGTGCACCAGTATAAATTCAGTTTGCCACAAATGATGATAATGCAGATTATCTCTGCTCTAATAAGACTTGATTGACCAAACAATGCTCATTCTGTCATCATTTACTCACTAAGATATTTTTCATTTTTTCATGATATTTGGCAACCAAATGTGGACCCTATTTACATTGTGTGAAAAAGTATCTACATTTACATTCTTCAAAGGATCTTCACAAGGCTTGGATTGACAAGGTGAGTAAATAATGACAGAACCGTATATTCAACAACCTGTCTGAAAAATTCAAATACTGGAAGAATGTTCTGTTGTTTACTTTTTGCTCATTAACTAAAAGTTGCTTGTTTGAAGAACCAAGAAGTGCAGCTGCATCATTATAACGTCATCTATCTCATATTAATACAACGTCATATAAGATATGTTGGCTGCTGTAAATCCCATATCAGTCAGAATCAAATACATAACAAATCTTATATCAAACTTTAAATATATAATACTAACCTGAAAATGCAGCTGAAACTGTTTAATGTCTGTGGGGAGAACAGTGGAAAACATATTCAGTGTGCAATTGATCAGTCTCAGCTGAAGCACAGCTTTACTAAATTCATCAGACTGTAATGGCTGATTTGTGGATTCAGAAAGAAAGTGCTATTAGATAATCTACAGTACACCTTCAAAAAAGTTTGGCTGTACTTTCTGAACTGCTAGAAACATGTCCTAAACATTTTCAGATGTTTCTCATTGGTTGTACAAAAAAATAATAACAGAGACCGAACATCAGCCCGTTAGATTTCAAGATTATTAACAGTGATGGTTTATAAAGATAAGTCTAATTTTTACTCACAAGGTTCGAAAATGATTAATAGCAGCACTGAAGATACAAAAAGGCACTCAGAGGAAAAGACAGCTTTTCTGAGATCCTCCATCGCACGCTCACCATTAACTGAGGAATCAAGATGTTACAGTTTGATCACTCTAAAAACTATACAAACCCCTCTATTTGTAAAGTGTGCTTGTTTTGTGGTAACTCTGCATTTGCTTTAACCTTTCACATATCCTAGTAAAACCTAGTAGACCCCTGAAAAAAAAAGAAATTGTGAAACCCTCCAAGTTTTCAAGTTCTTCTTCACAATGAGCTCTAATCTCATTAACATGATGTGACGTCCGTCTTATAAAATGTGGAGGTGGGAACATAATGTAAGTATAAAAGATGTAGTACTAAATATTGTTTTGTTTATACCTCTGTAATCATAGACTTTGATTCACATTAATTAAACTGTTTCAATTCCTTTCAGTGTTCAGTGTGATGGTTATGTGTTAACTCACCCACTTTCATGATCAGTTCTGTCATCAGTGCAAAAGAGTTCACTAGAACAACACCAACAGACCCAATAAGGTAGACAACGGGTCTAAAAGGCAGATCTGAAAGGCAGATAAAAATGTAAAAAAAAGGTATAAAATTAAAAAAATGTAAATGTAACTACAGACTAAAGTACAGTATACTTTATAAACTTGCAGTGAATGGGTGCCGTCAGAATGAGAGTCCAAACAGCTGATTAAAAACATCACAATAATCCAGAAGTAATCCACAAAGTAATTGTGAAGAAAAAAGTTGCAGGTTTATAGTAAACAAATCCATCACTACGATTTTTTTTTTTTTTAATTTTAAACTGTTGCTTTCTTGCTAAAATACAGGAGGAAGCATTATAATGGATTATGGATATCAGCTGTTTGGACTCTCATTCTGACGGCACCCATTCACTGCAGAGTATGCATTGCTGAGAAATTGATGTAATGATCAAACAAACTCATATATATCTTAATGCATTTCATTAACATTTTAATGTTCTTGCCTAATTTAAATTCATTTGAACCTGAAGCAAGATCTGCGTGGGGAAATTCTCTGCAGGGAACTGATTGACCAGGGTCAAACCAGCAAGACAAGCTTCAATGAACCAGACTCTTAATGTAAGATGACACCCATCTTGGAGATGAAAAACATCACACAGAAGAATATTAAAAATAAATCAATACTGTACCAATTTCATCAAACGAGTGCTTCAGGACGACAATTCCCCAGAGACCTTGAAGAAACGCAGCTACGCAGACCCATCCAACACAATCTGCAATTGGAACGAATTTGAGGAATAAACGAACACTTCACAGTTTTCATTTTAAATGGACATTTTATGTAATTGTAGCCATTATTGTACCTTTTTCTTTTTTCAGGGCTATGAGGTAAGAATAGACCATTAGGACGTTTACTGCAATCATGAAAATCAACCACGCTGCTCTCCTGACCGAGAGTAAACCTGGAAAGTGTAAGAATGTGTATGTATTAAATTTCAAATAGCAGTAAAAGCAAATCTTTTTTTTTTTTTTTTTTTTTTTTTTAACTTTGCAAGGACTGCAGTACAACTTGGAAGATTTGGCTTTTCCTGAAGGTGACATTTATTTGTTTTCTTATTCAACAGTAAGCAATTTAAAATAATCAAAGATAGAGTTGTTCATGAGAGTTTCATTGATTTATCTATGATAGTAATTGATCAAATACTCACATTTTAGTTTTTCTACACATGTTTCGTTCCAATTATATCTGGTCAAAGTTAAGAACAGCGGAAAAACTCCAACAACAAAAAGTGCTGTATATAGAAAAAAAGAAAAAAGAAAAAAGATTTAGTAGGCTATTTGGGCTCAGTTATACAGATTTATTGTCATTGATAAACCTATATTTTCTATATGTCCCAACATTTGTTAATTTGACAAAGTTTTCCTCTAAAAAAGGTTTTAAAAATGTGAGAAAACTGAATGTTTGCTAACTTCTTGATATTTTTAAAATCTGAAATGTAATTAAGATCAAGACCTCCTTGAGAACACCATTTTGGGAGGGTGGGTTATTGTTCCTTCAAAGAATTTTCTGAAATATGCCATATATATATTATATATATATATATATATATATATATATATATATATATATATATATATATATATATATATATATATATATATATTTTTTTTTTTTTTTTTACACAAATGTCTTATTTTGTTCACACAAACAGATACACATGGTTTATCAAAACGTCGTACCTCCACTGGCAGCTCCAAAAGCGTAGAACAGAAAGATGAGTTGTAATGGAGGCAGAACATCATGACCAATATCAGAGACCAGGTCTAACACAGCATGTATGCGTGCGTCTTCATATCTAATGAGTTCAGCCAATACTATGTCAAAGAAAAATATATGCTTTTATTCAACTTTATCACAACTGGTTTTTAAAAGCGCAATGAACTGAACAACTGGGACAGAGAAATACACTGAACTGAATTATATGAGGTTAGTCTAAAAAATGTCCTCAATAAGACGAACCCAGCAATAAAGTAACTGCCTGAAATAAGTTATAACACAAAAATAGCTTGTTCTGTTGCTGTGTTGTGTGAACTTTTAAGTATGCTCATGTCTACATGTTTTTCTCCAGCAAATTTAAGCCAATTTGAGTTTAAATTTAAGTAAATTCTGCTAAAATCTACGTTCAGTGTGTCGGCGATACAATTAAAATGAATGACAGTAACACACTAACATGTTTGACAAAACAATGTATAATGCTGAGATTTCTCTAATAAAATGATCTTAGATTAACACTGGCGGGCTGATGAAAAACAATGTTATATCATTTGCTTTTGCAGCATGGTTATGGCTAAGAATGATACAGAAAAACTTACAGAAAACGATATTGACGATGCATATCAGAATCATTATCCCAAAGAGGATTGTTATGAGGACTCGGTCATATTCTTCATATCTCAGACTTTTCTCCCAAAACGATTTAAAAAGAACTAGGACAAAGGAAGAAATAAGCAATCGTCAACAACTGCACTGCAGTATTTTAAAACTAAGTTACACAACTGCTGCTGATTGAGCTTAACTTGTATTCAACCCAAAATCCTTGTTTAAAGTTTCATTAATGGCATCAGTATCATATAATTCAATATGGCCAAATATTGAAATTCACCTACCTGAATAAACAACATTTGTAAAGAGGGAATATTGTAGATGAACAATGCAGTGGATAGCTGTTTCACGATCGCCTGTAACAATTACAAAATGTATAATGTAATTAAAACAAACAAACAAACAAAATGGAGTGGAATGGAAACTATCATTTCAAAATGAAAATTACCATTTTTTCTTTTTTTGAAAGAAGACTATTATTACTCATCAAGACTCCACTTATTTTATCAAAAATACTATAAAAAACAGTAAACTGTGAAATATTATTACAATTAAAATAAAATAACTGTTTTCTATGTGAAAATATATTGTAAAATGTAATTTATTCCTGTGATCAAGGCTGAGTTTTCAGCATCATTACTCCAGTCCTCAGTAAAATCATTCAAACAAACATTTCTTATTATATCAGTGTTGAAAACAGTTGTGCTGCCAAATATTTTTGTGGAAACTGTAATACATTCCAAACTTTTGACTGGCATTGTAGGAATTTACACTTCTGGAAACATTTGTTTTCTGTTCATTTGTCTATTTGCTGTTGCTCTGGAAATTCTGAAAATCATTAAACCAACTTTGATAATCGAATTATGTTTATTAAAGTGAACAAACCTGGGAAATGTTCTGAATGTGGGGCTGTCCATAACAGAAGGAGAGGCCTCAGGAAATAATGAGCACAGCAGGCCACTGTCTCACTCAGATATCCTAGAAAAAATCAAATAAAATCAGAGAATTTGATAACATCTTTGACATCAAGGAAAAACTTGTTTTTATTTTGTTCTACAAAACTATTACTGGATCCATTTTAGTGTTTAAATGAAACTAAACTGATATAACCAAAAAGTTATAAGATACAGCATTATTACAGCTGAGATACTCACCTTCAATAACACCCCAGAACAAAAAGGCTAAAAACATAAAAAAGTTTGGTACAGAGACTAAAGATATCTGAAGAAACAGGGCTGTAGGTAGAGAAATGAATTTCAGTCAGAAATGTTATTTGTTTAGAATATATCATTTGTACTGAATATCTCCAATTGTTTAAAGCCATAAACCTACTAACAAATAAACAAATGAGAATAGTTTCTGTGCAAACATACGTGTATTTGGTGTTCTGTGTCTTAGACACCACAGAACTGACAGCAGCAGTGCAGATGCAGACGCAGCAATACAGAGAAACAACACAATTATGTGTAAAGCAGAGAAACCTGTGACACACAAACATTACAGTGCTTTCACTTATTAAAGGAAAATCATTGGGCAACATTCTCTGTATAGTGAATTTATCATTAAAATTGAAGTATCAACACAACTGTGGTTATACAATGTAAACAGTGCATTGCTAAAATAATTGCCAACCAATCATTAAGTGCAGTTAATTAAGTGCAAGTTTATTAATAATCAGTTACAAACATGCACATTTTGGAAAAAGAACATGCAAAGTCACCACTGGCATATAATGCAACACATATTTATTTATTTATTTATTTATTTATTTATTTTTTTAATAGGCAAGATTCTTAAATTTGTTTGATAGGCCAGAATCTGAAAAGAGTTGGAAAATCCCATTTGAGAACATGCACAACATCATTTGTAGGTTATTAACATCCAGCAAATAGATCACGGGAAGCATATGCATCAGAAATTAAGCCAATAAGCTTGATTCAAATAACACCGAGCATGCAATGACATCTTCATTTAAATAAACTAGGCTTTTTTTCTGCTCACCCAGTTGCTCCAGTGCTGCAGTTGTGTTGGCTGAAAAATTCCCAGCATTCACTAGACACATGTAAACTCCTTTATCCTCAGTTCTGACACTCTTCAGTCTGAGAGAGAAGTTTCCTTTGGAGATTTCAGCGGTGAAGAACTCAGCTCTGTCTCTGTATCGCTCATCTGATGCAACTATTTTATTCTTTTCAAAAACCAGAACCTGGATGATTTCAGTTTTATCAGTTTTCCTCCATGAAACCTCGTCAATCTCTTCAGACGGGATGTGAGAGTCTACAGAGCAACTCATAGTAACATCTTCACCCACATACGCAGATATGGGATGATTAGACCCTGATACCATCAGATGCTCTGGAAGAATACACAAAATATCAAATCATACAATAAAGTGAAATTCATTGGAAAATGTTGGCCAGAAGATTTTCACTCACCAACTGATTTAATTTGGACCAGAGTTTCGTCAGATTCCTGCTCGGTGTAAACCTTACATCTGTAGAAGCCCTTATCTTCAGCTCTCACATTGTCCAGACGGAGGGAGAAGTTTCCATGTTTAATTTCATCAGTGAAGAAATGAGCTCTGTCATGATAATCCTGATACTGGGCTTCTGGTCGAGACTCATAATCTTGGAACACATGCACTAAAGTACTGATATCTGCTCGTACCCAGATCACCTTCAGTCCTTTCAAAGGTAAGGCTTCATCAACATAACAGGGCAAAACCACCGAAGATCCCAGAGGAGCAACCAGAGGACCAGAAGGACCTTTCACTAAGAACCCTAAAAACAAAACAGAACACATTCAGAAAACAGAGGTAGATGAAGGAAATATTACATTTGAAGTCTTTATTATACGTTTCACTTCCATGATAGGCTACGTATAGCCTACAGTAGGCTAGCCTACCTGTTTTGTTTCAAAATTATGTATGCATATGACTATTATGTGAATTACACTGTACTTACCTTCACAGATCATAAATAATGCTGCCACAAACGTGCATTTTTGTAAGTGCATGTTGAAATACAAAATCATGCAAAAGACTACTTATCTGCTGTAAGTGAAAAACAAAGACATTTATGTGAAGAAGTAGCCGGCCGTAATTTGCTTTCACTTTCACTTAAAAAACGTTTCAGAAACTTCCTGAAACTACGCGGGGGGAAGGGTACAGTGAAAGCAAGAAATAGTGTGATGAAATGTGATCAGAAAACATTAAAATAAAAAAGATCTAGTTCTTTTTTCCATATCATTTTGGGTTGATTTTAAAATAAACATAACAAAAATTAAGAACCTTGTGATATTTTACTTTGGTTTGTTGTTGTTATTCTGTCTTGCATGCTTTAAACTGTTTGACATTGCCTTATATTTGCCTTGTACTTGTGTGATGGAACTAAATTTGGTGCTTCTATAGCCCTCGATCTTTACATCTGGTATTAAGATCCAGCTAAAGAGTTAAAGAGTTTGTGAAAACATCATGAGCAGGTACGGCTTGTCAAAACATCCAGCAGCAAAGAACCACCCACTTTCAAATCAAGAAACAACTGAAGAAGCACATTTACACTTTTTGATTGATATAAACACTTCACTCATGAGAACATGAAAAATATGTTGAGACACCATTATCGTAAAGCACAAAAGTGCTGTGCAGAACTAATGTATGTAAAACTAGATAAACCTGTTCTTAAGGCTTGACAAAAGAACTGCTGAGATTTAAAAACAAAGGTCACAACATGCGTAAGCTCTGTTTTTTTTTAGAATTTAAAAAAAGAAAACTGAATTTGTGGTACAAAAGAGCTGCAATGAGATATGAGGATGAGCTATTTATCAAATAAAGCTCAGTCATGGTGCAAAACAAAGAGTGATTGTGCCATGTAGACTTCATTGATTATAATGGGAGTGTTCCAAGAGTGCAGAAACATAAGCCTCCCAAACAAAGCTTTTTTTTTTTCATATGAAACCAACTTGACAAACAAAAAGATATTTGTCACCTAATGATGGTGGTGTACTGATCATTGAGGAGGACTGCAAGAAAACAGCTGGATGATCCTGCTGATGAAGCTGCTGCCGGACAGATTTTTTAGTTTGCAAGCTTTCCTAGAAATGGCAACTTTGTATATGTGTGGAATAACTAATCCTTACCAGTGTTATCAGAGCTGAATCAACGCATGTCTCGAGGATCAGCAGAAATTAATGAACTTTTAAAAAAAAAAAAAAAAAACGTTTTTAGTCACTTTAAAACCCTCTGGCCCTCTTTGGTCATTTTTGGCCCGAAAAATTTTATATTTTGAAATTTAAAAAATCTAAGTTTCATTGGAAATGAGATGACACTTGGTGACTTTTATCACATTAGCAATATGAACACACAAAAAAAATCATGGACATGATTCGGATAAGTTAAAGAGTCCAAAAAAAATAGTCACACTTGCCTTCTTCGCTGTCAAAAATGACCGACATAGGAAACGAATGGGAAATATGAAAAAATGTGAAAACTGTTTATATAAAGTGTTTTGAATTATCACTATCTATTCCTTATTTTGTTGTTTTGTTGTTAATTATCAAATACTGAGTAACAAAAATGCTTTCTATGTGTTCACTTTCTAACAAGATTTTAATGTTTGACTGTAATCATAATGTAAAACCTGATGCTTATCTAACCAAAAATATCTAAACCTTGACAAAAAGTAGTCTTTTAGAATGTCTATCTAATAGCAAAACCTAAAAAAATTAAGAAATTATGTCTAAAAAACAACAGGAATCCAAAAGCCTCTGTATATATCTATATAGGTTGCTAATACAAGAGGTTAACATTACACAAGTTACACAGATGGACCAATTCTCACTTCAAAAAAAAGGATTTTAAATGCCTTCACTCTATTATAATGTGAAATATTGCATTTATTAAAAAATAGTAAATAAAAAAATAAAAAATATATTAATTCTAGTGGAGAAAATAGCTCATTAAAATTGCATAAATATTGCATAGTATCATAAAATTCCATAAAATCATAAATAATCATCAAAAAATATTATTGAACAAAAATATATTACATTGATTTTCCTGAGAAAAAAAAGAAGTTACATTTCAAGGCTTCGGTCACTTTTGACCGCGAAGGAGGCAAGTGTGACTCCTAAACGAAGAGGGCCACAGGGATTTATTAAGTCACCTATTTGAGTTTTTTTTTTTTATATATATATAACAAAAAAGGAATAGGCCTAACGAGTTAATCAATGGTAGTCGAAACTCAGATATTTCAAAATACCAAACAATAACTAGAGCTAGTAAATGATGTAAATGAAAAACAAGAACTTAAAAATGAATAAATAAATAAATAAAAAACGTTTGTAACCAAAAGCCTATTTTCCATAAATAAATCAATTTTAGTTCTACTATGAGGAGAAAACTGGCTTCTGTCAATGAAAGCCGTCACTGCTCGAATGTACTAAGAGTCAAACCTTTAAATACTATAAAACACTGTTGCACGGTATGTTTCCTAAATACCAAAGAAAAAGAAAAAAAAAACTTCATTGTTCCGATCGCTGAGCAACAATGCACATGGACTACATTACCCATAATGCCTTATTGTAAATAGGAAGTGCGTCACGGAATTTCAAACCTGTAGAGCTCACAGCTCATACCGGTTCATCACAGTGTTTCAGAATTACGTAAATAAATATTGTTTTACTTATTAATCTTTCGCTAGAATGAAAGTGCGGCTTCGGGTGTGGGTTCCGGTCGCAGAGACACAGGATCTTTGACTCTGAGGAACTGATTCATCAACACTGAAGCTCTTCCCGTCCACAACACATCTGAGGATTGAGAAGTATATCAAATCCTGCCTGCATCCCTGTCATCCAGACAGAACCACAACCGGATCCAGCAGCAGAAGTGGATCTTTAACGGGTTTTAGTGATGATCAGCTGATCTCGTGTAGACGCTGTGCTGGTTTCCATTGGTAACAGGCACGCGCGCAGATTTCACTGTAAACACCCGGTTTCTCCCGCTGGGGATCAGACATGGTAAACATCTGTTTTCTTACTAATAAAGTCTAAGTAAAATTATTAAATGCAAAGTAGTATAGTTTAGCGAACACGAGGGGAAGTGAGGCGTAGCTTCTAGTGTTTAACAGAGTCGTGTCAGAGCTAAATGACAATAATTGATAAGTAATTATTTTAGACGGCTTGTAATCAAAAGTTGTTGCTATTTAATTTGTAATTCAGTATTAATTATCTATGTTTAATTACTTAAAATATAGTAATTCAGTGCACGCTGTTGATACAAATCCTGGTCATGAGACATTAAAGACTTTATTCTGTGGTGTAATAATACAAATATAGAAATGCATTATTATACTACAATAAATTACATAAACATTTATGTTCAAATTTCAATATTATCAGAAGAGATAGCTGAATTTGTAAAATGCATAAAAGGTGTTTAATTGTCTCATCTTCATCTTTTGCAGACTTCAAAACCGAAGAAGGGGCTCAGAAGTGAGTTTTTGTTCAGCTCATATCTGTGTTTATGTCTCATATTTTTGTTTACGGGGTTATATAAACTGTGATCTTTCTCCCAGGCTCTATAGATGACGTGTTAGGAGATCTGCTGGGTGATGACGATGATGAATGTGTTATTCACTGATCTAGTCACAGTATTATTTAGTGGAGGTGTATGTGCTCTACGTGTTGTTAAAGCGAGTGTTTTTGGTCCACAGGTCCAGTGAAGGTGCGCTCACCTGCAGCCGTGTCCAGCAGACCCGCGGCCGTCCTCGCGTCCCGCAGCGGGAAGAGGTGAGCGCTGCATCTCACAGCTGATTGGTTACATTTGTTCAGATGGTTTGTGTGAAGCACTTGTGCTGAGCTTTGGGTTGAAACTCATAAGCAAGAACATGTGTAAGTCACAGCATGAAACACACATGTAGCACATCTGAATAAACATCAACAGTCTGATAAACTGAGACTGTCACCATACGTCCCATAAATCTGCTTTTTTTTGCATTCAGGTCGCTTCTGGACGATGATTTCTTCAGTAAACTGGCAGAAGAGGCTGAGAAAGATGATGAGGTGAGACACATGCTCACAAGAAAATGTGCAGAAATTAACACTTTTAATGATTAATTATGTTCAAATTAAGTTCAATTCAAATTTATAAAGCACATAAAACTACACAGTATACTAAAATGCTGTAGAATTAAAAGAAACTAAGATAAAAACAGGCAAAGGATTGTCTTGTACACCGTTCACGTGTGTAAAATTCACTATTACATGCATTAACTCAGGAAATATGAAGAACTCACGTTTAACTCACGTAAACTGATCAAATGAATCTCAAAACTTAGATTAATTGCAATAAACATCTATTTTAGTATCACTGATATTCTACTATAGTTTTATAATATTATAATACTACTATTATAGTATTACAATTCTGAATTCGTTTTTATATTGGTATTTTCCATTTTTATTTTAACTTCGATTAAAGTTTTAGTGATTTTGTTTTTATTTTTTTTTAAATATGTCTATGTAGCGTTTTTTATTTTTTTTTAATTTCAGTTTAGTTTTAGTTGTTTTAGTACATCAAGGTAAACTGAATAAAAATGAGAAATGTTGCCTCAGCAACTAGCTAAAATAAAACAAGTTTAAGTTTTTAACACTTTCATATTTAAATTAATGTTTACTTTAGGTAACTTTTTTATGGTTTTAGTTAACAGTAATAACCCTGTGTCTACTAACCCGGACACAAAGCACCTCAACGCTCTTCTGTCTTAAAGTCTTAATTACATCTGTTTGACGTTTGTGTGAATTTGTGTGTCTCAGGGCTCTGACGTGTCTGAGGCCGATCCTGCCGCGCTGCTGGACAGCATGAAGGTAAATCTAGAAGATGCTGCTTTCTGATTGGCTGAAATATGAGATGACATTTTTGTTCATTTCAGAATATGGATGATATGGATGCGGATCTCTTCAGCTCCAAGAAGAAGCCGAGCTCGGCTCCTGTTCAGAGGAAAGACTCCAAAACAACAGAACCATCTAAAGCAGGAGACAAGAGCAAAACCACCGGTGAGCTTCTGCACCGTTACAGATCTGTTTCTGTACATTCCAGATGTTGAAATTTAAAAAATGTGTTTTTACAGAAGACACGGTTCTTGAAGCCAAAAAGCCCAGTTCTGCTCCGGCCTCCACAGCGAGAGCTTACAAGAAGTTCAGCTTTCTGGGTAAGTGCCAAAACACAACTTCTTCTCTTGACAGCATCTAACAGGGTAAAGGGCTTCATGAGGTGTTTTGAGGAATGATTTTTTTCCATTTGCTCCATTTTCACGCTGCATGTGGTTCAGATGATGAAGGTGGAGGTCTCGATCCTCCTCCTCCTGATGAAGGTATCAAAACACAGTGGGACCGCTGAGCTTTTAGCAAATACTTGGTGAAAAAAACATCTGGAAGCCCTGAAGTTAAACACGATGGCTGTTCTTTACGTTTCACAGATAAAGTGGACGATTCGTTAGATGATTTACTGGATGACCTGGAACACAAGCAAAAGACGACAAAGAAAACCGATCCGCCGTCCTCTTCCTCACCAGCCGCTCCTCAGAAAACAGAGATGGGTGAGAGAACGGCGACGTCTCTAAGATCTGACGCACTGTAACAGAAGATAAAGCGTTATGTGTGTTTTAACAGCATCTCCAGCAGCTGCTGTGAAGAAGAGAGATGACCTGACGTTTGACGATGATGAAGATGATCTGATCGACGCTCTGGGCTTCGGAGAAACACACAAAACACAAGGAAACGGAAAGTCACAGAAGAAAGACAGGTAACATATGTCTGCAAACCTCTGCTGGTTGAATCCCGGCAGTTTTTAGGAGGTTTGGATGAATCCAGTTATAATTGAGCGACCCAAAATTGTCCTGTTTATAACATCAAAATTCAAATGAACAACATGGGACAGTTAAAAAACCCCTGTTATGATAGATTAACATTATAAACTTATATAACTATATTTAAAGCTTTGTATAAGACAAGGTTGTCCTTAATATTATTTAATATTTTATAGTTTTGTTTATGTACATTTTTTGGGGGCAGTAAAGTAATGTCTTGACTGTCCATTCTGTTCAAAATTTTGTCATCTTTGTCTTGAAAGTGTAAAATCTTTCAGAAATGCACTTTTCTGTTTTCTTCATTATTTCTGAATCTCTGTCCTCTATGATCAGCGATCCTCCTCTGAGAGCTCGCACACGACTGGATGAGATCCTGGGCCGAGGAACGTCTCCTCGTCTGCTGGAGAGGCCCGTCACGGGAGAGAAGAAAGACACGGCACAGCCGGAGAAACCGCCGGAGAAGAGCTCAGCTGGAAAAGGTGATACGGTCTCAACTAATACTGACTTATCAAATGCGTAAATTAAAACGAAGCTCTTGAAATCAATAAACAAACACTGACCTCTGGTCCTGCTCTCTGCAGCCTCTCTGATGGATGAGGAGGACTTCACATTCGGCTCCTATCAGCCCACGATGGGCTCGACTCCGGAGGGCCGTCAGTCCCGCAGACAGTCTGTCAGGTGAGAGTCCACACAGACACATTCATATACTGGACTGCTGACTAGCGGCTGACCAACATGTCACATGGCACAAGATGTGTCAAACAAGAATTTTACATATTTAATGAAAGTTGACAAAATGCAAACTTTCTAAAATTATTTCATGTCAACACAATAGGATGTACACAAAATTTTACACAATATTTACTCTGTGTACTAAAATATTCAAAAATAGTAATAACAATGCTATCTGTAGAGTTTATCCTAATAATAATGTGTAGATTAATAATTAATAAAGGTATCTACATTAACCTTTCTACTGTATTAATGTAAAAAAATACATTTAATGCTCGATTTAATTTTACACTTGTATTTAATATATTTAATGTTTTTTTTTTTTATTAAAATCAATTAAGACAATACAAATATTACCATATTGCAGGAATAATTAACAACAGATGTAATAAAAAAAAATTATAACAATATTTTTAGTAACAAAATGCAAGACCTCAACTTCCTAAAATTATTTGATGTCTACCCATGAACACAATACAACAATCACTTTCACAACATGTACAGAAAATTTATTATTTTACACATTTACTTAACTCATTAAAATATTCAAAAACAAATAATAAGTATATAATAAAATAATTATAATATCATATTATAATAATATTGTAATATAAATAATAACAAAGGTATCTGTAGATTTTATCCTAATAATAATGAAGTAAAATTAATCATTGTTACGGTGTTAATATTAAAAATATCTATAATACAATGATTTAAAAAAATAAAATAAATTAGTTAAAAGGCAATAAAAATGTTACAATAATACATGAATACTTCACAATTAATGTAATATCATTACTTTTCATTATTTTTTTTAATGAACATAATTCAAGATCTTGACTTCCTAAAGTTCATATCTACTAACACATCTATTGTGTATGATCTTTCTACACAATATTTCCTGAAAATTCACTAAAATATTGAAAACAAAAACAAATATTAATAATAATGCTATCATTAGATTCCGTCCTAATAATGCAGCAAAATCAGAAAAAAGTAATTAAATTAAAAGTACAATTAAAATTAGTTAAATAAAAGACAATACATTTACCATAATGCACGAATACTTCACAATTTATGCAATATGTACATTTTAAATTATATTTTTCATTAACAAAAAATGCAGGATGTCATCTTTCAAAAATCATTTAATTTGTACCTATTAACACAAAACAACAAGATGTCCGCAAAATTAATTCTTTTACATATTATTAGCTCAAAAATTGCTAAAATACTAAACAACAGAAAAATATTAACAGTATCGATGCTTTTAGAGGATGGAGACAAGCCAAACAGATTTAGCATTGTACTATGTATTTATATAACTATAGAGCTGTTTCATTAAATTGAACTCTGTATGGTGTCAGATTCTCGACTGAAGACGTGAGAGTTCACTCGCCCTCCGCACGCACCGCCCGGCCCAGATCAGACTGGCTCGGACTGAAGCAGGACGAAGAGGAGCAAAAGATGAAGGAGGAACCCAAACAATCAGCACCAGAGACCCTGAAGCCCCCGGCGTCACCCTCCTCAGCAGCCCGTAAAGAGACGCCCGCTTTAAAGACAGCAGATCCACCGGCAGCACCCTCGTCTCCTAAAACCATCCCTAAACCAGTGAAGAGAGACGAGGACGAGGAAGACGACTGGCTCGCCGGAGCGCTGAGTCGCAAGAAAACACAGTCAGTGAGCCAATCAGAGGACAGAGAGAGGAAACAGGAAGTTTCATCAGGTCTGGGGGAGGAAGTGGACGTGTTTGTCAGGTGAGTGTTTTTAATGAATGTGGGGTAGGAATGGATCAGGATGCACTGAGATTTGCTCAAATGTGTGACGTATTTGCAGCTCTAAATCAAATGTGCCTTTAGCCCCACGAAGACAACAGGACGAGTCTCCCGTCCCAAACCCAGAGCCCAGGTACAATCAATACAGAGACTATCACTGCTGGAAATGTGCTCATGTGATTTACACTGGACTAAATGCAGTGTGTGTGTGTGTTTTCCAGCAGAGAGTCCAGTGGCGTCTCCGTCCAACACAACACGAGCTCAGAAACTCAACACAAACCTGGTACAGTGAAACACAGCATTGTTAAATCTCTTATAGTTTCTACAGTTATGGAAAATATCAGGGAATTTCCATTCCTGGAAAAGTCAAGGAATTTCTATAGTGAATATAAAAGTTAGTAATTTTGCTCAACTGTAAAATTTTTCATTGGCAACAACTTGCTCTTTTCACAAAAGAAAACACAAAAGCACAAAAATTATATATTGAAGAAAGTGGGTAACCAAGCAGTTGATGTAGCCATTGACTTCCATGGTATTTTTTTCTATACAATGGAAGTGAACGGCTACCATCAACTGTTTTGGGTTAACTATCCATTTAATCCATGCTATATTTAGATAACTGGTTTTCAATCAGGAGGCCTCTGCAAATTTCCTATAGGGGCCTCAAGAAGACTTAAAATCATTTAAAAGATGACAAAAAGCAATAAAATATGCTTAAAAAAATGATGATATTTCATATTTTAAATCATTTTTTGCCTTTGAAGAATCAGAATTCCCACTGTTTTGTAAAACCTGTACACATGAGAGCCTCATTTTAAAAGTGATTTGTATACTTGGAAAAGTCATTAATAAAATATTTTATAGTTATGTTTTTTTTTGTTTTTTTTTTTTAATTTCAAATCCCTAAATCATAATAGCGATCTATCACCTCATTTCTTAGGTATTCGGTTAGTTTCCTCTCAGCAAACACCACACCAGCATGTCTTACCAATCAAGCGCCCTAAAACAACCTTATAAAACAGACCTCATCCCTAATCAACACAATTCACTCCCTCACCTGTAGTGACCCAGTCATCTGCTCAGAAACCGGTGTATTTCAGGCCATGTTTCCTACTTAATCGTGTCCGTCACGCCCCTCAGCCCCTCTTCACCGGTTCTGTCCCGTTCCAGGACTCGATCAGACCCTCTCATCACAGTCCAGAGAGCCTAAACCACGGTCCTTTAACTCATCCAGCAGCACACAACCCAAGCCACATGCTCAGGACCCCAGAACACCCTCAGGACGGGACGTCCAGACAGAGACGCCCTCCTCAAACCCCGTCCAGGGGTGGCATGTGCCTGCTCTAACGCCCCCTGCAGTGTGGAGTAGGTGCTACTAGTGTAGAGCAGGAGTTTATCATGACAACTATTGCATCAAGCTAATGAAAACAAACCAAAATACAAAGGAAATAAAATGGGAAACCATATTCTGCATAAAGAAAACACATATTCCATAGTGTGAAGATAATAATGTATTTTTAAAACTGCTGTTGTTTCAGTGTTTCCACAGAAGTCTCCTGCAGAGGGCTCTGTACCTGTGACACAAACACACACACCTTTACCAGCAGACAATCTACAGCAGCTACTCATACAACAGCAGGTAAATCATACAGATATAATACAAAACATGCTGTGATGCTGATTACTGTAGACTAATGAAGGCTTGTGTGTGTAGCTGGCTCAGTCTCAGCTGTGGGGTCTGAGCGGCTCCCTGGACTCACAGAGACTCAGAGACACGGACCATCAGCACGACGTGACGTCACTGCAGAAACGCATCATTCATCTGGAGGGACAGGTACGGTTACCTCAGACTGATTGTTCAGGAGACTCCCGCTGAATGCAGAAACTGAGATCTTCAAGCGTCTGTGCTCAGGTGAGGAGTTTACAGCTGGAGAGAGACCAGAATCAGATGCTGTTAGAGAGCGTTCAACAGAGACACAAACAAGACACTGAGATCATGGAGAACATGCACAGGTAACACACACACACACACACACACACACACACACACACACACGCACACAGGTAACACGTTCACATATACAGAAGAAACACACTCTATCTCTCTCTCTCACACACAAACACACTCACACACACACACACACACACACATAGAGGTAGTACACAGGTAACATGGAATCAGGTAACACACACACATGCCTGTAAGAGTGCCATTTGGCGTGATGTATGTGCTCTTGTCTCAGAGCTCGTGTGAAGCTGCTGGAGGAATCAGCTGCTCAGCGAGAGCTGCGCTCGCGGCAGGAGAACGAGGACCTGGCGGAGAGACTGGCTGCGGTCACACGTCTGGCGGAGCAGGAGAGAGCAGAGATGCAGGCGCAGCAGCAGCGCAGACTCACGCAGTGTCAGCAGGACAGAGACAGAGAGGTGGAGAGACTCAGAGACCTGCAGAGGTGATGCACACACGCTCCCTGAAACCTACAGTTACAAGTATTCATTTAAGTCATTATTAGCCTTTCATAATAATAATGATCAAAAACTATGACTATGGTTCTGACTATGGTTACAGAAAAACATTAACCAACCCACCTGAGTGTAAAACAGGCCTGTTTCATTAACGTTTCACAGGAAGTCCATCCTAGAGATGAAGAGAGATCACGAAGAGCAGATCCAGCGTCTGAAGAAACTGAAGGACGAGGAGATCGATGCAGTGACCAGCGCCACGTCTCAGACCAGGTCCTGCACGTCACAGACGAGACGTCCCTCAGCGGCTTGAGCCGGATCTCATGGAGCTTCTGTGTGTGTGTGCAGGTCTCTGACGGTGGTCATCGAGCAGATGGAGAAGTTCTCCCGCAGGCTGGGCGATCTCTCGTCTCGGGTGGAGAGTTCACATGAAAACACGGCGCAGGGGCTGGAGATCGGAGCCAGACAGAGAGACGAACAGCTCAGAGGTACAAACACAAGAACAAGCATCTCCAGATCTGTGCAGAACGGACCAGCGGATCTGAATCTGTCGTTCGCTCTCAGTTCTGCAGGAGCGCATGAGTCAGCAGCAGCGTGAGATGGCCGAAGAGAGGTCACGACTCAAAGAGGTCATCGCCAAGATGGACACACAGCTGGCCGAGCAGCAGAGACAGCTGGAGAAGGTCAGGAAACCCCTCTGAATCCACATGACGTGTTTAGTCTGAACATGGAAACATGAACGTATTAGTGTTTAACGTGATGTTACGCTGGTCTGTGTGTATAGGAGCGCTGGCGGGTCACGTCAGAACAGGCCAAAGCTGAATCATCTCTGCGAGGACTGGAGGAGGAGAGACGGACCATGATGCAACAGTTCAGCATGGAGAGGGAGGAGCTGGAGAGGGCAAAGGTCAGAGGCAAAACATCACTCGATAAATATGAATTTAATTATTAATCCACATCAACCCTTACTGGACTCATTTCATGTGTCAAGTTAGAAACATCCAATGTAATGCAGTTGAGGGGTAAGAGAGAAAAAACAACTATATAGAGCCAGAAAAATCATAATATCAAAATAAAATGAATTATTACCATGAACAACATCATTTTTAATTCCAGTGTGTTATATTCTGCAAACGTATGGTACAGGATGGGTGTCTGAAATCACACTGCACATAAATGAACACACACACACATCTGTCTCTCTGTCAGAGCGCTCTGCTGGAGGAGCAGCAGTCCGTCATGCAGCACTGTGCAGAAGAGCGCAGGAAGCTGGCGGCCGAGTGGAGCCGCTTTCACACGCAGGAGAAACTGCGTCAGGAGCGCGTGGAGAGAGAGGCCAGCCGAGCCATAGAGAGAGACGCAAACAGAGAGGGGTCCATCTTCAGCATGGCACAGGTCAACACAGCACCGCCAGTCCATATCACAGTACAGGCCAAAATATGGATCGTGGCGTAACGGCTAATATTAATCATGATGAGCAACACAGACATGTTTGAACCTATATGAGCCTAAAAGTGATAATGAATTTTTATGTAATGAATTGAGCTAGGTGCTAATGTTTACATGCAAACCATACAGTAGTAGTGTATCTCAGTACTATGAAACCATATTTGTGATTTTTCTCACTATTTCTCACCTTTTACACACCTTACTTTTGTGACTTAACATATTAAATTAAAATTAAAAAATAAACAAATACTTTTTCCTATATGTAATAAATAAATAATAACAATTCAGTACAGCAAAAATAGCTAAAAAAAAAAAAAAAAAACATCTTGCTTTGATTTAATTTTTTAATAGTTTTGTTTTGTTTTTTTCTACCAAAATGTAAGTTTGTCAGACTCAGAATTGTAGCTTTTTGTATCTCGGAATGCAATTTAAATTTTAACTTTCTGACAATTAAAGTCAGAATTTTATTTGAAAACTTGAATAATGTTAGAATTCTGAGGGGAAAAAGTCTAAATTGCAAATATATAAAGATATAATATTTTACATGTAAGAGTTTAAATTAAGTGTATTATATTCATATATAATATTTTTTATAATATATAATATTTTAGTAGTATAGTATTAGTACAGTATGTTTTAGTATTTATTAATATTTTGAATTAGTTTGTATTTTCATATGTGTTGCTTTCATTTCATTTAAATGTAGATGTGTTTAAAAAGTAAGTTACATTACATTTTAATTCAAATGACATTTTATTTATAAACTAAATTTAGTTTTAATTGTGTTACGCTAATTTTATAATATTTGCTTTTGCCATTTTTCGTTTAAGTTCATCAAATATTTATATTTCAGCTTTGTTTTAATTAAAGAAAACAATTTTAATAGATTTAGTTAAAAATAACAAGACTGCTAACTTTTAATACGCGATGACGTTTATACAGTCAGCTGCAGGAGGTCAGATGAGAGCCGGTAAAAAGCAAGAGGGACTGGTGAGTGAGATCAGATGAGAAAGGAAGGTTTTTCTTGTGTGATTCTCAGGAGCAGGCGGATCTGAAGCTGCGCGCCGGAGAGCTGAAACAGAAGGAGGAAGCGCTGCTGAGAGAGAGAGACGGTCTGGAGAAACTGAGACAGGAGCTGGACGCTGAGAAAGACCGCCTGAGCGCCGCGGCTCTGAGACTCAAGACACGAGCGCAGGAGGTGGAGGGATTTAGTAAGGTAAAACACTACAGCAGATCTGTGTGTGAGCGAGTGTGTGACGCTGAACATGTGACACTGAAGCGCTCCTGTGTCACAGCTGGCGTCCGAGCGCTTTGAGGAGGGAGAGCGAGCGCTGAGAGAGGCCAGACAGGTGGAGGCCGAACATCAGACACGACTACGCAACATCCACACGCAGATGGAGAGACTACGACAACAGGAGCACAACCTACAGCAGGTCTCTCACACACACACACACACACACACACACACACACACACACACACACACACACACACACACACACACACACGTCTGGTTTGCTATCCTTGTGGGGACTCTCCATAGGCGTAATGGTTTTTATACTGTACTTACTGTATGTGCTATTGTCCTACACCAACCCTACACCTAAACCTACCCCTTACAGGACACTTTCTGCATTTTTACTTTCTCAAAAAAACTCACTCTGTATGATTTTTAAGCTTAAAAAAAATGTCCCCATAAGGTCAACGTTGCATAAACAATGTAGCATAAACAAGGACACACACACACACACACACACACACACTCATCACTGACCACAACCACTGTCACAAAATGACTTGTGACCCAAAATGACTTGTCACAAAATTAGATATGGGTCAAACACAAAAAGGGGTTTCAAGTTTAACACAGCTTTACATTTCTTACATATGCTAGAATGTGTCCTGTTTATTTCTTCTGAGCAAAAAATAATGACTATCATACATTTTTACAATGATTTACAGAGGAGAAACACTAAAATGTCATTCATTGTAACAATAGTTAACAAAAAAATCTAGTTTGGCATATTTAGATCAAGAATGATGACATTAAAAGACTCTGTTTAAGGATTACTGTTCAGCCCCCAAAAATTAATTTTAAATCTTCACAAATATTTGCCACTATCCTTTAAACCACTAGATCTTACCCATTTGTTAGCAAGACATTTTTAGTTATTTAAAATATAATACATTTTGTATGATAATTATTTCTTGTATTTTGTAGTGCTGTCAAACGATTAAAGTTTTTGTTTGCATAATATGTGTGTGTTCGGTGTATATTTATTATGTATACATAAAAACACACAGAGTATATATTTTGAAAATATTTACATTGATAAATATATTTAATATATAAACATAACCTATTTTTCTGAAATATATATATATACATGCATGTGTGTTTATTTATATATACATAAATATACACAGCACACATACATATATTATGGAAACAAAAACTTGTATTTTGGATGCGATTAATCGTTTGACAGCACTTGTATTTTGATAAGTACAGGTCAGAATAATCATGTCTCAAAATAATAATGAATCAATGAACCATTTGAGCAATATTATTGATTCACACGGACTGTGCAAACAAACTGATTCATTAAGATGAACCAGACTTCCCAAAACTACACTCAGTCTAAGAGAGAGCATATTTGACTGTGATGACAACAGTTTTGTGATTCCACACCACTATTTGATGGATATGTAGCGTGGTAATGGTGAAGCTGCACTGCATTGAAAACAGCTGAACCAATGAGAAATGATTCAGTTATCTAGTTCCTCGTGGCTGTGTAACTCTGAACATGTGACCTGCAGGAGCGTCTGAGGATGACAGATCATCACAGAGACATGGAGCGACTGAGACCCCCTCTTCCCGTCCATCCGGGGACGTCAGCGCCTCTCATCACAGGTAATCTGTTCATTCAGACTCACCGCAGGCGTTCAGTGTGTCCGACAGTCAATCATGTGTGTGTGTGTGTGTTTGTCAGATTTCTCTCCAGGATTGTCCAGCACACACCTGACCCCCGCTGTGAACCCGCTGCCTGCTGAACTTCATGCCCGCCTCGCCCTCATCAAACACACCGCTGAGAAGGTACAGAAACACACGCTCACTTCAGCTCACGTGTTACCCAGCTCTAGACATTTTCTATTTATGCTGGTGTCAAAAACCCAATCATGTAAAATACATAACACTAACATGGTATATAAACATTAATTAAATGCAAAATAAGCTCAAGAGTATGTTTTATGCATATAAATGATTAAGTGAACACTGTAACAGTCAAAAAATACAAATGGGGGGGGGGGGGGGGGTTGTACATAAATTCCAATGTTTGTATTCAAATAAATAATTCAAATAAAATACAAATCTAAATATTGAAAGATTTGACTACAATTTTGAATGATTCCAGTGAAAAATTTAAATAAGCAAAAATTCAGTTTGACAGGCACAGTGAATACATCAAAAGAAGAGATCTCTAGTGATGTTACGTTCAACTCCGAAGCTTGTATCAAAAAAACAACAAGATGGCCACAGCATGAACCCTTTTAAAAAGCTTCGAGTAATTAACCTTTTTCCGATACAATTAGGTTGAAAGCTTCACTGGTTCAGAACGCTTCACTTCGCCATCACTGGAGATCTCACCATATTTCCCATCGATGTTAAAGCCAATAATCTAATGGTGTAAAAATCCAGAAGGCAAACAGTAGATCAGAAAACGATGCAGTCAGTCCAGTTTAAATGGCATTTACAATCCACTTCCACATAAAATGTAGTCAACTAGAGCAGGGGCCTGTTTCATAAATCAAGTTTACCAAATAAGCCGGGTTTATTTCAGTAAGTCTGACTTATTTTGAACCCAAATCAACAGACAATAAATCAGACTAACTGAAATAAACCTGGCTTATTTGGTAAACTTGTTTTATGAAACAGGCCCCAGGTGTAACACATTGCGCATCAAACTTTCCACAAAATTCAAAATGTCCGCCTTTAGTTGATCTGTGAATGATTACAGACTGATGAGGCTCATCACACTCCCTAGTGGCTGGAGTGTGTAGCTATCATAATCATAATCGCTGGTGAACTGTTGAAATCCTGCCCTCTGCAGTCTGAGATTAAATGGCACGGATGAACTATAATGTTCGGTTAACATTTGAAATAATTTTTATTTTCCAGCTAATGAACCATAAAAACATTGACAGCCAATCAGAATCCATCCTGCATTTAAAGCAGACAACAAAACTGCAGTGCGCACTCATTTTAACACAGAACATTATCAGCCACCGAGTCCCTTGATCATGTGATAAACTTGCGAAATCTTTCGCCATCGCACCAAATTCAGATTCCTATTAGAATGACTGGATTTCACCTGCGAAAAATTTGCCGAACAGTAAATTTTACCCATATTCTTCAATAAGCTTTAAATAGCATATCAATGTATTCTTACTATTCCTACAGTGAAGCAATGGGTACAGTATACAAATTGTTTTTTTGCAATTCCTGGAGTCCATTCGCTGAAATATGCAGAATACAGCATAGCTAATGATTTTGGGATGAATTAAACACTTTTAAATATTAAAAACGAACAGAAGGTTGTATATATATATATATATATATATATTAGTGCTGCATTACAAACACAGCAGTTGTGCTTTGATATGACTTTGACAAAAAAAAAAAAAAAAAAGATTAGCATAGTGATAGATTTTTATTTTATGACCCTAATGAGAAAAATCAATGTTAAACGAGTCAAATTATCAGATGAAGTGTACTAAAATACCTATTAAAATCCACAGTGGTGGAGCTGCATAAACCACTAAAATCATTAGGAAGTCCTTTTTTAACTTCCATTTCGAGGTAATGCTTGCCATTATTGCCTCGGAGCAAATGTTTCCCCTAAATTGGTGACATCCCATCAATACTAATGGTTTCTGTCCGTTTCTCTAACAGGACAGAGACTTCCTGCAAGAGGAGCAGTACTTCCTGGACACTCTGAAGAAAACCTCATACAACTCAGTCTGCAACACATGACCACACAGAGATGGGAATTGTTTTGATATGCTTTATTTGATAATAAACGTTGTAAAAAGATGTTTCGTGGTCTGACGTCAATCCCCAGCATTCAGTCACCACGGAGCGCATCTGCAAACATTGGAAAAAAAAAAAATTAGTCACTTCAGTTAAAAATGTGATTTTTAGTTGAAATAAAAATTGAACGCAAGCCTCAGGTTACCAAGAACTCCACACATGCTTTTCAGACAGGGATAACTTCTCTCATCACAGGCTTGAACGAATAAACTAATCTTACATCAGATTGTTTCTTTATAAGAGACTATTCTGATCTAAAAAGCATTGAATTGCACCATTTGAATTTATTGTAAAATACTACTTACACGTACAGCTCTACATCTAGGTGAATCAGGACACTTCATGGTGGTTTCAGCGCCATCTGTACGGAGAAAATATGCATCAGTTGGGTTTTGTTGAAGGTTATGCAGATTCATTTGAGCACACTCATCTCAGAAAGATAAGGCCAAACATGCACAAGTAAAAATTCATGAGAACTTACCTTATCAGTGCTGAATCAGCGTTTAGATGCAGATGTTCACCTGTTGAGAGAAACAAATAATCTGATCAGATATCCGTCTCCAGAACACTGATGCACTTCATATCAGCACGTTGTGTCTCAGAATGATTTGCTTTGCCATCTTCAGTTATCGCATCAGACGGCGCTTCCTATACAGCTGTTTCATCACAGAACACAACTCCATCAAATCCTCATGCATTTGAGCAAACAATGTTTCTTTAAAAAAAAAGAAAAAAAAAAAAAGTAGTGTTTGAAATCCCCCAGAGGTCAAATTCAGTAATCCATTTATACACGAACTTAACCAAAAGTTAAACATCTAATTACTTAAGGTCTTCCTTAAAACGTCGAAATGCACTGAAAAACAAAAAATAATTTGAATACCCACCATTTTCATGAACCGCGCGTAATTATCACACAGTGATAAGCCAGCCAGCAGATAATCATGATCAAGTCACATTGAATCCAGCCTACAGAAAGACAAAGGGGAAAACCGTGAAACACTGAACGCCATTACTGCGTTTAAAATCAGTGACACATTAATAAAAACACCTTTGAACGACAGACTTACATTTATCACGGTGGTCTGCGAGCGCTGCGATCGGATCTTTGCGTGCACTTCATGATGAACACGCGTTACTTGAGCTGGTCTGTCCCGCGTGTCTGAGGAGGCTCGAACACGCGCGAGCTGCAGAGGGAAAGAGAGCGAGGAGCAGGGAGCGTCCGCTTTTATAGCGCTGGAGCCTCGCGACCCACGTGACTAGGGCTGTGTTCCATTCGCTAGTGATCAGCCCTGAGCCCTATTCCCTTCGAAGGTGACTTCTGGAAGGCTGAGAGCTGTAGCGTTCGAAATAACGGTCGCTCTGAACTCACGTATTAACGTATATTGAATTCTGTTTGGAACGATCCTGCTTTCGTTAGTGTTTTCTTTCCAAGTGCCCTACGAAGGCAGCGTAAATGAGTTTGGCGCGCTGGAAATGCCATGGGGACACCGTAATGCGTGCTGGGAAAGTGAAGCGCTTTACAAAATAAAGGTATTAAAAATAACTAATTGAACATTTAAAAAAACATAAATCACATTATTGCAACGCAATTGTAATTATACATTTTAAATATATGTGAAAATGTGATTTATTTATCCAGTGCACATGTTTTCACCCTCTGTTTAGATTTACAAAATAAAGGTCATTAAAACAATGAACAACTAAATTAACGTTTTTTTTTTTTGTTGTTGTTTTTTTTTTAAATAATTAAAAAGTCATATAATTGCATATAATGGGTAATAATAATAAACATACCTCGTTTGTAAAAACTAATTATGTCTAAATCTAATGTAATGTTATGTGAGTAACACAAATGTTCCACATGTTTTGATGCACAGATAGACCATAATTCTTTCCAAAGATAATCAATGATAATACGCTGACAAATGTTACCGGTCTGCAACATCAAGAAGCAGAATGAAGTGAACAAAACAAGTGTTTGAAAATGACCACACTAACAACCAAGGGAAGGTGAAGTTTAATCAGATGTCCAGTCTCACAAATGCTTGTTTTCACCAGTAGCGGTTTAGTAGGCTATACTGCTTTCAAACAATATCTGTTAGTTAAGTTAACACAATAAAACTGCATGGGTATTAAAACAAGTCAACTGTATAATGACGGAAGATGGATTATTTTGGAGTATTTTACATAAATGTTATTAGTATAAATATTTTATTTTAATTTGTTTTGTTAGTTTTTTTGGAGAGCTTATAAATAGAGACCAGTAAGACACTATTAACTACTACTCATCCTTTTAATTACACAAATGTCTCGTTAAAAATGTACAAATTGATGAAATTGATCCGAGATCAGGTAAAAACCATAGACACTGGTTCAATGCTTCGCCACTGGGGGGCGATCTCAATAACCTCGATTGAGTCACGGGTTCACAAAGATCCCAGCGACGAACCATTGAAATTTCAAAATGTTTCGAAACAGTTATGACGTAACGAAGCCTCGTTTACTGAAATCACGTGACTTTGGCAGTTTGATACGCGCTCCGAACCACTGTTTCGAAACTAATGATTCACAAATGTTTTAAAGCTTCACGAAGCAGTGCTTTTAGTACTATTTAGCACTACTAAATAGTACAACAACGAAAAAAAAAGAATAAGTGCATGTGTGAGCTGTGCGTACATCGTAGAAACATCGCACTGCGCATGTGCTGAATAATTGTACTGTGATTACGACGAAATTTGAGTCGCGCACTTTATGAATGCCCTAGCTTAAGCCTTCGATTTTAGCAATCCTATAAGATCACTGCATGTCACACTGTGCGACACGACTACGCCTTGACTACGACATGTGTGTACGATGATGATAACTCGTACGATACGACACACATTACTATAAAAGAATAAAATGTCATCAGCGTGCGCTAGTGATAAACAAAAATAGCGTGAAAAATCACACTTTAGCAGTTGTATTTTTTGTGTGCTGAATCCGCTATGGAGTTGGTTTATTGTTTACACTTTTTCTCCTTACGAATTAGTTTGGTGCAGCATTCTATATGTATAAAGGTATGCTTAGGGTGTTATAAATGTAAAAAAATATATATATATATTATAGAGTTGTGTGGGGTGGGGGATAAATTAATCGCGATCTGCGATAACGTCACAATCGTGTTGCATTGTGGTCTATGGAGCGGCCTGAAGTGTGCATATGAAGCAGACTCGCTCCCTCTGTCAAAATCAAGGGGTCGAGCCGAGGGTCTGTCCATATAAACGTCCCTCGTCCACTTCACAAAGTGGAAGGCACTTCAAAATGGCAGTGGAAGTGCTTAGGGAAGTTCACGAGTGAGTGTCTAAAAGTGTAGTGGAACGCAGCCTAGACTTTGAGTATGCGAAACTAGGCTTGTTTGAGATGCGCCGCGCCGCGCCTCGCCTCGCCTCGCCTGAACTTTGCTACGCAGCGAAATATCTTCGCACGGGCTTGCGTTTCCGGTTTGACGCAATTGCATGAGTATGAATGGAAGTCAATGGAGAGAAACGTTCAGTGTGACCACAGCCTTCCATCTAAATTAAAAGAAAACGGCAGCGCTAGAGGAAAGTGGAGTAGATTGTATGTTTTTACATTTTAGATGTATTCTAATGTTACGTGTTGAATTTAAGCTTTTTAAAAGACGCTGCACAGCGTGATGTCATATCACGACCATTGCAGCATGTGAAACAATTTCGCATACTCAAAGTCTAGTGTGACCGCGGCTTAAGCGTGGGGTCGTAGCAGCAAACACACTGTGTGATGATCATGCTGTATCTCTGACACTCTCAGAAAATGATCGTAGGCTATCTTTGGTCGCAAGACTGTGACAAAGGCCGTCTTTGAACCTCTCTCACTGTATGACACAGGACCACCGATTAGGAGCCACGAACACAGAAATCGGCACGATTGTTTCACGATTCAAATCTTTCATCTGGGACAGCCGAAAATCATGCAGTGTCTTGGGCTTTATGAAACCAAAATATACTTTACTGGAATAAGGCTTTACTGGAAAAAAATATTTTATATATACATTTATTTATTTTTATTTTTTTCAGTTGTACTATGGCAATACTGTGACTTTATGGACATAATATACCATGATGATATTTATATATTGTTTTTATATATGTAGCCTATTAGGTTAATACTGTGATTTATGGAATACGTACCACTGTTGTTGTAACATCATTGTTATGCTTTTATAATTTTATTAATATTGTAAATTCGTTTTTTAGTTTGTATTTTAGTTATTTTTCATATTTTTCTTTTCATTAGTTTTAATAATTTTAAATATTTTTTTGTCATTTTTTATAATTTTTTTTAATTATCTATCGTCTTTATTATTATTTATTTCCCTTTTTATTTTATTTCAGTTAATGTTTGTTTCACGTAACACATTTTTCCACTTTTTTATATTTTATTTTTTATTAATAATCTTGTTTGTTTGTTTGTTTGTTTTTTGGATATGTACCACCGTAGGTAAAAGTGTTTTATTCACTCACACATGGTATTCTTTGAAGTACTCTACTCCAGAGATCACAGTGCTCACACAGCGTTTGTTAGTTAAGTCACATCTCAGGAGTGTCCTATCCTGAGTGTCACGCCCTTTGCCTCCGTTATTTTAATGTCATGCCGCTCTTCCGTCACTAGGGAGAGATATGTGAACTCTCTCTCCCGCACACACACACGCACGCACATGTGTTTAACGAGCGTTCCGCGGTAGCACACACTCACTGCAGCACCGTCCCGCCGCGGGATGGATGAACCGGACGCGGCGCGTCAGCGGAACGGGCCCGCCGCGGGCGCGCGCATGCACGGTTTGTTCACGGACACGGACACCGGGCGGCTCACAGTCGCGCTGACTCTGTCGGACAGCTGCCTGACGGTCCAGAGGATCAGCTGCGCTTCACCGCCGGAGCACCTGGACCTGCGCGACTGCCTGGGGAGCCGCGCGCACCGGGGCGAGCGCGAGGACCAGGGCGCGCAGCTCTGCGTGTATTTCTACGCGTACCGGCGCCGCTGGATGGCCTCGGGTCCGGTGCGCCAGAGGGACGAGCGGCGCTTTCGGCTCGCGCTCTGTACGGAGGAAAGCGATGAGGACGCGAGCCTGCGCGAGGCGGAACGGTGGGCGCGCGCCATCAACACCGCGCGGCGTCCGGAACACACGCACGGTGAGAAACCAACTTAACACAGAGTTCAAACTCTCGTTCACTCAATAGACAGGCGAAATTGCGTCTTTTATGAGCGTCTTCGATAACACTTTGGAACGATAACATTAACAAACATTGCACCCCTGCAAAAAAAAACAACAACAACAAAAAACAATTGAAACCATCACAGAAATTCTATAATGGTTTCCACTACAAATACCATTACAAACTATCAACTTTTAACCATTAAAATTGTTTCATGCATTGTGTTTTCTAACATATTCCATTAGGATTTATTGGATTTAACAAGCCACCAACAGAAGGCGACCGATTACCATTAGAGACCCACAGGGTCCATTACAGTTTCCAGTAAAACCAATACAATTCCTATTATAACCGGTAAAACCATTACAAATTCTGTGATGGTTTCTATTGTTTTGTTTTGTTTTGTTTTTTCAGCAGGGACAACTCTTTAAAAAAGATGATCATGCTAATACCATGTTTTTTGCACACATTCATATGTTCTTCACAAGTTCCTTGTCAATATGAATATGTTAGTCATTCAGTATTTATATTTTGTATTGTCATCTCTGTACCATGGTACTACCACAGTACTTTTTGTAAATAGGATATCCAGCTAGCAAACTATATTTTGCTAGCATTAAGCTCTAAAATTGTTATTTCTGAACGTTTTCAAATGTTTTTCATCGTTATATGAACGTTAAGGGAACGTTCTATATTTCATCATTTTGCAAACATGTTCTCTGGACTTTCTGGCACAAGTAATAACATTTAAAATATGTTAGACTAATGTTCTAATAAAACCTTTCAGGAAAAAAAAAAAAAAAAAAACAACTTTCATTAACAATGTGTAAATAACGTTTTTAGATTTTTCTTTTAGCGTTTAAATGTTTCGAGAACATTAATAAAGACCAGATAACTTTGAACGAACATTCTATTGTATTCTTCTAACACTTCTGGAAGAACGTTTGTTCATAACTTTGCCAGAACGCTCTGGGAACTTTTCCTGATGGCTAGTTACTAGTACTAGTGGTTAGAACTCGCTTTAGCCAGTGACTAATAAAAAGTACATTGAAAATACAGTGATGCCACGCAGACGGTATGCGAGCATGTTAATCATTCAGTGGTGAATATTTTCACTCTGTCAGAGTGACATGCCTGTTCCTTACATTCACATGCGGTTTCGCCTGTTCGACGTGTGATGATGAGGTGTGACGGTTTGCCAGGAGGAAAATATGACAGCTAGATGACAAACTGAACTAGTCTGACCTGCTGGATGACAGTTGTTATTGTAGTTCATGTGGTAGATCACGACTGGTTAGCTATAAACCTGAAATGTGTATGTTTTTATCCTCTGATGGAGACAGATATGTGACCCTGGATGACAAAACCAGTCTTAAGTGTCAATTTTTCGAAAGAATAATACTTTTTTACTCTTTTTTTTTATTCCTGAATAAAAAAGCTTTCCATTGATGTAGGGTTTGTTAGGATCGGAACTATTTGAAAATCTGGAATCTGAGGATGCAAAGAAAACTAAATATTGAGAAAATCGCCTTTAAAGTTGTCCAAATGAAGTTCTTAGTAATGCATATTACTAATCAAAAATGTTTTGATACATTTACGGTAGGAAGTTTACAAAATATCCTCATGGAACATGATCTTTACTTAATATCCTAATGATTTTTAGCATAAAATAAAAATGTATAATTTTGACCCATACAATGTATTTTTGGCTATTGCTACAAATATACCCCAGCGACTTAAGACTGGTTTTGTGCTCCAGGGTCACATATGATCTTGTTGTGGTAAGATTGTGTAATTCATGAGTTAGTGTGTGTGAGATGATGCTCAGATGTGAAGAGATGCTGAGAGGACATGAGGAGTCACCCGCAGACATATGGGACACGTCCATCTCCATCTGTCCGCCCTCATGTGCAACACTGAGGGGTTTAACCCTGTGAAGCCTGACATGAAATAATAGTGGAAGAATTTACTGAAACGTTAGACCAGAAAAATCTATGCATGTGTGTTTTTTTTTTTTTGTTGAGTATCATATTTGATTTGTCAGGCTTTTTTTTGGCTCATATAATATAGTAAGAATATGGAAGAAAAATAGGCTTCAGAGGCTCAAACTGAGAAATAATATGCAATTTGGATATTAACAGTATATGGTCAAAAAGTGAGAAGAAATTCTGACAGCTAAATCAATGAGATATTTATATACTTACATAAAACGATATAAATATCAGTTGTCCCTCTGTATATCCTTAGTAAGATGATATTTAAATGCTTAGTTTTATAAACAAAGCTCTGTAGTTTCAAAACATAATGCAATACAATACAATGATACTTGGAGATAATACACTGTAAAAAAATAGTTGAGCCAACTTAAAATTTTAAGCAGATTTTTGAGTTTGCTCAACTTATTTTTGTGGGAAATTCTCAATTTTTTGTTGTATAAACTTAAAATGACAAGTTGAGAAAACTCAAAATCTGCTAAAGCTGGTTGCCTTAAAATTTTTGGGAAGATTAAAGCTTCTGGAAACAAATTTCACATTTCACAGCAAAAATACACAAAGCACGAGCTGAAGCTGGATGTTTGTACAATTATACTAAAAGGCATTTTACTTGCTAATAAAATCTAAACTATCAATCAGACGATGGATGGAATGTAGATTTTGAACAACAGGTTTTTCAGCAATTTTTAGATGATGCTGGTCATGTTTTAGAGGCCTAGTAATTTGAGTATCAAATATCCAGTTAGCTTTATAGGGTTAAACTACTTTTAATTTGTATTAATGGTGTTTTTAAAATCAAGCATCACTGTTATGTTTTCTTTAGACAGTATCTAGTTGTTTTATGCAACAAGACAAAACTGTTCTGGCATGATTTAGGCAATAGATACTGGCATAAACAATTCAGCTGTTAAATCTTTGAACACATAGAAATAGGACAGACTCTTCCTGCAAGATTTGTCGGATGCCGTTTATGACAGTTTCTCTGTTTCTGCTATAAAAAGCTGAAATACACCGGAGACTCCGTCCGGCACAGACTGCTCGTTCCAGCAGATATTTGTTTATGTGTTTATGAAAAAAATGAAAATTTGCTAAATAATACTCATGGGTGTCCAAGATGTAAATGAGTTTGTTTCTTCATCAGATTTGGAGAAATGTTACATCACTTGCTCAAAAACGTATCCTTTGCAGTGAATGGGTGCCGTCAGAATGAGAGTCCAAAGCTTTTGGACACACAGCTTTTCTCTTCACAAGACATTAACTGATGGACTGGAGTTACTTGTGGATTATTGTGATGTTTTTATCAGCTGTTTGGACTCTCATTCTGACGGCACCCATTCACTGCAGAGGATCCATTACGGAGTAATTTTCAGTTGTGGGTGAACTTTTCCCTTAACACATCGGTAAGAGGTTTGTTTGTCCTCACAGAGCACTTAGTAATGAAAAGAACGAGCAAATCAAATAACTCCTTGCGGCAAAATATCTCTGCAAAGACATCAAAGAGTTCATAACAATGCATATTCATGTACATATGTGCATATTTATGATGGTTATCTCTATATTTCTATATAGTTCTTTGAGTATTTCTGCAGCCCAAGAAAGTGGTATTTATACAAAATTATTAAAGACAATAATATCAGTGTCTGAGCTTACTAGATATTGTAAATAGCTCTTGACTAAGTGTAAGTTTGTCACACTTCGGCTGGGGCAAGGAGACGAGGAGAGTATTCAATAATCCTTTTATTGAGGACACCACCAGGAACATGGCCCTCGTGGGGAAGACGAACAGAATGACATTTGAGACCGGACACAGAAGCAGAGAAATACAGGGTTTATAAAGGCTGGGGAAAACTAGATAATTAATAACACACGGCTAGGGACTAATTAACTGATGATGACAACATCAAACAAGGACAGGAACAGGAACACCAAAAAAGGGCACGAAAGGAGGGGAAACACAAGAAACAGAGACAAAGTCTGACAAAGTTACTGTAATATGTAAACAAGTAAATTTATGTCTTAAGTCTTTAAAAATTAGTGTGTAATTTCTAAACCACTAACAACACCAAATATGCACATATGTTCATGCAAACTAAAGTTGAATTTACGAAATTCAGCAAGGACGCATTAAATTGTTCAAAAGTGACAGTAAAGGCATTTATAATGCTACAAAAGATTTCTATTTCAAATAAATTCTGCTAGTTTGAACTTTCTATTCGTCAAAGAATCCTGAAAAATAAAATGTATCACGGTTTCCCCAAAAATATGAAGCAGCACAAAAGTTTTGAACATTGTTAATAATCGCATGTGTTTCCTAAACAGAAAATCAGCATTTTAGACTGATTTCTGCAGGATTGTGTGACACCGAAGACTGGAGCAATGGTGCTGAAAATTCAGCTTTGAGCACAGGAATAAATTACATTCTAAAATATATTCACATAGAAAACAGTTTTAAATCGTAAATAAAATATATTTCACATTATTACTGATTTTACTGTATTTTTATCAAATAATTGCAGCCTTGGTGAGTGACCCCGAGCATATATATATCTAAACTGACGCACTAGCATCTATCTGAGCATCAGTAAGAGACTGGTGAGTTTTGTAGCAGTCATACAGTGTTAAGGTTCAGTGCTGGACTGCTGCGGGCACAGCTTGGCATCTTCTGCTCACAGGCTCAGTCATACTGCATTCATATGTTTAATTGATGAGCTTGTTCCAGCATGTGTGATCTGCAGCAGACGATAATACACTATTTAACAGAATACATGTATTTTAAATGAGCCTCTCCTGTATGTCGTGCGGCACAGAACTGTCACATGTGAAGATGCCCAGAAAATAAATACAAAACATGATTCATTCTTCTCTCTGAGAGCCGAGGCGCTGCAGGACACTCTCGATGCTCAAACCGATAGATGACAGCAGTGTAAACAATATCTGGGGTTGTTTTTATAGAGGGAGGGGTTGTGTTGTGTTGTGTTATTGTCCTAGAAGTTTACAGTACGTCAGGAGAGAAATTTAAAGAGGGTGTATTGAACATTATTTCATCATTTTAGGCCCACTTCTAATGTTTATTTGCACCTAAACAGTCAATATTTATTTTTTTGTGATCCATTTTCCATCCTCCGCCCACGGTCTGTTAGTGAATCCATACTGCGCACTGAACTGGAAATACGATCTGCCGATCTCTGATCCGAATGAATGATTTTATGTGACTTTCCAGGAATAAGCGAGCAAACGATTTTTAGTCTGTGTGGAAGCAGAGTCGTGTTTATGAGTTGATTCTGTGAACGGTTTCGAGGATAAAAACATTGGATTTGTCAAAGTTTGTGAGGTTAGTGACAGTTGGCAGATATATGTCTATTTGAGGGACCTAATAGCAAGAACTGTATGTATACAGTTATGTGTATGAAAAATAATTAGCACCTAATTATTATTAGTAACTTCTGGATGGACAAATGTAACTGAGAATTTATTTGTTTTTTAATTCCTTTTTTTGTTCTTGTTTTGTCTTCCACTTACTGTTGTTGTAGCTGATAGTTTGTCTGCAGTGTGTTTAAAAGAGAATAAACTAATAATTAAAATTTGATTGAAAATGTAAAATAAAAGTAAATAAATGTCAATAAATAATATATATTGTGATTATTTAAGATTTAATTAAGATGTTTTATAAAAACACTAAGCACAACAATATAATTCAAATATAAAATATAAAATAATATATAATTTGTTTTCCGGTGCCGGCATTAAATATTTGGTCCCAGTTTATATTAGGTGGCCTTAACTACTATGTACTTACATTTAAATTAATCATTTGATACAATGCACTTATTGTGTACATACATGTTTTTACATTGTACTTATATTTTAAAAAATACCTAGTTACATCTGTAATTAATTTCTGTAATTACATTTATAATTACACTGTTGACCCATCCCTTACACCTTAACCCACCCTTAAACCCACCTATACCACCAAACCTGTCCCTAACCTTACCCGTATCCCACCTCAATAGCAGCAATAGTGTTTTGCAATACAATATGAACACAATAAGTACATTGTACTTATTTTTTGATGTAAGTACATAGTAGTTAAGGCCACCTAATATAAAGTGTAACCAAATATTTACCTGCGCTAAAACAGCAAAACTGATTCACTTCACAGTCAGTCCATCTTTTCCTAACTAAGCGGGCAGTTTTTAGTCACAATAAGCTCTTCAGTTAATCAGATTTCTGTTCAGATTTCTGATTTTCTCTTTATCTGAATGTTAAACCTGAACGCTTTTCACATTCAGTGATTTGAGCAGCAGCTCTTGAGCTCTCAGCAGCTAATAATTTACGGTCATGCAGAACTCAGGAGAGTTTCATTAGCGCTGAACTCGCTGAGCGTTTGCTGAAGATGCAGTTACTGTAGAGAGAGAGAGAGACGGCTCGTCTGCTGATGCTGAAGACAGTCCACAGCCTCCTCTCTCTGTTATTCTCACAGGGACTCCAGCACATTGTGTATGGATCTGTATCTTCAGTGAAAGCCTGAAGGGCCTCTAGAGTTTCATCTGTGCTGCCCTTTGACCTCTTGACCTTTCCTCCGAATGTCATGATGCTGTCAGTCCGCATCCGATCACATTCCCATGAGCCTCTCGGCCAAAACACACCGCACATCATTTACTGTACATGAGCTGCGTGTCACCAATATACTGCGGAAAATCTGGAGTAATCTTTTCATATTCTTGTGATATAGTGATTTCATCACAGCAGAGTGTTTAAAACTCTCAAATGGCATCGATATACGGCATCATATTTAATATATTATTTTGGATTTTTTAATGATCGTTTTAAAATGTTTTCATTGAATTTTGTATTTTTTACTTTATATTTCTATTGTATTTAATTTCATGCATTTATTTTATATTTAAAATTATTTTATCTATTTTTAAAATAATTTATTTAAAATGTTCAATGTATTTATATATATATATATATATATATATATATATATATATATATATATATATATATATATATATATATATTTTTTTTTTTTTATATATGTTTTTTAGAATGTTTAATGGATATATTTTATATTTCACATTCGTTTAAATTATTTTTATTTTTTGTTTAAAATATTTGACATTTAATTTATTTAGATATTAAATTTAAAACAATTTCTTTTTTACATTTTTAAAACTATATTTATTTATTTTAAAATTATATTATGTTACTTACATTGTTAAAATTTATTTATAATTAAAATTGTTATTTTATTTACATTTCATTCAAATGTATTTATTATATATTTATATTTTAAAATATTTTGTTTACTTTTTTATTTTTATTTTATTTTAAAGTAAAATCAGTCATATAGACTGTTTTTTTATGTTGTTGTTTTTTGCTGACACATTGATTTGATGCAGTTTAATGATGCATTACACACACACATACATATAATCACAGTGATGACATGCATTAATCCACATGATTGCTTAATTATATCTCACATGATTATTATTCAAACAATCGTTTGATTAACGAGTTAAGGTTTAATGTCTCTGGTTTGGAGGCTTTAATGATATTATCAGTGTCAGTCAAGCGTCAGTGTTCGTGATAACAGCGTTTGAGCTCTTCTGCTTTATACACTTTTTAATGATGAATATGTTTTCTGGAGTTTCAGATGTTGATGGATGAGAGTTATTTCACTCGGTTCCATCTCTTACAACAAGGTCAGCGAGACTTCAACACAAAGAAGGGCCTTCTTGCTTCATCTGTCTATAACTCTGGTGCTCGTTTCTCTGAAGAAAGTCGTTTAAGCCGCTGAATGATGTTGTGAAGGCTGGTATTGTCAGCATGCAGCGGTCACACAGACACACAAAGACATTCATTACACAAGGACACGCTAAATCTACAGTGAATAGAGCTGCTGAGCTGCTTTAGCTGTCATAATGTGACAAAAGATTGAACCGCGTTCATATATATATATATATATATATATATACACACAGTTACACTAGTGCTCAAAAGTTTGAAGTCTCCTGCTCATCAGGGATGCATTTATTTGATCAAAAATACAGTAAAATGTTGAAATATTATTACAATTTATTATGTGTTTTTTTTTTTCATGTGAACATATATTATTGCTGTGATCAAAGCTGAATTTTCAACATCATTACTCCAGTCTTCAGTGTCCTTCAGAAATCACTCTAATATGCTGATTTGCTGCTCAAGAAACATTTCTGATTATTATCGTTGTAGAAAACAGTTGCTGCTACATATTTTTGTGGAAATGGTGATACATTTTCCTTTTCAGGATTCTTTGATGAACAGAAAGTTGAAAAGAATAGCATTTATTTGAAACAGAAATCTTTTCTAACATTATAAATGTCTTTACTGTCACTTTTTTTTATCAATTTAATGCATCCTTGCTATTATTAATTTCTTTAAAAAATATACAAAATCATACTGACCCCAAACTTTTAAATGATTGTTTTCTGGTTAGTTACTAATTACTTGTAATCTGGATTACGTGATCAAATTACAAAAATTGAAATGCTCATAATCAGATTACAGTTACTTTTATAGATTACATTATTACTTTTTATTCACACAGTGGCAGTAAATTATTCATAATTTATTGATTCACCCAAATTCTTCTTTTTTTCCTCCCTTTAAATTATTATTATTATTATTTTACTGTTCATGTGTTTTTTTTTTATATTTAAATGAGTTTATTAGTTAGTTTCATTAACTCGGTTCAAACCCCATACGCTGTAATAATGTAATGTTTAATACACTTCATGATGTTCATATAGAATGGGATAGATTTTCTTACAAATTACATCAAAATTAATCTAAAAGTAATAAAAAAGTAGTCAGAATGCATTACCTAATATGTGTAATCCAATAGATTACGTTACTAACAACAATTTCAACAATGTACTAAACTACAATGTGCTACACAAATAAACAAACTAATTTCTGTCATGTAACTTGTAATTATTAACAGAAAAGTAATGCAAGTAATCTACCAAGCACTGTTATATAAAATTGTATTACTGTATTAAAAAAATAAATGTTTCACTGTAATGCAAACAGATGTTAAAGGAGACCTATTATGCCCCTCTTTATAATATGTAATGTAAGTCTCAGGTGTCCCATGAATGTGTCTCACAGATCATTTATTATATCATTTTGAAAAATGCCTATTTTGAGTGGAAGCAGAAACTTTTTTGTGCACGTCTCTTGAAATGAGCTGCTGCTCCCTGCCCTATTTACATGCTAAAAAACATCTGATTTGGTTCTGATTATCGTATTTATCGTGCTGAAATCATGCGTTTTAAACCATAATAGTTTAAACTTCTGATATAGGGTTTTCTGAGCGCACGCATCCGAAGCAAGCGCACAGAAAATGGCTGTCACAGGCATGTGAGTACTAAACTAAGTTCTCTTTCATGTCTTATTGCGCTTAAACTGTCAAATACACACAAGTTTATGTTAAACACACACAGGTGTTACAAAAACAGTCGGTTATGTCTGTGAAGATAAACAGCTGGGAAAGAAATCACGTTTATATTACATCTGTGTGGCAGCAGCGAAATATACAGTAAATAAATCAATAAATGCACTGCTCTGTTGTCTCCTCTGAGGCTGGGACACTAAATAGTGTGTTGTGCTCATCTGTGCAGCCAAAGACAGAATAGTTAGCATGCTTTGCTCAAACTTTCACCAACTTTGTTGCATGTGAAAACACAATGGTGGCACCGTGGGTGGAAACTTACAGATTAAGGGGCAGTAATATTATAATAAGATCCTCTTTCTGCGTCACCGGGGGAGTGAAATAAGACGCGCTCTTTTTTCAGACGTTTGCAGAGAAAGGCTTACCAAAACAAAGTTACTGGGCTGTTCTTTTTCACATTTTCTGGGTTGATAGATGCACCAAGGACTCGATTATAGCACTTAAACACCGAAAAAAATTCGATTTTCATATGTCACATTTAATGCATCTAAATACAGACTTCCTGTTTTCCTTCTGTTTGGTTTTGTTGTGAAATATGACCTGTTCTTGACAGGTTTTGTGAGATGCAGAGATGTTTTTGAATACTTGTGGTTAATTTGGATAGTTTGAGGTGTTTGTACTGGCACACACAGAGAGATGTGTAAACACTCACACACACACACACACACACACACACACACGCACGCACGCACACACACACACACACACGCACACACACACACACACACACACACACACACACACACACACACACACACACCTCAGTATCTCCTCAGCATATGTTCACAGTTCAGCAGCTGTGATGCTGAGAGATCCACCAGTGTGACAAATGAAGCACAAATTCATCTCTCTCTCAGTAAAAATAGACGTCTATTTGTAGAATCGCAGACATGCTCTTTTTTGTTCTTTGGTTTTGGATGTAAAACCATTAATTCAGTTTAAGCTTTAAAACTTTGTGCAAGACTCCAGACAACTCAGATCCGTAGCAAATCACATTTAACCTCCAAAAGAAAACTACATCAGCCAAGGGAAAACTACGAAATGTCATATTGTGTACTTTATCGTTAAATTTTTTTCTGATGACTACTAGTAATGTTTGTGAGGGTTTCTTGTGCCATAAAAGCTTTTTTTTTCTTGGACAATTTTGGCACTCCATCTGACCAATAGAATCAAATGTGGATGAACCATTATGAATATTTATTTAAAAAAAAAAACAATATATTATTTATTGTATTACTATGTTAATGAACCATTATGAATATTTATTTAAAAAAAAAAACAATATATTATTTATTGTATTACTAAATATTATTTATTAATATTGTATTCATATTTAATTAATTATTAATATTTTATGGTTGTATTTATTAATAATGTATTACTTTATTAAATTTGTATTTATTTTAGATTTTATATTATTTTTATTTTTATTATTTTAATTTATTTATTTAAAATATCTATTTAATTCATTTAAAAAACAATTTAAATAAATTTTATTATGTATTTCTTTTATACGTTTTTATTTTAAATCCTTTTATACAAATGCAATATTTTTATAGTTGACAAGCATAATAACAATTACAGATTTTTCCATAAACAAATTAGTTTAAATTTCTTAATGTTCAGTAGGTTTTGATTTTTTTTTTTTTTTTACTATTTTATTGTCCCTGATTTAATCATTTCAGATGAAATGAGGAAATGCTAGTATTAATAAATATTTAGATTTAATTTCTTTTTAGGTGATTAAATGTATAATTATTGCCAATCACACAATAAAATGTAATTATAATTTTAATTTTTCATTGTCTTGTAAAAAAAAAAGGTTATTTATTTATTTATTTAGAAATAAACTCAGAATGTTATAAACATGCCTTCCTTTTCTTTAATAAGTAATTTTTGCAGCTTTGTTTCCTCAGTAGTCAGCTGTCTAGTGTTTGTAGTGGAGCCGTTATTCTGGTGTTTCCTGTGTGAAGCTGGAAGTCTCTGCAGGATTGTGTTGTTATGAAGGGAAGCGCAGTAATTTCAGGCCTGTGTAGTCTGAGTTAATAATGCTGTCAGAGGCTCCGGTGCTAATTAGAGTTTGCTGGTGTGAATCTGCCAGTGAATTTTAATCAGTCTCATTGTGCAAGCGCAGATACTAGCGGGTGTGAGTGAATGTGGCTGTTGTTTTGGGGGTTTCTGAATGCTGGCATTGATGCGCATGACGCGGCACGTGCAGGAGCTCATTACAGCTCTCAGCCCCAGAGGTTTCTGGGTTACAGTTACAGATGAAGCTCAGGTTAAACAACCTCCTCCTGCTGCAGCTGCTGGATGTGAAATGCTCGCAGTCCACAGGAAGTAGCAGAGATCATTTACTAATGCAATAGGTCAAGCACTGCAGTGATTTTATCACCGTTAAATGACTCAGAGTATTAAATCAGTGTAACTCAAGGCTTTTAGCTGCTAATTATCTTTATAAAACTCTTGTATTACTTTTTATAGATGATTTAATGTATTATTGTGAATCACAATATAAAGTATTTTTTTTTTTCATTTTTATAAATTATTTCATTTTATTGTTAAAATATGTACATTTATTTTTATGATTTTGTTAATAAGGTTCATTTATAATAATGCAATAAGTCAGGCATTGTAATTATTTTACTGCATTTATATGAAGCAGAGCATTTAAAAAACCCCTTAAATGTGGTAAAATCACTCTAACAGAAGTAAAACAGATTAAACAGATTTCTTGCTTTTATAATGATTATTTTAAATGATTAAATGTGTTATTGGCCATCACAATATACAATATAATATTTATTCTATTTCTAAATGTTTTTTTTTCTCTGTTTAATTGCTTCGTTATTCAGTGTTTTTTTTTCTTTCTTAATGTATTTAATTTCATCGGTTCATTCGGTTCATTCAGTTGAAATCATTTACCTCTCATCCAGTGCCTGTCACCATAGGTGTGCCCCAAGGCTCTGTCCTGGGCTCTCTGCTGTTTATCATTTACCTTCTCCCCCTCGGTTATATCTTCTACAAACATCAGATTCACTTCCATTTCTGCGCAGATGACACCCAGCTCTACCTTTCAACCAAACCCAACTCCAAACTCCCATCATCCTCCCTCACCGATTGCCTCCTTGACATAAAATCCTGCTTCACTTCAAATTTCCTCAAATTAAACAGCAATAAAACAGAACATCTTCTTATAGGCACAAGATCAACATTAAACAAACTTTATAATTTCTCTATTCCCATTGATAATTCCTTCATCTCCCCCTCCCTTCAGATTAAGAGTCTGGGTGTCATCTACGATAGCACCCTCTCTTTCATCTCCCACGCTAATAATGTTACCTGATCTGCTTACTTCCACCTTCGAAACATCAACCATCTATGCCCTTCCCTCACGCCTCACTCCACTGTTATTCTCATTCACAGACTAGTCGCCCCTCGTTTAGACTTTTGCAGTTCCCTTCTGTTTGGCCTCCTGCATAAAACCCTCCATAAGTTACAACTGGTCCAAAACTCAGCTGCCCGTATTATACACTTGCACCCCCTCTATCCATTTTACAACAGCTTCATTGGCTCCCCATCACTTACTGTATTAACTACAAAATACTTTTCCTCACTTTTAAAGCCATTCATTATCTCACTCCTCCATATCTTTTTGACCTCCTCCATATTGCCACACCTGCTCGCACTCTCAGATCCTCTTCCTCTGTCTATCTCACTGTTCCCCCTGTCCGCCTTGTTACTATGTGGAGCAGAGCTTTCAGCCTCTGGAAGTCATTCCCTCCTGACCTTCGTACATCAACTCTCTCCCACATTTTCAATCCAAACTCAAAACCCATTTGTTTAGAATAGCTTAATCCCTCCGATCACAACTGCATTGTGTTTTTTTTTTTTTTTTTTTTTTTTAATTGCATTGTATCTCATTGTCTTTATTGTGATTGTCTTGTTAATGATGCATGGTGACCTTGAGTGTCAAGAAAGGCGCCTATAAATAAAATACATTATTAGTATTGTTGTTATTATTATTCATTTATTTATTTTGCATTTATTTACTTATTGCAAATCAATAGACAATATAATATTTATTTTATTTCTAAATGTATTTTTTTATTTTATTATATACTTTTTTATATATTTATTTATTTATTTAGTATTTATTGCAGTCTTTTTAGATGATTAAATGTATTATGACCAATCACAATAGACAATATAATACTTATTTTATTTCTAAATTTATTTTTAAAATTAGTTTTTTATTCAAATTTGTATGCATTATTTTAAAATTAGTTTACAACAAATATTTATTTATTTATTTATTTATTTTATTTTGTAATTATCTACTTACAATTATTTAAATGATTAAATGTATTATTGCCATTCACAATATATAATATTTCATTTCTAAATGTATTTTTTTATTATTATTATTTTGTTATTCATATTTCATGTAATATTTATTTCTAAATTTGTTTATCTTTATTTTTTATTATTATTTTAATATTTATTTTACAATTATTTGCTTACAATTCTTTTATTATTTTTACATATATATATATTTTTTTTTTCCTCTATATCTGTCAGGTATAACACTCGGTGGACTCTTCCAATGACAAATTCTAGTTTAATTCCATTAATGTTGGTTTCAAATTAAACTTTTTATTTATTTATTTTTATTTTTTTTATTGTGTTATTATTGTCAGTTTGGATGAATTACAGAAGCAGTGCTAAAATGAATAAATAAACCAAAGCTGCTCATGAATCATTTGTGTTGTAGTGAAACTGTGCCATGAGTAAAGGTCCAGGACCTGTTTGAGACACTGAGATCTTCAGTGTGAGTTCATGTCTTCATCCTGAAATAGCCTCATTCCGGATTCCCCCGCAGGGCTCTGAACGTCTCACCTGTCATCCAGGTCAGTCGTCCCACGAGTAAACGCTCCCCATGGGAAACCAGTCCGTCCTGCTGAACCGGATGATTTGAGAAACCCTGAGCTCCTGTAATACACAGAAACGCTCTCAGATTAATGCACCACAGAAACAAGGCAAACCCGCATCTGTTTGTGTCCCGTTTGTGAGTTTTTAGCATTAGCGCTGCCATCTGTTAGTGGTGATCCCGCCCGAGGCCATGCACTCTTTTCTTATGATATTTGTAAAACACAAAACCTCTTAAAGAGAATTAAAATCATGTTTTCAGCAGCTGATTAAAACCTCCTGTGGCACAGACATCAAAACAACCAAACCAAAGGAAGATCAGCGGAGAAAATTAGTTCAGCAGGACAATCTGAATGAAAAATCACTAATGATTTATTGCATTAGTATAAAATAGTGGTGTCAAAATTAGCGCCTTAACGCAGGCGATTGTTTTTTTTTTTTTCAGTTTAATGCGTTAAAAATAGCCTATTTAACGCAATTAACACAGGGGCGGAGATATGGTTGGCCACCCCCTCACAACTGCTGTTTCTGTCACTTTTTCTCTTGACAAGAAGTGCATTTATTCAGTCTCAGACCGTCTTTACGACCACATCAAACCGGTGATGTTTCAGACGCGTGCTCCACTTCACTTCAGCGACAGGCGCGAGTCAAACTAGTGCGGAAACGGTACTGTGCTTGCAGCGCGTGCTCTTCCATTGCACGCACAATGGTGCCGGTGCACGCTGTAGCATGCCCTGTATCATTTCATATCAAAGCGTGAAATAAACTACGAGCATGCAATGTTGTGGTCAGTTAAGTCATGATGTTACCAAAAAGGCGATTAAAGCTGCCTTAAAACTGTGCGCAGCTGCTTGCATGTAGCCTAATATATTTTACAAATCTCTTATGAAATTCTGAAAGAATTGTTGTCTAAATTTCAACGGGCTGTGAAATCTGCTAAAACAAGCTATTTTGCAAATGTTATTGAGAAAAATCGCCAAAATCCAAGAGTTCTTTTCTCAACGATTGACTCTGTTTTGAACCCTAAATTAGAGGTGTCCGCCGATACGTCTGAGGAATTATGTGAAAGTTTTTTACAATTTTTTGTCAGTCGAATATCAGAGGTTCGAAATAATATTCAGCAGTGTACATATGTGCCTTTGAATGCACCAGAGACCCCTGCTATGCTATCTGAACTTGAGCCTATCTCCATATCCACTCTTAATGACATTATTTTTAAATTGAAATCTACATCTGCCCCCCAAGACATTATTCTGACAACTTTGTTAAGGCAAATTATCGGCTCGGTTGGTCCATATATAGTTTCTATAATAAATAAAAGCTTACTCCTAGGGATCGTTCCCGAGTACTGCAAACACGCTGTAGTTCAGCCCTTGTTGAAAAAAGAAAATCTGGATAAGAGCGCTCTTTGCAATTATAGACCAATCTCTAAACTTCCATTTCTGGCTAAGATTTTAGAGAAAAGTGTTCTTATTCAACTGGAGTCATTTCTTGATGATAATGATATCTGTGAAGTGTTTCAGTCAGGTTTTAAGATGCATCATAGCACAGAAACTGTATTATTAAAGGTTTTTAATGACATTTGTTTGGCAGCCGATCAAGGGAATATGACTGCACTTTTGCTTTTAGACCTCACAGCAGCGTTTGACACAATTGACCATCATATTCTCATTTCCCGACTTGAAACTTGGGTTGGCATCTCTGGAAATGCCTTAAACTGGTTTAAGTCCTATCTGTTAAATAGAAGTTTTTCTGTTTGTTTGGGTGAGTGTACATCAACTTCCTCACCTTTATCATGTGGTATTCCTCAAGGCTCTGTTTTAGCACCGCTACTCTTCTCACGCTATATGCTCCCTTTAGGTTCGATCCTGCGTAAATACAGTGTGTCCTTTCACTGCTACGCAGACGATACTCAACTATATGTACCATTTAAGTCAAGTGATTACACAGCCATGGAAAGATTGCTGGCTTGTCTTAATGATGTCAAGGCATGGATGTCTATGAACTTTGAGCCTAAATGAATCGAAAACAGAATTGATTGTCTTTGGTCCCTCTGAACCTGATAATGCGTCTCAAACTAAGTTGGGTCTCTTGAGCCAAGTTAGGAAATATCATGTAAATAATTTGGGGATGATTTTTGATTACTTACACTTACATTTGACAAGCAGATAAATGAAATCGTCAGAAAGAGTTTTTTTAAACTGAGGATGACTTCTAAGATTAAGCCTTTTTTATCGCAGAAAGATCTGGAAAAAGTTATTCATGCGTTCATCATCTCGAGATTGGATTATTGCAATTCATTATATTATGGCACTCAAAATAAAGTTTTAGACAGATTGCAGATGGTCCAAAATGCATCTGCAAGATTGCTCACAGGTACGCGTAAATTTGATCACATTACCCCGGTGTTGAAAGCATTGCATTGGTTGCCCATTTCTTTTAGGATTAACTATAAAATTGTATTATTTGTTTTTAAATCGCTACACGGTTTAGTTCCTTCTTATATTGCTGATCTAATCAAGGAACAAAGGACAACGAGATCCTTACAATCCCAATCACAGAAACTTCTTGTCGTTCCTCGGTCTAAGTTGAAATCTAGAGGGGATCGTGCATTTGCGGTCGCCGCCCCTAAATTATGGAACAGCTTGCCGCTTTATATTAGGGACGTACCGACACTTGGTCAGTTTAAGAGCCATTTAAAAACATACCTTTTTATGATAGCGTTCGATCTAAGATAAGTGCGAAGGTTGCTAGTGTTATATAGGGTTTTTCTGATCTTACTTAAAATGTATTATTATTGTTCTAAGGTCTCTGCTATACTATTCATTTAGATGGCTATGATCCCTTTTAAATGTTGTCTCCTGCTCATTGTGTTACTGTTTGTACAGCACTATGGTCAACGTTGTTGTTTTATTCAGTGCTTTAGAAATAAAGTTGAATTTGAATTTGAATTTGAATTTATATGGGTCACATTTAAGAACATGTCTCTAAAATGGTTTTCAAAACTATCCTGGAGCAGCCCAGCACTATATACAACAATAAATATGACATTTATTATAATGGGTTTATGTGAAGATTGTTTTAAGTTTAAGAGTTAAGTTATTTTTTAAAAGTCTAATAAATGTTAAAACTGATATCTCTCAATTATACTGTAATGTTGAATGGCTATAGTCAATAGGGGCAATTTTATAGAGAAATTAGTATTTGTATCAATGATACTGGCCTTCAGTCATGAAAAAAAGATGCCATTAAACAAATATTAAAAAATATACTGTCTTTATGTTGTTTGTACATTAATTTGAAGATTGAATGTGAAATTATTGCAATATCAAAGTATATTTAAAAACTTTAATGTTAGGGGGGATTAATCGTGATTAATTTCAGTAAAATGTGCGATTAATTAGTTAATTTTTTTAATCGATTGACAGCACTAGTATAAAATAATAAAAATAGATTAAATATGTTTATAATTATAACATTACATAATTAAATATAATATTATATATACATAATTTAAAAAATATAATTTTTATATTTTTTTCCATTATAATTTTATATAAATGCATTTCTAAATAAAATACAATAATTTAAAAGATAATAAATAAGCACCATATATGAGTAAAAATTAACAACATTTATTTTATTTATTTTATATTTTCTATTGGTAATTTATTTGTATTATTTTATTTTATAATTGATTTCATTTTTATTGTATTTTTATGTAACTTTTTTATAAATTTATAATTAAATGTTTTATTTTATTTTAGCTGTGACTGAGGATTGAATTTTGCACTCAAACACACAGCATATTATTTTATCTTTATTTTATTTTTATTTTATAAACATTTATATTTTTAAATATATTTTGTATTTATTATGGTTTTGTTTATTTGTTTATTTTTTATTTTAGACCTGATTATTTTTGTATTTATTATGTATTTTATCATTTATTATTTTATTTTCCCTGAGTTCAGGAATGATTCCTGTACTCAAACACAGAACGTTCATTTTTATGATTTTTGTCCTGTATGTAAATATTATTCTCTCTCTCTCTGTCAGGTGTGTTGTTCTCTGAGGTCCGTAGACCATGTGGCGTGATGGTATTGGTCAATCCTCAGAGTGGGCGGGGCCAAGCGATGGCTCTCTATAATGGCCACGTTCAGCGGATGCTCACTGAGGCGGATATACCGCACACACTCTTCATCACAGGTGTGTAACACACACACACACACACACACACACACACACACACACACACACACACACACACACACACACACACCACAGACGCTCTCTGAACAGATTAAGCTTGTTAATGGAGTCATATGATCTGCTATTAGTGCAGTAAGCAAGGCGGTTTCAGCTCATTTTCAACAACAAAAGAGGTCAAAAGAGAGTTCAGATTCTGCAGTGGAAGGGGTTTCAGGGAATATTTGCTTAAAAACATAAATAAATGTCTCAGGTTATGTTGTGCTTGATTCATTAGTGTGCATGTTTTTCTAAAGAAAAACAACTGTTTATTTTCATCATCATTCATAAAAAAAACAAAACAAAAAAACATTTTCTCCACCTCTGAAATTATTTTTTCCACTGATGCAACTAAGTCCATGTGTGTGAGGATAAATAATCATAAAGCAAATATTTCTTAGCTCACTTTTGACTGACCCATCAGTGTCGGATAAAATCAAGCCCTGCCCACTATTTCCCGCTGAATTTACTCTCTTTATTGAAAATGCTTCTATATATTTCTGTTGTTGACTCTTATAGAGGTAGTTTTGCCAAAAAATAAAATAATTTACTAATCTTCATGTTGTTCCAAAACACTCTTTCTATCTTCTAGAAATTGCAAAATAAATATTAAAAAAATAAAATAAATTGTCCATATAGTGAAAGTTAATGGGGTCCAAAGTTTTTAGGTTCCCAGCGTTCTTCAAAGTATGTTCTTTTGTGTTCTGCAGACTGAAAAAGTCAATGATATAAGTATCCCTAACCTGGTTTGCTTTTCAGGTTACTAGCTAGTTAAGTAACTTTAACTATCTTTCTCAACATGTTTCTCCTCAGACTGTGGCTTCACCATGACAGTAGTCGATCTGTTTTGGTGTTGAAGTTCATCATAATAGTCTATAGACTCATAAAACACAAGCTGGCAGCTTCATTCATAAATCTCATGATTA